>JALPQD010000084.1:0-1200000 GCA_023101885.1 Typhlomys cinereus | reverse complement strand
AGTGATACATTGTCTTCTATAAGACACAGCTGGGGAATGTACCAGGGCCTGCGAGTGCAAGGGACGCAGGTGGGAGAGAAGCTCAGACATAGGTCGGTGTTAAATACCTTCTTAGATTCACTTCTCATACTGAGCCTGCCAGTTTGGCAGTTTATCGTTGAATGAAGTGCCAAGATTGCTGTATTCTTGCACTCCTTCCTTGGGAACTTGTGATACCAGTTGCTTTATTTCATTTTCTTTGAGAAAGGGTCTTGTTCAATATTTCAGGCTGGCCTGGAACTCCCTATTAGCTTCATAATCCTCCCAACCTCCCAAATGCCAGGGAGGACAGGAGTGTGCCACCATGTACAGCTTGAGGCTTGGTCGTTTAGTGCCTGGAGCTTGCCATATGCCTAGGGTGCATCAGGGTCTTGTTGAAAGAGGGCAAGAAGGAACTAGTTTGTCTGATTCAGGTGAAAAGAAAGAAATTTAGAACCCTAGTATTCAGGGGGTGGAATTTTATCCTCCCTCATGTCCTATATGTGTATGTTTAAATTCCAGCCCCCAGTACCTGAGAAAGGAACCTTATTTGGAAGTGGAGTCAGCAAAAATTTAGTGTGTTAATCGGAAGTTACTCTGGAGTGGGGTGGCTTGTGACCTCAGGTAACTGTTGCTCTTATAAAACAGGGACATTTGAACAGAAATCCATGCTCCGGGAGACCATCTAAACTGAGGGCAAGGATCAGGTACAAGTTCATGTCAGTAAGGGAAAGACATATCATCAGCACACTGTCAGAACCTCAGAGGGCAAAGGCCCTTCAAGGAACCAACCTTAGCCTTCCTGTCTCTGAACTGAGAACTATGCATATGTGTTATTGAACCCACCCAGCTCCCAGCAGCCCTAGCTCCTAATTTTATTTGTCTATTTGTCCATCTGCCTATCTGTCTGTGCCTGCCTGCCTGCCTGCCTGCCTGCCTGCCTGCCTGCCTGTCTGTCTGTCTGTCTGTCTGTCTATCTGTCTGTCTGTCTATCTATCTGACTTCTGTCTGTCTATTCTGCTCTCCTGGCCACTTTTTTAGACAGTGAGATTCTAACCAAGGTAGTACTCTTGGGAGAATACTGGGCTGCTTATAGCCCTTAAAGCTCAAGCCAAAAGAGAAGGTCCAAAGGAGAAAAATACTCAAATGAATTGCATATAGCATATTCTTTATTGTGAAATCCAGAGCAATGCATAAAATGACTTTAAGAATATTGTTGTCTTAAAACTGGGCTGAACTTGGTAGCCAGTTATTCCCAAGGACTTCTTATCCTGGAGAAGGAGCAGGAGGAGCAGGAGGAGCAGGAGGTGCAGGAGGCGCAGGAGGCACAGGAGGAGCAGGAGGAGCAGGAGGAGGAGGATGAGAAACAGGAGGAGGAGCAGGAGGAGGAGGAGCAGGAGGAGGAGGAGCAGGAGGAGGAGGAGCAGGAGGAGGAGCAGGAGGAGCAGAAGGAGCAGGAGGAGGACGACGAGGTGGACGAGGTGACAACAATGACTGTGGCCAGCCTTCTCCCCTGTGCTATGTGAAGCTCCTTCAGCTCTTACATAATTGCCTGCTATAAATAGAGCTTTCCTCCAACCATCTCTGCTTTCTCTTCTTACATGCTATCAAGTGCTTGTAGAGCCTGTTTGCTGCTGCTGAGGCAGATGAAGGACTCTCTAGTTTGAGGCTCGCTCAGTTGGGGTGCAGAGCCTATTCTGAGTTCATCTGTGAACTATGGATGGTGCTTGTGCTTTGGTTGGAGCAGCACAGGTGACCGAGAAACTGGTGACCTAAGAGCCTCCTAGACTCAGTATAGATGGGGACACTCATTCTCTTCCTCCAATGAGACTAGTTATTTCCCCTGTGCTGACTACTTTTGCTGAGGCCAACATCCTGCCTTCCTGCTGTTTTCCGTCCTCTTTGTGAGACTTTGTACCCTGGTCACAGGGGTTGACTGTATATCATCCTTGGTCCAGGGAGACCTCTTTGCACTATGACCTCTGAACAGTGTCTTCCTCTTGACTGCGCATGCTCTTCATCTTCAGTGAGAACTTCACACCTTTTCAAATTAAGAATTTTCTTTCAAAGACAGGGACATGCTTGAGGATATCTTAAGATGTCTTCTGTGACAACTCATGATCTTGAAAATATATTGTAACTTTTAGTGATATATTATTTCACACTATTTTTATTCATTGAACCATTGGTTAAAAATGAAGATATTTCTATAATGAGCATGGAACATAAAGAGCTGCTCTTCTTTAAAGCTCTGTATACTATATTTCTGGTTATATTATAGCCTATCTAATGTCTAGAAAAAACCACATGCATGCGCGTGCTTGCTTGCTTGCTTGCTTGCTTATTTATTTATTTATTTATTTATTATTTAGTTATTTATTTGCAGGAGGGAGGGAGGGAGGGAAGGAGGGAAGGAGGGAGAGAAAGAATACACCTACATTCCATGGTGCATAGATGGAATTCAGAGGAAGTCAGTTTTTTTCCTTTCCACCATCTAGGCTTCCAAGGATTGAACTCAGGTCACCAAGTTTATAAGCAGGTACCTTACCTCTGAGCTACCTCTGTGGTCCCTTTATATTTGCATTTCTATAAAGTGTACTATTGTATCTGGCATGTGCTCAGCATTCTGAAACACAATGAACCCATTTTAAGTATTCCAGTGAAATGATGTTTCCAGAAAAAAAAAAAACCCTATTTGTGTTACAAGGTCAACTGATTAAAACTTCCTGAGTATAGAGTGTTAGACTATTGCAGATCCAGAGCCAAAGTATGCAGGGCTATCATTAGTACTTATATCTGTTCTAACAGTCTTATGACTATCATGTGAAACCTTTTTTGGGGGGAGGTATTAACAGACTCCCGATGTCCACCAACCCCAAAGAAGAATGTCATCATTTAGCATCTAGAATCTTTGACATACATTTCCCAGTATTGCTGTAATCTGCCTGTCATATTCCCACTGATATATTGGGAAAAAAGTCTTCATGCATGACTTTCTTCTGTTCCATTACTATGCAAACTTCTTGAACTGCTTCTGCATTGGAATATGGACAGTATGTATGTGTATTCCTGGGTCATGGTCACTCATACTCAGCTCCAGAATCAACTGTCTCTTGCTCCCTGTGAGATGAGAGCGATGTTTCACATTGACATGATAATAAATCTTACAAAGACAGATGATTCGCTCAATTCTGTTTAGTTGATGAAGGAACAGAAGGTCCAGCTACACTCCTGAGACCCTGGAGCTTAAGAATGGAATGAACCCTACCTGACACTCCGTTTCATTAAAGTTTTTAAACAACATGGCGTCTGTTCTTGCAGTGTTTGGAGCTCTGTCGGGGGTGGGGGGGGAGAGAGACTCTGTAGTGGGGCCATAGCATTTCCTTCTCAGTGGGAAACACTCCAAGGTTTTCCTCTTGAAACAAAAAAGCCAAGAATTATTTTTGCAAACTTCTGTGGTTTCATTTTTGGACAACACCCTGGGACAGGAAACCACGGTTTCTCCCAAGTTTGCACAGGATGGAAATAGATAACATTCTTCATAAAACCGAGGCCACGGTTAGTGCTCTGAGACTAGAGACGCCTCGGGTTTTGATGCATTTCTTACCTTAACTTGCGGCATGGGAAGTTGCATGAATAAATTGAGAGGTTTTGTTTTGTAAAGTGGAAATGTACTAAAAATACATGGGAAGTTGAAAAAAGGGAATGCCATGTGATTCAGCCTGTTAGAACGTCTTCCCAGGAAAGCAGGCTGCAAATGAAACAGGGCATTGCGGCATTAGTGATGGATGTAGTGGGTCGCAGCCCGCTGAAGCGCTGGTGCCGCCGCTCGGTGAGCCTAATGCCAGCGAGGCTGCTGGGAAGGTGACGGCACAGCATTGCAGGGAGATGCTGGACCTTAGCAAACTTCTCTTTTCTGTGCCACGGTGGAACAGTCAGAACTGCATAGAGCAGTCCCTATGGCAGGTCTACAAGGGCAGGGGTATTTCAGTAGTTGCCCTCAGATTTCGTGCCTGGACCTACTGTTTTAGGATCACTGAAACTCCATGTATCTTTGATCTGCTGCTGCAAAATTCTCAAAACTGAGCTGACTAAAGCAGAGTTGATTTTTCTGTAAATCAGTGTATGTGTGTGTGTGTGTGTGTGTGTGTGTGTGTGCGTGCATGTATGCACTTACATATGCAAGCATGCACATACCATGACATGTGTGTGAAAGTCATCACCTTTAGCAGTTGATGTCCAGAATCTTCTATTGCTCTTCAATGTTGTTTCAGGGCAGAGTCTCTCAATCAATCCTGGAGCTCACTAATAGAGCTAGTCTCACTTGTCAGCTTGCTCTGGGAATCCTGTTCCTGCCTTCACCTTAAAGGTTGGAGTTTCAGGTGACTGCCATGCTCATCTTGCATTTTTGAGAGTCCTAGGGACTCAAACTCTGGTTTTATCACTAAGTCATCTCCCTAGCCTTGAAATATCCTAACATGGAAATCCCATGGGCATTCATTTGCTTCCCCCATTATTGCATGCTTAGGTGACATTACTAGTGCTGCTTTACTGAACATCATCTTCTGTGTGCATGCATACATGCCACATTCACACACACATGCACACTCAACACATGTCACATGAAAATGCTAAGAAAACTTTGCAAGAGTTTACATGAAGAAAGCACAAACTAATGCAGATGACTATGAATAGGACTATGAATGAGCTGTGAAGAGCGCAAAATCTATTTAAAGTCTCTTTTAAACCTGTTTAGAAGCACTGCCAAAAAGAGCAGCACCTTGAAGCAAATCTTAGGGCTCACATTTGCAAAGCAAAAGTTACCTTTGTGTGAAGCAGGATATATCATAGACAGGGCTAGGTTTTGCATGAGTGCATCATCTGAAATGAAGCCGTAGTCGGGGCACCTGTGAGCCATTTCTCAGCGTCTCTGGCAGCCATCGGATGTGAGTAGATTTCTCTGAGTGGGCCCAAGGGCCACCCTGCTAGTCTCCTGTTCACCTATAACTCAGTGTCCCAGCTACTGAACACCTCTTATATGGTATTAAAAAGTATTCCCCAAGTATGACAGAATTAACTCACGCTGCATGATCTGTGTTGACAGCAAGTTGCCCTGACTGAGCTTATGCAGAGATGGACTTGACTGGGGGAAAGATCAGGAAGGAGACTGGTAAACCTTCAGGGCAGCTGAAAGCCCCAGCTTAGCAGGGATTAGAGTCGGGGGTGAATGTGACCCCCCCCCCGTAATTGCTATATTTAAAAGTCTTTGCTGTGAAATGGGTGAGGGTGCACACACTGAGGAAATGAATGTCCCATCAAGAAAGGATCTACCTGGGAAAACAAACGCAGAAGAAATGCCAACTGCTTTTCCCAAGAGATACAAGTGAGCAACCAGTGGTAACCTGAGAGCACTCTATGTCTGTTGCCAATGCAGAAACTTTAACCCTTGGAGGTCAAAGATGGCTCCATCGACAGGAACCTCCAATGTTTTCAGAATTTGGTTTTCACATCTAATTCTTGTTTAAGCATGTGTAATGAGAAATGGGTTGCTTCTCAGAATCAGACTAAGGCAGTAGATACACTTGAAATATAAAATGATGGTGAGTTGGCATTGAGGAGGCTTGGAGTTATTGCATGATTGTAGTCAAGTTGTTGTAACACTACTAATAGGCTTTTTCCAATACTGCGGAGATAGTAAATTTTTTCCCTGTGCTTTCAATGGCATAGTTTTAAGAGCACAGAGAAAGGAGATGTGGTTCAAGAAGCAGTTTTCAGAATAATACAGAACTAAATAATTTTGGAGTGTTTTATAATTATGATTTGCTGTTCTTCAGAAATGGATATCATTAGCAGTGTTAGATTTGCTTGTTGTGATCAGTTTTGTTTTGAGACACTGATGGTTTCTTGTAGCGCAATCTGACTTTGGACTTCTGATGTTCCTGCCTCTGCCTCCCATGCACTGGGATTACAAACATGTAATGACCTGGTTAACATCAGTATGTCTAAACACCGAATTTTGAGATTTTTGCTTTGCAATAGTATATAACTAAAGCAGTATTAGCACTTTGCGAATGTGTACTCAAGTGCAAGGAGGCCTTAGGTAATTGTGGACCCAGGTGTTAACTATATCACATTACGCACCCTGAACTGGAATCTCACAGCCCTTCCTTGCCCAAGTGTTCCACTGTGACCGACAATAAAATGTTTCTCCCTCTGTTAAGATACTGAATTTTTGAAGCTTTCACCTCACAACCTATGGTCTATCATTTAGGGTTCTCTGAAAACCCTTCCATGAATTATCTTTGGGGGGTGTAACTCCACTCCCTGCCTTCTTTCCGTCAGGCAGATCTATTCTGAAGTAAGCCGTTTGCTTCCTGGACTCTATGGATGTGTGCGTGATCCAGGCCTGGCCAAGTATAGGAAATTGGATTTTCTGTGATGAACCAGAGATGATGTGTAATAAGGCCCGTCTCATGAAGCACTTCTATATTTGCCTTCAAATGCCATGTCCTGGTCTTTTGCTTGCAGAGATTTCTGAATTCATAGGAACTTGAATGGATGTCATTGGTGGCTCATGGAGAAAAGCCTGTTTGGGAGCATTGTATGCAGAAGTCAGTTAATAGGAAAAAGAGAATGAGTTCTCATGGGATGGTGAGACCCCCATTTTTTTTATAGGACCATGTACATATATATAAGGTATATGAGAATTTAGCTTACAAGTTATATAAGATGAGAAATGTGGTAAATTTAAGATTGGACTGTGGCACATATTTATTATCCATAAGACTCAGAGTTTGATTTACAAAGGAAAAATAATTTGAAGATACCTTTACTTTCCCATCTATTCTGTTTCCTTCTTAAACTTTCTATTCCATTGTAAAATACTGTTTTTTTTTCCTTCTTAAAGTCCTTGCCTCAAATATATGTTATGTGTAGGCACAGTTTTTTTTTTTAGCTCAACATAGATAGTACCACACTGTAATGTGTATACAGTTTTAGCAATTTGCAATGTATAGAAAGCTATGCCAATGGCTCCAACTCAGGTCTGAAGTTGAATGGTCTTTTCCTATAGCCGGAACAGAGAGAGAGGGATACTCACTCGAATTGTAAACCCAGGGTCAGGCTACTTGGTTGCCATTTGAAGATCCACATGCTGGTAACCTGTACTTGGAGGGTATGGAGGAAGCTAATACAGGCAGTAAAAGACAGAGGAGACATTTATATTTTTGGTTTCCCAGCGAGGGTGTAGACATATGTGTGCATTACATTGCTGAAATGCAAGTTAAAGATGGCATGCATTTTTAGGGTCACGTTTTTCTTTCTGGTGACAGTCTCACACTTTTGGTATTCATCCTGGAGGGACACTGCCTTGCCCAGATCGCTAATGGGACCCCCTTGAGCTCCTGGATTGTAGCTGCTGACCCTGAGACAGGAGCCCCCCACAGGGTGAAAGCTAGATGAGATGGTTTCACAACTGGACTCGGTCATTTCTGTCCTCTTTTCCTGAAGGAATTAATTAATTGCTCCCAAGTCGTTTTCTCCACCCCACAGGTTTGGTATAGTCATCACTTTGTGACTTACACTCCTCTTCCTTGGTAATTGATCGTTCTCTGTTCTCCTGGTGAGAAGATGTTCTCACATCCCTTTCTTCTAACACAATAGGATTCTTGCCCAAATCCTGTGGGTCTTCAAAGTATGTTCTAGAATTCCGTGTGGCACCTTGGGATTTTACAGAATTTTACTTTTAGTGTTTCTGGTCTTCCACATAAAACTTGAAAACTCAGTTTTTGAAGAATGATTTGGAATAGCTTTTGAAATTTCATGTTCACATCGACATTAGAGTCCCATAGTGCTTTTCTTTTGGATATAAAAATATGATAGGGTAGATTTTTTTTTCAAGTAAAGCACACACGTAATTATAGTAATTTTCTTGCTTTCGCCCCCTGCTGAGCCCTCTTCAAGTTGCTGATATGGGAAACCTGGTTTTCAATAGTTACTTCCTAAAGGTGTGGGTATGGTGAGGAGACAGGTACTGTCAGGGACATTGAGGGAGGGACAAGTGGTAGGCACCAGGGTATTGAGAAAGCAGATTTCAGTTGCATTGGGAAAAAGCAGCTGTTGTGTGTGGCTCTGGACGTACATCTTCCCTTTCTGACCCTTTGTTCTTAACCACTGAGCTGTGTGATCCTTGCCCCCTTCTGCCACCACATTCCTTCTTTGTGCGTGTTGACTCTGGAGGCTACTTAACCCATAAAATTGACCTAAACTATAAAATCCACATAGTGCATAACATAAAATGAACCTGTTCAGTGTGTACATATCAGTGGCACTTACACACTGTATGTGGATGCAGATGTTGCTGCTGTCAAGACTCAGGAACTTTCTTTACTCCCAATAGAAACCCAAGTCCAATTAAGTTATCATTCTCCATTTGCCTCTCCCCACACTCTGTGGCAACCATTAATCTCTTTTCTAAATCTAAGGTTTGGTTTTCTTTTTGAGACAGGGCCTCACGTGTAACCCAGGCTAGTCTCCAAACTTGAAGTTTTTCTTCTGTCTGTGGTCCTCAATGCTGGGAGGATAGACAGTGCCTTTTAGCTAACAGGTGCAAGCCAAAGAGGGTACTGTCATACAGCCTGCAGCCTTCCTCCTCCTCCCGACTTCCTTCCCGGCTTTCAATTTCTAGGCTGGAAACCTGGAGAGCTATCCTTTGATGGTCTTTTCTTTATGCACATCTAAGTATGTACTTACAGGTTGTCATAGTTAGGCACAGGTGTCATCTTGACAGTTGAGGTTCGAGCTCCAGGCACATTTGTAGAGAATTAATGGTTGATTTAAGCCCAGAGCAAACCTGCAAGAGATTGTCTAGCTGACGGGAAGGCCCAGTCCATGGTGGGTGGGACTAGGCCCTGGACAGGTGAATGAAATACAGAGAGGTGGTTGAGGAAGTTGGCATCCTTCTGTTTACTTGGCCAGGCATGCTGGTCTGGCAAGTAAGGATTGTCCATCTCTCAGCTGTTATGTGGTGATGGTGTAGCCAGTTCCTTCGACCCTGGTGTTGGTGTGTGCTCTCCCGTCAAACTGAACTGAGAACCGTAACCAGGAATCATAAGAGAGAATAAACCTTTGTTCCCTTAAGTCTTTTGATGGTCATTTATCAGCAACCATGCAGGCGAACTGCAACACAGGTCTTTGACTCACTATTTTCCTATTCATGAGGTTAAAGGGCACCCACGCATCTGGTACTTGATTTCTGTAAGTCTGATTTATGAGCATGTATCCAGGTGGGGCCCTATGTAATAGAGCTCTGATTTTCAGTCTATAGTTCTGAGAGTATTTGTGATATGGACAGTCCATAAATTACTCAATCACACCATTCTTAGTGGCCCTTTGACGACTTAAAAATTAACCTGTAGAAATGCCCAGATGGAAGCTAGACAGGTAAAATTAGCCCCCTTTGTATGTGAGGGCATTGAACCTCAGAGGTAAATCATTTACCTTAAGTTATAGAACCAGTTTTGCCCTGTCATGTTGTCACTCAAACTGATGTCTTCCAAGTTAATTCCATCCAAGTCTGATTCCAGTATACATGTTATATTTTCATTTTTTTTTACAAGGTAGAAACACTATTTTTCCCTCTTTGAAGAAATTCCATTTCTCTTCCTATGTGTATATTCGTTGCTCATAGTTGGTCTATTATTTTCTTTTTTCTTTTCAAGTGCTTGATGTGCCTTTGTACTAATCTTGGGAAGACAGTACAGTTCTATTAGTTAAACCATCTTTTTTGCAGTATGTGCTATTAAGTGCTGACTTTACGAAGCTTGTTTTTTGTTTGTTTGTTCTTGTTGTTCAGTCAACTATTGTTCAATCCTTTGAAGAAATGGTGTAGGCTGGGCTGAACCAGGGCTGTCAGAATGATAAGAGTTTGGGATTAGCTGAATCTCTGTTGAGAGAAACCTGCATAGCAGAATTCCTGGTTTCTTTCCGCTGGAAACTCGGGGCATCTTTCAGCTTCGGCAGTTGGACATTCCTACGGGTATGGCCAGGTTACCCCTGTTGGGAAAAATAGCCCCTGTCAGAGAATCATTTGGTTAAATGGACCAATGTTTTCAGTGAACCGTAATAAATGTTTTAAGAGGTTATTTTCTCTGTGGCTCAGTCGTATTTCAGGAGCTAGAATCATGGCGGGAAACAATGCAAAAGTTGTGAGCGCAAACACCCGCTGCTGCTCAGAAGACAGTAGTTGGCTTTTCTTTCCCATATGACTCTGCGGATGGAAAGTTCCTGTTACAACAATAGGTGGCACACTCTTACCAGAAGCCTAGTGTGCAAAGTAGATGCAGAAGACAGTTTTGTGGTACAATGTATTTGACTTCATTTTTGTTAGTAAATATTACCAACTCATTTGTCTCAAAAGGATGTTAATGGTGTTCCTAAAGCTAGTTTTTGTTCTTCCAAAGGAGGGCAGTTTGCTATTTACAAAGCAAAACTGTAGTCAATACAGTGTTGTGATGGAAATGTCTTATTGTGGAATTAAACCAAGTGAATTTAGACATGTCAATTATTTTTCACTGCTGTACAAATCGACTTTTTTGGTATTTCTGAAGAGTGCAGGTGTCCAGTGTGTATTTGTTTAGAGAGGCAAGTGGGTGTTTGCTGTCTATTGGCACTTTAATTAAGAAGCACAGTAATATAATGTATAGTTTCTTCACAAACAGGTTACAGGCTCCCAGAAGGAGATCTGGAGTTCTGGTCTCCCACAGCCTCCTTTCTTTGTGAAGTACCCTTTGTGAAGTATTGTGATGGTGTGGTGTGTATTTGGGGAAGACTATAAATTGAAACTTAAAAGATTATAACCACCACAGTGCTTATATCTAGCATAACAGACAAGTTCATTACAAACTCCTTTTAATGAACCATCTACTCATGAATTTAGAAATAAATGCTGTTCCCTTTCCTCCTAAATACATGCATGGTGAAGGAATGCGAGATGGAGCCCAAAACATTTCTGAGTATTTCCTGTGACTTGTTCCAAAGTAAACGAAGTGGAAGGAAGTTAGAGACTGTAAGTGGGATGATAATATCAAAATCATGCTATTTTGGGGCTGAGGAGGTGACTCAACTGGGAAAGTGTTTGCTGTACGTTTGAGGATGAGAGTTCAAATCCCCAGATCCCACCAAACCCTGGACCCAGGGTGTAAACATGACTTAATCCCTGCAGGTTTACACAGTAAATGAGAGGCTGGAGACCTGAGACTCTCCAGAGGGTGGGCCCAACCATCCTGCTGATGCAGGAGCTACTGAGAGACCCCATCTCAACAGGTGGGAAGGCCAGGGCAAAACCTGAAAGTTGTGCTCAACATCCACACATATGTTGTGGTGCTTACATGTACACACACATCCATCCCATGCTATTTTAAACCCATGGTGGTATTTTAAGTATTTAAAGATAGATCGTTGATCATGTGCATGCAGTTGGCCACTTGCTATCTACCTACTACACTGTGGCAGAACTTAAGTACATTTTCTTTAGTTAATTCATAAAATGATTTTGGCGGAATCAGGAGGCTGTATTCCAAGGAAAGTTTTAGATATTTAAATATTTAAAACTACAACATTACTAATTCCAAGGCAAACATAAATGTGATTTTTCTGTTATCTTTTATGTAAATCAGAGACTGTCAATTCAGGGAAAACTCAGAGCCATTGTGACTTAAAGTCTTCTTTCCTACTGTCTCTGTGTTTCCTTCTATGAATCTTTCCCATAGCTAGGGAAAATTTTGTTTTATGGAAATTGTATGGAAGTCCTAAGTATTACTGATTCAAGGACATTATCTTGGGACTCTGATTGGTAGTCCTTAGTTACACCTGCAAGGTTTTACAGAGTTTCATTGGCCAAACCGCTGCATTTGGCCCAGAGTTTTGAGTTTTTTCTTTTAAATAAACAAAGAGATATGAATTATGCAAAGGCTATTGAATGATGAATGCATAATTAAGCATTTGTAGAAATAGTGACCCAAATTGAAGTCTTTTGAGACCTTGCCAAAATTACCTCATACTGCTGTTACATAGATTGCCACTGTCTGCAATAGTCAATTGCATGGATAATAACTGTTTCTTTACTTGTATGTTTCTTCACGCTGACATAAAGTGCTTTACCGGTTTACTGTTTCTAGAACTTAATAAAGTTTGTGGTGTATAATAGGTACTCAGTAAATAATTGTGTAGATACCAGTGTTTCATCCTTTAGTAAACAACTTTTTTTTTCGTCTTGGGACACTCATTTTCAATCAATGCATTTCCTTTATAATTTAGTAAACTATGAAAACCATTATGGGAGGTCAATTTGTCCATCAAGCCCCCAAATCATGTGTAATTGCTTAGTCGAGTTACTGAAAATGTAGAATAAGAGGAATTTGGTGCGCATTTCAGAGTGCAGGGCCAGGGGTGGATCTGCAGTGGTTGTGGAGGGCGCAAGGCCAGCAACGTCCTTCCTCCCCTCATCAGCCTGTCCTGTCCCCCTGTGGTTGATCAGAACCTGTCAACTGCTGCAGAATCTACATGATTCTTTCTCTGCCCTACAACGCTGCTGGCTGATGAATAGTGTGCGTCCCCAGAGCATAGAGAAGGTAGCTGACGATTTAAAATTAAAAAACCAGATAACTGTTGCTTCACCTGATGCTGTATGAAATAAGACCCAGAGGACCCTGTTTCTTTCTCCCTTGTGTGAATATATGTGTTGATTTATTACGTTCGGGTAGGTTTTGTTACCTGTGTAGTTTCATGCATCTGCCACTGTGGCCAGCATCCTGGCTAGCGGCAGCGTCATGAGAAGTGGTATATTTTGTAACTGTGAACATCTTGTGCCTCTTCATCCTTACCCCTGGCTCTTGCAACCAGTAATCCGTGCTTTATTTGTGAAATGATGTCCATTCATAGACATTTTTGGGTTCATGCAATAAAAACTCACTTTTGGTATGTGTGTGTTGATTCTTTTTGGAGAATCATCCAACTGTTGAGTATATCAATAAATACTTCTGTTCATTTTGGATTTGTGAAGCATGGGGTGATGAGGGAGCAGGCTGGAGAGGTAGCAGTTACGGGGTGTTATTCTGTAATTCTGAGGATTTCAGATTTAGGTCCTAATACCAACTTAACCACAAGCTGGGTGGCCTACAAATAGTTTAATCACAGCTCTGAGGTGTGGGGGTGGGGTAGAGACACGTGGACACTGAGATTTGCTGACTTCTAGCATAGCCAAGACTAGAGCCCCAAGGTCAGGGAGAGGTCCTGCCTCGAAGGAATAGTGGAAATGATAGAGGACGCCTCAGCTCGCTTTTTACCCCAGCACATGTGCACAGGTGTGGGTTGTGTGCATGCAGGCAGGTAAATAGGTAAATAAAAGCGATGCACAAAAATGGTAAGGGTGGAATCCGTGTTGAGAAGCGAGGCCGTAACGTGGAGGTCTCACTGACACAGGTGCAAAGGCTGGATGTTTGCTGTTGTCCTTCTCCAGTATTCCCTCTTGGAGCATTTTCTCCCCAGTGGGGCGAGGAGTAGAGAAAGCAGGAAGGAAGGTAGGGAAACATGGAGTGACAAGGAGGGAAGAGAGGAGATGGCCCAGGCCGAGTCCTCTAAGGTTTTATGAAATCTAAGTGGAAAACAAAATTGCATGAAGATCCTGATCAAAGGTACCTCTGTGGAGCAGGTCCTGGCCGAGAGACTGGGCGGCTTTCCTTTTACTAGCTCGCTGGCAGCTGTGAGGAGAATCCTGTCCTTTGTCTTCAAAGCCTTGGAGAACAGCTCCACATAAAAGGAGGTGAGGCCAGCCACCAAAGAGGCTTGCCTTTGTTGTTGTGTATGTGCAAAGCATTGTTCTCTGCTATTGGCGAAGTAATTTTCAGCTCCAGGTGAGCCCAGAGCAGTCACAGTGGTTTTCACGGACCTGATGGGGAGGCCTAGAGTGGTGTTAATTAGTCAGAGATCAGGGATGGAGAGCTCCTGTTGGTACAAGGAGGTGGAAGATGTGGCCTGGCACATTCCTCAGCAGTGGTTGCTACAGCAGGGCAGTTAGAGCTGCTGATGCCCCTGGGTTTTATTGCCCTATTTAATTTTTTTTTTGGCATGCATTTTGTTGGTAGGCATGGGCTGCCGTTTCATTAATCCAATATGAGTTATGAAGTTAAGCTGAGAGAACTTGGTGGGGGAAGAACAGATATCTCCAGCAAAGTTACATTTCTTCTCCTCTTATGGTGTCTCATCTGGTCATAAATGTATCAAATCTAGCTCTACTGGCACTGAGAACCTTTGCTAAGATGAGAACATTTTTCTCACTATGAGCGTTTCCCAGACTTAAGCGATATCAGGGTGTAGTTACTGACCGCTTACCTAGACTTTGTTTTCTGTTCCTGCATGGAAAAATTAGTTTTTAGGAACTTCCTTCTGGTTTTCTTTGTTTCTGTCTGATGCCCGTCTCCTCCTAGCATGTGTAGTCCAGCATGACATTTAGTAACTCTCCCAGACTTAATTACCCTAGTGTAAAACAAAAGATAAGATTTAGATTTCATTGGATGCCCTCTAAGCTCTCATCCATTTTTTGGCAGTCAGTATGGGGGATAGAGAATGTAAGGCTCCTGCCTTTTTCTGAAGAGAGGTCATTTATAGGGTTCATTTGCCTAGATGCTTGTGTGCATACTAGCTGCCCCTCGCATGCAGGGAAACCAGTTGATTATGTCATTGGGCATATGCCCAAAGGTCAGGACTGGTTTCCCTTTGTGTGTCATCCTTGGTGATGTTAATGACGCGTCTCAGTAGTGGCTTTGTTGATGCTTTCTGTACAAATGTGTAGCGGTTTGCATGTTGCTGATAAATTTACAACCAAATGTCTTAAGGGAACAAGTGGTTTTATTTTGGTTTACGACCCTTGGCTACAGTTCCTTGTTCAGCTCAGCAAGACAGCGCATACCATCACCAAGGGTAGAGGGAACTGGTCATGACATATCCACAGGACCACTGAGAGAGAGAGATATCTGACTTACTAGACCAGGATGTCCAGCCAAGTATACGAAAGAATGCCAACTTAATAACCACCTTCCTCCATTTTATCCATTTGCCCGGGAGTGATCCCACCCAGCATGGGTTGGGTCTCTCCCACCCACCCCATCAATTAGACAGTCTTCCTTCAGTCTTACTTAGGCCTTAACTAGTAATTCTTTACAAAGATGTCAAGAGCTCCATCCTTCAATTGTCAAGTTGACATCAATTGCTATTTATCACATGTGGGCATTTTCATAGTGACACATGGGGTTAAATAAGCAAGTGGAATTTTAATCAGACACATTTGGGGAGCAACTCAGTGATGCTGTGTATTAAGCTGTACTTAGCTGCGGGACCCAGTGTCATTGGCTTGGTTCCTGCCCCTCTCCAAGTGGCATTGCTTCTGAGTTTCAGCCATCCACAGAGCAGGAGTTTGCTATGGGCAGAAAAAGCGGCTTCTATTCCATTTGCCTGAAATGTATGGTGTTATCTCGTGGGGGGCGGGGGGAGGGTTCCTACCATGTTACCATGGGTAACACATCTCTGTGTTCTGAATAGGACTTTTCTCCTACAGCACTTCAAGAGCCTGGGGTGTGTTATACTTTTTCCTAGTTACAGAATTCCAAACTTACCATTTCAACTTGTAAAAACCAAAAGCCAGCTATGACTGCTAGCCTCCTGTTCAACCTTTCCCTTCACTGGATGAGAGACCCGAAGTCCAGAAAACCTAGGCAACTACCTTGAATGATCTTAACAAGGTCTGATATAGTCAGCCGAATCCATCTTGCAAATCCCGTGTTCAAATCCTGGGTCTCCCCTGTCTGAAGTTTCACAACTTAGGCAAGTCGTTTGCTTCTGGGTCCCCAATGCTGGACACCTATACAACACCTATACACTGGCCATGGCATCTTCCTTCCTCTTGGGGTCCGCATAAGAAAGTCACGCCATCCCTACAAGAGCATCCTTTCACAGCTGTTGCTGACACCCTGCAAAGGACCAGCGCTCCGAGAATTCTTCATGTGGCTCAAGCAGATCCTGGTCTATCGTTTCAGACTTTGATTTATTCCTCAGGCTTCTTTTGAAGACTGAGAGACATAACTCCAATCACCCACAGGAATATGGAGACTTTGTCTGAAGATTCCTGTCCGTCCTTTCACTAGGTGGGTTGGAGGATTGTTGCTGTGGTTTCCATGTGGTCTGAGGCTGTCCCCAAGAGTTTCTGCTAGGAGCCTGGTTCTCACTGTACTTGTGTCTAGGAACTAGAGTCTCTTAGTGGGGCTCAGTGGGGGAGTCATTAGATCACTGAGTTCTTGCCCTCAGAACGGACTAAGATGGTTCTGGTAGTTTCCATTCGTTTCTGTGAGAGAAGTTTTCATGAAAGAGCAACAGAAGTCTGGCCCTTCTTGCTCTCTGACTTCCTCTTTGGTCTTGTGATCTTTCTTTTTCAGACATATTCCTGTCCTGGTGTCATTTACCACAGGATACTCACCAGAAGCCATACATATAATCTTTTTTTTTTAATCTTGCACTTTCAGTCTTCAAGACTCTGTGTTGCTTTGTTCAAGTGGGAAAGGTGGACTAAAACAATATTACATTCTTGTTGCCGATGGCTGGGATTGGAGTTTCTCAGCCGTCTACTTCTGTCCACTTGAAAGTAAAGTAGCTATGTTGTGTAGCTTAAGGTTGCTGGAAGAATTAAGACAAATCCTGGGGGCATTAGGGAAACAGTCATTTGTTTGCCCTTTCTCTAATCAGCTACCAAGTTTAACTTCACAGGGTGATCTGAATTTGTTTCAGCTCTTAATTCTTCACCTCTTCGCTGTAATTATCCGACTGCTTTGCCATCTTTAAATCTGGCCTGCCAGCCACCGGGCACAGTCACATGTCCCAGTCAGACGAAGGTTTTCACTTCAGTGTCTGTGCTGTGGAAATTGAGAGGGGGTCAGGGCTCAGGGAAGAAGGTGGGAGGACCATGGCATTCCATTGCTTCAAAATGTGTAATGTCTATTTTCCCATCCTTACTAGACTGTTCCACTCTGTTGCTCTGCACCCTTTGATCTCATTGGCTCCGCAAAAGCTCTATTCTGGTACTTTGGTGTCTTGAAGTCCTTCCAGGTCAGCATGCCTTTTGTGGCAGATATATTCAACCAGCTCGTCACTCACCCGCTCTGAGACCATTTGATGCTTGCTTCCTCCAGTGCTAAATGTTCAAGCAGCAGTTGGCTCATCTGATGTCTGGAAATTGAGGGCCATTTTTTGCCGATTAGTAGGGACGATGGTGCTTTTGTCCCAAGGCTTATTGGGGAGTGAGTTTGTGAATGTGGCCAGAAAACAGATACCTTTGGGGTTTGCTGAGTCAGTACCAGATCAATGAGAGTGTTATTCTCGCTCCATTCACTCCCACCAAACCAGTGCCACAGTAGTGGTCACAATGGTACAGCCACAATAGCAATAACCCCTACTATTAGATCCCAGGCCTCCAGCTGCCTCTCCCAGAAACCAGGCCCTGCCCCCTTTAGCTTCTTTCCTCGCTTCCTGGCCTTTCCCTGCATCCCTCTTGCAGCTGTCAGAAAGCCCAACCCCCTCCTCCCTGCTCAGGACCAAGACCACTTACATTGCAGCCATTCTGACTTCTGGCAAGCCGACAGGCCGACGTGTGCCACGGGGTGTAAAATTTCCCATCATGCTCTGGAATAAATTGAAAGTTAGAAGAGTTGTTTGCTCTGAGGCTTTGCAGGGAATTCTCCGGAGGCTTCAGATTCACCCCCACTCAGGTACTCATGGCAGTTATCTCTCCTTTTCACCCCAACTTTATGCTATGACTCTGGATCTAATATTTTTTTTACCTTAAAGGCCAAACCTCCATTATTGAGAGGCAGTGCGTGCGTGCGCGTAGGGCACTGTGTGTGCCTGTGAAGGCCCAAGGGAACTTCAAGAATCATCCTGGATTGTCCTACCTCCTCTTTGCGCTCCTCTGGGGTTGGCCAGGTGCCGCCTTCCAAAGTCAGAAGTGCAGACCACTGCCATTTCCACCTGGCATTTTCGCATGAGTTCCAGGATCTAAACTCGTGAGGCAGGAGACAGAGGCTTAACCCCTGAGCCATCTTTCCAGACCCGTCATAAAGCTTTTCTTTTTTAAAAATTTACTTTTCTACTTTTACAGGCATATTGAGTACTTATCCCTGCTTTCCTGCCTCTCCACTCCCTCCCATCTCCTTCCCTTCCCTTCATCAATCAATCCCACTCCCTCCTCCCTGTCTACGTCTATGGACCCCACAACTCTTCTGGCTTACTTACTCTTGTGGGGTTTCAGGCCTCTTGTGGCATACCAAGTTGCCTCCCTTTGGGCCACCCCATTGATAGGGGCATTTCCCTTCACTCATCCAGCTCTAGTCCCCAAGGTTTCTTACGTGCTTATCTCCTAGATATGCCTTTATTAAGGAACCTCAACATTTTTCCTTATACTTACCACTTAGCTGAGCTATAGGTGAGCCCTTATTGGAGCACTTCATATAATCCTCTAATTTTTTTTCTGCATTTTCCAGCTGAGTAAACTGAGTGCTAGAGGGCTCCATCCTAAGCTTATATCTAGCAAATGGCAAAGCCAGGATTTCAGCTCTGGTCATTTCTTCCTAGAGGTGAAATTAATGCCAGTTATGCACCTTGTCCTACTGTCCCCCCTCAGCAGTGCAGCAGCTGGGTTCAAAGTCCTGTTTCTCCTTTGGATGACCTTGAACCTGATCATAATACAATCATCTGCTGTTGGACGTGGCCACCCATGCTGGTAGAACAGGTGGTAGCTGGCTGTCTCTCCACAGGAACATGGCAGAGCCCACTAGTCTCTCATCTCCTAAGTTCTCTTTCCTCGCTGCCTGTGCATTTTCCACCATCAGATCCAGATTTCAGAGTCTGCTGCCCCTAGAGAACACATATTTGCTCTGATGGCTAAATAGCCCGAGAGGCCTCCGAAGACACAGGGCATGCACTGCTCTTTATTTTCTGCCGGCTGCATCTGTACTCTTCTAGAAAATGCTGGGATTCAGCAGTTGTTCAAGCGGCCCTGACATCTAATTATCATCCTGTAGGCTGTTGCCATGACACGTCTGCATAATGCAGTCGGGGCTGGGCCAGGCCTGCTTTGCCAGGCACAGGGACTCTGTTCTCGCTCAAGCGGGCGCCATTTTGTAAGGGCTCTGAAGGGGTGTAATGAGAAGACTGGGCAGAGGACAATGCGAGCATTTGCCTGCTTCTGTGCTGTCCCTCCTGCATCCTTCTGTGGGTGACATGGATGTGTCTACTCTTGGCTACTGCCTCTACCCACCTGTACTAGTAGTGTTGGTCAGGTCCGTTAGAGTGACAGAACATATGCTGCAAATAAGTTCGGTGGTGTCAGCCCATGGTCTGCTGGTTCTACGGCTTTTAGTGTGTGGTATAGAGGAAAGATGCTCACCTCCTGGCAGCCAGGAAGCAGAGAGACTGTGTCAGGAGGTAGACAGGGACAAAGTAAGACCCTCGAAGACATGATCTGTGATAGTTAGTATTATTAATTGTCTACTGGACTTTGTAGTATAAGGTTGACCTCTTGTCTGGACAGTGAGAAGTTGTCTTGACTGTCTTAATTGATATGCAAACACCCAGCCCTTTGTGTGTGGGATCATTCCCTGGGCAAAGGATCTGGAGCTGTAAAGAATGAAGAGGGCTAAGCACTTTCTGATAAACACTGAGCATTGCTTACTTGCTCTTGCTTGTGAGTATGGTTGGTGTGACCAGTTCTCTTGAGTCTCTCCTGCTGCAGTGACTTCCCCACTATGGTGGACTGTAACTTAGAGTTTGTGAGTCAGTTAAACCCTTCTCTCCCCTAAGTGTACTTCTTCTTAGGTATTTTGTTACAGCTACAGGAAGGGAAACTAAATCAGGCCCCCACCCAGTGCCTTCTCCACAGTGCCACAGATTGGGCAATGAGCCTTCAACACAAGAGTCTTTGGGGGAGCATTTCACCTCAGGACCATGACAACTTGTTGGCACTTTGGTGTCGAGCACTGCCCCCTAAACAACTCTTCTTTCCTTCTTCCTGAATGGAGATATAATACTTGGCATCTTGCCCCTGGGAACACAACTGCAAGTGACTGTGATCAAAATGGTCAGCTTTCTTCCGCCCTCTGCCGGGTGCCGGAGAGGAACAGGAAGACTTCTGCCCATTCTTGGCAGAAGTTTGAGCGCGTGCCGTATCTCAGGACCATTCTAGAATACCAGTGAAAGGAGAGTGACACACCAGTCCCTTTCCGTAAACAACTACTTTTGTGTGGCATTCTGCCTCTTTTTTCTTAGGATAAAAGTGACTGTACTTTTATCCTAGTTGAAGCTTGTTGCCAGTTCAAGAGGGACTTGGGGAAGGCTGAGCCTTGAGTTCTTCAAATGCTATGACGAGGGTTCCAGGTTTTCTATTGGCTGAGGAGAACACCATCCTTCGAGCCAAGCCTCATCTTTCACCAGATTGCCTGGGATTGGAAAGAGATCCTTACCAGATGGTCTCTTGGCCCCCAAAGTTCCTTCTGGAGCCTCACAGGCTTCTCTTGTCGCCATGATTCAGCAGCAGGCTTTGATGGCAGCCCCTCCGGGTGCCTGGCATGGCTTCCTAGTCCCACCCACCTCCCCAGTCTGTAGCTTTCCTTCATGGCCAAGGAACAATTGTGTGTGGAGACATACCAGCCACCCCTGTTGGGCTGACTTGGTTGCCTGAAGTGAGAATGGTTAAATGGGTAATTGATGGAAGCGAACAGCCAAGGGAAGTGGGAGCCTGCTGGGGAACTGATTGGCTTAAGAAACTGTGCGTGTGCAGCTGTAGCTGATAACCTTGCCAAGGTGAACACCGTGTCCCTTCTTTTTATAATAATAACTGCTTAATAATTTATTGTTTTTCATGAATCATACCCTAAGCACTCTCCATCTAATATTCATTTGTTCCTTTCATGACTCATAACTTCACATTATAAATAAGGGGACCTGGGGCCCCATGAGGTGAAATGAAGGCCCACAGACACACAGTGTTGGTTAAGGGGCAGAAACCTGGTTCCAGGACAGCTTCAGTCTGCACCTCTCTTCCATCTTACCACTCCCTTTCTCTTGTGAGCACCTATCCTAGGCCACTTGGAGTGTCAGAGCAAGGTCACTGGCTTTCCCTTAAGGGCCCTCAAGGTCAGATGAGGGAATGTGCCTTTTGGGCTCTTTGAATGGAGGAAAACCTGGACTTGCAGGACACCCATTGCTATCCTCAGGATATCGTGGGGCCAAGGGAAGGGATGTCAGTTTTGAGTCCTGGAGTTAGTTCTTCCCTCGGAGCTGAAGCCCTTGAGGCCTTGATCAGCCTTTCCTCCGTACCTAGAGCCTGTGACAAGCATGTGTGGTTCTCTTTGCGGCTTTTCTCTGGGTGTCATTCAGCAAGTATGATGTGTTAACTATAACACAGATGGGCTCCGGTATTACTTAATAAGCTGCCCTCCCCCCCCCCCCCCCGTCTCTCATTGCTAGATAAAGAATTGCCAAGAAGAGGAGGACATAGCTTGAGACCTAGTTCGGTGCTGGGCACTTCTTTTCAATCTTAAATATCTCATATGATTCTCTTTACTTCTTTCTAAAAAAATGTTTTATTTATTTGAAGGGGAGAGAGAGAGGAAAATTCGAATACAGGAAATCAAAGGATAACTTTTTCAAGTTGTTTCTTTCCTTTTGTCAGGTGGTCTATCCAGGGATTGAACTCGGGTCACTGGGTTTGAGAACGGGCACTTTTATCCACTGAGCCATTCCTTGCCCTCATCTCTGGAGGGAACAAAACATGCTCTCATGTCGCCCAAGCTGGTCTTGAATTCATTGTATAATGGAGGCTGACCTTCAGCTCCTGTTTCTACCTCTCCCGTACTGGGATGAATAGGAATGTGCCTCAGCTCTTTGTTTTGTCCTTGGTTTTGAACACACAGCCTCCTGTATGCTTGGCAAGCACCCTTAGTCCCCTCCCCACATCCTTTCTAAGCAGTTGATCCCCTATAGTTTACAGAAAAAATACCCGGATGGAACAGGTTAGGATAGCTCCTATACTACAAGGCGTATAGCTGTGTCTGCATGCCTAGAAATGCTGCCATCATTCCTAAGTGCCAGCAGAGAGGTGTGGGTAGTGTCCCTGGTTATCTCATTGAATGCATTTCCTGCCACTCTCCACAAGCACCCTGGTCATCTGCTGCTTCCTCAAATACTGCATTTACATCCCCACTGGGGCCTTTGCCTTCAGGCCTGTCTCCTGCCTCCCTCTGCCTGTCTCTGTTCATTGCTCCTTCTAGTCATTCTTCTCTTGCTCTACATATTTTCACTGTGTGAGTTTGACTTCGAAGCTTTTATTGAGCAGAGTGAACCCATTTGGCTTATACAACTGCCTC
This sequence comes from Typhlomys cinereus, assembly GCA_023101885.1. Classification (NCBI taxonomy): domain Eukaryota; kingdom Metazoa; phylum Chordata; class Mammalia; order Rodentia; family Platacanthomyidae; genus Typhlomys; species Typhlomys cinereus. The sequence goes on along the minus strand of JALPQD010000084.1, from coordinate 1,177,519 downwards.
CAGACCAATTTATAGCAGAAAATTGTTTGGAAAGGAGTGTGTATGTGTACGTGTGTTTACGGGAAACCATCCAGGGTTGATGTTACACATGATTTCTCTTCATGGTTTGTAAGGCTGAGCTCTCTGGATCTTGTGTTATATTTTGGAAGTCTTCGCACATCAGCCTTTGTACCTGAAACAGTCTCTAGTCTGATTCTGCATATATTTATAGCAAGTTCTGATTTGATGGAACGCACAGAATTTTTGTTGTTGTTATTAACATTTTAGCTAAATCATGGGATATTTTCCATTTTGGGGTCAGTCACCGCTAAAATATTTGGTAAAGCACGTGCCATCTTCTCCCTGTGTTCCCTGCTTGGCACACCAGTGAGGAGGATGAAGGGCCTCATGCTGGCCAGTGCGGCCTTTCCTGTTGCTCACTTGTACCATCAGCTCTGAGGTCAGTGCGTTTGTTAACAGTGCCTCCCACCAGGGCTGCCGTCCCTCCCGGGATCAGGCTCCAGTGAAGTAGTCCCAGATCTGTCCAGACACAGTCCTCGTGTTTCTGAAGTGTCTCCATGTAATTCAGAATTTATTTTCTCTTTTGAGCGAAGGGTGTCTTTGTGCAAATCGCTGGGCGTGGTGCTCCCTGCCAGAAGCCGGAATGAAAGAACATCTTGTCCTCAGTCTGTGGGCAGGTCTTGGTGAGAAATAAACTCATGTTCAGGATTTTGGCTACATGACTCAAAAAAAGAAAAAAAGTTGAGTCTAGAATGAGTGTTTGTCTTGAGTCAAGGGGCAGCACTTGACGTTTCAGATGAGTCCAGTGGCCCCGTGCGTGACCTGCGCTCCTTCGCTTCTTTGTCCTTCTACCCCTGCCTTCCTCTTCCTCCTACTATCTCCCCTCCATGCCCTCCTCCTGGACTCCTAAGTTGTTTCAGGCTGTCAGTGAGTCTAGTGGAACTCATCTTCCAAGCCCCCCATCAGCTTCGAGGACAGATATCTGCACAGATTTGGGAAGGAAACAGACATTTAGAACATCCCACTCTGAAGTGCCCCATATTCTTTTCTTTTCCTGTGATCTTATCATATAGATAATATTACATAAAATTATTTTGATTCTTTCATCAAAGTAGTCATCGGAGTAGTTTTCATACGTACATATATTCATGAGTTGTTGATGCTGTATTTAAGATGACAAAAATAGAAAGATAATTTTCACTTCCCAGCTCTGAGCATTGCCTGGTTCTGTTCAGGCCGTGGAGATGCTGTCTGTCTAGGTGGTGATGAGCTGTTGCATAGCTGGCTGAAACAGAAGCACTGAGAGCAGTAACTGCGTTGTGCTAGACTGCCGTTCATGATATAATTTAGGTCATTCACAAAACCCTCACCGAAGGGTTTTCTTTTGATACTGTGGTTCAGAATTAGCAATGGGATAGAGTTACTCACACCTAAACAGTCTGATGGAGCTTACAAAGGAAAGCCGAGATGGCATTTCTTTTCCCTGCTGTGCCTACAGCTCTTGGTTTCTAGAACAAGTGGGTAATAGAGTTTCTTTGCTACTCCCCCCACATCCCTCTTACTATGAACACCCCCATGAAGGGCTTGTTGTCTGTTGGGATGGGACTCTAACAGATTCTTCCTCGAGGCCTTGTTGGATCCCAATAGATGATGCCTGGCAGAGTCAGTAGTGAGGTCAGTGCAAAAGGGAAGGTTTTTGTTGGCGTGAGGATCAACTCTCCCGGTGTCAGTCAGGCTTCAGGATTCACCTTGTACTTGGCTTCCCACTGATCTGGAATGGCAGCTTTTGAAGGCTGGACAGCAGAACCGAGAAATCCAAGGCCTTTTGGAATCACAGCTCTCCTGCAATGCTGCCTGCTTGCCTTGCCTTTTGAAGGAGACAAATGGCTCCCTCTCTCCTCTTCTGGCTTTGTTTCTCAGCAAGGCTATTTAACTTTAAAGGCCACCAGCATTAAGAATCTGGGGATCTGTATTACAGAAGTGAGTGTTCAAGACCAGCCGGCCAACAACAACAACAACAAAAAAGGGTGGTTGAGACCAGCTAGAAAAAAAGGGGGGAGGACTCAGAAGCAAACTATTCACAGCCCTTGCTCTGGGCAGCTGACCCCTCCTCCTTCCCCCTTTCATGCCGGCTTCTAGTATAACACAGCTTTTCTCATCTTCTCCTTGGATGGTTGCGATCTTGGCAAGGGATTCATTTTTCAAAATGTCTGCGAAGGATTGGGTCACGTACGTCTATTTACTGTGGAAAAGAGTGTATATTTGCCCTGAAGTGGAGTCTCGAAGCATCACTGCTGGGGTTTGAAACCCACAAAGAATGAAGAATGAATCGGTTGTAGGATTTGGCTATGTGTTTCACTAGTTTGGGGACTGAGGTACTCAAGTCATGGGAAGTCCCAGTGTTCATATCTGCCACACGTCCCTCAGTGGTAGCCAATTCCTGTTTCCCATAATCCTCTGTGCAGTGCATTATACTTGCAGAAAAGGGGACTTATGTTTCTCTTGGGGAGCTTTCCAAGCCATCTCCTGTAGGCAGGTCATTGCTGTACTCATGCGTTCTTCTTGAGCCAACTCAGGGCTGCTTTGGATGTAGAACCTGCTGTAAGTTTGATAACGTGAACTCGTAATGCAGAGTTTCCCGGCTAGTAAGCCACTACCCATGCACACGGAGCTGTGTTCCGCCAAGACAGCCATCTTTGGAAAATGCTAGAATGAACATGAGTCAAGGAATGAAGAGTTACAAAATGTGACTTTCCTTTTGTTTTCAGAAGAGCTGTAAGTAGGAAAGAATTGATAAGATCTTAGAAGACGGTTCCGTAGTAATTTGGTAAAGTAGAAAATCCTTATGCTTGACAATCAGGGAATTTCATTTGTCACTTAGGAGAAAAAAAAAACTTTTGATACAGGAGCTGAGGTGACATGTACAATGTTTCTGGTTTGTAGTAGCAGTTCGTGATAGGAGAAAGCTGGTTAACACCTGAATGGCTGTCACAGGTAGCAGTGTAAAGGTAGTATAGGTTTTTTTTTTTTTTTCCTTTCACACTTTGTGAGACATTGCAACTATTGAAATGAATAAACATCAGCGTAGGTCTGTTTTTAACCTCACTTTTAAGATTTTTGTATCATGAAGGCAGTGAGAGAGCCCAGCAGGTGAGGCTGGTAACCTGAGTTTGATCCCTGGAAGCTTACATGGAGGAAGGAAAGGACTGACTTCTAGAAGTCAGATCTCTGACTTGCACCCGTGTACCACGGCCCGCATATACATGCATGCAAACTTTTCTCTTTTTCTTTTAGATAGATAGGGGCTGGAAAGATGGCTCAAGCGATTAAGACTTTGCCTCACAAGCAGAAGGTCCTAAGTGCGGATCCCCGATCCTACGTAAAAATGCCAAGTGGAAATGGCTGTGGTCTGTACTGGAAGGGAGAGCCTGGAAAGCTTGCGAGTAAAGCAAAGGTAGAAGCAATCCACAGTGATTCCTGAAGTCACCCTTGGGCACACAGACACACACAGACACACACACAGACATAGACAGAAATATAAAAGAAAAAGAAAAATATATAGGTAGATAGGTAGATAAATAAAAATATATCCAAAGATTTTATATCTTAAGCTGTAAAACTGGTCTTGAGTAAATGTGACAAAACACTGAATCTTGTTAAATATGGGTGACAACTGTAGGCATGTCAGTCAGATTATTTCTAGGTATTTGAAATGATTTTAACTTTAGATTGCTGCCGGAATAGAAGAAAGCACTGCACAGTAGGCTATAGGTTGTCAGGGCCATTTACTTTTAGGTTATAAAATATTGCGTTGCCCAGCGAAGTGGGTATGTTGCATGGAGAGAGAAGCTGGCTCACCCCTATGTTAAACTATTAGGACTACTGGTCTATTTTTCAGGGTTCATGTCTCAGCTCCCGGTCTTTATGAACAGGGCTCAGCCCCCTGTCCTGTGGCTTCCTGGGTAAAACCCTGCAGGATGGGGATGGGCACTGGATGGGTTATTTCTTTTGTTTCAAGTGCTAGTCAGTGGTAGTATGCAATCTAGAATAAGTGCTAGCTGGTGGTTTTCATCAGAGTTTCATGAAGGGAAAGGCGGTACTCTGCAATGTGTTTCCAGAAGCCTAACAATAGAAGCTCGAAGCAAAGTCTGTCCTGGCTAAGAGTCTGCTCTGACCCAGAGCAACACATGTTGTCCTCCTCCATCCGCGCAGTTCAAGGTTCCTGGGCAACACAGACAACAGGTGCTGCCCGTGTTTTTTGCATTTCATTCCACACCTTGAAATTTCAAGGTGGCCTAACAGTATTCGCTTGGGGACCTGTTGCTCAAGTTCGATTCTTACTCAGCCAAGGTGCTGAATCTAATGGAGGCAGATGTGTTCAGTGGAACTGCTCTATTGGTTAGCAAGGCAGCACTTGCAGCATGGGCACATTTAGTCAGAAAGGTAGACACCTATGTCCCTTCTTTGCTTAAATGTATCCCTCCCACCCTTCCTCCCTCCACCCTTCCTCCCTCCTTCCCTCTTCTCTTTTTCCCTTCCTCTCTTCTTTCTTCCCTTCCTCCTTCCCTTTCTCTTTCCTTCCCTTCCTTCTTTCCCCTTTGTATACACACATGCATAACTCCTCTACTTTAAATATGTTAAGACTTTGTGACACTGTTTGAAGGTCCCCCATGGATAGCGAGGCTCCCACTTAGGAGACTTGACAAGGTCTAAAGAGCCTTGTCTAACTTGATTGTTATGATCTGGAGCAAGGAAAGTGTCTGAAGTTTCTTTTCGTGATTCTGTGACAAAAGCAGTAACCAAAACAACTTAAGGGAGAAGGTTCATTTGGCTCACAATTCCAGGTTCTAGTCTACCAGTGCAGCTTGAGCAGCTGGTCACATCACACCCATGGTTACGAACAGTGAGGACAAATAATTATAGCATGCATGCTTGCGCCCAGCTTGATTTCTCCATTTCATGATTTACTGGGAGTGGCCCCACCTTCAATTAAGATGAGTCTTCCAGCACTGTGGTGCAATCCCCCATGGGCGTACCCAAGAGTCCTTCTCCAAGTGATTCTGAATTGTGTGGAGTTGACATTTGAAATTAACCATTAAAAATAACCATACAGGGAGTACGCATTCTCAGGTAAGGGTCCGGGCTATAGGTAAACAATCCCCAGTACACAGGACAGTCCCCTAATAGAGGATGACCTAGCATAGCCCAAAGAGTTCATATCGCTGAGGTAAGGCTATCAGATATGGGAGCCTTATGCCTGTAGACTACTTGCTATTGGTGGTGTCTCATTGTGGAATCAATTGAGCATCAAAGAATTCCTTTTCCTTAGAAGCACAGGACAAAGTGGGTCAGTACAGAGGCAACCCCCTGAAGTCCGCCTTTTCTAGGACCTAGACAAGCACCCTCTCCTCTCTTTCTCCCTCCCTGAGTTCTGGCAGAAAGCGGAGATTGAGAGTAGATACAGATCTGCAGAATCTTGTTCTCTGACTTTGATTCTCCTCCTCTCCTGTCCTTTCTTTGCAGTGTGTAGGAATCACACATCAAAGTTGTAGAGCCATTCAGTGAATGGAGCGTTAATGCCTTTGTCTTGCGCTTTGGCTCTGGAGCTGGCACTTGAAGATCTGGGGTATCTCAGATTGTCTGAGGCCATGATTCCATCTGAGAGGAAGAATGTTTTGAGAGAGGATTCTCTGTGTGAGGAATGATAAGTTTTGAAATATTAATTATGCAGGCGACTCCATTAATCAGACCAGGGCTTTCTTCATATATGAGGAAAACTGGTCAGCGTTTGGAAAAGATGGTCACCTCGCTGGCCTGGGAGAGATTTTGCTGTGTATTTAGCAACTTGGGTAGCTACTGATTCAGACATCTGTCAAGCAGAAAGCTGTCTGTATGAAGATATGCCACAGTTATGTGCACCTGTACACACACACACACACACACAATAACGGTGTTAACATATGTCTCATTCATGCCCTTTCCCTGATGTTGGCCTGCTAGTGGTGTTCTCTGATGTGGTTTACTAGTTGTCAGCATGTGGGGAAGCAAGGAGAGGAATATTGAGTTGATGTTATTTTTGCAGCTTTACTGTGACTCTAACCCTTGTTCAAGATAAATTTGCCCTTTGAAAAAGCAATAGCTAAGAGTGGCTGACAGAACTCGACTTTATAGTTGTTTTCTCATCTGGATAGCAACTTAAGTAGCATTAAACAGAAATGGATTGCAGTGTGTGAGTTTTAAGAATTGTAAAACTAAAGCCAAGGAGATAGTTTTGAGGTGGGGAGGAGGTGGTCGGGCCCCTGCTCACAAGTCTGGCGACCTTAGTTCAACCCCCAGAAATCTGCATGGTAGAAAGAGAGGACTGAAATAAAGAATCAGAAAACTATGTAAGTCTCGGTTGCAAATATTAAATGACAGATTAATTTTTAAAGTTGGGAGGATCGGGGCTGGGGAGATGGCTCAGTGCTTGCTGTGCAAACACGAGGTCCTAGGTTTGTGAGCTCATTGTTGAAGATGGACATAGATCCCCAGAGATCACTAGCCATTTGGTAAACTCCAAGGTCAGTGAAAAAACAACCCCATATCAAAAAATAGATATGTCGGAGACTGATTTGGAACATATTTGTGGTCAATATTTAGTCTTCAAATGCATGTACATGTACACATGGGGGAAAGTTGTCAGAACACAATTTTAAACTTCTGTGAACTTCCTACCTGACCTTTTGTTAGCCTGGAAATAGGCTTCTTGGAAGTTTTCAATAATGTAAAGTAGAAGCGACAGCTCTCCTGTTCATTTCCTGTCCCATTCAGTTTCACTGTACCTCTCCCAAAGTTTAGGTGTAGGATACTACGAAGGGCTGGAGAGATGGCTCAAGGGATAAGTTTCTGCCTCACAAGGGGAAGGTCCTGAGTTTGGATGCCACTCATAACCACCAGGCGGAAATGAAGGTGGTCTGCACTTCTGGCCCTGGGAGGTAGAGCCTGGGGAACTCCAGAATAAAGCAAAGAGGAGGTAGCACAATCCAGGGGAGATGTCTGATATCACTCTTGGGTCTCCACAGGCACAGACGGTGCCCTCTGATTCACATAGACACACGTGTAGGGAAAAAAAATAAGATATACTAAAAGTTCAGTGTAACAAACATGGATATGTATGACATCTTTTGCATACTCTGTATGCTGTTCTGGAAGACAGCTGTGCTCCCTACTATACCAGCAATACCACATGTATGTGTCCTTTGGTACCTTGCCTCCCACCCCCATCAATGGTGGGTTCTGATTCTGTTGACATTTATATATGCTTTATCATTTTCTGCTTGTAACATTTATAAAGTTGTCATAGATTATTTCCTTACTCTGAGTGATCTCTGAGCATTTCTGTGGTCCACAGCATTGTGTTCTCTTTTTGGATTTCTTCTTGTTCTTTTGGACTTTTGGAATGAGTTGATTTTTATATCAGAAGTCCAAGATCTTTGCCTCTTGCATTACTTTTATTTTTTTGCTTTTTTTCATTTTCAGGTATTTATGTGTTGTTGTGTGTGTGTGTATACAAGTTTGTATACATGTGGGCACACACATGCATTATGCACCTGCACATGTGTGCGTGCGTGAGTGCACGCGCGCGCGCGTGTGTGTGTGTGTGTGTGTGTGTGTGTGTGTGTGTGTGTGTGTGTGTAGGCCTGAGGTTGATAGTGGGAAGCATCCTCCGTAGCTCGTCCTCTTTATTCATTTTGACACAGTGGTTCTGATCATACACAGTTCTTGCTGATAAGACTATTCTGACCAGCCAGCTCACTCTGGGGATTCCCAGTCTCCACCTTCTGAGTCTAAAATTACAGATGGGCTACTCCACTTATCCAGCAATGTATGTGGAATCTGAACTCTGACCCTTTTGCATGCATAGCAAGTCCTTTAGCCACTGGGCCATCTGCCATCCTTCACAATGATTTTTTTCATTCTTCTTAATCTACTTCCCTAGATGTCAACTATCTGTTCAATCCCAAGAAACTTTGGATTGCAGTCTGCAAGTAAGAAAAGCTGTATTTAAATTCAACAGTGCCCCATTTTGTTTTGTTTTGTTTTGTTTTGTTTTGTTTTGTTTTGTTTTGTTTTGTTTTTGTTTAGAGTACTTTGGTCATACAGGGAGCATGGAAGCCTTTACATATTAGGAACACAGTTATTCTATCTCTCAGTGGAGAGGTGTGTGTGAGAGCATGCTGGCCTGATTCTTTGAAGTTAATTTTGTGTTTTTAAACTCTGATACAAATGCTTAGGCTCCTGGTGGGGGGTTAATAAGTAAACCGTGGAGAAGCCACAGAGGTGCTCACCAGTAATTGTCTGTAGTTTATCATTGGAACAGAAAGGGTGGTGAGGACAACTGACCAAACGATTTACAGAGATGAGTCATATTTGAGTGGTTAATATCATACATTAAAGCATAAGTCAGTGTAGTAGTTGATCAGTGTAGACGTTGGTCAGAAAGCAAATGCACACTCTTTGGATGCCGGCATGTTTCCACATAGAAACAGAAGTTGCAGGGGTGCTGACCATGAAAATGATGTCCACGAGAAGTGGAAGATGTGATGAAGTGGCTGCTCACTAGTGAAAGGAAAGCCTCTTTATTAGTAAATTCCGAAGAAGCTGGGCATGCTGTCAGATTGATTGGGTTAGCTAGTCCACCTTTCAAAATAAAGAGCAAGTTGTATTCTTGAATGTGTAAGGCTAACATAATTACTTACAGTACAGTAAATATCCTTATTCTTTGGGCTTAATCTTAATGTAATTAGCTCTTTGCACAATGGAGTATTCAGTTTGAGACTCTGTCAAGGGTCATTAGTGAGAGAAGTACTTCCTGAAATCCCTGTTGTTAAACTTGGTACTTTCTTCCTCTTGTTTTCTTTTCTTCCTTTTTTATTTTTTGGTATGAGATCCTATTTGTACTAGTTTTAAAAAATAGTTGTGCCTATCTTTGCATTTTTCACCAACCCCCACTAAACACTTAATATTTTCAGTTTTATCAGTAGAGACTTTCATGCATATTGGGGAATTTGCTACATCATACAGTTCATTTTTAGGAGACTGGGCATTGTTTCCCCCAGTGAGGTGGCCATTTGCTATGAAGAGCCTTTTCAATAGGTACATAACTTGTAAATCCAAGTTACTGTTGAGGTCATTTCCGTGTTGTACATTTGTGTCCAATTGTTGATTGCTGAGTCAAATGAGATCATTCAATGTTATACATTGTGTCTAATTGTTGATTGCTGAGTCAAATTAAGGAACACAAACTGCAGGCGCCTTTCTTTTATTTTGATTATGACATAATTTCTCCCTAGGTTTATAAACACAGTGGAGCCCTATTGTAACTTCTTGTCAGATTGAAGGGTGTCATAGTTAGATACAGGTGTCAGCTTGGCAGTTTAAGGCTCACAACTCTGGACTCATTTATAAATAATTTACCTTCCAATTAAGCCATGAGCAAGCCTCAAGGAGATTGTCTGATCAATAGAGAAAGAATTGATAGGTATAGTCCCTGGACACATGAATAAGGTGGAGGAAGCTGGTTAAGGAAGTTAGTATCCTTTGGTATACATGGCCAGACGTGCTGGTCTGGCAAGTAAGTATTTGTCCTTCTCTCAGTGTTATATGGATATGGTGTGGATATATGGATATGGTATGGCCAGTTCACCTGGCCTATAGAGGTTTTTTTTAGTTTATTTTATGCCTTGTGTGTGTATCAGAAGGCACTTTTGTGTCCCTGCAGAGGACCAAGAGTGGCTTTAGGAATCATCCTGGATTGCTTCTACCTCATTCTTGGTTCATTCTGGGATTCCGTAGGCTCAATTCACCAGGGCTGGAAGTGCAGGCTGCCACCATTTCCACCTGACTTTTTTTTTTTTTTAATTATGTGAGACCTGGGATCCAAACTCAGCATCTTCTGCTTGCAAGACAGTCTTAACCCCTGATTCATCTCTCCAGCCCTGTTTTGTTATTTTTCATACTCTTTAAATACCATGACTTTCTTATTTTCATTCAAGTTGTGCAAACCTGCTAAATTTAATTATTACCCTGTGTCTGAGAAGGCATCATCTGTAAGTCCTGAAAGCTGCCTTCACTCATCCCTTTCTAATCTGGCTACAGCCCAGTTGCCCTTGCTAGATAACAGATGTGAGTATACTCAACTTCTTCATTTTCCTAATGTATTTTGGAGTGTGTTTTCTTCTGCTGTTAATATATACAGATACTTTTAATTGTAGCTCAGGGTGCAAATACAGTCTTACATGATGCCTTTGTATATCTTTCTACAAAAAATTAAAATTCACCTTATAGAGTATGTGTAGAAAATGAAACCAAGAGTTGTTCCTACTATAGCTTGAGGTTCTTTCTGTGAAAGCATGACCCATTTGATTCTGTTGACAATTCCTTTTCACCGCATATAGTGTGGGAGGGGGGAAAAAAAACAAAAAAACACCTGCCTGTGGCTCCATTAATACAACTATCACATCTGGAAAACTAATAAGGATGTTTTCATTCATTTATTCATCAGCAAATCCCAAGCATAATTGATGTTCTAAAGAAATAAGTAAGAAGAAACTTAAAGTCTATTTGCTAGATGTAAAGTAGCAATTAAATTGATAAATATAGAATTTGTTTAGAATGTGTGTCTCTTCCTTCCCTTTTCTAAAATTCATGTTTTACAGTATATCCACAAATGGTCTTCATGCGTCTTGAGTAGATCTACAGTCACTGATGTGAGGAAAGGCTCAAAGAGGGGGGAGTTATGGATTTGTCCTGGTTTAGCCTTGATAGCGCTAGGCTTTTCACATTTGGATATCTTCATAGTAGGAGATTTCTATGGGATCAATTTTCAGTTATCTCTGTAGACAGAGTGTGCTATTCTGAAGTTCTGCTGCTGCTGCTACTGCTTCTTTTCCTCCTCCTCCTCTTCCCCTTCTTCTCCCTCTTTTCCTCCTCCTCCTTTTATTCCCTCTTTCTCCTTTTCCTCCTCCTCCTCCTCCTTCCCCTCCTCCTCCCTTTCCTCCTTCTCTTCCTTTTCCTCCCTCTCCCCTTTCCCCTCCTTCTCCTCTTCCTCCTCCCTCTTGTCCTTTTATTTTTTGTGGATAGTGGTGAGACTAAACTGCTACTCTTGTTTAGTCTCCATTATCGACACTTATATAGTATTCTTAGGATTTTTCTCTCTTTCATTTCTACTGGGAATTTCAATCATGTATCAGTAAAAGTGCTGCCATGCCTGTGGAGTTGCCAGGGCTGATTCTACATCTACCCTTCACACATAAGCTCCTGACCTTCATCTTCCCTCATCACCTTTAGCATACACAAGTGATGACTCTTGTGTCCCTGCCATCTTGGGTTCATCTGCTTTGTCTTAGCCCCTCGTAGGTCTTGGACACCCAGCATCAGTCCTAAGAAACAGCTGCAAACATTGCAAATGTTCTCCTGGAGTGGTGTGCTTGTATCACAGTTAGCAGTAGTAAAGTCAATATATTAGATGTTTGGTTATGCTTTCGTAGCTTTAAAGGTCTCTCCAAGAAGAGGACCTGGTTTTGAATGACTAAGCGTGGACCTTATTAACTGATGTGCTTGGCGCCTCTAAAATTATTGGTAGACTGTAGTGCCTAGTCTCATGAACTAGTGCGGACTCACGCTATACAGAGGAAACACGAGTGTGAGGAGTAGGAATGAAAATCAGGCTGAGTCAGAGGGAGCAAGGATGTCTTTGACCCAACCCATGTAAGCCAACTTTATATGCATCAAGCACAGGTATTTATATCTCCAAACCAGGAAACAGCACAGCTAAATTCTTTACAGGAATTTATTAAACATATACATTGTAAAACTTATCTAGGCTAGCAAGAAAAAACAGACATGACACCTAATTCTTTTAGGGGTGCAGACATGGTGTCTCCTGGCAGAGTTAATTATACACTGTGGCTTATGCCAATAGCCTTGTGATCCATAGATAACATTCCTCAGTGGTCTCAATCCTCAGTGGTCTCAAGATAGACAGGGAAAGAACTGCAGAAAGGACACCTTGGCCTCCCTGGTCCCAAGCAGGACAAGGACAAATCTGGTCTCAAGAATGGGAAAAACAAAATAGGAGTCCTTCGTCTCTCAATAATGGGGAGGGGTTTCTTACTGGCAACTGCCTGTCTCAGACATCAGACTCAAGGGAGCAGGCCTAAGTGTTGGTGTTCCCCTCACTATAGTAATTCATTTCTCCTGTGACTCATGCAAATAAAGCAAATCACTTGACAGTATGGCATTGAAGGTGAAGTACAAATGCTATAGTACATTGTATAGATTGCTTGATAGCGTGCTGACTTCTGAAAATTCTGTGTAGATAGTCTGTAAGCATTCGAAAATCTTTCAAAGAAATACTCTTTATTTCTGGGTCTTGTGACAGTTTCAGCTGTCAACCTATCAGGAGGTGAGTTTTTAGGCACACCTGTGAAGAGTTATTTAGTTAAATCTGGCCTCTGATCAAGTCTGTAGGAAATTGTACTTGTGTTAACTGAAATGGGAAGACTGCTGTGGTGGGTGGGAATGTTCAGTGGGCAGATGGAGAGAGAGAAAAAAGAGAGGCAGAGACAGAGAGAGATCTAGATGGCATTGGGCAAGCTGGCAAGCTAGAAAGCAGTGTTGCTTTCTCTCCTCTCTTCTTGGTGTTGGATATGCTGTGGGTGGTTCTCTTGACTCTTGCTGGTGTGACCTGCCCCAGCCATGATGAAAGGTAGCCAGGAATCTCCAGCCGGTGGAATCCCCTTGTTTGCCTATGTTGTTTGGGTCATGTGTTTGTGGCTACAGTAGAGTTGTGAAACCGACAGGTGTCAGTCTTGCTCATCACATCCCCTTCCATGTAGCGTGCATTCTTACAGCTCCCTAGATCCATCCCTCCTTGACCGAGTTGCTGACTCTCCCTTGGGCCCTCATGTCAGGGAGCCCAAGTTTGTGGAGTGTCACATTTGGGTGACTTTCATCCTGTTACAAGGCCTCATCATTTCTTCTGCTTCAGAACATACATGCCAAGTCTTTCATTTCCTGGGAACAGAAGTTGGGGACATTTTTCCAAATGGAAAAGTGATTTGGCATTTTGAAACGTAATTAAAAAGCATCTGGGTAACTCATGAATTGTGAGTCCGTCAACTGCGCTTGTTGTTCGCACGGTGCCCGTGAGTAGCTGAAAGGGCGTTACCTCTGCGCTGAGATCCTGGCTTACATGGATTCCAAAAGATTGCTTCTGCTAACATGGTTTATAGTCTATTTTCAGAAGGCCAAATGTCCTACAAATTTTGAAATGACATCAGTGCACCTGAGAAGTTGCTCTTAAGGACATGTGATAGATGAGTGTCAATCTTGGCAGTGTGGGTCTGACTTCGCCCAGTCTTGGTAGCACAGTTTGTGCGACTAAAGGTTTTGAAAGCAGTGCACTGTCTGATTTAGCTGTATTTTTATAGAAAATTCCAGTACATTTCCAGGAAAGGTCAAAAGTGGTGGTCTCAGAATATTGAGACTTAGTTGGGTATAACTCAGCTTTGATGCCATTTTATTTGCTCTGTGTGTGTGTGTGTGTGTTTTGTATACATTGATGGGCGTGAATGCAGATAAACATATACCATGAAGCACATGTAGTGCTTAGACAACATCCTTGTGTGTCAATCCTCACCTTCCACTTTGTTTGTTTTTCCATTGCATATTCCAGACTGGCCGACCCAAGAGCTTCCAGGGTTTCTCTTGCCTCTGCCTCCCATCTTCCTGTAGCAGCACCCAGATTACAGATGCTTGTGCTACTTGCCTGGATTTTTTACGTCAGTTCGGATAACTCAGATTCACTTCATCATGCTTACATAGCCAGGGCTTTTACCCTGAGCCATTTGCTCCTAGCTCCTCGCTCCCACCTTAATTCACGCAGGCTTCCTCTCTGTATTCAGAGCACTCCGGCTTCACTTCTATCAGAATCCCTGTTGCTGCAGTCCTTTGCAACTGTCTGTTCCCTTATGTGTTCACTTTGTCTCTAGGTGTGGTACCAGCACATGTTGTCTGGTGCAGGGAAAAACTGAGTGCATGGGATGTGTCTGCTTATGCGTAGGCATGTCCTCTTTTCTGGCTTCTTGGGACTCAGCTTTTATTCTCTATGTCCTCTACTGCCACCTTCAGGTCTTCCACCCTTGGTTAGTGGATTCCGGTTGCTGTGGCTCTAGGAGTCTAGAGTTGGAGAAAAGACCAAGAATCAGGTCCCTGGGTAAAAAATGTTGGGCTCCCTAGAGCTCACTGGCAAGCCAGTTTAGGCTTGATCTCCAGTTTCTATAAAAGGCACTGTTTCCGCGGATAAGGTGGAGTATGATAAGAAGACACCCGATAAAGATTTCTGGTTTCCACATTCATGTGTATACATATACATGCACACATGTGCAAACATGATCTCTCTCACACACACACACACACACACACACACACACACACACACACACACACCAGTTGCATCCTGAACTCCGTGTACGGTCTTCTGACTCAGATAAAGCTCTTGGCTCCCTGAGCCTTGTTTGGGATACGTTTATTCTCTGCTTCTAAACAGTTTTCCCTCTGGTTCCTCAAACAGGGTGCCGCAACCCATTGGCACAAGCAGCCAGCCCAAGGGCTGCCCCTGCAAGCCTGTTCCTAATTGCTCCAGCAGATGATTCTCTCTCCTGAAATTGCCTTTTAAAAATACTTCTGAAGTATGTACTCCTCATTTAGCAATTCACAATTCTTCTTGTTCTGGAAAAGAAGTGAAAATAGCTTGTGGGAACATGCAAAAGTGAACAGCAACTCCTTGCCAACAAAGAAGGTTGTGTTTGAGAAGTAGGGTATTGATTGGGGCGCCAGTCATCTAAAAATACAGGCGATAGAGTTCTGAACTGTCTTTCTCGGGGTATAGTACTTACCTCATTGCATCGCGGCTCTACTTGTGAGACCCGCGGCAGCCCAGAATCCTGCTTCCCTCTTTCCACTTGACACTTCTGCTAAATTCTCAGGGAGTCATCTGCAGATTTGATTCCTGGCAGACTTAAACTGCTGCCAGCCCCTGCAAAGCCCAGAGGAGACAGTTCAAGCTTCAGAGACAGAGGGATGCTCGGGGTTCAATCAGAATTACCTGCTCTGAGGCTCTGCGCTGCTTCTGGATCCGTCCCTGTCTGCCGTGGGTAAATAATCTCCACACGTGTAAATAATCTGCACACGTGCTGTGTGTTTTCATCACCAACCCAAAGCAAAATGCCATCTATTTCACTTGGCCAGTTTGAAAACCATGCTCCTTTATGAGAATACAAAGAGATGAGGTTTAAGAGGTGAGGGTTTTTTTTTTTTTTCCTGTCTGTTCAACGAATTCATAAATTTCATAGATCATACAACAGGATGAACTGTGACAGTGTTTAGAGCCACAGAACACTGAGCAAATGTGTTCCAAGTCATTCCTGCTGAGCTCTGGTCTGGTCAGAGAGGGAGCTTGGGGGAAGGAGAGACAGAGAAACAAGAGAAGCAGACTCGTAAAGGTTTCTTTATAATACTGAAGAAAAATTGGAAGATACACTAAAGCCTAAAGAATTCAAGAGCTAATACTTGTCTTGATTTTGTCAGCTACTCTTGGGCTATGGTTTCTTCATTTTGTTGCTATTTGTCGTGGTGGTGGTTTTCTCATTTATGTTTTAATATAGAACTCTGCATCATGACAAGGGGTACAGCAGTGAAATTCCCTTCTGGTGGTTTAGGCAGCCTTTGTACTTCTGCAACTTTCTCTTGTGATTATTCCCCCAATGCGCACGCACGCGCGGGCGCGCGCGCACACACACACACACACACACACACACACAACTGTGGTTTCTGGTCATCTTTTTCTCATGCAGGGTTGTACTGACAGGACCCTCCTTGTCCTTCAGCAATACAGAACGCTACTCCTATGGGAAGTAGATGCTTATTCAATTTTTTAAAAAGCCCTTAGATTTAACCAGCAGTTAGGTATCAGCATTGCCTTTTCCCTCAGCCCCACGTAAGCCACTAGAGTTTCTGTTAGTGCACACGCACCTTGACATTAACTTGCTGGAGAGCTCGTGTGGTGTCTTTCTTCTCCCAGTTACTGGTGTCTTACACCAGTAACTGTCCAAATGAAGTTAAAGACGAGCTGTCTGAATGATCAAACTGACCATTTTATGAGTGGCTGTCCAGTCGTAGCTGAACATCTTTGTACTTTTCTAGCAAGTGTGAAGAGTCTCTCTGCTGCCAAGCTGAGCGTGACAAATGCTTGATGGTCATTGGCCCAGCATGAGTTAAGCTGCTTTCTCATTTCCATAGGCCCTAAAAGAGGAACACAGGCTGACGACATGCACATGCATACTCATGCACACTCACAGACACACTCACGGACACACTCACAGACACATGCTCATGTGCCATCACCCCTCCCCCACACCTGGGAGCTTTGGATCTCCCTGCAGGGTATTCTGACCACTCCCTGTAGTGAGTCACCTGCTATCTGGAGATAGAGGAAGAAATTTACCACAGGCTGGGTATCCCCAAAGTTAGAGGGCCAACCTGCAAGATAACTCAGGATACCCACCTGTTAGACCTCTACCTTCAGTTTCAAAGCCAAAACCCATTTTCCTTTATACAGAGAAAAATGGCAAAGAAAGTTAAAATGGCAAGTTTGACTTCCCTCTTATAGAACAAGGTGAAGAAACCCTTTCCTTGTCTAGCCTTTGGATGGTGTGTCATAGTAAGTCCTTCTACATTGAGTTTTCAAATCTTACTGTCACATGGATGACTGCTAGTCGTTACTTACATTTCTGATTTTTTTTTTTTTTTTTTTTTTTTGGTGGAAGGAGGTTGGGTTTGGGAACACTTTTTTCACCAAATTTTGGCACTGAGGTCCCAGCCAATCATGGGGTGGATCAGTGACCTGAGCAGATGGTGTCCTGTTCACAGGCATAGAGAGTGTCAGACGTTGAGAGGCCAGTATCTTCTTACCTTGCATGTTGCGTCCACCTTTGCTGTCCCAAGCTGTGCAATCAAATAAGGAAAGAAAGGAAGAAAGCTCCAGTCAGGAAAATGAGAGGTTGCCAGAAAGAGTTGACACGTGACAACGTTTCTCAGAATATACTTCCTAGTTAGCCATGGCCCAAGACCATTTTTGAGCTTCATTAACTAGCCCTTCAAAAATTTTTTTTTTGTTTCTTTTCAGATTTGTGTTTTATAGATAATCTTCTTCCAAATAGAAGGGTTTTATTTTCTGCTTAATTGAGTGTAAACAATTGATTGCATGTTTGCTTCGCCAGCTTTGTGTATTGTGGCATTTTTCTGCTGCTGGAAAATTGATCAGAGGAGGACTGTACTTTTTTTTTTTTAAGTGAAGTTTTGATTAGGGGAGAAGTCACACAGTGCGCCTGTTCTTACGGCCCATCAAGCAGGCCAATGAAGCAGCTTGTGCGTTCTTGCTAATAAGAGGAAAACACTGGCTGGGCCCAATTTGGTGATTGTTTTTCACTGAAACATTATCTGTAAATACTGTGTTTAAGATGTAGCTCTTATTTCTAAGAGCCACCATGAAACATGCCTTTCTGCCTGGTAAAAGAAACTGAACGAAGAGAGGAAAGAAAGTCTGAAATGAAAATCTGTGGATGAGACTCTTCTGTGAATTCTAAACCCAGAGCAGTCATTTCTTTGCCCTAACCAAGACCATTACACCAATTTTAACAAGACCTTTTAAATACAAGGAGAAAGCATGCCATGAATACCAAGTCCAGTGTGCTCTAAATTAGTAGAGTCTGGAGGACCAGAATTTCAAGGTCAATATTGCCTATATAGTGAGTTTGAGGCCAGTCTGGCACCATGAGCCTCTGGTCAAACAAACAAACAAACAACAAACAGATTTCTGAGTTTACAGACTGGGAATATAGCTACTCTATAGTATCCTTTTTTAGCCTGCACAAGGCAAGTGAGTTTAACTCTACTACCACAGCAAAAGTGAATGGTTGAATAGAAAATGAAGACTTCTCAACTATTTACATATGTGTCCTCAATCATGAAATGTACTCAAATTTCTTACTATTAAGGAAACACCAGCAAAAGCACACAGGATTCATACACATGCCAGCAAGGGAAATTATTTACCAGGTATTGAAATCTTGACTTTTGATGGGAGCCGCTCTCAGAACTTTTTTCCTTCGAAGAGTAACATTATCACTTTTGGCTACCTCTGTTTTGCAAACTCTAAGCCCTTTATTATTAGTCACAATGATAGTTTATCGATTCCAGTTAGTGTAAGGAGGAAGGAACCAAAGGAGGGAGGGTAGGCAGGGCACGGCAGATGGCCACAGTCATTTTGAGGATGAAAGGAAGAACCCAGTACCTTTGCACATGGTGATTACTAGTGAACAAAAGGTGACATACTGCTTCCCTGAACATTACCTTCGGTGCATTCCTAGAAATGCGAAGTTAGGAGGGGAACTTGGTTTTCAGAGGAACAGCACTGAACACTTGGCACCACCGAGAACACCAGAATGAATGGAGGCAGACACCATGGAGGCGTGTTTAAGAGTAAAAGCTTGAGCTGACTTACAGCAGGCACGGGTGTTGCATGACAGTGGATGTGGAGTGTACTTTTCCATACTCTGAGAAGTGGTTTGATTGATTGTTGTATTTTTGTATGATGCCAAACTTTTGGGGGAAATAAAAATAGTAGTGAGTCAGTCTACAAACTTTTAATTGACGTTCACCAATTTTAACCACTTTTTTCTATGTTATCTGTCTGGGTTTTTTTTTTTTTTTTTTGATGTTCTAGCTATTATAGACTCCTTTTTTAATCATTTACTATTGGTATCTTAGGAGAAAGAGGCATTTTCTTTTCATATCAATGTTTTTTTTTTGCGCACTAAATGACAGGGTTCATTATTAGTGTCTTCATACTTAGGTGTGTATTATGTGCTGTTTCGATTTGTTCCTCCCTTCCAGGGTCCACCGTCCTCATCCTCATCCTTCCCCTCAGGTTGGTTGTTTTCCTCCCTCAAATCGCCCCTGTGCCTCAGTTCTTTGGTGCTATCTCAGTCCTTTTCTGAACCTCCTCTATCTTCAGATCCCCTCCCACCCCCATTTCTATTTCCGGTCTTGCATTAAGTTCCTCCCTTCATTTCAAATTGACTGTTGGATTAGTAAGAGACAAGACTTTCATTCTTCCCCATCCAGAAATCTGATTTTCCCAGCATGCTCTTTTCAGGAAGCATTCATTTCTCCAAAGTGTGCTTTGCCTTGATGCCATCATTGAAAATCAGGTAGCTGTGTGGGTTTGTTCCTGCATACTCTGCTAATTTCCCATTGGTCTGTTTTCATGTCAGTTGCAAGCTGCTTTTATTTCTATGGCTCTGTGGGGGTATTTGGTGCTTAAATATTGGTGGTAACTTTAGAGTTGCTCTTTTCGCATAGGATTGCTTTCACTGTTTGGTTTCTCTTTGCTTCCGTATGCATCATAGCAGTATTTCCCCTAATTTGGGTATTTTAGCAGAGACTCTATTGAACCTGCATATCACTTAGGTAGTTTCTTCATTTTTTACAGTATTCTGCAAATCCGTGAGCATGAAAGGTCTTTTAGTGACTTCAGTTTGTTTTGTTGTCTTGAGGTTTTCAGTGTAGAGATCTTTTAGTTTTTTGATTAGGTTTATTCCTAGGATGGTCGCTGCTGCTGCTGCTTCTGCTTCCTCCTCCTCCTCCTCCTCCTCCTCCTCCTCCTCCTCCTCCTCCTCCTCCTCCTCCTCCTCTTCCTCCTCCTCTTCTTCCTTCTCTTTTTCTTCCTCTTC
Source organism: Typhlomys cinereus (assembly GCA_023101885.1). Taxonomy (NCBI): domain Eukaryota; kingdom Metazoa; phylum Chordata; class Mammalia; order Rodentia; family Platacanthomyidae; genus Typhlomys; species Typhlomys cinereus. The sequence goes on along the minus strand of JALPQD010000084.1, from coordinate 1,157,684 downwards.
CTCCTCTCCTTCTCCCTCTTCCTCCTCCTCCTCCTTCTCTTCTTCCTTATCTTCTCCTCTTTTTAGATTCCCCCCTGGTTTCTTTCTTAGCAGGTTTGTTAGTAGCATACAGAAAAGCCACTGCTTTCTACTTGTTGATTCTGTGTACTGTTACTTGTTGAAGGTATTTATCCATCCTAAGAGTTTTCTGGTAGGATCTTCATGGTTTTCTAAGTGTATAGGGATCATTTCACTTCTTCCTTTCCCATCTTTCTTTCTGTTTTCCTTTATCCTTCAGAAAAATGGTTTCACGAACACTGACAGTGTAATATTCTGAGGAAGTCAAATATCAGTGTGATACTATCATCAAAGCCCATGTTCCACATACCTTTTCTATCATTTGCTTCTGTGTGTCCAAGTCCTGGGTCCCCAACCCAGTCTCTAATCCAACAGAATTGTACCTTGCACAGAGTCACTGTGTCCTTTTAATGCCATTTAATTTGGAGCACTTCCTGACCCTTAGAATGTCATGAAATTGACATTTTGAAGAGTGTGACATCAGTTTGTGGACATTGTCTTAAATAAGAGTTCCTTATGATTAGATTTAGGTCATGCAGTGATTGTTGTACATAGTGTTATATTTTTCCTAATGTATGATGTCAGGGGGCACTAGAATCCTGTATGTAAATTATTGTTGCTATTCACTTTTATAACTTTCTATACCCACCAAATCCCTAAACCGCTGCTAGAGTACTAGCTTCCTGTGTTGATAATAGTTAGCAGTTTGCTAGGTGATGTTTTCAATCTGTGAAAATATCTTGTTTCACTAAATTTTACCTATTAAGTGTCTTATCCATTGATGACTGTTGATGTCATTGGGATAATTTTCTGACACTGGATTTTAATGTTTCTGACCTTGTTGGCATTCCATCCAAGGAACTCTTTTCTTTGTTCCCCCTTTATTTATGTATTAGCTTTTATCATTAGGACTCAGAGTTTCTTGTGTTGTACCACAGCTTATAATCTATTATTCTTGTCATTTTTGGTGTTCAAATAGATTGTTTGAGATCTGGCTACTGGGAATGCTTCAAGCTGGTGCCTTTATCATTTGGGTATGTTCCTCATATACTGAAGTTGAATAGGAAATATATATTCTACTACGGTGATGAAATGGGGAAAAAATCTCCATGATGTGACAAGTTAACCGTTAAAATGTCACTCTTGTCTTTGTATGTACTGTGTGTGTGTGTGTGTCTGTGTGTGTGTGTGTGTGTGTGTGTTTGCCTTATGCAAATAAGGCACTGTTGCTTTCTTTGGTTTGTATGCTGGAATTATTTGGACATTATTAGATGTTAACTGCTTTTTTTTCTTGTGAGGCTACCTTCATCATTTCCCCAGAAATCTTTTCTGCTACATTGTTTCTACAGTGCAGTATAGATGTACTTTCATGTGTGTGTGTTTCTTTAAATTAATGTAGCTTATTTCCTTTTTCACACATGCAGCCATCCGGCGTTCATAACTGGAATTCATTTAAAAAGTAGATAACATAGCAGAAGTACACCTGTCCACATAGAAGGAATGTCTGGCAGTGATAAAGGGGGGATTCTCTCCAAAACACATGGAATTCCTTTCACAAGTATTCTGTTAAGGGGCTGCCAAGTGGAGAGATGTTTCTTACAGATAACTAGACTCATACTTTTTTGTAAAAGGATATTTTAAGTTTTTCTAGCTTAGTTTTTTTTCTCCCTGCAGGGTGTATGGGGACAGCTGTTGCTTTCTTTTAGTAGCAGAAGATGATTCATTTTGCAGAATGAAGGTCAGCCTTGAAACTCCGTTATTATCACCCTTCTGGTAGTTATTGAATGGAAAACAGCCCCAAAGCTTTATGTCTAAGGTTAACTTACAGGAGCACTTTGGCAGAGGATGTTGTCACACCTATCCTTTATTGCTCCTTTCCTCCCTTTTCCATGTGTTAGCTGGTTGACTTAACCGAACCAAGCCATTTACCATGCAAGGGGGTGGGCGATGGATACATTTCTGGATATCTTGTCTTTAGCTCATCTTTCTTTTTCTTCTTCTTCTTCTTCTTTTTTAATCTAGCTTTTTTGTAGTCTGACTTTTTGGTTTTCAGTGTAGATCCTAACTTAACAGTTCTCCTGTTTGAGCAGAGATGCCTGCATGCTTTGTTACCAGCAAAATTTACAGCAGTTCTTCAAAAGAGCTGTTTTCATTTCTTCCACCCCCTTTTTTTCTAAACATATAAAGAGGAGTGAAGCCATGAGTTTGAAATTATCAGATTTGGGAGTCCCTCTTGAACTGCCAAATTTGAAAAGCCATTTTGATTCTAAAAGCGAACCCTATAAATGTCACTAGTAGTATTGTGTGTGTGTGTGTGTGTGTGTGTGTGTGTGTGTGTGTGTGTGTATGTGTGTGTGTGTGTGTGTAACAGAATGTCATGTATTCCAGGCTGGTCTTGAATTTACTGTGACCTGGAATTTCTGATCTTCCAACTCTACCTTCTAAATGATAGGAATATAGTTTTGTGCCACCACACCTTGCTTTTAGGGTGCTGGGAATTGAACTCAGAGCTTCATATGTGCTTGGCAAGCATTCTTCCCACTGTGCTACATCCCCAATCTAAAAGTGATTCTTTCCAGAGAGGTCTGAAGCCAACCAGAGTCTCTCTTCAGTGTCGGGTTTCAAAAATCCACCTTGCTGTGAGCCCTTTGGAAGCATGTAGGCAGTTGGCACCTCCACTGACTTCTCGCTGAAAACACAGCTTATATAAACGAGAGGGCGAATGAGAGACTGTCTGCAAATAGTGTTTCAAATGTTACTTTTCATCAGCATGAAAAGATAGTTCTTTGTGTATAATTAGCATGTACTTGGAGAAAATTTGATGAATATATCATTACGTTTATCTTGTTCTGGAAAAAAATTTGCTTTTAAGGGAGAAGTGTGGAGGCAAGGTGTCTGTTTCATCCTGCACTTCTCTGTTCACTGGGTCTGCAACCTTACTATCCTTCCTACACTGCTCATCCACTTGCGTGGCCTGCATCCACTCCTGATAGATCTTTCCCCCACCCTGAATCTCCTGAAAGAAGCAGTTCCACGTGGAGGCTGTCGAAGTGTGAGCCATTTCTGTCCTGATTCTAGAATCTCAGGTTTAAGAGAACTGTTTCGCTCCTAACTGTGCAGTGGGGATGTAAGTCCACCTGACAGTGGCCTAGATAGTGAACTAAGATTGAATTCAGAGAATGAATTCAGAGGGCAAGGCCCGTTTCATTACTGGAAGCCTGCCTTCTGGAAAGCCTGTGGAGGCATCCAGGATTCCTATAGAGAGGCTGATGTGATTTCCGAGTTAAAAGGCTGGGTTCGTCACTGAATGAAGGCAGTGTGTAAGATGCCCACCCTCACGAGTGTTAGTCTTTCTGGGCCTTCTCCTTTCTTGAAAAATTATTGCAAAATTCCTTCCTCTGTTAACAGGGACTGATAGTGGGTCTTCAACATGAACATGTGCTGTTTTAAGACTTTTTTTAGTTTTTCATGTGATTGTCTATCTCTGTGAAGCAATGTTGACTCCTTTTTGCAGATCTATCTCAGCTTCCAGGAGGTCCTATCATCTGTCCAGCAAATGAAAGTAGCAAAACCAGGTTTGCAACCCATGCGATATAATTTTGTGCCCCATTGTTGATTGTGACACGCGGCTTTAATGAAAGAGGAATTGGACACACCCTGTTTACTCTGTAATATGACCATCTTACGGCTATTGATAGTATATATCTAACGAGAAGACATAATGACGAATTAGAATCAAACTCAGCATGTTAGAACCCCCTCATCCCAGTTTCTTACATAGGGGTATAACAGATGTTCTTCTGTTGAGACTGTTGTCGATAGGTGGCATGTCATTATTGCCAGCTACTGATGAAGTACAGATGCATGCCACTGTGAGCCCTGTGTGGTAGGCAAGAAAGTTCTAATTGAAGTGCTCAGGATGTGGAAAATTGAAGAACCCATCAAGGTTTTAGGAGGTAACATATTTGGGCAAGGCGAGTGTGCCTGTAAGCTGCTGAAAGATGTTCTATCGCACTCATTGAAGATTCAAGGACTCCAGGCTGCCAAGTTGGGAAATTCCAATTTCTTTGCTAATAAGGATACTAATAGTCTCTATCAGCTGAGCATCAGGCAAAGTTTGACCGCATTAAATGTAGCAACTAATTTGGTCCCCCTAAGAACTCCTCGAGGTGGGTGTTGTTAATATTCCTTTTTCTCATTCTGAGGAACTCAGACCTTGGATGCTTGGCTCATATGGATGGGAGATGGCTGTAGTGTCTCTGTTCTTAACCACCACAGCGCAGCTGCCTCTGTGCATTTGGTAACTCCTGTCCTTTAGATATGACCATCTAACCTACCACTGGAAGAGCAGAAACTAGTTGAAATGATAACCAAGGGGAGACTGGCAGATGAGAAATCAAGGACTGTAGAGACAACGAGAGAGCTCAGTAATAATAACAAAGTCTATATTCTTTGAATCCATGCTGCAGTCGTTGAAGCCATGTCTGTCTCCTTTATTTCTCTGAAGAATCCGTAACCAAAACAAAACAAGAAAGCACTATATTCACAGTCACAAACAAAGCATTGTCATGTTAGATATCATAAGGCAGAGATTAGTTTCTTATAAAGATTGGATTTTTATCTCCTTGCTCAAGTCAGTAGATTTTCTTTAGCTGTGTAAGTTATATAATTTTTGATGGTTTCATACCTCAATGGTTTTTAAATCATTTTCACCCCTATAATAACCCAATCCCATACCTCTCCTCCCATTGAAAACTTGTTTTTTTTTTTTAATTTTTGTTTTCCTAATGATTCTTAGAGGAAATAGCAGTTATTAATCCCCTTATATGCTATTAACTGAAAATTTTATCACCCACATACTTGGTTTCAAAGATGGAATTCTTAGGAGGGATTTTTATGCTTATGTCTCTGGGGTGTATTTCACTCAAGCATGTCCAAGGAGCAGCAGCTACCTCTGTAAGAAGCTGAGAAGTTGCTTCTTCTTAACAGTGCTCATTCGTTAAGTGCTTTGTATTGCTCAGCTTGGCTTTGCTTTGACAAAATACCAGAGGCAAGCAGCTTGTAATGAAAGATGGCTTATTTGGCTTGTGGTTTCAGAGGTGTCTGACTTTGGTGGCCTTGCCTTGGGCTTATGATTCTGGTGGGACCTTGTAGCAGAGAAAGCTGTTTACATCATGGTTGGCAGAAAGCAGAAAGGGATGGAATAGGGTTCTGGTCTCAGCATCCTCTTCAAAGGCACTTTCCGGAGATTGCCATCTACGCCCTGGCTCCCAGTGACTCCACCCCCAAAGAGTGCCATGGGCTGTGGGCATTGTTCTAGGGGTCTTGGTCAGAGGACACTGATGCTCTAAACCGTAACACTTAACTCATATTTTCTGCGGTATGTAAGTGTTCCTTTTTGAAACCCAATGTAAGTATGTCTTTATGTTAGGGAGTTTCAGTCCTAGCACAGCTGACACTGGGTGTGGTGTTCCTGGCCATGGGGGAAGGAGGTTTCCCTAAGAGTGTAGCATAGTTAGCAACATCCATAGACCCTTTCTCCCCTGAGTTGTAACAACCCCCAAATCCTAAGAAAAACATGACTAAATTGGAAAAGGATTGAATCCCATAAGGAACCACTGCACTGTATGGAGATGATATCAATATCCTGTATTTAAAGGAGTTCTGATACTTGGGGTGCATAGTAAGACTTGATTGATAGCTTACCACAATGCTTCTTCGGAAGCATGACTGTGATTGTCACATACCTTGGGCAGGAGCAAGTATCTGGAAGTGATGTAGGCAGGGGAGTTCCCAGGCCAGAGCTGCGAACCCTCCCATCCTTCATGGAAGCTGGCTCTGTGGTTGGGCTGGGAGCTGAATGGTGGAGAACTTGCTTAGCACATGTGATGCTCTGGGTCATATTCCTAGACCTGTGGAGAAAGGGAGGGAGGAAAAGAAAAGGAGCGAGAGAGAAAAAAAGAGTGAATCCAGCTCTGTGTCTTGCTTAGGGGGGAAATTGGGCATTCAGATGCTTTCCAGTCTCCTCCTCATGTCTTAGAGCTGCTGGTCTGTCTTGCAGAGATTAAGTTTACAGTTGAGCTAATGATTGGCTCCAGGTTCCTCAGCTTGTAAAATCACATGCTGTGAATATGAATGCGTAGGGTTTTGACCTTATAAACCAAGGAGCAATTATCCACGTGTCGCAAGACCCAGCACTACCTTCTTTGACTCTGAAAAATATTACCAAGAAGACTTTTTACCTTAGGAACTGAAGTTGAGTTTCTAAAATACCCAGTGACTGGGTTGATGGTGGCAGTTCAAGACAGGCTTTCGTGGTGACCAGAGCCGACACAATTAATGAACAGGATTCTGTGATACGATGGAGATTTTCTGTCATTCCCATCTCGTGTTGCTAAAAATAAGCAAGAACCTGCTGTCAGGGAGAGTTCTGCCAGCCTTCCAGGGGCCCTGGCCAAATTTCCCTTTAGAAGGCATTGTGTTGCCAGGTAATTCTTATCTAATGAGTTCTTTGTTTTCCACACATGGCTTTGGGTTTGGTTTTGACAAATGTGAAATAAAACCATGTATGGTTCAACATTCTGATAGTGGGACATCTTTCCTCTCCTGAGCTGCTTCCTTTTTTTTTCTTTAAAATTAATTTTTGTTGATACCCTATAATTGTGTGTAGTTGTGGAAAATAACACAATGACCCATTATATGCTTTGGTGAGTTTCCCCAAAGGTTGTGTTCTGTCAAACTACAGTGGAGCACGCACATGGTCATTAGTAAAAGGCATTGATGCATTCATTCATCTTACTCAGGTTTGTCAATTCAGTTTATGCAGTTATGTGTGTCTGTTTAATTGCTAATGTATTGTGTGTGTTGGTGTTTGTATCTATACATGCGCTCTACCATCAAGCTCGTTCCTAATTTTTTTTCTTTAAAGGATGTGTGGGGGGGGGGCGCATTTGAGTGTGTGTTCTTGTGGAGACCTAAGGGTGACATCAGAGTTCATCCTGGATTGCTATACCTCTTATTACTTTGCTTTGGAGTTTTCCAGTCTCTGCCTTCCGGGGCCCAAGTTGCAATCTGGCATTTTTAAACGACATCTAGAGACCTGAACTCAGGTCCTTTTTCTTGCAAGGCAAAGGTTTTGACCTCTGAGCCATCTCTCTAGCTCCTGATTCTGTGTGTTTATCACTGCGTACTGTCCACCAGCAAAATAAACATACAGTGCTAAACAGTCACAGCACCTTAAGGACCTCATGTTTTTATTTTAGAACCTAGCTTATCTCTATCCTCTTTCTCTATTTCTTCCTTCTGAAAACCACCAGTCTGTCTCCATTGAACTTTAGCCACCTCAAAAGTGATACACACTTAGATACATAGCACATCGTCTTTGAAGGTTGGCTCTCCTAGGATCAGAATCATAACTCGGAATGCATCCGCATCATTGTGCGCTTCAACGGTTTCCTGTGAACCTTTGTTTTCATTTCTCTGGGGTGAGTGGCCTAGCAGCTGTATTAAAGTTCCATGTGTATGTTCCTTTTCTTTAAACGGTAAATGGCTTTCCAGAGTAGCTTTTATCCTTCACGGCAACTTGTGTGTACTAGCTTCTCTGTGACGCTGGCAGCTTTTAATATTGCATGATTTTTAATTTTTTTATTTATTATGTGTGTATGTGTCCCCCTGTGGAGAATCAAGGGTGACTTTGGGAATCATCCTGGATTGCTTCTGTCTCCTTCTTGCTCCCTCTGGCATTTCCCAGGCTCTGCCCACCAGGACCAAAAGTGCAGGCTGCCCCTATTTCCGCCTGGTGCTTTTATGTGGGACCTGGGATCTGGACTCGGGTCCTTCTGCTTGAGAGGCAGAGTTTTAACCCATGAGCCATCTCTCCAGCCCCTGATGTTGTATAGTTTTAAGTTGGATTTCTCTTATTCATGGTGAATGACTCTGTTTCTTTTGAATGCACATTTGCTGTCTGATCGTATCACTTCTCAATTTCTTGTCTTAATTTTTTAAAGTGTTGGATTGTGAGCATTTATTTTTCTTACAATGCTCACTTTTTCTTTACTTTAAAATTATTTTTTTTTATCACTGTGTATTTCCATACATACAGCAAAGGTTAAATAACTGATGAGTGCTCATTCATGTATCCTTCATACATGAATTAAAAATTTAAAAAGTTAGCTTTAGGTATTATAAAACCTGGTGCCATGGTTAATGTTGTCAACTGGACAGGATCCAGAATCACCTTTGAGGCAATCCTGTGGACACATTTTGAAGGATGATCTAGATCAGGCTAGTTGAGATAGGAAGACCCATTTTATTGGGGTGGGGCAGCAGGGAAGTTAAGCAGGAACATTCCTCTCCTCCTCCCTCTGGAATGATGCATTTTGAACATCTGCCACAGCTTCCAGCCATGATGGACTGTGCTCTCAAACTGTAAACCAGAATAAGTCCTTTCTTCCTCAAGTTGGTTCTGTCAGGCGCTTCCCCTCAGCAAGACAAATGACTCGGACACCCACCCTTTTCATTGAATTAATGGCTTGTAGAAGTTTAGACTATCTCCAACATGATGGTTTTTTACCCTCAGTGACTTTATCTTCATGGTCCTTAGAGCTTTTAGTTTTGATTACTCCCTAGTTGTCAAATGTTCCCTTTGCGAGCCACAGTCTCCTCTTCACATCTTCCAACTCTGTGTAGTTCTCCCACCCCAAAGATTGTTGCTTGTGTTTTACCGAAAATTTTAATGTTTTATTATTGTCTAATTGATGGTCCATTTAGATTCATATTGGTTGAAATGGGAAGTTTGGGTCAGTGTTCTCCCCCCAGTTTTAACTTCTTTGCCAATGGATGTCTTGTTACTTTAACACCATCTGTTGCAAATGCCATTTTTCTTTCATTATTTTTAAATCTTCAACATGAAAGGATTTGAGCATGTCTGGGTGGGGCTATTTCTGAGTTTTCCCTTCTGCCCCACTGCTGTGTGGGACCCCTCTCTGCCAGCATCCCCCCTATTCCTCATCCTGTAGCTTTGTGCCAAGTCTCGAAATCATAGAGAATGACAAACCTCTGTCTTGATCCTTTGTCAAGATTGTTTTTTAGCTGCTCTCAGACCTGTGCTTTTCCATATAAAGTTTATAATCTTGCTGATGTCTATAAAAACGTTTTTGGCATTTTGATGAGAGCTGCGTTAACATTGTAGATCAGTGTGGAGAGAACTGACATTTTTACTACATTGAGTCAACACAGCCCACCAGCAGTGCTTGTTCTCTGTGTATTTGGGCCTTTGACTTCCTTCAGTATCCTTAGGGCTTCCAGATCCCAGGTCCCGCCCATGTGTTGCTTGGTGTGTAGATAAGTGCTTCATCATCTTCGGGATCATTAGAAACAATGTAAATTATGTTTCATTTGCTTGTTAATTGATGGAAAATGAATTGTTTTTTTTCTGGTTGGGCTTCACAAACTACCTACCTTACCTTCCTGTTTTGGTTCTTGGGGGATTTTTGAAGAATGTTGGGGATTTTCTGCATTAGTCAATCATGTCCTCTTTTAATATGCTTTTCTCTCATGCCTTCTTTCAGTAGCTGGAATGCTGGGTATTATTTTTGAGTCCACATTGGCAAAAGACTGTGTACTTCTCTTGTTCCTCACCAAAGGGAAAGCACAGCTAATCTTTCAGCTTTAGGCATGATATAGTTGGAAGATTTTTTTTTAATTTTTAAATTCATATTGTTTAAAGTTACAATGGAGCTTTGTTTTCCACATTTTTGGGCTCTCTACAATTTTGGGCCCCCCACGTTTACTTACATAACCCCCCTTTTCCTCTGAGAGTCTTCTTCCAGACAAGTTTCCCTCCTTACGTACTTGTCCCAGCGAGTCCATTGGTAGGCTTGTTTGCGCATGCGCTCGGTTCACCAGCTATAACATTGGCACTATTTCAGTGGGATACCCCGCTAGACGAGGGTCTCCTTCCTGAGACCGGCTGTGAATGTCGCAGCTCTTTCAAGTTGCAGCAATCCCTCTTCCTTCAGAGTGGCTAACCATTTTTTATGAAAGGATGTTGGGTTTGGTCCAGTGCCTCGTGCGGGTCAGCTGACATGATCCACTGCACCGTGGCGCCCCTGCCCCTCTGTCCTGCGCCTCTCTTCCGGTTTCCCTCTCGTTCTGCTCTCGTCTTGGTTTCTCTTGCTGGTTTTATTGTGGGTTAGACGGACAACTGAAACCACAAAAGCTGAGGTGGGCGCAGTTATTGATGCACTCTAGACATCTGGGTTGAGTTTTAAACCTAACTTCTGATTTGGTATTAGAAGCAAGCGTGACTTGTCTCCCCACACTCATTTTCCCAAGCTTGTCCTTCCCTCCGTACACAATTTTTTTAATGGATTCTCTTTCATCAATGACAAAACACAGAGAGTTTTCTTTGGATGGGGCACTTTGATGCTAAACTGAACAAATACGCAGGAATGAAGAGTCCAAGGAGGGATTTTACGAAGAAATGATTGTAGCGACGCAGGTGTAATTGATCTGCCCTGACCCCGGCTCTGGAAGGTTGTCAGATTGTCTTCCCACAGTTTACTCAAACCCCCCATGAAATGAGAACATGTCCCTGTTTGTGCTACCTCCTATACTTGCTACACATCATAGTTAGCGCTGATCATCTGTGTGTGGGTCACATAGGGAGTGAGCAGATAATGTAAGAAAGCAAAATGAGAAGTTACCAGGTAGTTGTGCAATAAATATTGAGCCAGCATTACTAGTATTTTTAGATTAAAGCCTAATGTAAATCTTTTAAAAGAAGTGAATTAATTACCCAAGCAGATGTGTCTGAATAGAGGAAAGACTTGTGAATTAAAAGTGATTTGAAAGTCTGAGAGAGAGAGAGAGAGAGAGAGAGAGAGAGAGAGAGAGAGAGAGAATAAATCCCGAGGTTCTCGGGTTCTGCTTTGGGCAGGTCCCAGTCTTGGTTATAACATCACCATCTGCCAGTGGGAGCCAGTGGACCAGAAGACCTGTTAGTAATGGGGCCCAGCCAGCTTCCCTGCAGGCTCATCACACACCTGTTACTGGGTTTCCAAAACCAGTTTCTATATTCTAATTCAGTAGGTGTAGGTAGGGAGATGGAGTTTTCTGTGTATTCATTGAGTCAAAAATCCCAAGAAAGAAATTCCAGCTTCCAAGCAGAAAGTGAATAGGAGGGGGGCATCAGGATGACGTCACCATGTGAGTTTTGGCAGCTGCAGTAACATCTTAGGTTCACTGCCTACTTTGTGGACAACCCCAGAAAAATCATTTAACCTTTTTGTACCTTCCTTGACTCGGGCTTTTGAACGAGGCGGCACAAGGGATAATAACTCTGACCTACTTTACATGGTTGTTGTTAAGAATTACTTTTAAAAATGACTGCCAAGCACTTTACAAATAGAAATTGCTCTATAAGTGCCTTTTAAAAAATGTAATTTTCTAACACAGCTTTAAACACAAATAGTCTTGTCGAGTGCATCAGCTCAAATTACAAGTATCAAATGGCATGGTGGTGATGGCTAGAACTTAGGTTTCTTTAAAAAAAAAAAAAACCTCACCATGTTGGAGGCAAGAAGGAGAAGAATGGAGGCTGTAATGTCCCCTCTTCTCTACATCATCATTAAAAATAATGCTGATGCTGACTTCGCACATCCGCATTGTTTTTGGTTTGTATTCTTAATGGACTACTCCCACCAATTTGAGAATTTAATTAGAAAAATAAATGACTTCTACCGATGTTGCTGTGCTCTTAATTCTCCCCCATCCCAATCTTCCAATTAAAGACTTGTTCCTCCAGTCACAAGCACAACTGCACAACTGCGGACCTGTTAGAAGCCTGCAAACTGAGAGGCATCTGCAGAGTTGGCAGTCTCTGTCTGCTGATGTAAGTATAGTCTGTCATTCATCCACCCCCTACAGGGTGGATGTTTGTAATAGCCATCAAAACCTTCCAGTGTAGCACCCAAATGCCCCTTCTCCAGGGTTGAGATCATTGGAGGTTGTAACTCCCTCCCCACTCCGTCAACACCTTCCAGGTACAATACCCAAAAGCCCCTCCCTTTTCCAGGTCCGAGACAATTGGAAGTCCATTAGTACCAAGGAATATGAGCTGGGTTTGGGGGTTTATGGATTACAGGCTAATTTTCCACTACCAAATTTGGTGGGAAGACAATCAGACAAGTTAGAGGGGAGAGGCCATGGGAACTCAGCACTCAGTACTGTAGGACCTTGTTCTTCTGTGCATGTCCTAAGTGGATGGCTCAGTTGGTAAAATGCTTGCTCCACAAGCATGAGGATGTCCTGTGGATCCCCAGAGGGCATATAGAAAACTAGGCATGGAGATGCATATCCTCGGTCCCAGTGCTGGGAATTTAAGACAGGTGGATTTCCGCAGTTTTCTGGTTAGTTAGTATAGTCAAATCAGGTTCAAATCCAGGGAGAGACCTTTCTTGAAAACAATACCATGAAGATCAATTGAGGGAGATGAGTGGTTTTCCTCAGGCCTCCAAATACACAAGCATGTATATTATATACGTGCATACACAAAACTAGGAGAGTTGTGAGTTAGGATTGCCCAGGGACAAGTTCTAACTCTACAGCAACTCTAATGGTTACTCTTAACTCTTGCTGTGAGAGAATACCCAAAGTCAAACAACTTCAGGGAGAAAAGCAAATTTATGTCTTTCATGGCTGGTGGCTAAAGCTGGCAGGCTAAGTCACTTCCATCCACGTGGCTGAAGACTGGATTCCTGGAGAGTCTCTCTTCTTCTTGGCCCTCTGTTCTGTGGTTCCTTTTATCTGATCCACTACTGGGAGGTTCCAATGAGATCTGGGGACGTTCTGTTTGGATCTAGGACTGGTCTTTGCATTGTAAATGTATTGATCCAAACAATCTCTTCTGGTGGTCTCAGCTGATCTTGGTTAAAGCCAGGTGTGTCAAGTCGACACCCAGGATAAGCTATCACAGTAACCCTGAACAAGGGTTTTAATCTCAGTAAGTTTATAACCTCATGTTTACTCTGGGTGTACTAATGATGATTTCACAAAAATTACTTTCTCACCATGACGGTTGCCAGGTACAGATGTGCCATGCTGCTCTGAATCCCTGGGGGGAGGGAGGATGTTGTTGTCTTTTGTTGTCCAGGTTGATCGAAACTATGCTGGCTGCCAAAATGAAGAAAGGACTAGGCAGAAAAATACACACAGCTTTCCATGGTGTAGTTGATACAGCCTCAGGCTTCTGGAAGCATCATATCAATAGAACTTGGGTGGAAAGCACATCCAAGCAACAGATTTGATTCATTGAGTCTCCGTTTCTACTGTGTGTGTTTTGAGATCACTAATTTCTGTTTGTTTGATTTGAGACTTTCTCATTTCTCGCAGGCTGGTCCCAAACACACTTTGTATTACATAGCCAAGGCTACTTTTGGACTCTTGATTGTCTTATTTCTGTCTCCCAAGTATTATGTATTTTCCTGCTTAGTCCTTCCCTCCCTTTGGCTTGTCTGACAGATGTGAACAAGCCATTACAGTTTCGATCAGCCTGGGTGGCAGAAGACAGCAGAATCTCCTCAGGGATCTAGAGCAGAATGGTGCATCTATATATGGTGTCATGGTGAGAGAGACACAAGGGCAATATACACTCCTCTCCTTGCTCAGTTCTTAGGACCCCCCCCCCCAAATCTAGTCTAAATATATCAGCTGGACCAATTTTAGGAAATACATTTACAGTTGTTCCCAGTTACCGTCATAGAATCTGCTTCATGACTCCCAGTGCATGTTTTAGAACTACGTACGTGATACGGGTTTTTCCTAGATACATCCAAGCTAAAGTTCAATTTGTAGATCAGAAAAAATAAGAGTTCATCAACTGTAAGTAATAATAAAACAATTGAAATACAAAGGTGAATGTTTTCTCTATCAAAGCATATCTTTGTTCTGTACCAATCTACTTCTTGGAATAGCAAGACTTAATATTTAAAGAAATTTCACGGCAGCTTCTCTGTGGCAAATTTGAATTGCCATTGTTACAACTCATGTGCTTTGGGGCCGTGAATACATGAAATACTGGTTACTGGTCAGTGAGATACTGTGGCACTGAGCTATTAACCAAGACAACTTTAGGTGGCTAACAGGTGAATGGCTTATATTGTGACCATGCAGGGCATGACAGTTTCCCATCCCTATTGGCATAAAGGACGATGATGTTCCTTGTATGATGTGTAGTTCAAGTTTGTGAACTTTTCATTTCTTGAATTTTCCATTTAGTATTTTTGGACCATAGGTGACACAGGGCAGCAAAAGTGAAAAGTGTGGTTTGGATGGTGTGTTCTATACTTTACACTCAGTCCAGGCACTTGCACTCTGGTTATATGGCGGTGGCCTCCTACTTTATTATTTTTATATTTTGCTAACAGGAAGCAAGTCATTAAACACTGCTGCTATTCTTTCCTCCTTCCATGCATCTGCTCCCTCTTCTCACATTTCCAGACCGACTTGAGCTTGTCAGCCAGCGAGACGCATGTCACTCCAGCATTGACGGGAAGAGGTGCTTCTCCAAATAGTCTCTCTCACACTGGGGTGTTGGGTGTCTCTGGCTGGGGTTGAGAAAATCATGAGCCGTGGGTATCTTTTTCCACACTTGGGACACATCCAGCTTATGGTACTCTGCATGCCAGCTAGGCTCTAACCTCATCCTATGCTCGTGCCTCTTTAATAATCTAGAAGGGGCCAAGCTTTTCGTGAAAATCTCATGAAAGAAAAAATGTGTGATAAGAGAAAACAATCCAAACAAGGTCTATTTTCTGCCTCCACGGCTGGGGTCAGGGGTTTTCACCGCTATGACTTTTAGGTCATGCGACTTTTCCTAGGGTCAAGCTTAAGTGCACATGCTGACCCTAGCAGAGAGGTGAGCTGCAGACACTGCTGACCACAGAAGCACAAAGCCATCCTGGCCTCTACCCTCAGGCTCCCGGCCACCTGGTTGCCCTGTCAGCTTTTTGACTATTGCATAATCCCCCAGTACACAGCTGGGCTGTTCACTGTTTTCCAAATTCAGAGTCACTTTCTATGGAAACATTTCTTTGGGGGTATTAAAAGAGATCTAAGTCTGGTCTGTAAAAGCCAGGGAGAAGTCATATATGCGAGTAACCCAGGCATTTAAGATTTTTTTTTCTTTTTTTTTTTTTCATTTAAGATTTTACATGTATACACTTTTCCCCATTGACAAAGAAAAAAAAAACCAGCCTATTAACTTTTCCCTAGATTTTCTTCCTAATGAAGTACATTGTTTTATTTCACTGAAAGACAAAGTTCTCTTTGAGTTTAAGCTAGAGACTTGGCCCTCTCCTCTTTGCCTTCCCCTACCATTCCCCTTTCTGCTCACTCCTCTCTCTTTTTATGCATTTTTTATTTTATGAATGAGTGAGTGTGTGTGTGTGTGTGTGTGTGTGTGTGTGTGTGTGTGTATCAGCGGGCACTGTGTGTCCCTGTGGGGGACCATGGATGACTTTGGGAATCATCCTGGATTGCTTCTACTTCCTTTTTGCTTGGCTCTGCGATTTCCCAGGCTCTGCCAGGGCTAGAAGTGCATACTGCGATAGTTTCCGTTTGATGTTTTTTAGGTGGGACCTGGTATCTGAACTCAGGACCTTCGGCTTGCGAGACAGAGTCTTAACCTCTGAGCCATCTCTCCATTCCCCTCTTCCATTCATTCAGATAGTTAGTGTAATAGAAAGAAGCTGAAATTCAGCCAGACAGGTTCAGATTTTTCTCCTTTGTTGGGTTTTACCCTTATTATTGTGGAACATACCAGAACGTATCAGGCAACAATTAGGAAACTTCTGACTCAAGTCAGTGAAAGTGGAAGGGCCTTTTTCCTGTCTCTCTGCCCTATTGACCTCCAGTACTCTTCTCCATGGTCAGCATGCTCCTTGACCTTGCCTATATCTCAAGGCATGTGTCTTGCACTTTGGAGAAAACATGCCTTTATGAAAGATACCTGCAAGCGTCCATTTCCCCCTGTGTTTATTTTGTGTTAGAAAGACACAAACACACTGGGTGTCATTTTTCACGATTTCCTATAGCTCGAGAATTGCTTGTGACAGAATGCGATTTGGAGAGATGCTTTTTTTTGCCATAAAGTCAAATCATATTTGAAGGAAACATTGTAGGACTCAATTTTTTGAAGACGATAGGATATATTCATATTGAGAGTGTGTCCTATGTATGAAATATGTTAGATGCGGAAGTCTAACTCGTGTGAGTTATGTTTTCAAAGCGCCATCTTTCTACTGTGGCGCCGTCACACTTGGCTCACACTTGAAGAAAAGTGGTCCAGGTTTCTTTATAGCAGAGAGTTCTATTTCCCTTCCTTCACAGAAAACAGAATTAACCATCCAGTGGATAAAGTTAGTGCACATTTAATTTGGGCACTCAAAACACATAAAATCTGAATTTTTAAAAGGAATCCCTCAAAATGCATTATCTGGGCTGACAATTTTTTGTCACCGTGTGCTGTACCTCTTCCCCTCCCCCCGCTTTCCATTTCTCCTTTTTCCACCCTTCCCTTGTACCAATACTGCTCTACAGTAAGTATTCATTAGAGAATACAGCAGCTGGATTTTCCTGTCTGCCTGGCTTAAAGTCTTGATAAGAGAAGCTAATGGGTGAGTCTCCACGTTTCAGTCCAAAACGTGATGCCTTCCTTCATTCTGGATGTACATGCACTTGGTCTTTTTCCATACCCACTTGATCATCTGAGACATCGCTGTTCGCTCAGACAGTCCTGCCAGCAGAGCCCAGAATCATCGTCCTGATGCTTCTTAGCATTCTGCAGGCTTTCACCATTAGTCACATAGAATTAGCGCCCAGGCTGAAATCTGTTTTCCTTCTTTGAATGATAACGATTTCAATGAAGACCCTTTCATGGACACAGCCCTGAACTAAGCAGAAATGTGGATCGTTTTTCTTCTAGGAATTTTTATTTCCACTAAAGAAGGTCATTGCAAAACTAGACAGAACCATTATCAAAGTACAGACAGAAGTTCCCAGAATTAAATTGAAATTGCAGTGTCTAGTAAATTTTAATTTCCCATGTAACTTCTGAGCACATGAATCCACATTCAAAACCAATGTTTCAGAAATGCAAATCATATTTCAGGTGATTGGCCCTTTGGCCCCAGTTCCTCCTTATAGCCTTAGACCACATGTTTAGACTCTGAGTGATTCCGGATTGGTCACTGAACCCGGTTTAATTCAGGGAGTTGCCATGGTGGTAAACCCTGGTGCCTTCTGCTTCAGTGTTTCTTGTGGATGGGAGTTAAGAAATAGAGAATCCAAGCATGGATTGATTTGATTTTATGCATGCAAGTAGAGTCAGAACCTGCTGGCGAGGTTAAGTTACCACGGCGAATCTATGTGAATCTATGTGAAAACGAACGTAACCGACATGAAAAAATGCTTTCGTCATGCTGCTGCGCTTGCAGGTTCTAATTACATCACAGTTTGTGCTGTGCATCCCTGAATTGATTGGACACTGGGATGGAAGGTTGGGGGGGTTGGGGTGGGCAGAGGTGTCTAAGTCATTGCCCATCACAAAGAACATATTCCTTTCAGCAATTCACCTTTTCACTAAATTATGCCAGTTTTTCTCAGAAACATCAAGGAGGCTAGGCTTTTTCACAGAGTGGGAATAGGCTGCTGTGCACTCTGGCCCCTTGATAGTCAGGCACATTTGGTGGCAAGGCTATTCTTGGCTTTGTTCTGTGGCCAATGTTGAGATAATTTTTTTCAAGCACATCAGAGCCCACAAGCTCAGGAGTAGTTCTCGTGCAGAAAAGTCACAGGTGAGCTTCCAGGAATTTGAGCTTCTTACAGAAGAGGTAAAGCAAAGGGTGAAAGTTACATATTTGTTGGGCGATGGGAAAGCTGTTCTCTCAGACGAAGTGTACCCTTCCCACCAGCTCCTATCCATCCCGTCTGCTCAGCTTTTGAAGTCTTCCAGTCTTTTGTTCGCTCTATTTAAATGTGAGGGGAGGTAAAACAGTAATGATTTTTAAAAAGAAACGAATATCATGCTTTGTTAGAATAATAGAATCCTATATGTTGCTACCTGGTTTTTTATAGACCACAAGATACCAAATGATTTTATTTGCAGATAAAGATTAAAGCTTGTTTCCCGAGTATGAATAAAAGCTACGAATACCAAGGGGAGAGAAGTCACTTGTTTGAGTGCTTGCCATGCATGCGTGAGGAGCTGAGTGTTCTTGTGGTCCTGTGTGCTGGGGAGGCAGAGACAGGGGGATCCCTGGGGGAACCAGCCATCCCAGCTAAGCAATGAGCCCCAGGTTCTTGTCGTAAAATCCAAGTGGAAAGTTCCTTAAGAACAGTACCCAAGGTTCACTTCTGGCTTCCAGACGCAAATGTACCTGCATACAGGTGAGGTGTACTCTCTCACACACACGTACACGTGTGGACCTATTTACATTTAAGGGTCAGGTAGAAAGGGTTTGGTCAGCATATTCTTCATGACCTATTACCACTCTTGGAAGAAGGGCTTCTCAGAGTTTATTTCACTTGTTTTTCTCCTTTACTTGGATTTCTTTTTTCCCTAAGATACTTATTTCAGACATTTTTTATTCAGTTGATTGTTTTTGTCGTGTGCACCATGATGAGTGCGATTTTTATTCAGTCCCATTTTCTAAAGTCTGTTTGAATCTGCCTTTTTCTAGTTTGTTGCTATTAAAGATAGTGCAGTATTCATTCCCCTCTTCCCCACCATCCCATTCTGTTTTATGTTCCCACTGTGAAGGCCAACCAACCTTGCTTGTCTGCCTTGGCAGCTTCTACACACGGGGTTCTTAAGCACATTCTCATGCTTGCTGCCCAATAGATCTTTCTGTATAAATGTTTGTATAGGTTGCAAGGGGTGTGTGTGTGTGTGTGTGTGTGTGTGAGTGTATACTAACTAGTGTGTATGCATCTTCCAAACAAGTAGTTTTCTTAAATTTTTGTTAGATTAGTGAATCATATCAAAATCTGCTCTACCGCTTGGTAGGATGACACATTATCCTCCCAACCCCAGTATTATCTTCATTGAAACATTGATAGACAGGTGCCAGTCGTGTACATTGCTCCACCCTAATGTTGAATGGAGTTAGGAAGGATTTCAACTTGGCTGCTGTTAGCAAGGTACAACATCCTGTTACTTCTTTAACCACTGCATCTTCTGCTCTTCAAAAATCTCCCCTTCTGTGTCCAGCTCAAGTATTTTCTAGTCGTTCATTTTTGTTCCAGTAGTAATCATGGCAAGAATCGCATCGATGAGGGTGAGGAATCCTTGGTGCGCCCTTTGCAGACTCTGAGGCAGAGTTTCCCCTGAGCTTGCCCACGCCTGCCTTTTTCTCAGAGTCTTGCTCGTACCCTTGTACTCACTTCTCATTTGCTCCCCAAATCGGCACCGGCCTCCCTGGGAGGCAACTAGATGCACTGCAATAGCCATCTTCTCATTAATGTGATAAAATACCTTGGCACAGGCAACTTGCAGGAGAAAGGTTTATTACTTTAGCTTATAGCTCCATGGGATAGAGTCTGTCATGTCAGGGAAGGCATAAAAGCTGCCTCATACTGTATCAGAGAGAGAAGAGAAGAGGAAGATGAGAGAGAGAAAGATGAGAGGAGGGAAGGAGAGGGAAGGGGAGAAGAGAGGAGAACAGGGGAGGGGAGAGGAGGAAAGGGGAAGAAAGGAAGGGAGAGGAGGGAAGAGGAGGGGAGGGATAGGTAGTCAGGTCAGTCTGTAAAACCTCTGTGCCCACCCCCGGTGACACAGGGGACCACCTGCTCAAGCACATGCATCTGTGGGGAACATTCCCCATTCTAACCACAACGACACTGAACCCTGCATGGTCACTCCTGCTGAAAGTGCCCAGTGACTTCCCATGGCACTGGTCTGAACATCTGAAGGAATCTCAGCTTCCTCTACCAGGGACTTCATCGTCCTCCTGCCTGTGTGGCAGCCCCAGGAGCTGCCCGCCTTCTCTTTCCAGGGTGTAACCTCCCCTCTGCCCACCTTCTCCCTGGCCGCCATCTTTTCACTTAGCTAATGTCTGTTCTTTCTTTTTCTCCCAGCACAGACCAGGTAGCTCTGCATCCCATAGGAATCTCCGCTTTCTTCCTGGGAACTTTTTCTCTAAACTGACGGCGGACCCAGTCTTTGTTCAAAAACAAGACGGGGCAAGGGACAAAGGTATGGCCCTTGTAAACTCCAGCAGGTGAAGGATCCAGGCTTTTGTTCCTTCCTGAGTACCCAACCAGGGACCCGGGGTTCAAGAGCACAGAATATGTGCTTCTCCCACTCCGGCTACCTGTGTCACAGCTAGACCTAGGTGTTTCACTGGACCTGCTTTTGATTCTGTGTTACACATTTACTGTATAAATACATTTCAGGGCACTCTCCTCCTGGGTTGAATAAACACTTCTATATGTATCTTTCTGCTAAAATTACTCACAGGTTTATTTTTAATAGGAGATGTGTTGTGCATGTCATTAGCTTAAATGCCATTATATACTGGATTGCAATGTCATGGTGTGTATAATTGTTTCCCTAGTTTGAAGACTTAACGTGTTTTCAATTTCATTATTTTTTTAATGAATGTAATATTTCTTTACCTAAATGAATTTCCTCCCTGCCCTCCCCAGTTATTTCTTCGGAATGATTGCTGCAGTACGGCCCTTATTAAAGGCTCCCGGATCGTTTAGGAAGATTGAAGTTAGTTTCATTGCTAGTGGTATATACCTGTTTATCTTGAGCTCCCCTAAAATTGAGTTTTATAATTTCATTGTATTTTAATAGCCCTGATGTGTAACTTTAAAGTTGTTTCAATTTGCGTTTTCTTTTGCTGCTGGAAAATCTGAGCGTTTTTCACAGAGATGATCTGCGCCCTCAATTTTCTCCATTTAAATTGTCAGTGTGCATTTTCTGATATCTTTTCTAGTGTTATCAAATCTTTTCTTTCTGTGAGTAGCACAGAGTGAAAGAAGTCAGGATCTTTTTTTTGGTAAATATTTTTGGAGCATTGCAGGATTAGCTTCTGAAAGTGTTTTGGTTCTTGGAGAAAATATATGCCAGTAGAGTCGATCTTTAAATCTTCCTTCTTTCCAAATGGAGTGTGATCCCTTATCACCTTCAGATCCAAACATTCTTAGCTAAACCTATCAGTTGCCTTCAGGTGGAGAAGAAACATCTCACTAAGCAACTCTCACAAGGAATAGTAAGTTTGTGCTCTTGGATTCCTTTTAAATTTAAAAGGCATTCATGCATTTGCATCCCATAATTCCTCAAAATCATTCAGAATTGGGCTTTGCTTACTGACTCCACACAGTTTCACTTAAGCATAACTCAATTACCCTTTAATGTAAACACAAAATAAAAAAAAAGAAAAAATCCATCAGAAATTGTCATTATGATTGATTCTCATGTGCAGAAGTCTGGAAATCTTTCCCAAAACTTTCATGCCTGGTGTTTTGATCTCTAGCCTTTTTGTTTGATATACTTGAATAATCTGCATAGTTTTGATATTTAATTCCTCTTATTCTCCCCAACTGGGAGCTCCATTTGGGAGGTTGCATTTCTTTATTCTTAGTGCAGTGAGGGGTTTCTTCTGAAGCATGTCACTTATGCAAATCCTGGCAGCTTTTCCAGAGTGGTTTGATAGGTGTTTGGTGCTGGCGTGTTTTGATTTACTGGTAGGCCAGCTGATAGCCTAGATTTGAACCAAGTCACAACTCAAGGTACAGATTTTCATGGTTTTTTTTTTCCCCTTTCACCAACCATTTCAATATATTTCCCCTTCCCATTTCTTGGTTCCCCTTGACTGATTTTCCTTTCCGAATGTAACAGGAACTTTCCCACTGAAGGACTTCAGTGGACAGCTGGCAAGATGTTCGGAGTACCAACGTGGAGGCACATGGCGGCCACATCCCAGAGCAAGGCTCACCTCATTCACAGATGAGCCCTGTGCTGGTTGCCAGTCTGTGGGTGTGTGTGAGGACATGCATGCCATGGTGCTCAGATGGAGTTCAGGGGTCCACCATGTGGACTTCTAGGAATCGAACTCAGGTCTCCGGAGTTGCAAACAGGCATCTTATCCACTAAACTAGGCCAGTCGCCCAGTTTTCCACCTTTCTACCTGAGTTTCCAGGGGGATAGCCTGTGCCCTTTCCCCTCTACATTACTTAGCAGCTCAGCACCCTTGGCTTGATCAGTGCAGACTACATGCACAGCACTTGAGTAACCTAAAGTAAGGATGCTCAGGAATGCCGCTGCTGCTCCCTAAGGAAGCCCTTCTCTCCTTTCAGCCCTTTGTGTTACTTGCCGCTCACCGGTATGGATGTCTGGCTTAACAAAACCTTGTAAGTGGAGAGGCATGGTCTTAGAGAGGAGCCCTGCTCTCCCAGACTAATACAAGTTTGCCAAAGAGCCCTCTTTTGTGTCTGCCATAGAGGAAGGAAATCCTTCCTTCTTTTCAGCTTAATTGAGCAGATTTCACAGTGGGATCACAGAGACCCTGGTGGATGTCCCATTTGAATGGAAACTGTGGGCCACAGAATCTCTTTTCATCCACAGCTCTTCTCTAGTTCCTAGCTCGAGTCAAATAAGACTGGTTTGGGGTGGGGGCAGTCCTATAATTGACATCTTTCTTAGAACCCCGATGAAGGTCACACTAAAGATTCCATTGGTTCCTGCCTTCCTTACCACTTTTCTACTTGACCCACTTTTCCCGTGTGGAGAAGGCTTAATATTACCTGACTTCATGTTATGCTTTGTATTTTGTGTTGGTTGTTCATATAAGATAACAGAGTTCTACTGATGTTCTTCCGGGTGGCTTTTATACTCCTGGATCCACGTCAGATCTGCGGCCATGGGAGACTCTGCTTTTCTGCTCTCTTCTCCTTTTCTTATCCCAGTGTGCCGGGACTCTCAGCTGGATTCTGTCGCTCCTTCCCATCTGGTCCTCATCATTGGCTCTTTCTTCCTAGTGCTATGAATACAGCAGTGTGGGAGGCAGTGAGTGAGTGGTCCATCCATCTCCTTGTTTTCCCGTTCCAAGTTTAAACATCTGAAACTATTCTTCACAAATTAGTCAGAATGCTCTTTATGAATAGAAATGTTCGGAAGTGACTTGAGTTTTTCCTCTGCAGAGTCAAATGTCTGCCTAGCTTCATGAGCTGTTTTCTTCCTAGCATTTCACCAACAAGTAAAATGTTGATCATGAAAACAGGATTGCGAGTGGGGTGTGGGGGGTGTACGATGGATTGAATAAAGGCACTTACATAGAAATCTAGAGCTCTGAGTTCATGTCTCCTGGAGCCTATAGCATGGAATGGGAGAACCGACTTCTGAAAGTTGTCCTCTAACCTCTACCTAGGCACTGTGGCATTTGTGTGTGTTCTCTATCTGTCTGTCTCTCTCTCCTTTTTCTACACACACATACACACACACACACAAACAGACACACACACACACACAACACACGCACTGAATATTTTTAAAGAGCAAAAGAGAAGGTATGATTGCTTTTGTACATATATAAATGTAACAGAGAGGCTTGAAAGGGTGTACATAAACTTATTATGTCTTGCTACCTCTGTGCTGAGCGGGAGGCTGGGTGTGGGCAGGCAGGACCATGTGGGCTTACTTGGCAATGCATTTTATGTTTCCCTAAGCATCGCCGTGTTGTTTGCTTTGTACAATGTGAATCTCTTTCTTAGTAACAATGCCATGGACTAAGTTTTGGAAATGATTATAAACAGCCCCGTGGGTTCTTCCTCTTCTTGCCATTGCGTGCTCCAAATCAGGGCCATCTTCTCCCCTGCTTTTCCAGGTCTGCATTTTCTGAACAATTCTGTAACGTTGCTCCCGCTGCCCTTGGGTGGCAGTAGCAGAGGAGGCGAGCTGAAGTCCTGATTAATGTGAAAGTGTTCTTGTGTCTTCACTGCTTTTAGCAAGAGATGTCTTCATGTTGGAGGAAGGCGTCGTTGTTCTGTAATTAGAGCTGCAAAATACACCGGCTTTGTCATGTCTTATTATTCCTTGGCCCGTTTTGAGAGAACACTGTTGAGAAGTCTGTGGATCTACACTCAGAATCTGTGTTGTAATCCTTGGTGGGGTGAAGCCTGCTTGTTATTTCTTGGGGGGAGATGGCAAGAAGAGTATGCATCTGGATATTTTTCAGCTTATCTTTGTGAACAGAAATGCTCTTTCCATCAAGAGCACCACAAATCAGGCAGGAGGTTGTGTTGGAGTTTAGAAAACTAAACAGGACCACTTCATCAAAGGTGAACCTATCATGGGAAGTTGCAAGTCACAACCCAGGATCTGAAACAGTCTCGTAGGCAAGCAGCATCCCTTGCAGCCGTCTCCTGAGTCAACATGTCCAGATCTGACGCCTTAGCATATGTGTGACCAGTGTCACCGGGGAGGCTGCTGGACTGTTGATTCTCATGGACAGAATGTATCGAGGGGACTGAATTCAGAGGTGACCCAGCGGCACCTTTGTCCCTCTGCAAAGATGGAGTCATGTGTTTGCCTTGGGAGAGGCTTTACTTTACCTTTCCCTCAGGAAACTTCAGGTATGTTCCCTGGGGCCATTTAAAGTGTTAGAAGTTGCCTGTGTTTTTCTTCTTCGTTGACCTTCGCAAATTGAGTTTGTCGCAGCAATCTAGACCTATTTTTGGCTGTGTGTATAGAACTATAATGTTTAATGAAAATACATTTTGGGCCAGACGAAGGACAGTATGGCTTAAAATTATATCAGTAACCAGATAATCTAAGTTACAAATTAATTTTGAGAATCGTAAGTTCAGTGCTCTGTGGCACCCAACTGATAACGAGTCAAGCTCCCTCCCCCCACTTGGGCTTTTTCTTTTATTAATAAGCGATTTCTAGGATTGGATGATAGAGGCTTTGCCCTACATGCCCAAGGCCCCAGGATTGATCATTAGCACCAAGAAGGCACAGGAGTTCCCTGAAGAGAGGTAACTTGATATGCCATGGAGACCTGAGCCCCCACAGGAGTAGACAAACAAGAGTGAACTCTGGGGTCCATGAAAGCACACAGGCGGGAGAGTGGGAGGGAGTGGGAGGTAATGGTGAAGGGAAGGAAGGCATGGTTGAGAGGGGGGGAGAGAGAGGGGAGCTGGGATGAATACTCAATATGTTTGTAAAAGTAGAAAAAGAAAAGAAAAGAAAAATGCAAGGCTGAGGAAATGATGGATTCCTCCTCTGTGGTTTCAGAGAGTTGCTGAGGTCAGGCCGTGTGTCCCAGTCTCAGGAAGAAGGTCCTGTGAAGTCATTGTGTTATGAGGAGTTGAAGCCTGTATTGCTGTTGAAAGGCGAAGATGCCAGATACGCCAGAGCCATAGTAGGACATCTGCTAAGGAGGGCGAGAAAAACAACAACAATAATACTGATTCATGCTGTGGGCAGAGAGGAGTGGGAAAAGGTGACATTTTATTGTGTCCCTCTGAACAGCAAGTCATTTCAGTTAGGACAGTGTTACTGTTTCTAGAATGTTTCGTTGTAATGTCTTTGGACCATGTTTGAGAATGGGTAGGGAAAATATTGCAAAGCTTCTGTGAAATTCCTCCCATCAGTCATGTGACTTAGAGTTGCTCATCCTGTCAATTTTCTAAGGGAAAGAATTGAATTAAAGGAGTGTTGAACAAATACACCTTGGGATCAGTTAACTGCTATATGGTACATCTATTTCCGTGCCACATCTCAAGCGCTTTTTTGTAAATGTGCTTGGGTGTTTCTGTGCATATTCATGTGTGTGTGTGCACATGTGCGGACACCAGATGACAGCCTCCAGTACCATCCTTAAGAAAGCCATGGTCTCTTACCAGCCTGCAACCTCACCTGCTAGACTGCCCTGGCCAGCCAGTGAGCCCTAGGGGTCCTGGCTGTGTCTCCTTGGCATTGGGATTGCTGGCACACACGATCATGCCCAGCATTTTTACATGGGTTCCGGGATTTGAACTCATTTCCACACGCTTACAAGGTAAGCACTTTACCGTTTGAATCATCCCTCCCAGAGCTCAAGCTTTTCTCACTATTTATAAAACCATACCTGGCTACCTTCATAGGCCTAGTATTCGGAAAACATCACAGTTCAGGACTTCAGGGGACATTGGATAATTTCCTTGTCCTGTGGATAATTTTTGTTTGGGTCCTGAACCATTCCCTTAGGAAGCTGCCTCCCCATCATTGTCCTGGTGATGTGGGCATTGGAATGTTCCAGAATCAGCTGTCCTGGCTGATGGCAGATGCATTTTGGGTCAAGGTGGCAGCCGGTTCTTTCTGGGCCTCCTGCAGCTGTGGAGACAGTGTGAATCTGTGCGGTGGAGGTCTGCCAAGCTAGACTCGTGGCTCCTCATTATGCTTCAGGAACTCACGCTTTCTGCAACCCCCTGCCCTGCAGTGGCTCACATCAGTGCATTGCTGTGTCGGGCTGAATAATTCGCAGCATTTAGCACTTAAATTGGCTCATTGCAGACAATCCAATTAGAATAAAGTCTATTATCGTTTTGGTACCTTGGAATGAAATGGAGTGTTTAAGCGATGAACATGCCACGTTTCCTGGCAGTGGCTTCCTGTCTAACTCTTCCTTGTCTTGCAGGTTCTCTGTGTCTTGCTAAAATGACACCCTGCCTTGGTGTGAGCCATGAAGGAAGTTTGGTGACACAGCTCTCTCCTCCAGGCATCAGTATCTGGAGACTCCTGGGAGTTAGGCAGCTGTCTCTTAAAACCACAGCTACATGTCCAGTTAACAAGGAGTGATTCATTAAGATTGCTTTTCAAGTGGATGTCAAGAATTGTAAGGAACCTTGGAGTCACAGTTGAACAGTACATCATACAACTTAGGTATTAGCCAACTGGAACTGAGCAGTAACTGCAGATTATCGAGATCTTTTATTTTCACCCGTGTAGCAGTTAACTTCAGATGTCACATTGAAACCTGAGTTTTTAGGCACGTCTATGCAGAATTATTTATTTGAGTCAAACCTCCGAGCAAACCTCTAGGAAATTTTCTAATTTATGTAAGGAGACCTAGTCCACCATACCTGGGACCATTCCTGGACAGATGGATGAGAAGCGGAAAGAATTGGTTGGATTTGGCCAGCTGACATGTTACAGAGCAAGTCTGTAGTCTGGGTCCTTATTCCACTCTGTTAGTGCTGTGGCTGTGGTATGACTCGTTCCCTTGACTCCTGTTGGTAACTCTCCTGTCATAACAGACTATAACCTGAAATCATAAGCTGGAGAAAAATTCCCCTTGGTCCCCTAAATTTTTTGAGTCATGTATTCACTGCAGTAGTGGAAATAGGAAACTAGGATATGCCCTGCGATTTGTCCCGTGATAAAGGAGAGTAGAAGTGGAAGGAAGAGATGGCAGAGGAAATATTGAACCACAAACCCTGTGGCTGAATCCCTGCTTGAAGGTTTGGAGTTCTAAGGTCATAGTGAAAGGGAAGTTTTTGAGGCAGATTCACTCAGAAAGAAATGACTACTAAGAATAAGCTGTTCCTGGAGCTGGGGAGATGGCTCAGGGGTTAAAGCCTTTGCCTCTAATGCAAAAGGACCTCAGTTTGGATTTGTAGAACCATGTACAAATGTCAGATGGGTGTGGCAGTGGCTTGTTATTCTAGCCCCTGAATCCACTAAGCAAGCTGACTTGCCAGTCCCAATGGTGTGTTTTGGGTTTAATTGAAAACCCAGACTCAAAATAATAAGGCGGAAAAGAACAAGAATGACTCCACATATCACCCTTGGGCCTTCACAGGCATACACTTAACTACACTCATGTACATACACCTCCAAACAGATGCACACACCCATGCACGTGCACACATGCACTAACACATGTACACACACATACATTCACTCATGCATGCACATACATGAAAGACAGAGGATTAGCTGTTCCTAGCAGATACTGAAAAGCAGATACATTTAGAATCATCACATTTTTTTTCTCATAAGTGAGAAAATACCCATTATTGAATGGAACATACAGAGGGTAAAAGTGTTTAATATATGTAAATGGAAGTCTGTTGTGATACATCGTGGTACTCTGGAAATGTCAACAGTGTACAAAGGATGGATTTGAGGTCCAGTTCCATTCTTTCCTAGTTGTATTACTGTGAGGAAAACCAATTACTTGTTCTAGTCTTCTAAAATGACATGTATCTTTCTGTTGAGGTAGAGTGTAAAGGCTATGTGTAATTACCAAAAACACATACCTTCTGTCTTCGTTGGTTTGAACCCTAAGCTTAAAAGAAAACTAAGGTGCCTGAAAAAAACTTCCTTGACCCCTTTAAGATTTTTGCACCACGAGAGGAGAGAAAGCAGGGCATACACACTCCTGCCACCCATCCATCCAAGGCAGCAGCCATACAGCCCTTTCTCTCCACCTCCCTTCCTTTTTGTCCAAGAGGCATTTTATACTGCTAGCCAACTGATCCTATTGATTTTATTGTACACAGTGAATCAAAAAGGCTTCCTCATTTCCCACCAAAGCATGGTTCTGTAAATACCCATTTATCCTTCTGTAAATGCTATTAATGGCTTCTTGAGGAGAATTCAATGGTGGTGAGAATGGACTTGGAAAACCCATGTAGTCTCCCGCTACACAGTCAGAGGTGAATTTATTTTTAAGATGGGGTCTTTTGTTTGGCATGTTTCCTAAGATCAGGGCATTGGTGCCTGTAATGAGTGCTATGACTATGTATATAAATTTTGGGACCTGGAGCAGATTAATGTTCGCTGTGAGAAGTCTGGTTGTCTAGCTGTAGAGTTGGTGGTATTTTTATGCAGAGAATAGTCAACCTACATAGGCTTGTCCATCTCCTGTTTTATTCCAAATGTGTGATTGATCCTGAAAGTTGGTTAAAGGAGCATTTGCAGAGATTAGCTTTCCAAAGAAAGGTGGGACAGAAATAGTCCTATGCTGAGAGCTTGGTCAAAAATTACTTTCTGGTTAATCTGTGATATACAGGAAGCCAATTAGAAATCCAGACAGTATCTCTGTGGTCACCTCACAGGATGTACATCTTTGCTGCTGGCAGAGTGTATGAGTCTCAACAGCTGGGACTGTGCCTGTCTGAATGGTGGTGGGTAGACAGAAAGTGGGTTTTGCTTACAGTCCTTGTAGGATGGTAGGCAACACTGCTGCTTGTAGGGAAGAAGTGAGGCTGGGTGAATGGAAATGGTTCCTTAGGATGGCGTGCTTCAGTTGCATTTGGATGTTCCTTGGTTTGTGTCTCTTTTAAGGAGTCTGTTATTCATTTCTCCATGAACATGCTTATCCATAGGTCTGCTTTAAAAAAAGCAACAACAGAAGGGCTTAAGAAATTGAATTAAGATGTGGGAACAACTGCTTCCCTTGAGCCTTCACTCTGGCCACTTGGCCTATCTTAGGAGGGCTTATTCAAAGTCACATGAGCTACTGTCTGATAATCTGACTGGCTCCTCATGGGAGAACTCATTCCCTGCAGGATCTCAGGCACAAGCTGGGACTTGATTCTTACCTACAACCTGGTAGTGTTGCAAGCGTGGGACTCTTGCAATTCAAGCTGTAGCCTTGGGCTAGGAAAGCTGACATGTCCTTTCTGGGAAAGGGAGCTGATCCCTGACATGAGATGTTTTCTGTATAGATAACTCTGACCTGCAAATGTCTTCAAATCCTCCGTTCTAGAACAACTCTTTCCTCCTGTCAAGTATGCTTTCTGTCTGCTTCTAGCTCTGTATCTCTGGAGGCCACAGCTAGAAATGTTCTGCATCTTTGATTTGCAGGCTGCTTCCAGATGGGTCAGCACTGCTGTCTGTTCTTGGATGCAGTCATGATTAGTGTTTCTTAGTTCACGGTTTTCATTTAAAGGAGCCATTTCTGTATCTCGCTTTTATTTTTAGATCACTTGGCAGTTTATGACAAACCTAAGTAAGAGAAAGGTACTGAAGTAGTCCATTTACCCCTGGATCTGAAAATAATACTTTAATATATTTTCAGTTGTGCACTTTAGAAACATTGGTGTACTGTTCACTGAAGGACTGGCAGTACTTTGAAAGTTATCATGTGTGTTTAATGATAGTGAATTCTTTATCAGTAAAGTCTTAGATTTGGTAAGGTAGATCATTTTGCTTTGACTTTACCTTTGTAATTGTGAACCTCCCTTCATGAATTTTTTTTTATTGGACATCGCAAATCCTGGCTCACAATAGGTACTTCCTAATGCAAAGGGAGATCTTAATATGTGTGCGTATTTAATGGATTTATTGATTTACTCCAGGACTCACTGATTGACGGTTAGAGGTTGGTTGTGACAGGAGAACCTAAAGCTTTAAATGTGCTGGTCAAGTGCTCTACCACTGAGCTACATCCATAAACCTCTAAAAATAATTTACTATAATTAATTTATTACAATTATAATTAATAATATGTTTTATTGATGTATTTATAATTAATTATAACTGGAATTGATAGTTATAAATAATTTATTCCACTTCTCTTTCTTCCAATTTTTCTCTTCTTTTTGTCACCCCTACCTGGCTTCTTTCATTGTCTTTACAGTCTAGAGATAAAGGATAAACCAATTATTTAAAACTTGGACTGAAAGAAAGTTTCATTTGCTCTGGTTTTTCTTTAAATATCAAAGGGTAGTGGTACGGATAGACATGCAGATAGAGAGGTAAGGGTGACACACAACAGTGAAGGAATGAGGTCGCTGTAGCTTTGGAGGGGGGCAGAAAGTGCAGCTGGCCAGAAGTATGCTGGAAAGTGACAAGTCACCAGCTGGGTTATCAGCCCTTGCTGAGTGATACGACTGGGGTCTGTGCTTACAGCTCAGAGAATTGGTCTCCTACCATAAGTTCCTGGTAGCAAGCAAAAAAGCAGAATCTGTACAGACCAAGTTAAATTAGAACATGTTTTAGCACATGGACATCCCCTATGCCTAAGATCCTGGCAGCCCATCCTTAATGGGCTAAGTTAAGCATCCAGATCTGTTTCCGATTGCGTCAAAGGGCAGACCTGGAGCTTCCAAGGATCTGGGCTGATCTGGACCACATGCTTCCAGGTCATTGTGATCCCCTTGCATAACTGATCGCCAGTCACGGATTAATCCTCCTCAGCCACATATTACCTAAATCATTCAAGAGACTCACTTTCAACTAACATATAACTTAAAGGATAATTCTGGGAAACCTGTTTTCCTGGATCCCTTTTCTGCGTAGTCATCCTTAAGATTCACTCGGTCATTAGACAAACACTTCCCGTGTGTTCCAGCCTGGAATGCAGGTGTTGAGTGTCCATTGCGTGCATGGACCTGGACAGGAAAGCTGTCAGTAGCAGTGGAGTATACCGAGAGTCAAGGAGCACAGAGGTGCACCAGGATTGTGTGTATACATATGATCCAAGGGGAAGACATCTCAGGAACAGGATATGGAGCTGACATATTTCTTCCCTGAAAACTGGTTTTCCTCCTATTCGCTCCTGCTTTCCTTCCACTCAGCCATGTTCTTTGCTTCTTCATCTAGTTCAAACAAACCTTCCCTCTCCCTTTATTTTCTTTTGAGAGAAACCTCATTTGCCCTGTATTTTTGTTATAGTCTCTTTTCTCCCCACCTCCTATCCTTCTCTATAGATTAGCCTTTCCCTCCAGCTCTGGTAATCTTGGTTGCTTCGCTCCTTCCATTAGAATTTAACTCTATATGGGATTATTTTCCTGCTGCTGCTTAGAGCATTGCCCATACAGACTGCAATTTATTAAACTAATTAATGCTGATATATCAGCTCACTCATTTGAATCTTTTAACTATTTGTGTGTGTTTTTCCCAAACATCCAAAAAAACTAATCTTGGTGTTGCAGGCATGCAAGTCAATCCCCAGTGCTGGCTTGGACAGTGTAGAACTTGCGTACTGCTCTTAGGTCACATGGCCTGCGTTTTCCCAGAAGCCAAGGTCTCTGTGGAAACTAGCTGTCTGTTACTTATTTAAGTTTCCTGGTGAAGACTATGTAGAGGCAGCCTGTCATGGGTTGTTAGTTGATCAGTTTACATGTTCTCACAATGTCCTTGCAGGGCTAACTAAATAATTTGAGAAGAGTGATAAAGATGAGGAAGGAAAGGGAGAAAAGAGAAGAGAGAAGAGGAAGGGAAGAGAAGGAGCCACACTGCAGTTTGGAATGAGCAGCAATCATATCTTCCCGTGAGCTAATAAGCACTTTCAGCCTGATTGTGCAGGGAAGTGCTGTGATGTGAGCATAGTTCGCTCCCAGTGAAACTCATATCGAGGTTTCATTTCTCAATTCCTCAGCTTGGGAAGCCGAGTCTGCTAGATAGATAGTCTTTGGGCCACAGGTGGAATCCTCCTGAAGGGGTCCGTGCCTCTTCTTTCTTTCTTTTTTTTTTTTTTTATTAAAAATTTAATTATACATTTTAAAATTTTTTACCAGTTCCCTCCTTCCCCCCTCCTCCCCCTCCCCTTCCCCCAGTGCCTCCCCCCCAATTCCCAGAGAGTCCTTTATTGTGTATGCCTAACTCTCCACTGGGTCCTCCTCTCCGATGACATATAAGGACCCAGTGGCATTTCCATAAGCCCTTTCTCTTGTTCCCCTTAAGCATAAGATCACTACTATGGCTGTCAATCCCTTGCCTCCAGGGGTCTCGGTGCCCTTAACAGATGCTAGACTTTATGAGGGCAACAGTGCACTGGACATTGCGCAGGGCATGCAAAGTCCCATTATGATTGCTTTGGCCCCAACTATTGTTGAGAATCTTGCAAATCGTTGCTCCTCCCATCCTTTTGCTCTTACAATCTTACCGCCCCCTCTTCCGCAAATGTCCCTGAGCTCCAGGATGGGGAGAGATTAGGCTGTCCTAGTTCTATGTGATTGATATAGTCTCTGAAGTTCTGGATTGTGGTTTGTTGATTTTCTTTTGCAGTTTTGCTGCTCCTGCAATTCCCTTCACTCCATTCTGCTGGGCACTGTATGTCACCCCCTGGCCAGAGACAAAAAGCTGTTAAACTGGAGTCTTGTTGTAATAGCACATTCAAGGGTAGATGTAATAAGAGTAGGAAACCTCACTGAGGGAGGGGTCCATCACCCATTTGCAAAATGATTACTTTTTATCTGCTAGACTATATACCCTCCCCTTCTGGTGAGATCAGGAAAGAACGTCTGTGAACTTAACCAGGTTTCTCATTACTTACTTGCAGACCTTGATGGAGGCCTATTTTCTCTGCTGTACCATGGTCTCCTCTCTCCTTGTTTCTGGTGTGGCCCTCCTAACCAATCTCTCTTGTTCATAATCCTTGCAATTACTGTGTTACATAGGTTTACTTTTGAGTGTCTCAATGTGGGCTGGGTGAGTTTGGTACTAGGAGCCACCTATTAGGGAGTACATACGGCGCTTAATTTTCTGGGTTTGGGATACTTCACTTAATATAATTGTTTCTAATGACATCCATTTCCCAGCAAATTCCAGTAATTCATCATTTTTGATGGCTGAGTAGTACTCCATTGTATAGAT
The DNA here is from genome assembly GCA_023101885.1 of Typhlomys cinereus. Lineage (NCBI taxonomy): Eukaryota > Metazoa > Chordata > Mammalia > Rodentia > Platacanthomyidae > Typhlomys > Typhlomys cinereus. The sequence continues at coordinate 1,124,029 of JALPQD010000084.1, read as the reverse complement.
GTACCACAGTTTCCTTATCCACTCGTCAACTGTTGGACATTTAGGTTGATTCCATGACTTTGCTATTGTAAACAGTGCTGCTATGAACATGGTCGAACTTGTGCTATCGAGGCGAACCTCTGCTGCATGGGGGGTTATTCCCAAAAGTGGGATAGCAGGGTCATATGGCATTTCAATCTTTAATTTCTTTAAGAATCTCCAGACGGCTCGCCAGAGTGGCTGTATGAGCCTGCATTCCCACCAACAATGTAGGAGAGTTCCCCTCTCTCCACATCCTCTCCAGCATTTGTCGTTGTTTGTATTGTGGATTTTTGCCATCCTGACCGGGGTGAGATGATATCTCAGGGAAGTTTTGATTTGCATTTCCCTGATGGCGAAGGAAGTGGAGCATTTTTTAAGATAATTGTTAGACATTTTGATTTCATCTCTGGTAAAGTTTCTTTGAAGTTCCAGGGCCCATTTTTTAATTGGGCCAGTGTTTTCCTTGGAGTTTAATTTTCTAAGTTCTTTGTGCACTCTGGACAGTAGAGCTCTGTCAGATATGTGGTTAGTGAAGATTTTCTCCCATTCTGTGGGTTGCCTTTGAGCTCGTGTGACAATCTCTTTATCTGAACGGAAGCTCTTTAATTTCACAAGATCCCAACTGTTGAGAGTTGGTAGCAGTGATTGTGCCATTGGATGTCTGTTTAGGAAGTGTTGCTGAAGGGGTCCGTGCCTCTTCTTTCTTCAGTGAGCTCTCCTTCCTTGTGGGGGTTGGAATCGTGACACTCACTAGTGCCTTCCCCTGCTGTCTCTTTCGCGAAGTCCTCCACCTGTCTATTTCTGGCACAAGCTGAGATTGTACAGGGTCGTCATTAGATGCTACTGCCTGAGCTTGAACTTCTCAGCCTCCAGAGCCAAGAGCCCCATTCAACCTCTCTCCTTTGCAATTAATGACTTAGTCTCCGGCACCCTGTTATAGCAACAAAAAAAGCAGACCATGTCAGAGAGGTGTTATCTTTATGCCTGGTCTGTGGGTTAGAAAGTCGAGTCTGGGGAAGGCCAAACGATTTATCCAGACCCCTAAATAAGAACTCTGGTCAGTATCTACCCTTTTCCCTTCCATTGATGTGCTATTGTGTTCCAAAGTTCTGCAAAGGAAATGTCTTAATTGCTCATTTAGTTAGGGAAGCTGTTTATCTTTGAAGGTACTTGATAAATATTCATTTCCATCACTCTCCATTAGCCAATTTTGCAAGCATTTGGGAGGTACCATGAAGATGTCCCATGGTGATTGTCCTGCTCCGGGAACTTAGTGTTTCTACCTTATGTATCTCGTTTGTTTTTCCTCTCCTTCCTCTATTCACAGTTTATGTTTCCTCTCGGGTTCAGAGGGGCTGCCTGCTATTGTTTGCTCTTGCTGTGCAGCCGACTCCAGCTGGCTGAACAGGGAGCTGCCCATCCTGCCCTTGGCCAGAGGGGTCTGTCTGGTGGCCATAGGGATGCTGACCTGCACCCCCAGGGCCCCGAGGTCAACCGCTTCTGTATGTAGCAAGTCCACATTTGGAAACTCTGTTCCATCCTGTCTGCAAGTGGCCCTGGAGGAAGGAAGTCGAGTTCATGGAACATGAAAGCAACCTGTTATTAACAGAAGGTTATATTAAGCACTGTCATTTTAGTACATGATGAATGCCTTCTATTGAAGATCTAAAGAGGGGAATGGAAACCTGGAGACACCTTGATAGAATGTGTGTATTTAAGTTCAACTTGTACAGCATATGAATAGCTCCTCTGTGCCCAGCACTGAGCTAAGTGCTGGTGTGTGGAAATGAGTGGGATAGCTGTAGTGTCGGTTGTCCAACAGGGAAGGTAAGTGTGGAAGTTACGACTACTCATCCTGGAGAGACTATGAAGATGGAATGGGTGCAGGTGGAGAGCCAGCATGGGGAGGTGATTTGATGTTCTGGAGTCAGAAAAATTCTAAAAAGGGCCAACCTGAGTATTTTAGACTTTGAAAGCTTTACGGTATCTTTTACAATAATCCATCTGGTGCGTTGTAGAACAGTGGCAGCTACTGTAAGTGAAGTTTATGTATTGAATCCTAGTCTCTAAGCCGACAGGAGGCATTGATAGGTGAGCCTCTGGAAAATGATATCATGAGTGGGGAGCTGCTCCGAGCAGCAACTTTTCCCTCTTAGAAGAGTCACACAGCTGTGTGGTGGTCTTGTAAGAATGCAGCTGTCTGCCCACCCCCTCACCTCCAAGAAGAGACTCCTCCAAACATCCTGACACCCTCCTCTCACACTTCACTGCCACCAGAACTGTGAGAAGGTCAGTTCTATTCTTTGACTCACTTGGAATGGTTAAGATGGGATATGTAAACAGACTAAGCAAGTGGACAAGACTCTTCTCCAGTAGAACTTAACCTGTCTACTAAAGCGGAGACTACGGTCTCCATTTGGTTTGTGACCTTTAATCTGACTCTTTCTGCTCTCGCTCTGTGGTCCACTTTGTGTTTCTGGCTCCCGCTCCACTGTCTTGTGGGTCAGCATTAGCTCTCTGAGTCCCATAGGGCCCCACCCCACCATAGGCACGTTCAAAGCGGGTAAGAGGTTGTACCAGGCACTCTGCTCTGTTGCTGTGAGACACCATTCACAGTCAAGCAACTTATGGAGAGAAAGACAGGTTTCTTCAGCTTACAGTTCCAGAGGGGAGATACAGTCCTTCGTGGCGGAAAGGCGTGGAAGGCTAGCAGAAACTGGAGGCGACTCAAGTTGCATCCATCCCAGGCAGTGAGAGCTGTTGCTGCAAGTTCAAGCAGACTCATTCACTGAAGCAGGGCGGGGTTCACCAACCTCAAGGCCCACCCCCTGTGACCGCCTTTTTGCAGCAAGGCTCCAGCCCCTAAAGGTGCCACGACCTTCCTAAACACTGGCAGCAGCTAAGAATTCAAATCCATGAGCCTGTGGGGAGCAGCTCACTTTCCAAGTCATGACATAGGTGATCTGAATACCACAGTTTCAACACAGGAAACCCCTAACTTCTCCTCTAACACCATTGGTCAGCAGAGGGTCGCCTGCCCGCCCATCGAGGTAGTATCTGACAGAAGGGATGAAGACACTGGTATTTGGCTGCGCTTAGTTGCAGCCCATCCCTTGGACTGAGCTTGAGAAGCTCTCTCTAGAGGAATCAAGGACAATCCAATTCAAAGACACTCGGACATGGGAAAGAGTCTTTAGAGTGGTTTTTAGCCCAGGCTCAACTTCCCCTCACATGATGGAAGCATCATTCTTATTAGTAAGGATATTTGTGATTAATCACCATCACAGTGCATTTTATGGTGTGAAAGTATTCAAAGCAGACCCCAAATATTTATGTTTTCATTCCTTACTCCCTAGCCCCACCCCGGCCCCTGAAGGTCTACCATTCTCATCCTGTTAAGAGGTTAAAATTTTCAAAATTAAACAAATAAACCAAACATAAAAACACAAGGAAAGGGAGGACGAGAGCCTCACTCAGGGGGAAGAAGGGAAGTCCATAAACTTCATTCTTTCTCCCCACATTCCTGTTTTTGAGGTCGATGGGGTATTTCTTGTATTTTGAAAATAATTCCTGCCATTCATGGCTTGCACTACACAAGTGCATATGGTCCTATTTTTGTCTGGAAGGAAACTTAATTTGGAGTTAGGCAACCACATTCCATTTTAGAGGTCTGCGTCTATTTTTCTCTTCTGCTCATCTGATCTCCACTGGTGTCCAACACACAAAGGAATTTCTGTTTTCCCAGCCACGTGCTCTGCTCCTAACATCGAGGGCCTCCTTGGAAATGAGAGCCAGGCTGCGGGGACATCTGCTTGGTCCTCCAGTATGTCTTCCGGCCCTGTGAGCTGTGTTGGGTGAACTGTTTGAAGGTCGAGTTCTCAACTGTCCCTTCAATGTCATTCACTGGTGTGCTGTGGAGAGCTAAATATGGGGAGAAGTCCTATTGAAGATTCTCCCTGCCGTCTGGGCAGGTCTCCCACTTGGCTGCTTTGAGGGCGGTTACATCCTGTGCTGTGGAAACAGGATGAGCGGGGTCTGCCAGAAGCCCTCTATCCCATTTTCTGTGGCCTTGCTGGCGGTTTTGAGAAGTGCATGACTTCATTTAGGAACTCTTGCGGTTTGCAAAAGCTAGCCATCTCTGTCTGCAAAATGATGCCTTTTAAAGCAGGACCAGGACAGACAACCCCGAGGCTGAATTTTGGTGTGGTTTGTGGTAGAAGGTTTGAGGCCTCGTGATAGGATTTTCTCCTTTTAGAAAACGGAAGGGTCCCGGCAAGACCTCAAGACCTGCCATTGCCCTGGTTTGCGAATCATGTTATCCTTTCCTCGCTTAGTGTTGGCTAGAAACTAGACATAAAATTCCTCTGCAAAGAAGTTCTTGTGGTTGGTCCTTCCCTGGAAGAAAAGTGTTTGTCTCCGTGTGCACAGTAAGGGCTGAGGCTGGGAAGAGAGGATTGGTAGTCAGGAAGTTCTGCCTGCTTCTTGCTCAGGTCTCTTCTGGGAGCCACCCATGGACATGTACGTTTCCTGCTATTGTGAGTAGGCACATTAGCCAGATGGTACATATGCACGGACCGCCCTACTTCTGCATAAGGTGGATGGTACAGGAGATCTGCGGGGGATGAGAAGCAGAGCAGAGTGGCTCATTGTCATGATTTCAATATGAGTTTTCCCCCACAGGCTCATGTGTGTGCATCCTTAGTTAACGTTTGGGAAGGTTGTGGCAACTTTAGGAGGTGCAGCCTTGCTGTAGGAGGCTGGTCATAGGGAGAGGACTTTGAGGTTGAATATCCCGCCCTGCTTGTGAGAGAAGTCCGCACTTACAGTTTGCAATGCGTTCTCTCAGCCTCCACGATGCATGTGACTTAAGTCTCCTCTAGCTTCTGCCAGCCAGCCGTGCCATTCCCACCATAATGGACTGTATCTCACCTCTGGAGCCATAAGCCAAAACAATCTTCCATTCTCCCTTAAGTTACTTAGTTCTGAGTGTTGTCTCACAGTAGTACAGAGAATAACTGATACCTGCTCTGCTGCTGATGTGTCCCCAAATTGTCATCCTTCCCTTTTTTTAGAAGCCGGGGACATGTGTAACAAACTTGGAATGTGTGAAATAGAACCTTCTAGACTCCCTTCTAGAACAAGGCTGTGAGAACTGGTAAAGTGCTGGCCTTATTCTGTGTCTGTTCGCCCGGAGCCTTGCGACAATGTCTTCACTCCAGTGAATGTGGAATGCAAGCCACCCAATCACATTGTCCACATCAAACTTGTTATTTTGCCTAAGCCTATTATTATTATTATTATTATCATCATCATCATCATCATCATCCTCTGCTTGAAAAATTAAATTACGTGAATTTACTGGAAGGGAAAATCATCAAAATTTGTCAGGTATCTTTAGCAGGGGATTTGTTTGTCTCTCATGTATGGGGGTCAGTGCTTTATAGAATAAGTTGCTGAAGTTTGTAAGTTTGTAAACTTTGGGATGTTTTAATACTGCTCTGATAGTGGGAGTTTAAGAAGACAGGAATTGGTAGTTTAATTTGTGTGTGTGGTATATTCACATGTGGGGCACACATATATATGTATGAAGGTTTGAGGTTGACATTGGGTATCTTTTATCGTCTCCACTGTAGTTATGGAGGCACGATCTCTTCTGGAACCCAGAATTTATTGATTCCACCAATCTAACTATTCAGCTTGCACTGGGACCCCTTGCCTCTCCTGAGCATTGAGGTAGTAGGTGGGCCGCTGGGTTGACTGGGCTTTTATGTCAGTGCCATTTATGTGGGTGCCGGGCCTCCTAACTCCAGTCCTCACACCTGTGCAGCCAACATCTCATCCACAGAGCCACCTTCTAAGCCTCCTGCTTTATTTTTCTCAAGTTGAGGCTTTATTCCTTATTGAGAAGCTTCAAACATAATTTCAGAAGACATTGGATGTTAGAGTGCTGGAGATGTTGTGTCTCTTGCAAGCTTTCGCACATTCATAAGAAGGTATGAAATGTCTGTGAGTGCTTCCAGATGCAGGGAAATGTCATTTCACTGAAAAACAATCAAGCAACACAGTGGTTCTCTGCTAAGTGCGGATATTCCCACTTTTGCTTCCTGGGGGCACCTGTCTGTCCATGTCTGGAGACTTTGGGGTCATAAGAAGGAGTTGCTGGTTGCTAGTTTCTATAGTCCAGAGGTGCTGTCTGTTTCCACAGCAGTGCCAAGGAGCATTTCGTATAGTTTCTCTTCTGTTACTGTCATTAAATACTCTGACCCACCAGAGAAAGTGTTTCTTATGCTGGTATATCTTGGCCAGGATTGTGTGGCAGCAAACAAAGGCATGGTAGCAGAAACAGGAGACAGGATGTTGTAATCAAACTCAGGAGAGGGAAGGAAGAGAGAGGAGGCTGCTGAGGGGAAGGAAAGGGAGAGAGACAGAGAGAAATAGAAAGGGAGAGAACACAAATAGAATACAAAACACAAGTTATCAAACCTCAAGGCAGGCCCACAGTTACATACTTCCTGGAGCAAGTGTCCAAGGACCTTCCCAAACAGTACCACGAGCCGGGGACCAATTATTCAAGTGTATAAGCTTTGGGGACATGGAACATTCAAACAAGTGGAAAACCTTGGTATGACATTACTCAAACCAAATGGTTTGCCCTGAGCCTTTTGTTACTTAACATGACATTTAACATGACCAAACACCTGTCAGAAACGTATGGGTCATTCATCACATGCAGGCAGCATTATTTTTTAAATAACAAATGGGAGTCTGCTGAGCCACATTTTTTTTTTCCTGGAGGTGTTCTGTGTCTGGGAATAACTAAGGTGTTATTTCACACGCTGAAATTCTTGTTGACTGAAGAATTATGTTTAATGTTTTTTTTTTTTTTAAATAGACAGCTTTTTACTAGATCAAGTATTTCTTCTGTGGTGTTCTCTTCTCATCCATTGATTTTCAAATGACCCCATATTAAGTCCAAAGGTCCCTTGCCATCGCTGGATCTCAGCATGTAATTGTAAAATGAATGGCCCTTCCTGGAGCCATATGCTTCTGCCCCTGTGCTGCGTTTGAGAGAAACCCGTTAATTGAGCCAAATTGTCCTTTGGATGTTAGTTTTTCATTTGGATCACTGCTCAGAGGATGACAAAGCGAATTGTTAAACTGCTTCTAGTTGTGTCTTGATATTAGCAGAAATGCATTTGAAAAATGCCACGGGCTGCCGAGGACACGCAGGACGAGCATTCCTGTTGGCGTCGTGTACGATGCCCTTGCCAACGACTGCCCGCTGGACTCTGTATGGCTGAGGAGCAGCTGCTGATGTTGGGCTCTTCGTAGTAAGACACATTTTATCCTTGACCTGTAAAGGTTGCCTACGTATGATTTTAGCGTCTTGATTTTATTTTCTTCATTTCCTTTGTAGCATATGAATCCAGTCTTGGATACCAGTTTAGACTCAATAGAAGGCTTTGGATGGGTCAGTCATGAAATGCCACATTTTAATTAAAATTTAGTAATGCCCTCCTTTCCCTTGAATTCTAGAATATTGACATAATTAATAATAGAATAATGAGAATGCAGTGTTTTTTTTTCCCTCCTACAAATTGCCTTTAAGTTCTCCATAATGGAGTTAACAATTGCAAGTATAAGTATTTATAGAGTATGATAAAGCTGAAACTACCTACACGGTATCTATAAATACAGCTGTACATACAAATTTGATGTGACAGCCATCTTGCCTGGATCAGATGCACAAGCTTTTGAAATCCCGCATATAGAAGACTCATCACTGCACAAGTCCTTATTTCTCTGTGTGTTGCTGGGCTTCTTATCTTCTTGACCTAGAGACACTGGAAAAATGGTCATAAAAATTACATCTAGAAGAAAATCGGTGGGTTTCTTAGGTGGGACTATTGAAACTGGAGATTCCTCTCAGGAGTGTAGTGAGGGACATTCAGCGTGGGGATGATCTGATCAGTTCATTTAGGGGCATAGCACCCACTCTTACATGTCACGTTTTGTTTTTGATGCTAGAAATAACAGTTTTACTCAGCCAGTGATATGCCGTTCAGAAGCAGGAGACAATTTAAAATGAATGGATATGCCAAAATCCTCATGGTCTCAAACTGAATGTCCAGCAGCTTGGGATTCTTGAAGGGCAGCTACACACCACTATGGGCATCTTACCTGGAGGTTTCTACATAAGTTAGAGCTACAGAAATAATGTAGGCTGCAGTATCGTTAGATAGTACTGGAAAAGAGCATGTAAAAATGGTGTATGTCCCTGACTCCTCCAAGGGTCCGTGCTTTTGTTTACCCAGCAAGCTTTGGTTCAGTACACCTGGGTGCAGGCTACTCTTAATGACACTGGTGCTTTACAGAATGTGTGCGTGTGTGTGCGTGCGTGCATGCATGCATGCGTGTGTGTCTGCATATTTAAACGGACAGTGGAATCAATGCTATTCACTTGGTAGTAGCTTAAAAAAGAAAAAGAAAAAAAAAACTCCCAAATTTTAGTGGTAGATTGCTCTGAAATGATGATCATCTTAATGTGTTTCACTGACAATCCCTATGGGGAGTTGGATAGATAGTATATAGCAACCTCCTATATGTTTGATGCCACTGTGGTTTTCCTATTCTTAATTCTAATATAAGATCGATGGGTCTAACTCTTTTTGAGCTCCCTTGTGAAGCATTATTTTTCTCTGATGTGCTCTCTTCTTACAACTTGACAATGTTTATTGCACCCCGTGGATGTGCCAGTTACAGTTACCTGCCATTTGTGTTATTATTTGTTAAGTGCTATTTATTTATTCATGAAAGAGAGAGCACACACATATGTGCTGTGGCACATGGGTAGAGGTCAGAGGACATCTTTCAGAAGTCAGTTCTCTCCTTTCACTACTGACTTTCGGGAATGGAACTCAGGTTTGGGAATGGGCACCTGACCCGCCAGAGAGCAGTCCATTGTATTTTCATTTTTTAACTTTATTTTTCCTATTTGAAGCATAGGAGGCTTTGATGAAAATACCCCTCCCCAGCCAAAATATGCTTGCTTTAAAAAAAAAATCGATGCGATCAGCTCCCTCAGTGCTGCTGAGAGTGTGAGATGAGGTTTGCAGATGTGGGACTGATTGAGTAAAGCTAGAGCCGCGTGTTTGTGTTGGATGTTGCAGAGATTGTTGCTTTGCAGCACTGCGTGGCGTTATCCCTCAGCGGGCCTGGGTGCTGCACAGGCTCCATTCATTCCTGACTCGCTTCTGTTGCATAAACACAGAATCACAAAGAGCATGGTTCCTTCTGGCATCCTAGCTAACAGGGAGATGTAGGAGAGTATGAATGCCCAAATATATTACAAGCTTACTTGCACGAGCTGACCATGTTTCTCTGATGTAGCCTTTAAGGGAATCCAGAATGAAAACCTTTGATGCCACCATTCGCTGAGTTCCTACCCAGCTGTTGACTTAACCGCAGCTGGTCTTCAAGTCAGCCTGTGTCCTCACGTCAAATACTTCAGCTGATTTTAAGTTGACTTTAGATGCTGAACAGTAGAAGTATCGGGGGTGTGTATGTGCCAGAAGTTAATTTTGGGTTTCTTTCTCTGTCATTCCCCACTTTATTTTTTGAGACGATGATTTCCACTGAATTTAGGATTAGATTTGGCTAGACTAGCTGGCCAGTAATACCCAGCCAGGGATCCTTCTGGGATTACAGCATGTGCTACTGTGGTAGTTAATCCTGGGTGTCAACTTGATGTACTTGGCATTAACTAAGATCAGCTGAGACCACACCTGGCAAGATCAATTGAAGAGGTTACCTGGATACAGCCCTAGATGCCATTGGAACCTCCATTGATCCCATTGGAACACCCCAGTAGTGGACCAGATAAAAGGATCCACAGAACAGAAGGCTGGGAACAAGAGAGACTCCAGGAATCCAGCCTCAGCCTCTCTGATGGGTCTGCCCCAGCCTGTCTCCAGCTTCCGCCAGCCAGCCATGCTGCTTCCCCATTAAAGTCTGTTTTCCCCCTCTGGGAACTGTAAGTTAAATAAATCTCCCTTTCTCCTTTAAAATGTTAGACTTGGGTGCTCTCTCACAGCAATAGTTAAGAGTAACCTTTACAGCTACCACGCCTGGCTTTTTTATGTGTGTGTTGGGATTCAAATTCAGATCCTCATGTTTACCTGGCATGCTGTTGATTGGGCCATCTCCCAAGCCTCTTTGCATTGACATTTTTCTAGTGGACTCTTCAGACAGAACCTTCCGTGTTTTCCTCCTCATCTCAGTAGATCCTAGGAGCCAGGCAGTGCTCGAAACTCATGAGTAGGCTTGTCTTGGCCAAGCCTCTCATTCCACTTGATACTTTACTTTAGATAAAGAGGCCAAAGTCCAGAATGGCTATCTTAGCCATCTGGAGAAGTGAGTGCCAATTAAGAAACCCATATGGCTGAGAATTTGTGGTCACATAAGCAAAACTGTTTGAGCACAGCCTCTGCTGTGATCCTATAATTGTGGTCCCAGAATAAATATGTAAAAGCAGAGAGGTGTAAGACAGGAGGAGCTCATGGTGCTGAGGTCTATGTAGGAGGGTGTGTTCACAATGTCCTGTGTGCTCCTTGGCCAGTTGTATTGCTGGAGCATCTTCTGCACTTCAGTTAGTGACCTTTGTAAACAGAGACCTTATCTTTAAACACCATTCTTGGTATCTGGTAGGTCCTCATTGATAAAGTGTGTATGATTTGAAAAAAAAAGTTGTGTGGTTGGTGTGTATCTGAAATCCCAGTACTTGGGAAGTGGAGGCAGGAGGATTAGGAATTTGAGCTCAGGCTTGCCCTGTCTTCTTCCACAAATTAAAAATAAGACAAGAAGCCATTTGAAGGAATCACTCAATTGATCCATCTCCATTTCTTCTTCTCCGTGGTAGCTACTAATGCAATTTACAGCACAGGGAATAAAAGGAGATGCTACAAAGGTTCCGATATGTGTAAGTCATAGCATAAGTGTTGACTGTTAATAGCAACCATTAATTGCTTGTTATCATGTCATTTCATTTACTCCACAATGAATGTTTGGAAAGAACATTATAAACCATCCAGGTGTGATTCACATAGGCTCTGGGAATAGTCACTTATTGTCTTCCTCTCTAGGTCCTTGCTGGGCTTAAACCTAAGGCTTTGTGCACGCTAGGCCTGGGTCCACCCCTGACTTCACCACCTTCTTCCCTCGGCCACTCTTTCTGTCTTGTTGTTTCTGTATATATTCTAGAGTATGCTTTTTAAGACTGTGTCTCACCATAGGAAGTCACATGGTCATCTGATAGATTTCTTTCCTTGTCTTCTCAACCCTCCCTTCCTTCCTTCCTTCCTTCCTTCCTTCCTTCCTTCCTTCCTTCCTTCCTTCCTTCCTTCCTTCCTTCCTTCCTTCCTTCCTTCCTTCCTTCCTTCTTCCCTTCTTCCGTTCTTCCCTTCTTCCCTTTTTTCCTTCCTTCCCTCCCTCCTTTTCTTTTTTCCTTTGGCATTTGTATCAAACATAACATTGCGAATCAGCTAGTCTCTAGGCATAAACTGTCCCCATTAGGCTTCTGGGCCATCAAACCCAGGGAGATTAAGTGTCCCCGCTGGTTGGGAGCCACACGTGGGTCCTGGAAGCCCAGACTTTCACTCCTACACCTGCTTTAAATGTTTTATAGCGTAAGAGATGCTGTTACAATTACCTTGTTTTCTGAGACCATTCAGCATGTTCTACTGGATATCTGAATTCTTAATGGAAGGAGAGACATGTATATAAGTCAGTCCTAGCAAGAGTGAAAGGAAAGGTCTTAGTCTTAAGTGTAACTCATAAATTCACATCAAGTTCTGTCAAAGTTTCAGCGAATGGATATTTAAGTAACTTACATAGTGCTTTGCTCTAGAACTTGTGTGTGTGTGTGTTTAGCATTGATGGTTTCATTCACAAGATGAAAGCATTTCTTCTCCATATTTTGGAGGATCCCATTCATTTACATAATAACATTCCAAGTGTCTTAAACACAGTGAATTTTGTTCTTATGGTAATAATAGTTCTGCACTGAAGAGCTCAGACTGTAGAGATTGATGGAGATCCAGAATCCTCCTTCTCTGTTATTCTGTCATTTTGTATTTCACTTGACTCTACTGTATTCCAGCCACACAATAGTCTGTATTTCTTATTCTCTTAAGAGAAAATGCTGCTCCCACTCTGGTCCTGCTGTTCAAAGCAGAAGAACATGTACATACCGTAGAGCAGCTAAGAAATGTAGTCCAGAGCTTGGGTTGGGTAGCCATTAGCGCAGGTAAAATGTCAAGAGTCTATAACTCACTGTTAGAGATGAGGTAACACAGTCTGTAATCTTTTCCCCCTGCTGCTTTGTCCTGTTGAATACCTTACTCTTGGTGCTCACCTCTGAATAGCTGTATACCATCAATGCACATGGAGGGCTGGTTTAAGTTACTGAAGGAGACAGAACTCATTTCACCCACGAAACTCCCTGCGTGTGGAGCCCCAGACACATCTGCGTGTCTCCTTGCTGTTGGTCATCTTTCCATTCTGTAAGTCCACTGAATGTCTGTCCTCCTCCTTCCCACATCGGTTCTTTTCTTGGTTTAAGGACAGCTACTATGAGCAGTCGCCATCCCTACCTCCCCCACTCCCGGGCTCGGCCCCCACCTCCATCCATATTCCTCCAAGTTCACTTTCATAAACTGAGGGCCTTCCCTCATCCTTGTCTCTCACCTCTAAATACATCCCAGTTTGCTCATTTCCCTTTATAAGTGCGATACACAGAACAGAACCCAGCTTCTCAGCTTGTCAAGTTAACAGATGGACAGAAAGCAGTGTGCCGTGTGTGCTTTTGATGGACACCCTGTCTTTCCCAAAATCTTGACTGTAGCTTCATTCGGAGTATCACTGAGTGGCACATGTACACGTTCTGCCCACACATCCTGCCCACCGAAAACATGGAGCTCTAGTCCATAAACCTAAAGTCCAGAACTTGCCAGCTCCTTCTCTGGAGATGGGAGGGATGCCATCTCAGCTGTACAGAATCTAGGGGTGATGGCAGCTGGTTCCTGGAGCAGTGCGTTCCCTTTTTTGCATGCCTAGGCCTGTGATGGGCTTCACGTTCACCCCTTCTTTGTCTCTTTGTAATTCTTGCTGTCAGAAGTCCTCAGCTTTGCTTAAATTTTCGTATTAAACTGTCTACATGTTGGTAAAATTTATCCTCCATGGAGGCACATTTTATATGTAAGTATGTATATTATAGAATTGTTTTAGTGTCAGACAAGACCTTGGTCCCTCCTGAGCACCAATGTAAGCACTTCATGTGAAATATTTAAGATACCGGCTATGATTTCTGTTCTTCAGAACACAGAATCAGAGCGAGGCAAATAATCCGCCCAAGATTGTTCTTCAGGAATTAGACTCAGTGCGAAGTTGTTTGATTCCAGAATTGATCACCTTAAATAATCATTAGGGTTTTACTGATTTCACTCATGATCTTGAAGTTTGGCCTTGATGTGCTATGGACACCCTCATAGTTTACTGTGTATTAAGTAATATGCTTACTAGTGTGTATTAAATAAATGAAAACCAGGAAATAAGAACAGTTTACACACACACACACACACACACACACACCACGCATCCTGAGGAACACAGCAAGAGCTATGTTTTGCTTAACATTGGCTTCCTTGGTAGCTCTGAATTCTGATCATGCTCACTCCCCCCCTTTTCCCCTTAACCTTTCTGTTTACACAATGGTGATAATCAAATGCACGCATTGTGGTTCTTCTTAACCATGTGAAAATTCTGGGTTACATCTTAGGGCTTCATGTTCTGATTGTGCAAATCAGATATTATTAGAAGTTGAAACACGAAGAATATGACCTGAAGCAGTCATGAGGGGAAAAAAATAGCCTCCTGTGGTTTTTCTTCATCAAAAATAATCTCCATGAAAACATCCTACAAAAACCACCTTACAGAATATTTGCCTTGGACTCAGCTTGACCCTTGAAGTTAAGGAAAACGACTTACTTAACAAATGCTTTAGAAGCGAGGCATGGTGGTGCACACCCAAGATGCCGAGTGCCTGAGATTAATGAGGAGGATCAGAAGCTGATGAACTATGTAGTGAGATTGAGCACAACCTGACGTTCATGAGACACTCTGCCAGCCCCAAAGGAGAGTCAGGAGAAACCAAGGAAACCCACGAAGAAAGAGATACGTTGAGTTTGGACCTAGGAATGGTGGCATATCTGTAATCCCAGCAGCGGGAGGTTCAGACAGGAGGCTTAGAGTAAAATGAAAGCCAACCTCAGCCACACAGTAAATTTGAGGCCAAATCGGGCTGCATGTCTCAAGAAAGAGAAAGGAAATGGTTAGGAGGAGAGAGGAGGAAAGAAAGAAAGTTCTGAAGCATTAAACAAAACGAAGTTAACCTAAAATTTAATGAGTGCTTTTTTAATCCTGCCTGATGATCCGGGCCTGTAACTAACTGCTTGAGAGAAACTTCGGCAGTTAGAATGCAAAATGACCTTACTCAGGCCTACTTGAGCTATGCATCGATTTTAAAGTCAACTCTCTCAGCTTCGACTTTCTATCTTCAGAAATAAGAAGTAAAAATCCAGCTGGGTGAGTCTAGCTCAGGGCAAGAGCACTTGTCCAACATTCATAAGGCTCTGGGTTCAATTTCCAGGAAAGAAGATAAGAAACAGAAATGCTTCTCGTCCAAACCCAGTGATCAGGCCAAAGCAGCTTTCCTTCCAGGCATCTCTCAGATGCTGTGAACCAAAACAGGAATTGTCTTCACATATCACCATGATGTGCCCTCTAGATGTGCAGAATCCTTGCCATAGCTCTGTTTCTGCTAGATGCGTGCACACCTGCGAGGCACCTTATTTCTGCTGGCCCAACTGTCTGGAGAATCAGTCTAGGCAAGGGTTGTAACTGAATGCGGCAACCTGCTTTATTTATCTCCCCTGCTTTTTCCCTTTTCATGTTTGAATCACAGGTCAGTTCACGGTGACTGTGGCCATGCACAGTAGTAGCATAGTAGCATAGTATGCGTAGGCCATGCATAGTAGCATAGTAGCTCTTGTGAGGTTTGCTGGGCTCTTTCACTTCCAGGTCCTTCAGAGTTGCAGTTCTCTTGCCAGTGCAGCTCATGCCTGGGATTCTGGAAGCTGAGAAACCGTTTGAAACATTTTCTGGGAATAGGGAGCTGATGACATCCCTCTTCTCCGGCACAGACGTTGGGCATCATTGAAGCCAGCTCGCTTCCGATGGAGGCAGCTGAAGGAATCATCCTTTCTGCCTTCTCCTTCTCCTCTCTGAGGCCTGCAGACTTGGAAACATTTTCACAGCTTCTTGCTTATTTTAGAGGCAAGAAACATGCAGGCGGAGCGGTGACAGCTTTAGATTTATAACAGGTGACAGTGAAAGGAGAACATGGCGTTCATCGCGTTGCTAGTACCACTTCCAAGTCCTAACTCCAGTATATTTATTAACATCTTTGGAGTAAAGTCTCAAAATTATCTATTAAGCACAATTTTTCACCCTTTCTGACAGATTACTGGTGCTGCCAAGAAGCTTTTAGGCTGTAAATGAAAAGGGGGAAAAAAAAACAAGTCCAGCATTGCCATCTTAGGTTTTCCGTTCCCCACCCCCTTCCTCACTGAATCATTTGCAGGCGGCCTTGGACCACAGGGCTCTCATGGGAATTTGAAACTTTGGTACCACCAGCTCTTCTTTCTGGACTTAAGGTGTCCCACTGTTCCAAGGCCTTTTAAAAATGCTCCCCGTTTGCATTTGAATTTCTTTTTTCTTCTGTACTTAAACAAATCTGAGCAAGAGATTTTTATCAAAGCATTAATAGCCACCCTGTCTGTAGTTTTTTTTTTTACCCCCCTTTTACTCCTTTCTTTTTTCTTTACATTTTTTTTTTCCTTCCACTTCTCCAGCTTTCCCAACGTGGCTAGGTACCTATATGGCATGGATGTATCCAGTTCCTTCCATGGCCGTAAACTTTGAAAATGGACTGGAAGAAGACATTCGCATCCTCTTACTTCACCGACTAGAAACTTGCTGATCTGGAGAAAGACTTTTGTATGCCTCATCTATTGCTCCAGAGTTTTATGTAAATCAACATTTATTATGAATCAGATTCTATTTTAGGTATTCTTGAGGAATCTGTAAATGCCAGCAGGAAAGGGAAATTGATTGAGTGTTCAGCTCTCTGATGACGAGCCCAGTGTGTGTTACGTGTCAGGGCTCTGCTTGCAGTAGTTCTTTTCCTGGTAACCTTTCAAAGGAGTTTGCTAATTGTTACTTTCATTTAGCATGTGGCCCAGTGGGAATATTGGCCGTTGCTCTAGCCTTAACACAAAACTGAGTCTAAAGTGGAAAACAGGGACTTGCTCAACGGTCTATTCCTGCAACAGCAGTGAGTAGGTAAATGATCAGGAATGGGAAGCAGAAGTGCCCTTGCTCAACTATTTGCTGCATTCGGTATCCCATCATTGGGGGTTTGCATGTTTTTGCCATGTGGGTAAAAATTTTTATGAGTGACTGTTAGTTCCCATAATAATTTATGGGAAAACTCTTCCTTGCCTGTAAATGGAATCATGCATTCAGACTTCTAGATACGGAAATGACCTGCTATAGGTCAGTGTGAGAGTGTCATTTCAAAGATCAGATGTGGAACTCATTGAACCAACGGAGACTCCAGATCCTGACACAGCTTTCTGACCCCCTTTCTGACCAGTGTTTGGATGCTGTGCACATGAATCCAAACTGGTCGCCACACTTGTACAGTGTTACACAACAGCTTTTATGCCTACTCACGGAAGTTTCAGCGATGCTCTTTTTCTCTGTGTTCTCATCTCTCTTGAGTTCCTCATCTATGGAGGGATGTTGGAATTTCAGTCATTTTGCATGCCTTGTAGAGCTAGATGAGTGAAGGGAAGTGCCCCTCATCATTGGGGGTGGCCCGAGGAGGGGCCCGTTGTTATGCCACAGAGGCCTCAACACCCACAAGAGTAGACAAGCCAGAGGAAACCCTGAGGTCCATAGAAGAGGTCAGGCAGGAGGGTGGGAAGGAGTGGAATGGAATGTTGAAGGGAGGAAGATGGAAGGGAAGAGGGGGGATGGAGGGGGAGTGGAGAGAAGCAGGGATTAGTACTAAATATGCTTGTAAACTAAAAAAAAATTAAAAAAAAGAAATGCTCTTTTCTGATACTAGGCAGCTTGGTGTGTCCTCACAAAAGGGCTACAAAGCTCAGTGGAATCACTTGACCTCATCGCTGTCTTTGAGAGAATCTCAGACAAGCTCCGTAGTGTTGAGGTTGGAGAGGATGCTCACAGAGCAAAACTGAGTGCCTATTGCAAAGGCCAGCATGTAACTGTTTTCTTAAGATCCTCTTCATAGGGAAGTGCTGATCCAATACAGAGAGGATTTATAAAGGTGCTTGGTGACACAGTCATGCAAATGCAGAAAGGCACCACAATTTGCAAAAGGCAATTCATTTCCCTTTGGAAGGAATGGTTTGTTTGTTTTTATAGTAATACCAGAAATGGACGCAAAAGCATGTTGAACTTGATTTTCACTTGATTTTCCTTTGTTGATACGAAGTGCCTATTGGCTTAATTCTTACCAGAAAGATTCTTCATTGCCTATATTGGGTAACTAGACAGAACTCCTGATCTGTCTTTTGAAGAATATACTTCCTGTCTCTGCCTAGAGCTGTGTGTCTGGCTCTTATTTCCTGCCTCGCAGTTCTAGCACAAAGAGGCAAAGAAAATTCTGGAGACCTTTGAGTTGAGTGGAAAGAAGCCAGGTGTGGCCTTGCATCTTGGCTTCATCATCACTTGGTTTTGGTGTAGTCTCAGCCACTTTTCAGTTGTTGTAGAAAAATAATCAACCAGCATCCACTCAGGAGAACAAAAGTTTTATTGATGCTCATATTTCTTGCTTCTAGTCCATAAAGATGGCAGGGGATTTTTATGCCAACATCCAGAGGCAAGGGTAATGGCCAGACATACCACATGGAGAACTGAGAGCGTGAGATACTTTTCACCTTCCCAGCCTGTTCCACCAACCAGTTCTGTCTCCATCTTATCAATCTGCCCAAGGAATTGTCATATCTAATATGGGTCAGATCTTCCCACATCAATTAAAAGATGGCCTACAGTCTTATTCAGGTGCATCTGAAGCTTCTGCTCTTAATTGTCATTTTCACACCTGGGTCTGACTTCCACAATCCTTTCCTTTCTCTGTCCACTTTTCATGTCACAAGGAAAAAACACAACAAAACACTTTCTAGAAATACCCTTAGCTAATCGTCATTTAACAGGTTATCTGCACCCGTTGGTTGGATGAAATTAAAAAAAAAAGGTTGAATCTTAAATTTCTAATCTTCTATCTACTGGAAGAGTCTAGAAGAAGTTGCAAGATGCTGTTTCCAGCTTCAGCAGATGCTGGTTCTGCCCTAGTTGTTTCTGCGTCTCATTTGGCATGTGCTCTGTGTGTCTTGTGACTGTTTCTGCTTTTGTTCTGTGGATAGGATTTAAATTTTTCTATGAAAGACACCATTTTTTTGCAGTTTTAATGAATATGTATTTAGTAGGTGCTTACTATTTGATAGCAGACATACTTTGGTGAAGAGTCCCATGTAAGGTGGGGTTGTGCAAATTGGTAGTCTGATCCCAGAACTGACTATGCCGTAGTCGATGTTCTTGGGGCAAAAAAAAAAAAAAAAGTGCTGCCCTTTCTTCGTCATGTGCTAAACAGTCCACAAAATTGCCTTCTCACAAAGCAGCTTAAAGATGTGCACCAGAGCCTCTGGAAGTCTGTAGCCCTTCTTCCTGCAGTTTCCCAGCAAGCTTCCTGGAAAGGATGACTGTCTTCCTTGAGTTTCCAATAGGGGGTTATCTCAATGATCATTCAGTGAGAGGCCAGCAATGTGTTGGGATGGGGTAAAATGTGACTTAGCCTGACCTCCTAATTTTGGCCCGCAGCCAGACCCTTTTAGAAGCCATTCTAGAAGAGCTTCGTAAATTGGCCACCTTGACTGTATATGGTTCTTAAATAATTTGACTAACAGTGTCAACTTACGTTTATTTTTCTGACTGTTTAATGTGCTATGCAATCTTCAGAAATATAACCTTTTTTGTGTATGTCTTAAAAGGAGAACACTGAATCAGGAGAAAAAAATAATGAGTCAAGCTGGACCTGTTCCCCTTCAATGGGTGCGTAGCCTTCCATTAGCTGCTGTCTCCATCTTTCCATCCCATTCACTGCAAGGCGACGAGTCAGTGGCTATTTGTCATCACACATTTGCTGTTGTTTTCCAACTAACAGCTGAGAGGAAGCAAAATATATGTTTTCTCATTATGCCTGTTAAGTAAGTAAAGATATAAATAAGACCATGAACATGCAATATTTCCCTTGACCTGCTCAATCACAGATGTTTGGTAAACAGGCCAGTATGTACCATTTTACTCTATTACCAGATCAGATATTTCTTGTCCATTTTATGCCTGGAACTGTGGTTGGTATACTTGAATGTCTTACTGAAATGTTGTGTTGGATGATGAATAGCTGAGGGTTTTTCTGAGGCAAAGAAACTCATGGGTCAGGAAGTTTGGAAAACTGGTTTCATACTCTTTACTTCTTAACCAGAAGAGGCAGACCTTATACCTAGATCAAGACCCTTCTCAATTACACTTATATCTGCTACAGCATAGAAACTCTATCCCAAATTATGAAATATTACCTTTCTCTCCTCTCAAAGTTTTTCTTTTTGACAGAAATGGAAATTGTGATTTTGAGGCAAGACTTTCAGCAAACTTCCCTCCAAACCATAAAACTTAAATAGGAAGTAGTATCAGGACTTCTTTTAGACTGGCTTTTCAGGCTTTTAGAATTCTGTTTTCTAAGTAGGCAGTTTCAGTAATGAGAAACCAAGACTGGATATGCATATTCTTGTCTTTCATCTGGCACAGGTATGAGTGGTATATTCATATTTTGCCTTTTCTCTGGTATAGATCTGGCTGGTTGTGCATGCGTCCGTGTGTGTGTGTGTGTGTGTGTGTGTGTGTGTGTGTGTGTGTGTGTGTATGTGTATCTCCTTGTTTTTCATCAGTAAGGATGTTCTTACATACAAATTGTGACCTTGCTTTTTCAACACTGAACTTTCCTGTTAGGCCAGTGGAGGTGACGCAAGTTGTGTCTGTGCATTTTAATTACTTTGTATTAGATGTAGAAAAATGTCTGTGTCCCAAACATATATACTGAAAATGATTATTTGTCCTATGATGGAAATTTTATTGAAGGTTGCAGTTTTGGAGTTTTTAGCTTTGCATTCAAGGCTGGGGTTTTATGAGTATCACTTTTAATGTCCTGAGCCCATTGTCTTAAAATGCTAATAATATGTGCTATATATACTGAGTCTTATCTTATAGAATGTTCAGTGCAGAAGAGCACATACAATTCCCCAGGTTTTCATACAAATTGTCTTTTGCCCTGCATGGATTGGTGATTTCCTGTTACCATCATCCTGTTACTGACATGCTTGCAAATTTTTTTTCATTCCCATCTCCTAGTATAGATCCCTTTGAATGAAGCATGAGCAAAAAGACAGAGGATGGGACAGCTTGCGGTGGCAGGTGTGGTCGAGGACATCTTGTCCTTCTGCCAATACAACAAAGTTCTCTGAGAAGCAGGAGTGTACGTGGTCACCTGCAATCTACCACTGTCTCTCTATAGTTTCCTTTCGTTCGCTTGGGCTGAAAGTAGTTGTTTTTCCATCTAGTAGTTATTAAGCAGCTGTGGTAGGCCTGGGCCCTAGTAGAAAACAAAATACCATATTTCATGTGTTGCCTCAGCAGTTCTTAGCCTACGCATAAATGACATCTGGGACCTGGTAATTTTCATCGAGGAGGGGCAGGTCCCTTGTGCTACAGAATGTTTACCAGGCAGTAATAATCACCTTCTAGTTGTGACAGTCAAGTCTCTCTAGACCTTGTGTCAACGATCCTGGAAAACAAATCCACCCACCTGCTGAGAACCACTGGCACTCCGGTTTTTTGTGTGGTGTTCTTACAGTTGGGATACATCTTTCAACTGATGGCGTTGTAATTAGCATTGGCAAGGTGAGTCTCTGTGGCACGGGACACCTTGCAGGAGGTGAACATAGTCCTTGAGAATTGGTCTCATTTTCATCAGTCCCCCTGTTGAAGTTCACACTCAACTGACTGCAGTAGAAGTCTGGCATTGCTTGTAGGTAGAAGTGACTTTATGTTTCTTACAGTTTACAAAATCCTATGACTTTGTTATCATCTGAAACTCCCTTTCATATAAGATCAGATAACCAGGGGCTGGAGAGGTGGCTCAGGGGTTAAGCCTCTGCCTTGCAGGCAGAACGTCTCGAGTTTGGATCCTAGAACCCACGTATAGACGCCTGGGTGGAAGCGGGGGCGGCCTGCGTTTCTGGTCCTGGTAGGGCGGAGCCTGTGAATGCCGGGGCAGAGTAAACAAGGAGGAGGTGGAGGCATCCATGGTGGTTTCCGAATTCGTCCGTGCTTCTACACACACACATACATACATATACACATGCGCACACACGCATACATGTACAATTGAATAAATAATAAAAAAATTTAAAAAAAAGATCAGATAACCAAAGCAATGTGCTGAATTTGAACTGCGAACTCAAGGCCAGCAGGGATTCATCAGGAAAGGGCTAAGAGAGCTGGTAGCTTTTACTTTGTCAAAATAGATAACTTTTAAAAAAATTTTAGTTGGGTATCTCTCTCTGGAATGTACTATGATTGACTAATAACCGGTGCCCCACACTGGTGTGTGTGTGTGTGTGTGTGTGTGTTTCTGTTATGTGTGACATTGACACCTGTTTTTAGCTACCTAATAAGTCTTTCTGGAGCTCCAAAGGGATGATGTGCATCGCAGCTGGCTATCCTCACCCTGCCCAGGCTGCAACTGTCCACAGCACTGGTGGGGTTACGTGATGTTCTGAAGTCCTGTGCTTGGAACGAAGGGAAGGCTGTGTGAGCTGAACGTGTGCCCATAAACCTCTGGGCACTTCTGTGACACTCTCCTGTTCCCTTGAATTTTGGGGACATGCTCCTGGGGTGGACAACACAGGGTTAAGTCTAGGTTTGGCTGGCCTGCAACTTACTATGTAGTCCCATCCAGCCTCCTGCCTCAGCCGCTCAGTGCTGGGACCTAGGCATCCACCCTCACACTCTGCTTGGCCAGCACATTTAAAAGCACAGCACCGGAACCTCCTTGATACAGTAGAATATTCTGAAAACATCTCACAAAGTCTCCAGCTGTCACCGAAGGTCCTTGAAAGGGATAGCTGGGAGACTGTGTGAACGCACCTGAGCTAGGAAGGAAGCATCCACAAATCATAAAAATGGATTTAAACGAACACATGGGATTCTTCAGAGAAATGATATACAGTGTGATTCATTGTCTCTATTTTGCTAAATTAGGCACATCAACCAGGACTGCCATGTTTTGAGCACCTATATATACATAGTAGCATTTTGAGTCTAGAATATAGAGTTGACACTAAGGAAATTGTCCATGAGGGCACATATCACAGTTGAGTTAGTTGCTATGACAAAATACTAGGCAACTTTTTAAAAAAAACTTTTTTGATTTATTTCAGAGAGAGAGAGAGAGAA
This sequence comes from Typhlomys cinereus, assembly GCA_023101885.1. Classification (NCBI taxonomy): domain Eukaryota; kingdom Metazoa; phylum Chordata; class Mammalia; order Rodentia; family Platacanthomyidae; genus Typhlomys; species Typhlomys cinereus. Next base: position 1,101,292 of record JALPQD010000084.1, on the reverse strand, counting down.
AGAGAGAAAGAGAAGGTACACATATATACCATGTGGGCTTTGGAGGTCAAACTAGGCTTCCAGGTTTGCAGGCAGGAGTTTTATCTGCTGAACTATCTCACTGGTCAGGGACTGAAAATATAAATAGGAAAAAGTTCGTTTGGTTTCACAGTTTGAGGGGAAAAAGTCTATGTTAGTCTCAGATTTCTGGCTGCAGTGGTTATCCTGACCCAAACAATTTATGAGAAAAGGACATTTTTATTCTTGCTCATGGTTTACAGATTATAGTCCATTGTAATGGCAGGAGAGTTATGCTAATATCAGGCACAGAGGGAGGTGGCCATATCATTTCCCCAGAAATTGCTGAAAGAGGGGCACATATTGTGGTTCGTTAGGGTGCCACAATCAATCGATCCTTTCTCCATCTTAATCACCTTGGTGGGTGTACTCCCGCTTGCTCTAGGCTGGGTCTCTGCAGACTTTCACAGAGGCTTGTCTTAGCTAAATAATTCTCCACAGGTTTGCCTTTAGGCTCAGGTGTCAATTGTCAAATTGGTATCTGTAACTGCCACACAGTCCTTCATGGTGGGGAGGCACGGTGGCAGGGGCCCGAGGTGGCAATCACATTGGCACCCACAGTCAGAAAGCAGAGACATGCATGCTGGCTCCAGCTGGCTTTCTCCTTTTCAATCTTTCCTTCAGTCCTGGACCTCAGCCCACCAGGGGTTTTCTTTCCTTAAAGTTCTCTGGAAATGTCCTCACAGATACCCCTAGAAGTGCAGTGCATCTCCTAGGTAGTTCTGATATGGTCAAATTGACAGTGAAGAGGATTCATCATTGCTATTCTGTCCTTAGGGTAGAAAAATAAAGTAGGGTAGAAAAAAGAAGTAGAAACATGTGGCGTATGGCCCAGCTGGGCAGAGAACTCAATTACTCATTTATTTATTTGTTAATATTTCTCTCTTTGCTCCATGCGATCATTGTTACAGCCTCGAATTTACTGACTCAGTCACTAAATAGCAGAAGAGTGTTGATGTTCCACTGGAGAATAGCATCTCTGCTCTTCCTCTTTCAGTCCAGTGTTGACTCCACACAGCCTAGCAGTAAGTAAAGGCGCACACTGCATAACAAGCTTCCAGTTCTCCATCTGTTACACATGGGACCAGGGTGGTGACCAGCAACTACCTCCACAGTTGGTGGAAGCTGAGGTGCAACCTTTCAGTGGGATTAGTCACAGGATTAATTCCTGTTCTGCCTGACAGCTCTGGACCCGTGAGTAGTGGAGGGCTTGAATCAGGAACATAGAAGGGTAGAACCTGATTCCACAGAGACCTGAGATATGATTTAAGATCGATGGGGCAACTTCAGAACCTTTTCTCTTTTTTCGTGGGACTGTTTACCAGTGAGTTTGTACCCACCTTCAGAAGGTGCCCTTTGGGCTGGGTGAAATCGCAGTGAGCATGTTGGAATCCAGATGGGACACTTACACACAGGTTAGCAGAGCCCTGGTATGAGACGCCATTCCCGTGAAGTTCACTTTTCTTGATTTCATAAACGAGAGGCTCAAAATACCTGTGTCAGGTAATGAGTGTCGCTTGCCTGCCTCAGTATGCTATTTTGGCACTGTTCTCTTCTGTTGCAGAAATCTAAAGACATCTGTTTACTTTCAACTCTCAAAGACCTTTGCAAGCCCCCCAATAAGTGGAGGACAGGCGCTCGTTCTCCCATTAGAGCGCTTTGTGGTATCTTCTGTCTTCTAGAACATTTTTACCCAATTGCTGAAAATTAGTGAAAACATTTGAGCAAATTTAGACATAGTATGATGAGAAATGACAGCTTCTAATAAAAGAAAGAGTGTTTTGTTCAAATGCCTGAGTGGGGGGTGAGGTAAGGAAGACTTGCAGGGTTTCTCAGCAGAAGTTTATGCAAAAGGCCCTGATTTCTTTTAAGGCTCACCAAAGTGGACCCACCAGGGTGACAGTGCTTTTATTAGCTGTGATAATTAGTTCAGCTTAATCACGTCTGTATTTGGACTTTTGATCCCATGCTAATTTGTGGGCCTGCAGAAGGAGATAAACTAAGGTGGTGGAAAGGTCAGTGCTGTGGTTGGCCTAAGTAATGAGCATCTGCTCCAAGCGTAGGCAGTGATTGTTAAAAAATGAGCGACAGTTTAGGAAGCTGCTATATAAAGGGAAGGCTAGTGTTTGCCTTGCACCTGAGGAATTTAAAAATCTTTAACCCCCAGAAGATTTCGTTTCTGCGTCCTTGGTTTTTTTGGCCTATATCTGACACTTTGGCAATAGCAGAGGGGGTAAAAGCCAGAGATCCTTGCGGAAGGAATATCAATTGAATAAGAAGTACATGAGGTGGCTCATGTCAGGATGAGGAGGAACATGTTGGGTCCCTTTGGAAAGAATGTAGAGTACATATCGAAAGGTCCAGGACAAGCACTGCATTCACTAAAATAACTACCAAGTGTGGGCTGCGTAAAGATTGTATGTTGAGCTATATCCACAGGCATCTGCCTGGCAGGTCCTGTTTGTTAGATGGACTGTGCTGGTGGGGATCTCCAATAGCACTGGATAGATCAACCCAGAGCCGGCGCCATGCCTTGGCCCAAGATTTCCCCCAAGTGTTTTCCCCAGTCACTCTCTGCATCCAGAGGGATGTGACTCAAAGATTGCTTCCATTTGCTTTCACCTTGCTTGGCTTGAAGAGTGACTGAATATGTTCTTTTTTAAATTTTTTTATTAGTTATTATTTATTCACTTGTGCGTGTATTCATGTGTGCGCATGTGTGTATATGTATGTGTGTGTGTGTAGAATCACGGACGAACTCAGGAACCACCATGGACACCTCCACCTCCTCCTTGTTTACTCTGCCCCAGGATTCACATGCTCCGCCCTACCAGGACCAGAAACGCAGTCCGCCCCGCTTCTGCCCGACGTCTATATGTGGGGTCTAGGATCTGAACTCAGGACCTTCCGCCTACAAGGCAGAGGCTTAACCCCTGAGCCACCTCTCTAGCCCCTGAAGAGTGACTGAATATGGACAGAGGAAACAGTCTCCTGAAAGGAAATTGAATCATGTCATTAGGAGGAGAAGAATTGATTGGGGCCAGAGACTCAAATAGCAAACTAACTAGTCATTCATTCATTCATTCATTCATTCATTCATTCATTCACTCATGCATTCATTCATCTAGGCATTGCTCTAGGTACTGAGAGTTCAGCAGGGTACGAGACCCCTCTAATGCTTTTCTTTATGGAGAGTCAACACTTTTGTAATGTGATTGGGGCTCTATAGTGGGGATATTCTCCAGATATGGAATGGTTGGTTGCTATAGCTACCACAAAGGGCAAAGGGGTGGACTGATTCTGGGAAATGTAATCAAGTGAACAAGAGAAGAGGTATGCTAAGGAAGAAAGGAAAGAATGGCGAGAGGTTTGGGTACTTCTGAATATCCAGCTCAGAGGCCTTTAGCCTGGATGCACAGAAGCCTTTTCATTAGTTGGGAGTGAAAAAGTTGATGTATTTACTTTTGAGAATGCAGCCATGATACTGTGGCATTCTAGACGCTTCACCCTCCCTGAAGAAGCGTGGAGTCGGTGATCTAATAGCTTGTTACCACCGCTAATGTCTATGATTATCTTTGTCACAGTGAGAATATAGCTGTCAGGAAAAGAGAAAGGCATTTTTCTTTCACTATCAGTAAGGCACACAATTTGCTAGCAGTCCAAAAAGAGGGAAAGACACCTGGTAAAGTGTGTGTGTGTGTGTGTGTGTGTGTGTGTGTGTGTGTGTGTGAGTGAGTGTGCAAAATGCTTCCACAGGACCTTAGCCCATGGTGGTTTTTAATACGAATGCTCAGTATTCTGGCCAGCAGCTTGAGCATTTCACCTAAAATTCTCCATTCTTCAGAGAGTATGACTCGATGAATTATAAAACCATAAATGAACAACAACAACAAAAAAAACAACCCAGGAATTAAAAGAGGTATGACCCAGGTATTGGGTATTTATAATTGAAAGAAGTGGATTTAATTCAGCAGATGGGAAAGTGAAACGGGCCCAGCTTTTCTTGCTGATGGTAGCAGCGTCGGGATTTATCTGGGAAGGGGCCTGGATGTGAAGGGAGGCGACGATGGAGGCTATCAGAGGACCATCCAAGCTTCTGGCATTCCGTGGAGGAGAATGGGTTATGTCCATGGTTGGGAGAAACCGTTGTTGAGGTGAGACTTTGGGGGAGCATTTGTCATGTGCTGTTCACACTGGGCCCCTGCTGCATGTCACCATTTGCAACACTCCCTCAAGCCTCACTTACCTAAGAAGTAACATTGTCCTAACTTCACATGTGAGGAAGAAAGTGTTTTTACCCTTGACAGTCGATAACCCAGGCAGTGAAATGGAGGACATTTGCCTCCCCCACCACCTACCACACACAAACCTTCCTACCCCTTTGGATTATTTAGCATTATTGTTTTTCATTTGATTTGATGTATATTACTTTTGCCTTCAGTTTTTAACCCATGCCTTTAATGTAGTCATCTGTTGCTTTCTGGTTGGAGTCGTTTCCAGGCCCCCCCCCTATATATACCAAGATCTAAGGATGCTCAGACATCCTTTATGGAAAGTGACACCGCTTATATAACCCACATGCTTGTATTAAAAATCATCTCTAGACTTATGGGTCCAAATATGATTCAAATGCTATGTAAATATTAGGTTGTTTAAGAATAAAAAATTCTTGTTTATTACAAGGGTGAGAGAGGGAGAGAATGATGGCGATTGAATGAATGTATGTGATACACGTGTTTGTGTATGTGGGCGTGCTCCACAGTATGCCTGCGGAGGTCTGAGGACAACCTTCGGATGTCATTTCCTGCCTTTCTTCCTTGTGTGACCCCGCTGTCTCAACCAAGCCAGCCGGGAATCATCTGCAGAGTCTCAACCTTCACCTCTCGTTTCTCCTAAATGCACAGGGATTATAAAGTCTTAAACCACCGTGTCTCGCTTTTTCCCGTGGGATCTGGGGATGCAAACACAAGATTGTCAGCAAGTGCTTTATCCACTGAAGCATCTCTCTGGCCCCAACACCATGTTTGTTTTTTTTTTTTTTTAAGTTTTTTATTCAGGATGGCTTTTTTCTGTGGGTGTGGGGCCCACAGGTAGAGGGACTGGACTTAGAATGCTTGGGACCCTTCCTATACAGAGTCATAACTGAGTGGTTATGACCAAGGGCAGTCTAACTCTGAATGGGCTGCGGGGGTACTTTCCATGCCTGATCCTGAGGATGGGGTTCATGCCTCTCTGACTCTGCTTTGTCTCCAGACTGTTGCTGCGATGGTCTCTCTTCATTCTGATCCCTGTTTCTCTCTCCTTCCCTCCCCCTTCTCTCCCCTTCCCATCTCTCCTCCTTCCATCTCTCCCCCTTCCCCTTTCTCCCTTCCCCTCTTTCTCTCTTCCCCTCTGCCTCCTTCCCTCTCTGCTTCCCTCCCTCCTTCTATACCTCCCTCTTTCCTTCTATACCTCTGTTCGTTCCTCCCTGCCTTCCTCCCTGCCTCCCTCCCTGCCTCCCTCACTCTCTGCTTCCCTCCCTCCCTCCCTTCCTCCCTCCCTTCCTTTCTTCCTTCCTTTCTTCTCTCTCTCCCTTCCTCCCTCTCTCCTTCCTTACACCTTTCCTCTTGTCCCAGTGTACCTTTACTCACACTTCTGTGATGGCAGTTATACTTCTCAATTGTGGAGAGCATCCGTGAGGTCTAATCTCACCCTGCTTATTTTTAGTCCTGTATTTTATACACTAAATGGACAACCAAGCAAATGCTGAGGGAAAAAGTATAAATGCTACTGGAATTGCTTTTCAAACCATGGCTTCAAGAAAACCTTTAGGAACAGCAACCATGCTTTAAGTGGTTGCTATTAATATTTAAATTATGAGCTCATTGGTTCTTTTGGAATGTCTGAGTTAGCAGAGAGCACCTGTCCTTTCTTGGGCCTTTGGTAATAGGTTGAAAAAGTCTTCATTTACCTGCACAGTCTGGTTTCCTAGCTGAACTGGTTCAGCCCGTTAATTATTTTTCCCTTATTTATGCCTGCCACAGGAGATGTGAAAGTGAGTATTTTTAGATCCTGAGTTTTAAATTATGAATATAAGGAGTCAAAACTGGGAAGGAGCCTGGTTTGCTGCATGGTCTGCTGGATTCATGAACAGTCTCATATCACAGGCACGAATTCCTAGGATAAGTCAAGGAGCTTTGCAATTATCCCGTGATGGAGACAGGCTCTTCCTGTGTTGATGAGCCCTGGCAGCTCCGCACTGTGGCGCGTCTCCTTTCCCGCTCCCTGTTCACAGCATTTCCATCGCAGGAGCTTGGGGCCAGCGAAAAAGTCATTTTCCTGTGGAGCGTATGAGGCCGAGGGTGTCTCCTTGCTCTGAGAGATTGTAGAGGGTGTCAGATGTGATAAGACTCACCCCTGTGCCCCTGCCACCCTTGGGGGTGTTTCACACTGTCTTCCAATTCCTTTTGATCGCCTCACTTATATTGGGAGACCGCCTGCTCGCCCCATCCAACTCCTTCTCCCAGAAGTGACTTCTTTTAAGGTGTGTATGGGTTTGCTGGGCTTGCACCCCAAGGCCTCCAATGCGAGAGCCTTTTACCTCTGAACTACAGCTCTAGCCTGATGCTTGTAACCTGTCTTGTCCCTTCATTTCTAGGAGTCCCCCATTGACATTAATTAGAAAGTGAAAGATCCTTTGTGATTGAACTTGAGGAGCTGCTTCAGTTGTACTTGTTAGTATCCTGATTTTCATTGTCCTTTTTTTCCCCCAAAAATGTGCTTAAATTTTTAAAATGTTTACTGAGGGGCTGGAGAGAGCTCAGGAGTTAAACTTCTGCTTTACAAGCAGAAGGACCTGAGTTCAGATTCCAGATCCTACATAAAATGCCAGACAGATATGACAGTGGCCTACACTTATGGCCCTGGGAAGTAGAGCCTGAGAGAGCTCAGAGCAAAGCAAAAAGGAGATTGAACAACCTGGGATGATTCCCAAGGTCATCTTTGCGCCTCCACAGACACACGCAGCGCCTTCTGATACACACAGACACACACAGACAGACAGACACACACACCTTTTAGAAATCAGTTTCTTCCCTCCACCATGTGTGCCGCAAAGACTGAACTCAAGTCTCCAGGCTTGCATGCAGTCCCTGTCACCCCCAAGCCCATCTCCCTGACCCCAGACTTCATGAATCTTTAGCTTGTGGCACCTTTCATTTTTCCTTCCTGCCGTTGAGAAAGATGTTATTTTGCCTCCGCTGGTAAATATGACATTAGGCTGTGTGTTGACTTTAGGCAGCGTTTTTAAGAAACAGCCCCCATCTTTATATTGTTGGAGGAATTTCTATGTTTAGGTCTCGCTCATTCCATGGCAGAATGACTTCCAGCCCGAGGGTAGAGGATTCATGTGATTTTCTAGGTGTCTCCACCGCCAATATCCCAGTGCCTGCTTTTGAGTTGCTCTTCATGAAGTGTGTGTGATGTGATAGGATTTCTTCTTGGCAACGGTGGGCTTACACCGATGCGGTGCAATGTATAGAATGGGTGTGCTTTGCTGCCAGTGGAGTCTTTCTGGTTTTGTGAAGTCCTCTTGCCTATGTGGCATCAGGAAGTAGCTTGGTCCAAATGAAGAACCGTTGTCCCACTGAAGCTTTGACCTGCTCTATGAAACCAGCACGCGTTGGTCAGGCCTGGAATGATCTGCAGCTGTGGAGCCTCGGGAAGCCATCGTTCATCTTCCAGGTTATCTCAGTCCCTGGCCCGGGAGCCAGGCTGCCGAAGGGTTTTGTGGGCAGCGTTGCTTCATCTCTCCAGCTCAGGCGGAGAGTCTCTGTCGGTGCGTGATCCGGGAGTGAGCAGCCAGCATCTTAACCACATCAAGGCTGTGGAGGATGAAAGGTGGAAGCGCTGTCATTCATTAAATTTGTTAGCAGTAGGAATCCCTCTCAGGACCATCTGGAGACTGTTTCTCTCCTCTCACAATCTCCCCAGGCAACCTCATAATAGCTAAAATTACTCTCTGTCCCCAGAGCACGCTGAAGTCACTATTTCCAGCTGAGATCTCCCTTTTGAGTTTATGGCTTAGGCAGCCAGTACTTGAGGCTCTCAGAGCGTCTTAAAACCAAGACCGATGTGTCTTCCTCATCTCTCTCTGTGTTTCCTCAGCTGCAGCCCATTCGTTTCCCAGCCCTTCCTACCTTGGTGCATGACAGAGCCAAAGGTTCATTTCTGTTCGCCTCACACCTGGGGTTCCCTATCCCTCTGCAGGCATCACCAGCTAGCTGACCCCAGGATGGTCTGAGCTTGGGGTATATCCCTGTACCCTGTACCACCTTTGCTGAGGAAACAATAGTGAAGAAACACAGGGTGAGATAGACGTTCTGGCCAAAGGAAGGGTTAGGAAAAGAATGGAGGCCCATCCTGCTGTCACTGACTTTGTCTTTTGGAATTCCTGGGGGAGTTACCTGCAAACTAGGTGCATGTCCTCAGGCTAAGCAGCACTTCCAGAATTTCACCCTGGAAGTTCACTGAGCATGATGGCGTGACAGGAGGTTGCTTTTGACTAAAAACTCTTTTCCTGGGGCTGCCAATGTCCAGTGGGTGGCAGAAGTCAGGGTCAGAAATTGGCATCTCTGCCTCCATTTTGCATCTGTCTCTTTTGCTTCAAGTCTTGCTCCTCTGCTGCCATCGTGGATTCCAGGAATAACAGGTACACCACACAAACATCTCGTGACATGAGTTGAATTCTCCCCTCCTCCAGACCAATGACTTTCTCACTGTGGGGAGGACTTAACTTTGCCAGTCTTGAGATCATGATCATCCGGGCCACAGTTAACTATGACAGTCTCGTGTCCGTCATTTCAGTTCCCTCCCTGTAGAAGCTCCAGGTCTATGTCACTACACAGAGAAGGACGTGGACCTTCTTCGTCTTCCTGGGGTAGCAGTACTAAATAAAGTTCCCTCCCTGCTTTTCACCATTAAAGTTTGCTTTATTTTGGGGGCGAGTGACCCAGATTTAATTTGTTGGAGTACCCCCAGTGTTGTGTCTCTGAGCTAGCAGTCCGGTAACATTTCTTCCAGTGGTCGTATTCTGGGGTAGTTCCCTGCTGCCCTTGTAATTAGCAGCATTTCTAGCACATGGTGCGCTACTTCGCTCTCTCCTCCACCGGAGGACAACGATGGAGGGGCGGTGTGTGCTCTTTCAGCTCATCATGACTGACTGTGCCCAGCCAGGGCCAGGGGAAGGAAACTGACCCCATGGTGGAGAAAGCGCATGGATATCTGTGGGATACTTCTTTACCCCGCAGCAATGTGCCTGGAGACAATACCAGTGATCGGTAGCATCTGCCGCTCTGTTCGCCTAACTGTGAACTAGTTCAGAGTTCACCCAACTCCTGTATGTAGCAGTCCCTGGAAGGACTCCTGATCTGGAATTCTGGAAAAGGACAGACTGGGCATCCCTGAAGGATTTAAGGAGGATGACTTCAGTTATGCCTGACCTCATTTCACATCTGATACTGATTTTCATATTTTATTAATTTGCCAGAGAGACTGAGAGAAAGAGGTGCACACATGCATGCCATGGTGCACAGATGGGGGAGCAGAGGCACGTTCTCCTTCTACCCCATGGGGGGATTGGACTATCAGCTTCCAGGGATTGAGCTCATTTTATCAGGTTTGTGAGCAGGTAGCTTGGTTGCTGAGTTCTCTCTCCAACCCCATTTTGTGCTGCTTTTAGTGGGTGAATATCACCCGTGTCTAACTTCCTATCCTCACCAAGTAGCTGCACCCAGTGTCGAGGTTTGAACTTGTGCAGATGTTCCTGGCTGCCTCTCTCCTTCCAGGGGCATTGCCTGCAACCTTGGATGCTAAAATGCTGGCATGCACGATGGTCATAACTGCGTATGTGCTTATTCCTAGGTGAGTTCAGGGATGAGAGAGGCCTGGCAGGCGAGGGTGGTGAATCACAGGCTGCCAGGCTTGGAAAAGCTATAAATACCACCTCCTCCCATCGTCTTGATGGTGTGTATAAGATAAAATGATCGGTGAAGACAGGGTTGGCTTCTTCAGCTTTGTTGTTTAATGGGGTAAGCAATGGGGACCTGAAAAGATTCATAGATGGACATTTATTACAGCTCTGAAAAATGGCACTGCCTGGGCGGACAAGATTGGAAAGATGGGGTTAGGCTTGAGAGGAGCCGGGAGAGAATTTAAGGTGAAGGTTTTTCAGATACTGACACGGGCAAGACACTTCCCTTTTATTCCTCGTGAAACCCCATACCACATCCATGATTCTTCCTTGAGCTAAGTTATAGCGGGAAGCCGCCAGAAATATTTCCCGGTGAAATTATGAGATTTCTGTGGCATAAAAAAAGCGAGACCCAGTTGTACTGGAAAGAACATCTCAATGAGATTGGCAAGAAGGACTTCGCACAGTGGAAGAAAAGATCTGGAAGAGAAAACAGTTTGGATGAAAGGAATGACATTCGTCTTTGCTTAATTGGATGTTGCTAATAACAGGTGCTGGGAGAAGTGGTGGGGAATTTGCTCATATCCCTGCGATGAAATTCACTGGTGATAAATGGTTACAGCCACAGTATTGCCTCACCCAGATGGCTTTATAAATAGTGTTCCCAAGTCATTGACCTAATCTGAAGCTGGCCTTAGTCCTTGGCCTTGAACTCTGGCTTAGATTAGGAGTCACTGGCTGCTGGCCTCCTAGTCTTGCGTACATTGTTATATCTTGAATTTCTACTGATAATAGCCTTTCTTACACCTTCATTTATGAGATGGAATCTTTATTAGTTGTGACCCAGTAGGACGTTAGATATTTTTAACTGGAAACTGTTAATGGCCATTTTTTTTCTTATGGAAAGCAAACATTGAATAAATTGAATTTTAATGCTTATGTAGTCCCAGAGGATAATGACAGCCATTAGCTAATGATGATAGGGATGTTCAAATTGTTTTTAATTGAAAAATAATATTTAGAACCTGCAATTCCATGCTGCATTGCTATATTGTAGAGCTAGGAAGGATTTATGAACAGCTACATGAATGTGTGTGATTTCAATACCAGGAATGAACTGGCATGTAAGTCCCAGTATTGCTTGGGTCTATTTATATGTAAGTTTTTATCCCCAGCAATATCAGTATCTGGCTAGAAACCTGCTTGCTCAATTATAACTAAATGTCAGCTTTCCCTGCAGTTACCCATTATTAAAAATATCCTTATCTTAAATTTACTTCGGCAGGGGAGAAAGCTTGGTGATTGTGCACTCCGGAGATTTACAGATTTACATTATGTTTCCGTTCCACTGAAGTCATAGTATTTACACACACACACATGCGCGCGCGCATACATAGTATGTTTGTACAAATATAGTTGAGAAATTTCCGCTGTAACAATGGGTGATGTTAACATTGTCTGAAATAAATTTTTTAGAAACTTTATTTCTTGTCACTATGAACTGTCAGGGAATTCTTCCTTTTTTTTTTTTCTTCACTCCAAAAATAGGTAACACCCTATAATATGTTGTGCTTATTAGAGGACAGAATTTCAGTTTTGGAGATAGAATTGCCAAGTTCATTATTTCTGGTGACAAGGACTAATATACCACGCCCCCTCTCTTAACCTGAAATGAAAGTGCATAGGAACAAATGAAATAAAATTTTTAAATGATGCAGTTTTTTGTCTGTGATTTACCTTGTATTTGTTTTTATTTTTCCAGTACACCTAGGATTCCCCTCCTCTAAACTGGGCCATACGGAATTATTTTTAATTTTCACTCTATTAATCATTTACAAAGAGTACATCACTGTAGCACCCGACTCCTATACCCACCTCTACATGCTGAGTTTATTATGAAGGAAGGAACTCAGGCAAGAGAAATTTCTAGAAACTAATGTTCTAGTTATATGCATTATCAGTTTTGAAACTTTCAATTTCGAGTCATCATAATGCTCAGCCCACATTATTTATTAAAGCAATGTTAATGAGGATATACAGATTGCAGTTTGGTCACAGAGATGTAACAAAACTGACCATTTCCTTACTAGCTCTTTTCTAAAACCAAGGTGACATGACTCCATGGCTAAGCCAGACATTAAATCTAAAGGTTGGATATGAGGAAATTAAATGAAAATAAGGAAGATAAAGCAATACAGGGTTATGCAGGATTTGGTGGCATGTATCTGTGGTCCAGAAACACTTGGTAAATTGAGACGGGAGATGATGAGAGTACTAGAATTGAAAGTCAACCTGGACAAACATAATTTGAGTTGCTCTTAAAAAGAAAAGCATCATATAGTATGGTGGGTTTGTTTCAGTGGTAGATACTATGCTTACTGTGTGTGAGGCCCTGTGTTAAAACCCCAGCACCAAATTTAGGGAAGAAGTGTTACTGCTATATTCAAATAAGTATGGAATCCCTAAAGTTTACAGGCACATGTGGAGGGGTGAAACTGCATGGATTCATTTTTCAGAGTCACTTCCAGGCAGCACGTCAACTGTGCTTGGGCAGATGACATCCGGGAGTGGACTCTCTGCGATGGGCTGTTTGGCCATCTTTTTCTTCCCGGAATACAATCACAGGATATCTGTTCGTCCTTTAAAATGTTTACCAGTGAACATGCTTCGGGTCATACCACGCTTAATGTACATTGAGTTGAAGACTTGTTCACATCCCACATTAGTATTAACTCGGAGTCTCTCCCTTATGCACTGCATCACTACAAACACATACTGGTGCGGTGGTGCATGTTGCCTGTCTATAAATATCACCTGAAAGAGAGCAAATAATGCCATGTCTGTTTAACTGGGAACAGTTGAGAATTAATGCCAAATTAAAATATTGTCACACAGATTAGTAGAGGCATACACACACAAACAGACAGTCTCCTATGCCTTTCTCTTTGCTGTGAATGCTGAATAATAATTATTGTATGAAGGTAGTGCATTGTAAATATTTATAAACAGAAATGTAAAACAGTGAGACCACAGTGAATAAATTATTTTGAAATAGTTTGAAGTCCCGTTTTTATGTGCTTTTTAGTAAAAATTATTCATCGTGATCAATATTTCTTTCTCACTTGCCATCTGCTCTGCTTCCTTGACTGGGTGACTCTAGGTGAATGATGCGCTGTGCCTGTAACACATGTCCCAGATTTATGCAGTTGGACACAACATCTGTATAGAGAGCGGGCACACGCTGATTCATCAGACACAGGTCTTCCGATGCCAGAGATGCCAGTTCTTCTCCAGCCACTGGAGCTGTTAGATGATTGCAATGGCTTCCTCTGCTCTCTCAACTCTGAAGCCTTTTAACAACTTCTATGTGATGGGGTGGAGGGAATTCATCCCATATAGTCATGTCGTGGTCAGTGAGAAGAATTTCACCTTGCATCCTGCAAGAAATTTAAATGTTTGTGGGTTACATCTCAAACAGATGTGAAAAGTCAGACAAACCTTCCTTCCTCCCTTTTCTTCCCTTCATTCCTTTTTTCCTTCCCACCTTCCCACCCTCTCTGCCTCCTCTATTCACATACAGAGAATATTCACCAACTCACACCAGCCAACACACACCTCCACCTAACTTCACTGCACACTTGGATTCATTGTATAGGGCCTCACTTAGTCCACATTCTTTCTGTAGTCCCAAACTTTTTAATGTAGCCAGGAAGATCTGAAACTTCTCAACCTCCTGCCTCCATCTCCTAAGGCTATGATTAAGGTGTTCCCTACCTTGCCTGGTTTATGTAGTGCTGGAGATAGAAGCCAGGGTGTTTGAATGTTAGGCAAACACTCAGTCTGCTTAGCTAATTCCCTGCCTCTGTGTTTCCTTTTCATTCCATTACAGGCAATACTGGGCAGTCAGGTTTGTATTACAAAGTGACCCCCCCACACACCTAAAAGCTGGTCTGGGTTCTTCTAGCTGAGACAACAGCTCTTAAGTGTGTTTTCTATCCCTCCTTAATCTGAAAGTTGCTTGCTGCAGCCTGTTAATAGTCCATGACTTTCACTTTCATCTGTCCTTTTGTCATTTGGCTTAGAGGATTGCCTGTAATGAGGCTGATATGTTCTACTATATTGTTGGATTCATTTCCATTCCCCCAAGCAAAAGTGCCGCAAACTTTTATGATAGTTTTAATTCTGCCTGTTACTGGGAGGGGTACAAATATTCAGGGAAATTTCTTCCATTCCTGTGAAAGAGTTCAACTAAAGTAATGTCACCTGTATCGTATTTTCTTAATCATCCCTTCTTAATGCTTCTACCGTTACATGCGTGAATCTGACTTTCTGTAAGTTGCTCGTATGGTCATTTTCCTGCTGGATGGCAAAGTCTGCAAATACCAAACTGAGTCTCTGTCATCTTTGCTTTGTTCTGCAGAAGAGAGAATACGCAGTTGATAATTACTTATGAAAGTGGAGCTCATCAAACTTTTCTGGTCTCAGTACCTTCTGAACCCTCACTTATCTGTCAGAGATCACTGGTGACAATAATAGGAAACCATGACAATAATAGGAAACCACCCCACCCGTTTTTAAAGCACTTTTTTAGTGATTCAGAGAACTCAAGAGTGTCTAGGAGGCTGGGTAGGGCATCCTGTCTGGATTAGGAGGAACATCCACTTATATAAGAAAATCACGAAGGCCCTGTCCGTCTCTCCTGTGGTCTGCCCGTCACCTGATACTGCCTCCAGGTGCCATCTTAGTGGTCTACAGAGAGTATCAGTTGTGTGAGGAGTCTTTTCTTCTCTACAAAGTCATCCCGTCAGGAATGCGGCACTGTCCCTTCTCCCTGCAAGTTCAAGATTTTGCTCTCACTGATATTGTGTCTGGCTGTGCGATTTTCCACCAAGGCAGTGTGCAGGAGGGATCTTCTTTGGATCCTGAGTCTGTCTGGGTAATTTAGCCAAAGCCCTGAGTAAAGTGGGACACCTGAGAGAGGGTTCCCTACCTCCTCCTGAGGCTGGGTGCAAGCAGTGATTGTGGTAGTGATATTCCCAGTTTATTTTAATCATAAGGCTGTGTCTTCATAGTGCCATGTTTGATAAGTGATTCTCCGCCCAGGAGAGTCCCTAGAGGGTGGCCCACAGCTCGCTGGCCTTTCTTCACATTGTCGGAGAATGACATATTTCATGCCCCTCCCTTCTGTGCCCCTCCATCCTCTCACCTATAGTTGTTGCCCAGACTTCTCCATGCCCCTGGGATGCCTGCTGTTCTGCTTCAAGTCCCCCCCTCCCACCCCCTCCCTCCACAGAGTCTAGCTTGAACTGCATGTGCACAGACCCTCTCTAATGAAGTGTCTCCTGCATGTTTTCATTTCACTTCAGCTTATTTCATGTTCTTTTTCATCGGTTGCGGCATTGCACATTAGTGCAAGTCTAATTTCTTAATGTCTTTCCCCCCTCTGGAAGGCTTGATCTTCTTCCATGCATTCCTGCCCTGATCCCAGGGATCTCACGGTTGTGTCTACAGTAGGAGCTCCATAAATGCCTTTCACAGGCTGGAGAGATGGCTCAGGGGTTAAGACACTGTCTCACAAGCAGAAGTTCCTTACTTGGGATCCCAAGTCCCACATAAAACCCCCAGGCGGAAATGACAGTAGCCTGCACTTCTGGCCCTGGTGGGTGGAGCCTGGGAAATCCCAGAGTGATGCAAAAAAGGAGGTGGAAGCAATCCAGGATGATTCCTGAAGTCACCCTTGGGCCTCCACAGGGACACACAGTACCCTCTGACACACACACACACACACACACACACAAACACACATATAAAATAAATACATAAAATACTTAAAAAATGCCTTTCGCTTACAGTTGTCTGGCTATCGTGCCTTTCCTGGAAGTGTGACAGAACTCTTCCTCTGTCGCAACTGAAACTGAACCCTTTGTATCAACCCCTGGCAGGGTGATCAATTCCCTTCTTGCATAGTCAGCTGTCCTGCCGTGCCTGTGGCTTTCCATAATGTGCATCATATAATCATTTAACATTTGGAGTTGTTTTTCTGCATCATTTGACCAAGTCATAAACTTAAGTTATGAAGTCTACTCTCTAGACCGAGTAAGTAAAATAGATCAATGGGACCCGTCTCAGGAGCAAGAATTTAATATGCTGTGCTTGACAGTTGACTACAGTCATTGTTTTTGCTCCCCAAATGTAGGACTACACATCCAATTAGGACAGGGCGGGGGTTTGTGATGAGCAAGTTAGGCAGTTTTGCCCTTCTTGCTTCTGAATCAGAGAGCAGGATAGCTTCAGATCTGTTGTTTTGAACATTAAACTCTAATAGCGAGACTTGGGGGTAACATCCATCTCTGCTGGCCAGTGACCTCTATACTCCACCTTCTAAAGTTCCTGCAGTTGGGCTGAGGAGATGGCTCAGGGGTTAAGACTCTGTCTTGCAAGCAGAGTTCCTGAGTTCCAAAAGTTTAAAAAAAAAACAAAACCCATACAAACAAACAAAAAAAAAATCCAAGCAGAAAGGCCTCAGGCCATCTGCACTTCTGGCCCTGGTGGGCGGAGCCTAGGAAATCCAAGTGAAGCAAGAAGAGGTAGAAGCAATCCAGAATGATTCCCCAAGTTATCCTTGGTCCTCCACAGAGATACACAATGCCTTCTCTCTCTCTCTCTCTCTCTCACACACACACACACACACACTAAATTAATTAATAGAATTCCAACAATTAAGGGCAGGTAATGGTGTACATGGAGGATTGGATAATAGAGCATTATTGTAATGTCAGCCCTTCACCAATGAGCTGTGTTATTGCTGCATCCATGAACCTTTATTCTTCACTTATAAAATCAAGATGAGACTTGGGGAGATGGCTCAGCGGGTAAAGCGCTGCCCAAGCCTGAGTACCCAGCTTTGGATCTGCTGTACTCACACAATAGCCAAGCTAAGCCGGGTCTGTCTGGCAGTTCATCCATGACACAGTGCTCATGCACAGACAGACAGACACCAGAGATTTGCTGGCTAGTCAGTGTAGACAAAACTGCAAGATACAGGTTCAGTGAGAGATGCTATCTCAAAAAGATTTTTTTAAAAGGGATGCTGCTCAATAGAGGCAGACACTTGCTGTCAACATCTGGCTCCCACATGGGCATGCATGGGCATGTGCGCGTGCACAAAGGTGTACACACACGTCTTCTGCCTGACTGCACACTATTCCTTAAGAAAAGCTCAGAAAAATCTGTGTTAAAAAAATTCTTATGATTCTCTGAATGTCCATTTGTTAATTTTAACAATTCAGCGCCTTTGTGCAATGGTGTTGCCTGGGAGCCTTAAAACTCTGAGTCTGGGTCCCTCCTCTCCAACTAAGGCATGAACTTCTGGACTAGGCTTTTAAAAACTCAGTAAGGTCCTAAACTGGAGCCAGAGAAGTTTCTTACATTGTTCTCAAAATGTCCCTTTTGGGCCACAGGCATCAGCATTACCACAGGACTTAGAAGAAATGTACATTTTGCCAAGTGAAGTGGAATACCTATAGGATCTACCTATAGGATCCACCTGTAGAATCACCAAGAGTTTGAGACCAGGTTGGACTAATTTAGTGAATTCCAGGCCATTCTAAACTACAGTGTTAGACCTTTATTGGAGAAAAAGAAAAGAAAACCAAAAACAGATTTCCATATTTTCATGCCCCACCCACTGTATCCAGCAGGATTAAATCTGATGCTCTGGAATGGGTGTATCCTGTGGCTGGAGTTGGACAGCTGTTTCAGATGAGTCCTGCATTGACTTTCTCCCCAGATCCTGCCCTTCCCTGCTGCCTCTTAGGCAGACTTCTCGCTGAGTTACCTGAACTACCTTTGATGTCTCGAGGCATTTTGTCTGGGGCCTTAGGGATTTTTAGGGTTCAGTTGTACGTGTGTTGATTTGTGTTCTGCCTCAGTAGATCTGACACCTTAAGCTCCTTTAAGTCCCTTAAGCCCTTCTAAGCCTGACCAGACATACTCCTCGATAAGCACGTGTCTCTAAGTGTGTCTCACAGTGTGGGAGAGTGCTGGCAGCTGTGCCGGCCCTCGAGACAAGCCTAGGCTGTTAGACTGTCCAAAAGCATAACAAATATGTCCTCTAAAGAAATAGAAGTGCGGGGCTGGAGAGGTGGCTCAGGGGTTAAGCTTCTGCCTTGCAGGTGGAAGGTCCTGAGTTCGGATCCCAGATCCCACGTATAGACGCCAGGTGGAAGCGGGGGCGGCCTGCGCTTCTGGTCCTGGTAGGGCGGAACCTGTGAATCCCGGGACAGAAGGAGGTGGAGGCGTCCATGGTGGTTCGCGAATTCGTCCGTGGTTCTACACATACACAGACACACACGCACACACACACAGACACACACGCGTGCACACATACACACGCATATGCACACAGTTGAATAAATAATAATAATAATAAAAAATTAAAAAAAAAAGAAATAGAAGTGCGGGGTTTAGAGTCAATTGTTCCTGGAGATGCCCGTTTGAACTTCCCATTGCCACCTTGCCAACCTGTGAAATGGGTACACTACAACCAGTCTCAGAGATACTGGAAGAGTTAAATGGCACAGACATGGGAGGGCCCTCATGTACTTTTTATACTCTCATACTCCTTTTTATATACATGGTCACATTTTTTTCAAGCTCAGTCTGTCAAATGGTTGCACACTTTAAGAAGTATAGTTTGAAGTGGGAGAACTTACTTGAATATTCAATAAATCATGTATTTAGTCATGTAGTGATCCTACGCATATGTATTATAAGTTATATTTGAATCATCAGCAAGTAGGATTGATGTTTAGTATGCATTCTAGAACAAAATTTCTTGAATTTTTTCCTCTTGGAATACTTTTTTATCCAAGAATTTTTCTTGCATAGGCCTATAAAGCAGATAACACAGGTAAACATTAAGTGGTAATAAATCATAAAAAAATTGATTTTAGATTTATTGTATGTTTGTGGCATTTGTTAAAGAGGAAAGCAAATTTGTATACTAGTGAGGTGGCTGTCTTTTTTATTTTCACACCAAAAATAAAATTCTGCATGAGTATTGGGTACTGAAAAATGCAGAACCTCTTCAATTTTTTTTCCTGAATTGACTGATCCTTGATTTTGTAATTGTTGAGTGCTGAAAAGTCCTTTTCTCATAAGTACATTGTATACATTTGCAGATATATTTAGAACCATTTCAGAAACTTCCAGGAATTCTATCCTGATCCCAGCCAAATTTCATTGAGCGCTTTTTTATGAACTTGGAGCTTACAACTCAAGTAGTAAGTTTTAAAATCAAACATTCTGACATGATGCAATCCAAGGACATACTAATGTGACACTTACATGTCAAGGAATGATGAGAGGGAATTATTAAAATCTTTGTTTTCTGTAAATTGAAGCCCCGTGTTTTGACAAGAGCTGAAGCCATTGTACATTTAGTACAGACGCTCCAATTCATGATATACAGTAGTCTTGAATCTCAGCTGCAGTGTTGTAGGGGACATTGTCGGTGTTGTGTGTGCAACAGGAATAGAATAAAGTGCACGTGGTGCTTGTTAAGAACCAAAGCTGGGACCAGTTAAAGCTCTTGCCACACAAGCTAAAGAACTGAAGTTCAGATCCCCAGATTCCATGTAAAAAAATGATGGGTGGGCCTGGTTCAGCTCTGGAATGCAGAGTCTGGGAATCCCCACAGCTAGCCCACTAGCCATGCTATCCCTAATAGGATGTTATGTGTCTAATTAGAGATGTAGAGTCACAGCAGTAAGGTGGAAGTATAATGGAGGATCAGCCCAGATGCTATCTTGGACTTTTGCGTGTATATGCAGTGTACTCCTGTGTACCCTCACACACATGTGCACCCATCCACTTGCAAACTCATGTGTACATGCAAAGGAAGAATGAGAACATCAAGGCTGCAGTGAGGTCACAATATGCATATGGGAAACAACCTTAAGGTTCGTTCTGCATTCCATCTAGAATTTGTTTCTAGCATGCCAAAACCTTTTCCTATTGCCAAATTGTCATGCCTCCCACATTTAGTTATAGGGTTCTGAATTACAATTCAAAAAGCTATATTCTAGAATGTCTAACCCCTCCCAGATCTGTTTGGACAAGATGTTTGATTTTTGGGTGCTCAGAGGCAGAATGAAATGACAGTATGGTCAATCAAGCGCTGCGACAGCATGTTCCTTTAGACGGGGTTCTGTGCCCTGCCTTAGCTGTGACTGTTCGTGGACTGCTGTCAGGGCACGTGCCACGAGCCAGGAAACAGTAGGCATAGTTATAGATGCCCTATAGAATTACAAAGAAGGCATAGCTGGGGTCCTATAGAATTCCTTCTGAAGGCCCAGCCATGATCCTACAATCTGCTCCAGAGGATGTAACCATGGTCCTGTAGCATTTGCTTCAGAAGGCCCGGGGCATGATGGTTCCCCTGTCATCTTGTCAGAGATGTAGAACTAAGCTGATGGGACCGAGAAAGCAGCTTCATCTGTAGTCACTAATGTAGCTTGGAGATGTTCCCAAAGATTTTGGCAGAATGGTTTTGTATAAAATTATATATATATAATATAAGACTTTGAGGAGATGCCATACGTCAGTAATGTTCTGTGAAGTAGGAAATGGTGAAAATGTCATAGGAATGATCCTTTTCTTCCACACTGGGAAACTTCTTGGGCAGCCCCCTCTTTCATGCCAGTACCTGGCGCACTGTCACAGTTGGCCTTTATTTTCACTGGGATCATGAGTCAAGGACCAATTCCCACTCCTACCACTGGTGCAAAATGTTTTGGAAGTTAAAGGCCTCTGTCAAACCTTGTTGGATTCTGGCTCTCTGATGCATTATTCCCAGGAGTGAAAGCTCCCCTACCTGTTCTGCATTTCTCCAGCTGCCCACGATGCCACCTGGGCTCCATTTTCATTAGTCTTTTTGTACCTTTACCGCCTGTGCCCTGGGAGCTACAGTCCCTTTACCTGTATTCGCTGTGACACGGCTTTCTTTGTCTACATCAGCACCAGCATCTGCCCCCCCAACCCATGTCTTATTGGTGTGTTACTGAGTGTTTCTTACCCACACTGTTATCATGTGATCAAATGCCAATCTCATGACGTAGAAGTTTGGAAGAAATGCAGTATAGATGAATGTTTTCAATGACTCAGCCTAGAATAATTATTCCCTAGAATAATAATAATAATAATAGTAATAATAATAAGTTAAAGTCTTTGTGATGAGTGGTAATGAGAGAAATATGAGTCATTTAAGTGTGTTTCTCTGTAGAACCTGCAAAAATAGTTTTGTTATAGTCCGTTTTTCAACCATTCATATTTGTTTTTCTAGGTCCTACTCTTGTGTTCAGAACTGGTTAATAATAATGCCCCATACAAATAATAGCATCACCTTTGGACAAATAATGTATTATTGACACAGTATCACCTAAAGCACTTGACTTCATCCAGTCATATGAGTTACTATATTAAATTTATGTAACTGTGTCCAACATACCTACATAAACAACCCGAGGGAAGGGAGGTTTTATGTTGTCTCACATTGTCATGGTTTGAAATGTGTCCCCCACAGACTCATGTGTTTGGGAAGGTCATGGCTCCTTTAAGAGGTGGAGCCTTGCTAGTAGTCATGGCGGGGCGGGGGCCGGGGGGAGGTAATGGTTTGAGGTAGATTATCCCCACCCTACTTCTGAGGCCTGCAGTTGACAGTTTTGCAGCTCTGAGCTTTCTTGATGGGAATAACTTAGACTGCCTCCAGCTTCTGCCAACGGGCCATGCCTTTTCTGACATAAAGGAGTGCATTTCCCCTTTGGAACCAAAGCAGGATAAATCTCCCTTTCTCCCTTAAGTTGCTTGACTTTGAGTGATGTCTCACAGCATCATAGAACAGTACTACACTGCAGTTGCAAGGTATGGTAGAACAGAGTTCTTCAGGGTGTGGGTAACTAGGAAGTAAACAAAGGGGAATTCAGGAAGGGACAGGGCAAGATATGGCAACTGAGAACACACTCCTGAGGACCTCTTTCTTCCAACCAGTCCACCTCCTTTTTATGCCACCCAATTATGTCATTAATCCTTTGGTCCATTCATTAGGCGACAGCCCTCTGGTGTCTCTGGAAAGACCATCACAGACACACCCCAGGGTGTACTTTACTGTTCTCCTAAGTGTTTCTTAATGCACTCAAGGTGACAGTGATGATTGATTAATCATCACAGTTGGCCAATTACTAACCTCACCTTCCAAGGAAGGGAAGTGAACCGTGCAGAGTTCAGTTAACTTGTCCAGAGCTACTTACACACTAAGTACAAAGCATGAAATTTGTTCCTTTGGTGTCAATATCCGTGGTCCTTTACTGGATGATGTTGAACTCGTTAGTTGAAACTGGTCCATACAGTCTTATTTCTGTTGAGGATATGTAGCAAAGAGCACATCTTCATTCTCCTTCCGTCTGTATTACTGTAAGAGCCAAATGGGTGGAATATGAAGGAAGAAGATACAAGTGTGGTTACCATATCTCACCACCTGACATGTGACTTGCATGCATGTCAGTAAGATCTTCCCTATTGACTGATATTTAACACGCGATATTTGGTTATTAAGTTAAACTTCAGCAGCACCTTGCATGCTTGATGATGTGTGTAAGAGTTTCATTTTGATGCCGTGAAACATGTTAGAGCCAGTGAAGCATTGCAAGTTAATTACTGTGTGCACAACAGACCTTTCTGGAAGCAGGCAGCCACCAGCAAGTCACGGATGAGAGATGTTCCTTGTGACATCTGTGACTGGGCTGCTGTGTCATCTTGGGGGGGGGCGATGATGTGTGAGCACTTTTCCTGGGGAGATACCACAGGTAGGAGCATGACAGTAGACCGAAGTTATGTTTATAGCGAGTTCCAAACTTGAGGAACCAACATGTTTATCGGGGTTACTGACGGGCAGGGGCAATTTAAAAGCAGCTACATCATCAGAAAGCCATCCTCTAGCATGGGCGAGACTCCCGGACACTGCACCCCTGGAGTTCTCTGCTTGCTGCATGGCTTGCTAAGGGTGTCTCTCCAGGCTTCTGGGCATCTGGTCTTTCTCACTGTTGAACTCTTCATGGTGGCCTCTCTCTCCAACCTCTTGCCTAGCCTGCTCTGTGTGGCAGCCTCTTCTAGACTCCTTCGGAGGCTTCTTAAAACTGTTTGGCAGGCAGGAGCGGCTCCTCCCCTAAGCTGTCATTTACTGTTTTTTTTTTTTTTTTTTTCCCCACATTCTGGAGGAACCTTCTCCTCCCCAAACTTGTTAACTTCAGGAACTTCCTGACTCTGCTAAACTGATTACTTAACTGATACGTCCTCCAGATGGCAGTGTTTTCACACCCTCTTTAGCTTAGACCCGGGCAGAGTCTCAGATGGTTGCTCAGAAGAAAAATGCTTTACAACAGATGGGGAGTGTGAAGAAGGCCAAGCCCCCCTCTAAAAGAAGATTGATGATCATGTCATGTCAATGGACTCTTAACCAAACTCTTGTTTTAAGATTGAGGTGCACTGTCATGAGGTTGCCTTGGAGGCAGCAGATGAATTGGATGACAGGGATTTAATATATATAATGGTGGTTAAATATGAAAAATGCATTAGGAGGATCAAACCAACAACATAGTATTTTGTATTAATGTTTTTCTCTCATCCTAAGTTCAGGAGCTACTCTGGGGTTATGCACAAGAAAGTTGCTACTCTGTGGAGATACGGAAGAGCATGGTGGCAGGTGTCTTTAGAAAGGCCTATTGTACATGTTATAGATTTGTCTTGATTCGGCCTTAGTAAAATAAGCAGTTGGCATTTACTTAGCTTGTATGTCTTCAAAGGCCACTTGTGGGGGGGGGGAAGATGCTAAAGGCCAAAGGGTTCTCTCAGTCCCTCTTGGAGCTACCATAAAATTTACGCTGAGGATGGCAGGAGGTAGGAGCTATCATATATAGGCTCCATCTCTTTCAAGAGTATCAGTGGGATTAGTGATTCCAGAGAAAGCAGCATGGGAGAGAGTATGCTGATCTGGGGCTAACCCTCAAGAGGTGCTGGAGGAGGTGAGACTGTATTGTCACCATGGAGAACAGACCTAGCTTGGGACATTACTAGAGCCCACACCAGGCTTGTCAAAGGCATCACAGGACTGACCAGTCTCTGTATTCCAATATGAGAGATGGCTTTGTCCATAGTGATTTCTGATTGAAATTGAATCTCTAGCATTTGAATGGTAGAGAGTTTTTTAAGAAACTAGAGAGAAGTGGTGTGCTTAAAAAGCCCCATTAGAAAAGTTTTATTGTTCATTTTTATCAGCAAGAGCTTCAACTCATCTCAGACTTTTTCAATTTCCTATCTCCTTTCTACTTGTCAGAAGTAGTAAGAAATATGAATCCGTCAAAGGAATGGTCTTAGTCCTTATGTTAAATGTTAACAATGTGTTGAACCCCCAAGCCTCACATTAGCTGCACTTTAGCTGTCTAAATTTATTCTTTTCTGGAAGGAAAGGTATATGATTGAAATAAAGGAAGGGCTCCTGATGTAGTAACTTACAGTCAGGGCCTTCTGATCATAAGGGAGTGACACGCTTCTAGATTTAGCAAACAGAACTGCTGCTGAACGTGGAGATTCAGGTAATTGAAGCATTTGCTTTTGTTGGTTGAAAGGACCATCTATTGTTACATAAAACCTTTTTTTAAGCAATCGGAATTCTAAGTAAAAAGAATGAATGGTTTTAAGCATGTATAATGGATGGTGCATATTCATATATATGTATAATTGGTTTTCAAATTTTAAAAAACATATTTGAAGGAGAGAGGGAAGGAAAAGGTGAGAATAGTACAGGTATGTGTGGATAATTTTTTTGGAAGTTGATTCCTTCCACCATGTGGGCTCTAAGGATAGAATTCAGGTTTCCAAGTTTGAGTACAGGCCCCTTAGCTCAGTACACCATTTCAGTGGCCCCAAATTTTCTGCAATGAGCATTTAAGCAATAATATAATGACATTTTAAATATAAGTTCTGTTTTCCATCAATAGGTAGAAGCACTACAATATGTATATTAAAACGTGAAACATTCCTTTCTGGTCATCAAGTCAGAAAAGGGCAGAAGTCCTCACAATAGCTGTAGATCATTGCTTTGGACATTAAGCTAATGTGTGACGCATGTGTTTAGTATTATACTTGGCTGCTTACAATCTCTTAACCCTTATGGGTAAAATACTGTACTTCGTGGAACATTTATAGAGTGGATATGTAATTTTACATTTTGGCCTTTTATAGTCACTTCCCTTGTGGCATAGTCTTTGCTTCTGCTTTTCAGAATTCTAGTAGAGTCTATCACACAAGTATTCTCGATTTTTGGATGAGCTAAGTTTTCAACCACTTTTGGAATTGAGAATTAGGAAATGAAGCTTGTTTATAAAACATCTTCTTTGTTGAATTTGCATTTTATCAAGTTCTTAGAGTCCTCACCTGAAGTAACTCACTGGAGTCAAGTTTAAAATTGTTTAAAAATTTTAATATATATCATAGTTCTCGCCCCAAAATATTTGCTTTAAAGTTTAATGCCAACCAACATTGTCTGAGAAACTACTTCTACCATTGTACTGTAGTTTCTGTTAGTTTCTTATCTAGCTGAGTGTGTGTGTATGTCCACATCGTGTGTATGCATACACGTGGAGGTCAGCCTCAGATCAGTCCTCATGCGCTATTTTCCCCCCAACTCCCGCAAGATCTCTGGTCTTCAGCTCACTGACTAGTCTAGAGTAGCTGGCCAATGACTGAAGACCCCCACCTGTTTCTGCCTCCTGAACACTGGGATTAACTGATATAAAACCTTCCTGATATAGAAGGACCACACTTCTGCACAAGGTGTAATTGAGGTCTTGCCATGTGGAACCATCTTTAAGCTGTTTGCTCAAGCCCATCTTAGATTCTTGTTGCCACCTGTAAAATGAGAGGTGCAGAAGGAACAGAATGAAACTCATTATGGTAGAACTTCCTAGAATTAGTCACAGTGTTTCTGAGATTATTCCAAGAAAATATATGTCAACCCGATCAGCTCACATTAAAGAATATTTGTAATTGTTCTTAAAGCTCACCTACATTTAATTCTTGAGCACAGTGTCCTCTGCTTATTGTTTTGAAGAGTGACATGTGACAGGATAAGAACACAAGCATGGATGTTAGATACTGCAGAATTACTAATTTGGCTTAATGGATCCGGTTCCTTTGTGCATCCATTTTTCTTGTTCACTGAATAGTGGACAGTGTAAGAGGAAAATGAATAATGCCGGCTATCTTTCCACTTGAGGAAGTGATGGCCCTAGCAAGTGTGGTATAGCTCTGTGTACAAGAATGTGTTCCCATCGAGCATAGAGCCTTACTCTTCCACCCTGTACTCCATGTTGCCTGATTGTAGTGTCCAGAAGATTGAATAGCTAGCTCCTTGCTTCATGAATGTATACTAAGACTTCACGTTTTTGTGAATGAATGAATTTTTAAAATTCTCATTCTTTTACTTTTTTTAATGTTGCAAACATGAATATAGTGAATTTGTATTACTTTCACCCCCTTAATCCCCAATCCCACCCCCCTCCTTTTTCTTTTACAATCCTTCATCTCCCCTATCAGACCCCTTCCTATTTTAAAGTCTTTTCATTTGCGTGGCCCACTGTTTCATCTGCTTTGTCTTTGATGACATATGTCTGAAATGCATCCTGCTCCAGCAAGTGTCGTAGATCAGTGGATGTGCCATTGAGGAAAGCATCCTTCTTTTCTTCCCCATCAGCATTAGTCCTCATCAGAGAGGCGTGGAGCTTCTTGAGATCTTTCTGCTTTCATGGTGAAGTGTTGATAAGACAGTTCCCATGCAATTCTTGGGAAAGTATGCATATCTGCCATGACATTAATTTTTGATGGGGAATTTTAATTGAATAATGTTAAATAATAAAAATCATTGGGCATCCAGTCCTCTGGTAGTAAATCGTGTCAGGCAAATTATGTTTCTCAGAAAAAAATGTATTTGAGAAAATAAGATGTTCAGCATTCAGGATGGCAGGAATGAGGCTCAGTAGGTAGCAGAGGATGACCAGGGAATAAAGATGGCTTTTCTGAAGGATTATCTGTCCCTTGGGATTTCATTCTTTCTGGAATCCAGGATAACGGTAGCTAGAGAACAGTGGCTTCTCTCTGTGCCTTCAGTCTTAAGTGGAAGGAGTGCGTTTGGGCAGACAGAAACTCCTTCAGTAACTAACACTACCTGTGCAGTGTCAAGCTACAGGCTGCTCCAAAGTAAGGGAGACAGGACAGGAAGGTAGAGGGGCCAGGCCTGCCTTCTATTAACTATCTCAGGGGTCCAAGCGAAGATTCAGAGCTTTTTAGCAAAATGACTTCCAAGTGAGTGCCTGCAAGACTCTCATCCCTTTTAACCAAAGAAAATTGTTCATTTGGCTTCAGTCATCCATATTCCCAAAGGAGGCAATAAAATGCATTTTTGAAACCCTGTGACATAGATAAGCTGCCGCCATTTGTGTTTCTAATAATGTCACTCCAGTTAATTTGATCACCAGTATAGGGCTCCTGCCTGATTTTGGAGACGGTGATGAAATAATCTGCATCTGGTGAGGAAAAGGAGAGGATGCTTTGACCTCCTTTGTCACCTTCTGGCTTCTGTCTGTGGTTTTAGTGTTTGAAGTTTTCCTTTATTCTAATCAGTTATCACCAAAGGAATGCAGAACAATGAAGAGATCACTTAAGCCTAGAGAAAGCAAATGGTTTCAAATTTGTGTTAAATTCTAATTTGTCTTTTTTCTTTGTTTTAATTTACCATTGTGTGTGTGTGTGTGTGTGTGTGTGTGTGTGTGTGTGTGTGTGTGTGTGTGTGTGTTCCCGCGCGCGCACACATGCCCATGTGGATGCACGTGAAGATCAGACATCAGCTGTTTTTTCCTATGTCTCTCTTAGGGACAGGATCTCTTACTGAACTTAAAGCTCGCCATTTCAGCTCATCTAGTTGGCCAGCAAACTCCCTGAATCTGGCTGTTTCCACACCCATTAGTGCTGGGATCACAGACATCTATAGCCATATCAGGGTTTCTTACATGGGTGCTTGCGATTCAAAGTCAGATCTGTATCCCTGCACAGCAAGTGCTTTTACCTGTTGAGCCGTCTCCCCAGTCCCTGTTCTTTAATTTTGGAAGCTTTTAGTGTCAAAGGTTAAGCCTGAGTAAGATGCATATTGGTTGCTCTGGCCCCTGGTGCTCAGGAGCGCTCCTCTGTAGACTAGTGGTGGGTAAAGGAATTGCAGGTATTTCAGGAGACCCTCAGGGCACGCAGAATGGTTTGGTTTGTCCTGGTGCCCTGCAATTTGTTTCTCTTCAGGATCTCATTCAGAGAGAAGGGAACCGGCAAACGAAATGTGAGGCACAGTAATAATGCTGCTCAGACCTACAGTGGTTTGGAGGCCAGTTCCCATGAACTCGCCCAGCAAGCGTGGTTAGGAGCCTGCTGCTTGAAGAAATGTCTCTTCCGTACCAATTTTCTCCACACTTCTTTTGAGGTACATTTTTTTATGAAAGGAGTTAAGAGAAAGTTTAATGTTAAAAAATAAAAACAACTTTTCCCGCATAGACCCTTGAAGAGTCAACCCCCTCATCAAAGTGTAGCTCTATAGTTGAGTGCCCCATGCACAAAAATGAAAGCCAATGATGTCATGCCTCTCCCGTTTGTCCAGCAACTTCAGGGGGAAAAATGTTTCTTACTGACACTTTGTCTGCATTAGCAGTTTTATCTGCAAGGAAAGGACTTCTAATTTGCTAATTACAGCACGTGGTTTTTTTTTTTTTTTCAAACCCAGGAGCCAACTGTTTTGGAAATCACTTAGCATTTTTCTGGGATGAGAAGCCTGCACCCCAGATCACCAGCTTGGTCTAGCAGTGGGAGGGATAGCAGTTGGCACATTCCTGCCTCCTTTCGTGTCGAGGCCCAGAACCTAGGAGGAAGCATGACTGTGCTGTCCTGTGACAAGCTAGGGTCTGCATGTGTCATGGTTAGGCATAGGTGTCTGCTTGACAGTTGAGTGTTTGAGCTCTAGGCACATCTGTGGAGAATTAGTAGTTGAGTTAAGCCCAGAGCAAACCTGCAGGAGATTTTCTAGCTGATGGGAAAGGCCCAGCCTATGGTGGGTGGAACTAGGCCCTGGATTAAATCACAGAGAGCTGATTGAGAGAGTTGGCATCCTTAGGTAGACTTGGCCAGACATGTTGGTCTGGCAAGTAAGGATCGTCCCTCTCTCGACCATTATGTAGAGATGGTGTGGCCAGTTCCCTTGGCCCTGGTGTTGGTGCGTGCTCTCCTGTCAAGCTGGACTGCGAACTGTAACCAGACTGTCATAAGGAAACAAACCCCTTGTTCCCTTAAGCCATTTGACAGTAATTTATCAGCAACTGTGCAGGCGAAATGCAACACCATGTCAGGTCCCAATTAGTCCTTTTGAGGAGTCTAAATAGAGTATTCCATTTCCTGCTTCTCCTTCCTTTTCTTTCCTCTTCTTTTTTCTCTTTTTCTTCTCTTCCTCCTCTGCATCCTTCTATTCTTCTTCCTTTTTCTTCCTCCTCTTCCTCTCTCCTCCCTCCTTCTTCTTCTTATTTTTCTTTCCTCTTCTGTAGGACTTACCATGAAGCATTCTGGTCACGCTTTGCCCCAGATTGTCCTGGAGAATTTTTTCCCTCTCAGGCTATTGGAGAAGGTCTGCTGAATCAATACTACTCAGACATACCAAGAATTGTGGATTTTTTTAGGTTTTAAAAAGTGGTTACCACGAAGAGTTACTGCTGTCTTCTTTTAGGTGGATTGGTATTTCTTTTTAAATGCTTTCTAATTCTTTATTACCTTAAATGGGACAGACTCTCTTAGTTCACAAAGCTCTGGGAATTTAATTAGTTAATTTTAATTAATGTGACCTTTTCTCCAGGTTTCCTTTCCTTCTCAATCTCTCAGTGTCCGTACCATTAGTCTTTCTAATGAAGAAGGTTGCTTATGACTATTGGGACACTTCGAAGCTGGTCGTGAATACAAGAAAGCCACTATGACCTTTGTTTCCTTTGTGTCTTCTTAACTGGACACATACCTTTAACTCTGCCCACAGCCATGGTGCAGGGCAGCCAAGGGCCTATCTGACCAGCCTGCAGCATAGAAGGGGCTGAGCTCAGCTTTTGGATCTGGATGTGTTGTTAAGACGTCAGATTGACCTCCACACATAAATCAGAGCAGAAGTACTCCCCCGTTTCAAGAGACTTCGGCTGGGTGTTTGAGTGGGAGACTGGGTGTTTGGGTGGGAGACGGGAGCCATGTGTCGGAGCCAAATGAGAAATCACATCAGTTTTGAGGTTATAGTTTCTTCATCAACCAATTGGAAATGGTGTGGTCACCTGCAGAGAAGAGACCATTGGACCCTGGTCTATGACTAGGGTTCTGTGTTCCGGATAATAAAGAGTGGGCTGTAAGTGGAATGTTGAAAGTCATTGTCCTGGGCAGAAATCTTGTGGGCCGTTTAACTGTCTTACCTCACCTGCTTCATCTGTTAAATAGAGATCCTAGCAACGTTGACAGCTTTCAATGTTTTTGAGATTCTGTGACATGACTCTTGAAAGCACTTAGCACAGATGACTGATAGCAGCTTATACCGAGGGTCTGTTCTCAGTACTACAGTTGACTATTTTTTGTTCTCAAAACCCATTTCTCCACGAGGTGTGGTGGCTCATGCCTATAATCCCTGCTCTCAAAGAGGCGGAGACAGGGGGACCTCCCCCTTCCCCCCCTCGCAACCTGTCTGACTTTCAGCTACCTCTTCTGTTCCGATATCTGCCACCTTAAGTCTAAATTCTGGTTGCCCTGGCCCTCAACTGTAATGATTTGTATTTCATAAGTCTTTAACCTCATGTTAGTTTCTCTTCATCAGGGACCCCCACATGCCCACATTGTTGGGGTCACCACTTGTCCCTTTTTCCCATTAACCTGAAAACATAGACTATGTGGCAAATTCCAAAGAGCCGGTGCTGCAGCATGGTGCCCCTTGCTGGTGGGCAAGGTACTGGGGAGTCCTTCGAATGCTGAGCAAGCAGTGCACCCTCTAAGCTTCTGTGGAGCCCCCGCTGTCTGTTTTCCATTCACAGATACAGATAGGCTCTTTGCTGTGTTTGCCTGACCATACCCCTTCATGTCATGCAGCCCGTATCCATCAAATGCCTCTGTCGTCATGAGCAGGTCTACACAGGCAAGAAGTCCCGGTGAGCCTTGCTTGGAGAACTGTGTGTCTGCTGCATCCTTTGTTAACCCCGTTGTGGAACCTTATGGTGTGCTGAAAACCTGAGCAGATTTTCACAGGCTACCCAAGTGGGTACACGGACGGAAACCGCCTTGACAGAGTTGCTCTTGATCTTGTCAGACTTGAGGTGGACGTCTGAGAATTCTGAATAGATTGAAAAATCCTTCCCAGGGAATCCTGGGTAACATAGCTCTAGAATGATGGAGTGGCCTGGCTTCATCCCTGGCCTATGGAGCATTTTTATCAAAGAACTTGACAAAGGAGATGGATTTATTAAATTTGAGAATGGCATGTTGCCGGGAGGCATGATTCAGAAATTAGAGGACCAAAAAAAAAAAAAAAATCATGATTTCCCCCCATTCCCAACAGGTCGAGTCGGTGAGAGCAAATTAAATGTAACAGAGAAAGAAGTGACAGGGCGTACCGCGCAGTAATGGGAAGGTGCAGACCTGGTGCACAGCTCATCTCTAAAGCTGGTACAGCCAGTGAGTCCATGCTTAGTAATTAATTAGTAGGTCAGTAACTTCCAGGATTTGCAGATGGGGTTACAGTGTAAAATAACATCGAGTCCCAAGCTGGCTTCTCAGAAATAAGGATTCTTTTACAGTCATAATAGTTTTAGGTTAAAATACAACATCTGCCTCAAGACGGATCTTCACATGTGAAACCTAGAAAGGTCTTTTCCCACCACATAATTCCACCAGAAATTACTGCTCGTTCTTGTTTTTAATATTACAGCCAGGGGCCTTTCAGCCTTCTCCCAACCATCTCTTAGCTCATGAAATTTTAATGCCATAAGTAGGTCGATGGGGCTAGGGAGATGGCGCAATGGTTACTGCCTTTGCCTGGAAAGGAAAAGGACCTGAGTTTGAATCCCCACATCTCACCTAAGAATTCTGGGCACTTGTGGTAGCCTGTCTGTGGTTCTAGCCCTGGCAGGCCAGCCTGTGGCTCTTCCAGATGTAATGATCTTTAATCACTTCACAGGCTTCTCTTCCATTACTTCGTATTCTCCATCCCCGGATCCAATATATATTTACTTCTCCTCATAGGACGTGTTGTAATTGTATAATTATAGCTCTGTAACTAACTTTCCTTTTTTTCAGCAGACTAGTGCCAGATACTCCTGCTTCTATTTTAAATTTCTGCACACCTTTTACACTATATCTTTTTAAGTAGGCAATGTTTTTGTATGGCTCAATTTTCTGAGAGTAGGAAAGACTAAGAACTGGAAAACCACCTCTCTCTTTATTTTTTACGTGTTGTGCTATCTGTTTTGCATATTGCATAGGGCCTTACTTATTATATCTGCAGAGGTGTTGGTTGTATGTACACAAATGTATTTGACTGCTCTTTTTCTTTCTTCTACCTTTCATAGTGCTGGGCATTGAACCGAAGCACTCATACTTGCTAGGAAAGCTCTCTACCCCTGAACTACAAGCCCTATCCCTCCCCTCCCCTCCCCTTTCCTCCATTCTCTTTCCTCTAAATCCCTTTCTTTCTTCCTTCCTTGGTTTTGAGAGAGAACATGTGTGTTTGCTTTAATTTTTTGGCCAATGATTTTGAAAAAAATAGGTAAAGAAGAGTATCGGTGGGGGTAGCATATACCATATACTGTAACTTCTAATGTAAAGTTTGGGATACACACACACACACACACACATATACATATATGACGTCTGCATATATAACATTATAGGAATTGTTGTATTTTATTTGGAATCTTAATACTTTCTGAATCCTGTTATCTCATTATTCTAATACTTTTTGGTCTTTCAACTTCAAAATAAAGCTTTGGGTCTATTCCGTTTTAAAGAGCTCTCTCCTGCCCTCTCTTCTTCCCTCACTGATTATCCTTCCTTTTTGATTAGTCGACTACATTGATTTGCCCTACTGTACTTGACTATTCCTTTTGAAACATGTGCTTATCTTGATTCTGGTCTTGGATGTTGCTGCGGATGCTGCGACCACTCCTACCATTATAAAAGCAGTGAGTGCATTTTTAGGGGCGAAGGACTACACCTTTGTGATTTTAATAGTCATTACTAATGTTCCTCTCATGCACCTGGTATTTCCAGGTTGTTATAAATGAAAGTACTTACTGGACGATGTCACTGTAAACCTTGCATAATCAGCAGTCTTTAGGCTTACAAACTTTGTAGGTAAAATTATTGTCCAGTACTTTGACTTGTGTTTCTCTTGCAGTAACTCCTACATTAAAGGAGTGTTTGAATTTCCTTTTCTTCATTATTTTAATTTTTCCCCTTCATATTTCTTTGTGTATTGTTTATATCATGGTTTGGATTTTTTTAAAGATTCTCATCTCATTGGTGATAAGTTTTTCTTTGGTTACAAATGTCTTTTGCTGGTCATTTCCCTTTTAATATTTTGTGAAAAGCAGCAAAGAAAATATTCTTACATACACCTTTTTTTAGTGTTTTCTGTTTTTAGATAACACAGAAACACTTGTCTTATTTCATCTTTTCCCACAATGGCATTTTGATTTTCTTTCTTTCTTTCTTTCTTTCTTTCTTTCTTTCTTTCTTTCTTTCTTTCTTTCTTTCTTTCTTTCTTTCTTTCTTTCTTTCTTTCTTTCTTTCTTTCACTCCCTTCCTCCCTCCCTCCCTCCCTCCCCTCCCTCTCTTTCTCTCTCACTGTCTCTCTTTCTTTCTCACTGTCTCTCTCTCCTCTCCTGTCCCTCCCCTCCTCTCCTCTTTTCTTTTCTTTCTTGCATTTAAAATTGGATCCCTTTGAGACTTTGTCCTCTAGTAAGGTTATCTGCTCTTGTTCCTTTATGTGATGTGGCATTTACTGAACTTAGTGTGCTTAGCAAGTCCCTTGGGGGGGCTGCTTACGTATTCCATGTCTTTCACATTTTAAACATGGCCGAAGTTTAGCACTCTATCTTCTAGTCTGCATGTTTTCCAATTGCTGAGGCATGGGTTATGTACAGGTCCACATTGCTTGAGTTTCATTCTTGTTAGAGAAGCAGTATTCATTGTGTTCTAGAACCAGGATGAGGAAGCATTTTCCTTGAGAGTCAGAGGCTAAATATTCTGTCTTTGTTCTCTTCTACAAATAACTCTCTTTGCTGTTAAAATATGAAGGTGGCCATAAGTATGTGTCAGTGAATGGACATGACTATGTTCAAATAAAGTTTTATTTATAAAAATAGACCATATTTGTTCAGTAGGTTACAGTTTGTAAAGCAAATTTTTGGAAAAGTTATTCGTTATTATGAGGAGGGTGCATGAAAGCCACAGTGTTGTGTGTGTGTGTGTGTGTGTGTGTGTAGATCAGACCTGTTAAGTCAGTTCTCTTTCCATCATCTGGGTTCTAAGGATCAAACTCAAGTTGTTGGGCTTTTCTTTTTCAGGTATGTGTGCATTGTGCATGGGTTGCATACGTGTTTGTGTGTGTTTGCATGTGGAAGAGCATACATGAGTGCACAGATATATTTGCATTGAGTACCCTTGAGCGTGTCTCTGTGAGGCGCAAGGGTGATATCTGCAATCATCTTCAGTCTTTCCCACCTTTTTGTTGTGAGTCTGGGTCTCTAATTTCTGCACATAGAGCATGCCATTAGGTTAGCCTAGCTAGCCTCCTTTGGGGATTCCCACACTACAGGGCTAGAATTACACGTGTGTGTAGCCACATCCACTCTGGCATTTTTACATGGGATCTGGAAATCCGAACTGAGGTGTTTTTCCTTAACAGGCAAGGACTTCAACCCTGAGCCATCTCTGCAACCCCTATACCTGCTTTTAAAATCTCCCCCACTTGGGCTTTGCCCATAAATATGATGCTTATAGTCTAGACATTTCCCCAGAGAGCTTTCAATAGTTAATGTATTTTGAAACATGCATTTCTTTTTAACAGTCCTCGCAGGAAGGGTGTTACCCATCCTGTCCCTGTGCCCTGATGTGTTTCCTGATCCCATGCCCTGTGCACACTAATCCCTCAGCTCTTGCATAATTTTGCCCCCTAAAGCTCTCTATAGTTTCTGGTTCTTTTCCTCTCAGGCCTTGTGTCAGTGGCTTGGTGCAAGACCGTCACCCTCCCAAACATCTGCTCCCATAGTCTTCACTCTGTCACCCTCCCCCCATCCCCTTTTTCTTTTTTGTACTGGAAATTCTCATGAACTAGAACAGCTTCTATGAAGCAGAACTTTGTGGGGCCGGAGAAGTGGTGTGGAAAGTCCCTTTCCTACAAAGACAGGAAGTGCAGCCATATTTAAGGGAACCTTAACTGCACTTTTTTTTTTTTTTTGGCTGTCTAGGATGCTTGCTGCAACTGTGCAGAGCCATTCCTGGTCACATCAGCAAGTCCTCCCTACTTAGTAACTTGTGCCGTGGCTGGTCTCAGAAACCTAAGACTTCAGGGAGATGCACTTGTTCCCATTAAGTCTTTCTTAGAATCGTCCTGGTGACCCCTCTGTTACTAGGGTGAAATTTTGCCGCTAAGGACTTCAGCCCATGCTTCTTTTCCTTTTGTCTAAATGAGATCTTTAAACCCTCAGTCAAGTTTCTGTTCCCCCTATAGGGAAAAAAATATAGAGAGTCTGAGACAGAGGAGGACTGGAGGAATCTAGAGATGTTATCCTTACGCATGATTTTTATCTTTATAATTTGACATTTTTGTCTCAGATGAATGCGGAAGCATTGAATCACATTGGTCTTCTTAAAGTAGCATTCCGATGATGTCCTGTATTGTTCCAAGAATAGCAGAAAACTTTCTCAAAGAGTTTTAAATATAAAGGCATCTGAAATGGAAATGTCTAAAGATAAAAATTGCAATTCCAAGTGGGCTTTGATCAGGTCTTAACCCTATTTCTTTTTCCTTCCTCCTGCTCCTGCCTTTTGGGCTCATCTCTTTATCTGTGCTCATGGTCAACCCCTTCCTTTCTGCCTTCATTTCTATTCCAGGGAGGAAGCAAGTTTCTCCCCAGGGGTTGAGGCACCACTGGCTGGGCCTCCCCTCTTGAATAGTGCCAACCTCAATCAGATACTCTAAGTAGGGAAACTTATGTGGTGATTGCTTCAGGCCTGGCCTGGTCGAGCCTGGCACACTTTTCCTGACTCAGTCAGCTGTCTAGAAGGATGGGACTGTGTTGTTCTAGGTTTCATTGCTGGAGTGAGATCAGAGTCATGTTAAGGATTAGATGTGGTTCACAGAGGAAAGGTTAGACAGTCCGTTTGGAGGATACTTTTTGTCCCTTGGCTGTTGATGCGATCATCTATTAAATTATTATCACATCCCTGTGGTTAACTGTAGGAGTGTGTCTAGTATGGCTTGTAGTTTGGGTGGACACTACCAACAAATGTAAGCTAGCTAGGCTTACATACTGTCCAGTAGGACATACCTGGTTGTTTTCCAGGCCAATCATGGCTATGTAGGAAGATGCACTGTCAAAAAAAAAAAAAAAAAAAAAAAAAAAAAAAAAGACAGAGACAAATATATGGCTATTGCATAGTTTTATGTATGACAGAAGTGTTCTGACAGAACTTTCAGGAATTCTGAGCATGAGCTGATATAACCCTGTAATGCACTTGTAAGGAAAATGAATCTTGATCAAATGTGAGCTCTGCTCTCCAGAGCTAGAACATTAGTGGAAAGAGCAAACAGTAGCTCGGTTATTATCTCCTGCCCCCTCTGAACTCTTACGGAATGTTGGTAATGGATTGCATTTTCATGGACAGTCACACAACAGTATTCACACAGACTAGGGATTATTTGGAGTTAACATGTGAATCAAAGCTTTTATTATTTTTCTATCCTTGAATGAGAAATCTGGTTATTAACTTCCGTGTTTAGTTGTCTTTCCACCAAGCTGAGTCATTTACTGAGTTCTTGGGAGATTGTTTCTCTTGTGTCATTTGTGGGCCATGAAGATAATAATAAATAAGAGCAACTGTCAAATAATGACTTTGGACTGCATCAGAAGTCTCTCAGTAAAGTTGAAAGCTTCAGGTCTAGAACCAATTTATCCCTATTTTATATACATGTAAGATGCTTGGCAATAAAAATTGTGATGACTGTGTTAGTAGTTTAGATGCATATTATAGCAATAAGATACAAAAATAAAGGTGACCCCACTCGATACCATACTAGTAAGATTTTGAGATCATAAACGATCCCGTTTGCAGATAGAAGTTTGTATTGGATATTTGCATGAAGCATAGACTCAGAATGAAAAATAATAAGCTTTTATCTTAGACATATCCACACATGCATAGTTACAGACTTTGTGTTTGCAAGACACAGAATCCTGCAGTGTGCATTGCATATTTGTTCATGCTGCACATGAGCTGTTGCTGCCTTACAAACCTGCTCAGCCTACTTCCTAATCACTATGCTGCCTCTACCTTCAGGTTCACACCTCCTCGGGGATGGCCTTACCCCTAGCCAACTCTCAAAATAGCTTGGGAAGTTTGATAAATGGTAGTTGATACTGATAAATGTGCAAAGTGATTTTCACCTACAGCGTACTGGCTGGTGTCAATTGTGGTCCTGTGGCTGATTGTCTATAGATCCCTTAGACTACTCCACTGATCAGAAATGGAACCATAATTTAAAATTTGCAAACACAAGTTTTTTTTTTTTTGAACCAGAAGGAAACTGCATTTTCTGAGCTGATGTCAGAACTGGGCTATTTCTCCTCCCAAAGACAAAACTCTTTGCAGCTAGGCATTAATAAAGTAAAGCCAGCAAAGAGCAGTGACAGCGCTTCTTGACACCTCTCCCATTTTTCCATGCGTGCAGCAATCAATGCATAAATAGCAAATTATACTGCCAGTTCTCATGTGAGCAAACACATCATAAACTGAATCCCATAAAATTTTTTTAATTAAAAGTGGAATACTTTAAAGATGTATATTAGATTGGGTGAAAAAGCATTAATTATCCTTGGTTTTTAAAAAATGGATTAGATTGTTGCTGGTGGCGAAAAGTAAACAATGAGATGCAGACTTGTAAGTCCGGATACAGGTGATGCTTTTAATAAGACTTCCTTGAGGGGGGCATTCATAAACATATTTGACTAGAAATAGCACATAACATGTATATTAGTTTTGTTTTTAATTAGATTTAGACAGAATTCATTATTTTTAATGGCTTTTCATTAGTGAATGGAAACCATTATTGGGATCTGTAGTGGAAAAATAAATTCAAGGTGCATACTTGCTTTCAGCAAAATACCATGTAAGGGAATTCAAGAGACCATTGCGTCGAACACAAATCATAGGTAGGGATTTCTAACTTGTGAATTTACACAGCAGGATAGGTTATATGCTCTGAAAGTCAAACTTTCATGCCTTTTTCTCAGATCAGTTATTGGCAGAGAACTCTACTGAAGTGAGAAAATTTGCTTAAAGTATAGATAAATCTTTTTGTTGACTGTTTGTTCTTATCTGGACTTTAAATAGTGTTTGGGGAGTATAGACAGGGCTGGCCTTGGGGCAAAATTAGGATGGCTCTCTCCACATTTCATTTAAGTTCTGTTGGAACAGAATAGTAGTGTTGGCTTAAAATTGACATATGTCAGCCAGGATCTTGAAGGTACAGAAACCTAAGAAAAGGCACTCTGAATATCAAATCGGCCCTCAGACCTCAGCCTAGATTTCCAGGATTTGCTGGTATTTTAACAAGGGGAGGGAGAATTCTTCTGCTCTTAACAGACTGGTTGGAATTCATCTCCGCCTGTGTGATTTATGCTGCGTGCTGTCGAAATACATCTTCCTGATGCTGAGTCTCCTGAATCGGAGTGTCTCAACATGAGGGAAGTGCAGTGACTTGCTAATGGCACACTGAGGAGGAAGAGCGGGTTATCTTAAGGCACAAATGAGCCGTAAATTTAGCTAATAATGTTGTTTCTTAACTACAGTTTTTAAAGGGGAATTACTCTTGCTTTATATATTGTAAGGTTTTTGTATAACCCAAAGCAGTGACAAGTCACCCAGGAAGCCTGCTGGGTGCACCCCACCCCACCTCACTCGCCCTTTAACCCATCCTGTATATCCTGTATCTTTGCTCTGTGCAAATTCCTTTCAAGCCCTTGCTGACCTCTGTCATCTCTTAGGCTATGCACAGTCCCCAGATTCATCTAGAGACACTTCTGTACAGCCAGTTTTTCCTCATCGTGGCAGAGTATCCACCAAAGCAGGACCCTGTTTATGGGCCTAGTATAATCCCAGGACTTGGGAGACCAAGGTGAGAAATGGTGCTTAGTATGAGGCCAGCCTGAACTACGTGGCTAGACCCAAGCAAATGAAGATGAAACAACTGAACTTCTGAGCAAGATCAAGTGGGTAGCTCCAAGCTTACTCATTGCCTACAAGTTCCATAGTAATTTATACATCATATTCTCTCTCCTTCTGTCTCCCTCCCTCCCTTCTTCCCTCTCTCTCCTCTCTTCTGTCCTTCCCTCCCTTCTTCTTCCCTCCCCTCCCTCCCTTCTCTCCTTGGCTCTCTTCTCTCTCTCTTTCTCTTGCCTCTTTTTTCCAGCAGTCTAGAACAACCCATTTTATTATTTGTCATGACTCATCTTCTCTGGACTGGGACAGGGTTTACTTTGTCTTCTTTATCTCTGACCTTGACATGTTTTAAGAATGTTGCTCAGATATTTTGAGAGAATGTGTTTGACTCTGGGCTTCCTGTGGTGTATTCCTCACAATCCAATCAGAAGTAATAGAGTTTTTAGAAGCCTACTGTGGAGGTGTTGCTGCGCCTTACCCCAGTCAGTCAAAAGGTCCCTGACAGCCTGACTTGTATCAGGTGACACTAACCTTCACTTGGCCAAAGTGGTGTTTGCCTGTCTTCTCCACTTCAAAGTTACCTTTTAAAAAATATATATGTCTTCTTCTTCCTCCTCCTCATTTTGATGCAGGATCTCACGCAGCCCACACTGACTTCTGTTTCACTATGTTGTCGAGGATAACCTTGATCTTTCTCCTCCACCTCCTGAGCACTGGGATTACGGGCACACACTAACGCCAATGCCTTAGTGTTGCCAAGGATGAAACCCAGGCCTTGTGCATGCTAGACAAGGCCTTGACTAACTGTGCACCCCCTCTTCTATATTTTTTCCTCATTTGTTGAAAGCAACTCACCAGACCTTGCTGAGGCTGCAGCTAAGTGCCTTTTCTCAGGAGTTATGTGTACTTTTAGAACGCTTGCTCTGTATCCCCCTGAGAAGCCTGCATTAGATGACTCTGATCTCATAAATATGTGTGGACCTGCAAAAGCGTTGTCACTCAAGTGACATGTCTTCCCTAGACCTGTCCTAAGGGAGAGAAGAGTCTTCTTCACTTATACCACACCTTTAAAATATTATGTCCACCTCGATTGGCCTTTGCCTGGGCTCCATGTTGTCATCTGTTGTATAGCCTCCTATTCGAGATCACACTGCACACTTTGCAAAGTAATCATCTTGGCACCTGTCACATAGCAAGCATTTATTGTTGGATGTACCTCCAGGTACGTGACATGGATTCCCATGACTGTCCTGTGATGTAACCCCTAAGGAACTCCACGGGAACTTGACATCTTCTCCCAAGCACCCATTCTTCTCACCACTGTCTGGCATGGAATAAGGTCTGAGTCAATGCGTAAATGGATCAGTTAAGACTGGGTTTTTTTCCTGGGTCACCTTCTTTGAATATAGAGTTGAGAGAGAGAGAGAGAGAGTCACAAATGCATCGAAAGCTAAGGTTCTGTTGCTGCCCTGCTTCTGTTGCCCCCAGCTGACCTTGGTTGGCCTGTTAAACGGGCACTGAGATGGGTTGGTACACATCATTTACTTGCAGAGTATCTTACCTTGTCACAGTGCAGATTAATTGAATGCATTAAGAACACAAAGGTGTATTTACTGCTGAAATTGGCATTCTGGCTCTGGAGACCAAGGCAGTGAAGAAGACTTACTGAACAGTCAGCATGTGTTCCTGTGAAATGGAAATTAAACCATGACCGAGAACATGCTTGGTTTCGGTGGAAGATGGACTCTCCACTCTTCAATCTCTCCTTGCATCTTCTTTGCTGGCACCTCAAATGATGTCTTGGGGTTTGCTACATGGAAGGCCTTTACTAGGCACTAGATTTGGGGGAGGGGAAAGGAGAGATTTGCAGGGCAGTTTCAAGTGAGACAAAAAGACTGTTGTCCTTTCTGTAAAAGGCCTGTCGTGTGCCAGCTGTCCAGTGGGGGTCTGAAGCAGAGAGTTTCAGCCT
Source organism: Typhlomys cinereus (assembly GCA_023101885.1). Lineage (NCBI taxonomy): Eukaryota > Metazoa > Chordata > Mammalia > Rodentia > Platacanthomyidae > Typhlomys > Typhlomys cinereus. The sequence goes on along the minus strand of JALPQD010000084.1, from coordinate 1,059,722 downwards.
CTCCTGGGGAAGCAGAGCCTAGCAGGTAGCAGGAAGGAGGAGGTGGTGTCCTGTCAGGAAACATGCCCAGCGTTGGCTAACATTACTGAGCTGGACTAGAAGAAGCTGTTTTCTTGTATACCTGGCTAGGGTAGTTGTTTGAATAGTCCCAAGGACCTTTCTGGGTAAGAGCCTTCTGGAAACACAAAGAACCTAGTTAGTTCATGTGTCAAGTGTCAGGTCACTTGTCCTGCCTGTAGTCTTGCTCTCTGGAGGGCGCTGTTCCCAGAGACATGAAACTCCTAGGACAGTTTTCCTGCCTGTGTGTTATGACACCAGTGTACTGGTACAGAGATGAGCAAGACAGAAGGAACCTCATCTCCTTGAGTTAATCTCTAGTAGGGAAGGCAGATGTTTTGGCATAAGCAGTAAGTTACAGAAGTGATAATGAGCCCCGAAGGAAAGCAGGGAGTCAGTGCCAGAGAACACAGGACCCCTGGGGCAAAGGACATTTACCCTGAGATCAAGCTTGTAGCCAGGGTTTTCAGATACACTCACTGCATTCATTAAAAAGAAAATATTTTCCATCCTAGGTTGAATGAGAAGCACTATTGAGTCAATTCCCTTGGTACTGCCAGACTGGCAGGATGTCTCCTTTCAAGTCTCCTTTGTGTCAGAGTTTTAACAGGTGAATGGGAAGTTACCATTGGCAGGGGACATCACTCCGTGGTTTCCTACTCCGGCCCCCACCTTTTCCCTATTGAGAATGTGAGCTTGTGTATGAGGCGGTGATGTCAGAAGTGGTAAGCCACTTAGAATAGATAGAGCTCCTGATGTGTACCTACCCCGCTCCTTCTAAGGGAGTCAGAGAAGCTTGAGGTGCCGAAGACGCGCTTTGTATTAGATGACTAAGGTCGTATCCAAGAAAGCAAGTCTGCTGGCTGATTGGCTGTTTGTGGTTTGCTTTTTCTCAAAAGCCAGGTTTAAGTAAACCTACCGTCTTTATTTGATGTCACGTTTTATATTTTGGAACATTTATTTAGAGTTCTGAAAAACAAAGCATTCGATACGGTGAGACTTTGTGAAACTGTAAATGATTAATGATATAATTCTGAGTTCTTTTATAAAGTGTCTTAACACTGGCAAGATTTATGCAGTGTGGGATGCTTCGATGCACGAATAGGTAATCGATACCTGCAAGCTTGGGAAAAGCGTTCCATTTCCTCCGCTAATGACATGGGGGGTTTTGCAGGCAAGAGTGTCTGGAGCATGAAGCACTCCAAAGAAGAATTAATTTAAAATCTGAAGTGGAAGATCAGTTTCAATTAAAATTGCACTTGAATGTATATTGGGGGTGGTGTGAAAGTAAGCATGCAGTTAACTCAAACCTGCAGATTGTTACCAGTGAATAAATAAATCCCACTAGCACGAACACTAATTATATTTTTATAGACTGCTAAATTTTATTTCGCCCACCCCTGGAAGGTTATGAGATGTAATATGAATGACAAATACTCTTTTGACACTAGAGAGTATTTTTATTAGTAGTGGTTGGAGAGGAAGAGAACAGTTAAGTGTTTGGATTTACAAATGTTGGCGTGCTTTGTTATTTATTCATAGTTACATGTATTTATCCCATAGTAGTAGTATTATCCCATAGTTACATGTATTTATCCCATAGTATTATCATTTTCTTGCACTAGTAGGTTTCTAGAACACATTTTTATATATAGGCACACATTTGGAACATAACATCTATTTGGAGCTTACTTAAATTCACATTTGGGTTAATTGAAAGCAAGGCTTCATCAGGCAACTTCCATAAGGTTGAACTTCACGATGATGTCTCTGTTCAAGGATTGTCCATGCTTTGAAAGAAAGCCCAACAAACTCATTAGACACACACACACACACACACACACACACACCACAATGTACATTTTGGTTAGCCATCAACAGTGTCTTTACTTAATTTTCCAATGTATCTGTGGAAGAAAACTTAAAATGTGATAGAAGGTAGTTGGAGGCAATTTTATATTCTTTACTCCCCTTTCTTCATATATAAAGGAGGTGAAAATAAAATTTGATGGAAATACATGCTAGTGTGTGTTCTGTCCCTTTGTGGCTCTTAGAGCCTTGGGGAGCTTGAGCAAGAAGAAAAATGTTGTAAGACACATTGGACACTTCTTTCCTTTAGTGATGTTGTACCTTAAAGAAAATGATGACATTCATTTTTCTGGAATGTGTTGTACACTTGCAAACAACTTACAAGTGCCCAGGCTTGCTAGATCTTTGCCAGTCTGTGGTCATATTCTTCCTGATAATCCATTTTTCACTTACTTTTGGAATGAGAGTTTGGGAAAATGAGCCAGGTAGTATAGTCTAGCTGTACTGTTTGCCAATAGTGATACTATGAATCACCCTCAAGGATTTACTCTAATTGCTCTTGGGGCTTAGATAAGTCCTTGATAGTCACTGATTGAAAAGACATTTGTGATTGTTTCTTTTCTCCTAGTGCTGTTGTTTATGTCTGCTCTGAATTGTCTTAGATTTAAGGACATGTGGAATGATGTCCCTGTGGCAGGCTAGACATGGATGACTTTTTGAACAGCAGAGAGACTTACCTTGAGGTCTGCTAACATCTTCCATCACGCAAGGCATTTGTGCAGCAGGGCCAGGGGAAGGAGGGAGTGTGTGTGTGTGTGTGTGTGTGTGTGTAAGGGGTTGTTACAAAAATGCCTGAGAACAATTCAGCTATTCACCTTATCTGTGTGATGCCTAAAAAGATTTGAAGATAAAAATCCAAGGGCATTTATGTGCATATACATATATATTACACTTTCTATGGTTTATCTTTCTTGTGTGCATTTGTCTGTCTTGTGTGTGTGTGTGTGTGTGTGTGTGTGTGTGTGTGTGTGTGTGTGTGTGTAGAAGCCCAAGGGTGACATTGAGAATCATCCTGGATTGCTCTACTTCCTTAATGCTTTGACCTGGGATTTCCCAAGCTCTGCCTTCCAGGGCCAGAATTATAGGCTGTTGCCATATTTGCCTGGCATTCTTGTGTGGAATCTGGGGATCGGTACTCAGGTCCTTTTACTTGCTAGACAAAGGCTTCAATCAATGATCCATTTCTCCAGACCTGATTTATCTTATACACTTATTGTGTACCTACTGAGCCCCACCTGACTGTAACATCACCCTTGCATCTCCCAAGAGAGGCAGGATTGTGTGGAAGTGGTAGACACAACCCCTGGCCAATCTGGGAAATTAACCACTGCCTCGCCACCTGGGTCACTGATGATTTTCTTATAGAATGTTGTATTGCTTCCAGTGTTTGCCTTCTCCTGCTTACAGACTCCTGTGAGACTCTACTGTGCACAATTCCAAAACATGCTAAATTAATTGGGTTGCTTTCTTGTGAATGAACACTCCTTATTTTCAGAAACTTTAAAGTTTCTCAAAAAATGTGAGCAACTCTGACACCCCTTCCGCACAGCTTCCCGAATCAGATTAAAGATTAAGTTAGCAAGTGTTTGATTGCAAATCAAGAAGCAAAATCGTCTTAAATAGCGCATTTTCTCTCAACTCTTGCCATGTCAAGGCAGCAGATTAAATCCATCATTTTCAGTACTGAAACTAAACTCCATGTGAATGGGCTATGTTGATGCACATATTATAGGAGCTATAGTGCTTAGCTTGCTATATCCTTTGAGTGTGTGTATGCATGTGTGATGTATGTATGTGCATATGTGCATGTATATATGTGTGTCCATGCATGTACATGTGGAGACATTGACATTGTCTCTTTCCATCATTCTCCGTAGTGTTTTGGTACAGGGTTGCTCTCAACTTTCTCACTGTTTCAGCTCTCCTAGCTCTCTAGCAAGTCCCAGGGTTTCTGTCTGACTCTACTCAGACCCTCCCCCCCCAATCCTAGGGTTCCAGATACACACTGCAGTGCCTGATTTTTATGTAGGTGCTAGGGATTCAGGCCTAGGTTGTTCTTTCTCCCTTAGCTCCCACGGTTTTCTTAGTTTTATCACAGGCTCTTGAACCATGATGTCTGAAGTGTTGCTTTCTCTCAACAGGTACCTATGGACCTGAACACTGGGTCACATCTAGTGTCAGCTGCAGTGGCCGTCACCAGTCACCTATAGACATTTTAGACCACCACGCACGTGTTGGTGAGGAATACCAGGAGCTACAACTTGATGGCTTTGACAATGAATCTTCTAACAAAACTTGGATGAAGAACACAGGGAAAACAGGTAAACTGTGAATTCTTGATCTGCCCATCACCAGGAAGTATTTCCGGGTGTCCGGTGTTTAACTTCCCTCTGGAATACTTTTTAAATATTATTACTATTGGGACATGAATCAGTCTTTGCTGCACAACCACTGTGTGACTTCAGGCAACTATTTGACCATCTTATGCCCCAGCTTAAAAAAAATAAACATATAAAATCTGTATAATAAAACATTACAGGCTCCTAGCGTAGTAGTAATTCCATGCTTTACTGTATCAGGTCGTATGTTTAAAGCAGTCAGTATAGCAGGCACTGGCCACATTGGTTTTATTTAAATTGAAGTTTTAATTAAAAATTAAAGGAGATTAAAATTTCGTCCCTCGACTGTCTTGGGCACATTTCCAAAGCTCATCAACCACATATAGTCAGAGGCGACTGTCTTGGGCAACATAAATGGGGAATGTTCTGTCAGGTGGCACTGTGCCAAATGTACAAATGGGAATGCGACTTGTCTTTCCTGAGATCTGGCTTCGTTAGTATTTCTTACACCGTCAGAGTGTACAATGAAGCACCTCATCTCTTCATGCCTGCTAAGTCTCCTGTCTTTCACTGTTGTAAAGGGGAACCTCCCTCCTCCATAATGACTCTTAGGCAACTCTCAGTTTTGGAATTGTGGGTGGAAGTCCGGAGAACGCCCTACTGACTGATCTGACTGTAAACACTAAGATGTATATTACACCCTTATTTACTGAAATCTGAATTCGTGATGGTTTCTAAAGATAATTGTCACAACTTACAGCTTAGCTATATGTACCTTAAATGTTCTCCTTCCTGAACTTCCTCCATCCTTCTTTCCCTTTTTCATCTCTCCCTCTCTTTTCTTCCTCAATGAACCAGTTGTAGCCTGTCTGTCCCTTTCCACAACTATAAGTCATGTTCAGGCCCCTGACTGCCTGAAGCTCCGTGCTGGACTAAACTTAACTCATTCTCCCCCTTGTCGCACTCACGTGGTGGGCCCCAGAGATGTCTTTTCTTCAAGCCTTCCTGGCTGCTTTAGCGATGCTTTTTCCTTCTCCTGATCAGCCTTGGTCTGAGATTGCTCTGTACAGCCTTGATCTGATTGGATGAGTTCCAGCACCTGCTTCCCACACACAACTTGCAGTGATTCTTGGCTTGGGATTCTTGGGATCCTGTAAACACATCTCCTGCCTATCATATAGCAGCCTTCCCACTCTTGTACCTTTATATATTCATGGAGTTGGCTGTTACAGGCAATGATGGCCTGGTAGCAGGGTAGACACCAAAGGGGTTCCTTTTTGAGTAGCAGGGGACATTCGTACATACCTTTCATCCCCTCTTCCCACCTTTCAGCACAGATCCTAGGCATGTTCTCCATTCTCCCTTTGACAGTGGTTCATCTTTGATAAATCAATCGTGTGCTCTAAACTCCGAAGCACACACTCTCAGATGTCCTTTGGCTCACCATGATGAGAGTCTTCTGAACCTCTATCAGTGTTGTGCATGAGATCATTGCAATGCTAGGCGTAACTGTGCTGTTTCCACGCCTCCTTCTCGAAACCTTTTCCAGGCAATGCATTGGGCTCCCTGATACTGTTTTCTCCTTGACTTGCCACGCTCAATAGCCTTCTGCAAAGATAACACGTTTCACTGACAGCTTTCAGCTTGGTATCACCAGCTAAAGCTTTTAGACGTGTGTAGGGTTCACTCAGTTTAAGTTGATTCATGACCTCGCTCTTCCAGAAGCTGATTATCCATCTCTGTCACTCTGCTGACTTCACACAGCCAACCGCAACCTGTTGCCTGGGAGAACGTGCTCTTGAGGTTAGAGCACAGCCAGCCCGAGACGGCTTATCTGTCCCCGATCTAGAGGCACAGTGCTGGGAGAAGTGGGAATCAATTTCCGTTCCTTCTCAGACTGTCCTTACCACTGTGAGATTCCCAGCAAAACACCCAGCCGTCCCATCTCCTATAGTCCATTAAGATGGACGAGTTCTGAAGAAGTCACAGCCATGACCTGAAGTTTGAGGAAAGAGCACCACATTGTATTCTCAAACTCTTGGAAGAGTTTTCAACATGCTACAGTGCTTTTGAAAGTTGAGTGCAGAAATCAACTTGTAATAAACCTGCCGATCTGAAAATGCCACAAGTCCACAGACTTTTTCATTGCTTTGGGGAAATTTTCTCTCTGTGTTTTGTTGGGATCATAGAAATTCAATTATTTCCATACGTATCCCTGCAGAAGACTGTAAGGCTAAATTAAGGCAGGTGGCTACTTTCCGTGATGAATCATATCGATAAGTCACTGACGTTTCACTGGTTGGGGGAGGGTTTTGGCATGCACATTCTGAGTTTTGGAACATTATATTTGGAGGAAAGGGAGCAAAGTGGTCACAAGTATCTATAGCCATTTCTTTTTTATTATAACTTTTTTTAATTATTATTATTTCTGCTCGTACAAACTTAACAGGGACACCGGTCCCCTCCATCCCTCCACCTCCCCCTGAACCCCCTGCTTCTGCTTTCCCTCCCCCCTCCTTCCCCATCCCCCAGTGCCTCCCCTCCCCCATTCCTTGGAGCATCCTTTACTGTGCATGCCAAACTCTCCTCTGGGTCCTCCTCTCTGATGAGGTGCAAGAACCTAGGGGCATTTCCCAGAACCCTTTCCTGTGTTCCCCTTAAGCTTAGGAACACTACTGTGACTATCAGTCCCTAGCCTCCAAGGATCCTAATGCCTTTAGTCCATGCTAGACTTTGTGGGGTCAATAATGTGTTGGACATAGCGCAGGTCATGCAAAGTCCTATTATGATTGCTTCGGCCCTAACTTGTGTGGAGTATTTTGTATATCATTACTCCTCCCATCCTTGTGCTCTTACAATCTTACCGCCCCTCTTCCGAAAATTTCCCTGAGCTTCAGGCTGTAGTTGTGTGGGCTTATATCTAGGTCTTCAACCCTTATCCATTAATCTGTGTGTCTATTTTGGAGCCAATACCAGGCTGTTTTTACACCTATGGATTTGTAGTATAGACTAAGGTTTGGTATGGTGATACCTCCAGCCGTGTTTTTGTTACTCAGGATTGTCTTTGCTATCCTGGGTCTTTTGTGCCTCCATATGAATTTTGAGATTGTTTGGACAACTTCTTTAAAGAATTGCTTTGGGATTTTAATTCGTATAGCATTGAATCTGTATATTGCCAATCCAGGACACCTTCTGGTGTCTTCTGCAATTTCTTTCTTGAGGGTTTTAAAATTTTCATTATAAAGGTCTCTTACTTCTTTGGTTAGGTTTATACCAAGATATTTCATTTTTTTAGAGGCTATAGTAAATGGGATTGTTTCTCTCAGGGCTTTTTCACTTCTTTCATTCTGGGCATATAGGAAGGCCACTGATTTTTGCACATTTATTTTGTATCCTGCCACCCTGCTGAACTTCTGTATTAGTTGCAGGAGCTTCCTTGTGGAGTTTTTGGGATCACTCAGGTATAAGATCATGTCATCTGCAAATAGAAATAACTTGACTTCTTCCTTGCCAATTTGAATCCCTTTTATGTCCCTTTCTTGTCTTAAGGCTTCAGTTAAGACTTCAAGTACAATATTGAATAGGAGTGTTGACAATGGACAGCCTTGTCTAGTTCCTGATCGAAGCGGGAATGCTTCAAGTTTTTCCCCATTGAGTATAATCCTTGCTGTGGGCTTATTGTATACAGCTTTTATTATATTGATAAAGGTTCCTTCCATTCCAACCTTCTCTAGGGTTTTGATCATAAAAGGCTGTTGGATCTTGTCAAAAGCTTTTTCTGCATCTATCGAGAGTATCATGTAGTCTTGAACTTTGGACTCGTTTATATGGTGAATTACATTTATTGATTTGCGTATGTTGAACCAACCTTGTGTGCCTGGGATAAAGCCTACATGATCCCCGTGGATGATCTTTTTGATATGTTTTTGAATCCTATTTGCTAAGACTTTGTTGAGAATCTTTGCATCTGTGTTCATCAGAGAGAATGGCCTGTAGTTTTCTTTTTTAAGTGTATCTTTATTAGGTTTTGGAATTAAGACGATATTAGCTTCATAGAAGGAATTTGGTAGTGTTCCTTCCTTTGCTATTTGATGGAACAGTTTAAGGAGTATTGGTGTTATTAGCTCTTTAAATGTCTGGTAGAACTCTGTGCTGAATCCATCTGGTCCAGGACATTTTTTAATGGGAAGATTCGAGATTACTTCCTCGATTTCCTCATACATTATAGGACTATTTAAATAATTCACAACTTCCTGATTCAATTTAGGTAAGTTGTGTTTACTTAGGAATTCATCCATCTCTTTTGTGTTGTCAAATTTCACAGAGTACAAGTTTTTGAAATATGACATTATAATTCTCTGGATTTCTTGGGTATCAGTAGTGATACCTCCATTTTCATTTCTAATTTTGTTAATTTGGGCTTTCTCTCTCTTGCTTTTGGTTAATTTAGCTAGGGGTGTATCAATCTTAATGATTTTTTTCAAAAAACCAGCTTTTTGACTGGTTGAATTTCTGTATCGTTTTCCTAATCTCGATTTCGGATATTTCTCCCCTTATTTTGCCAGTCTCCTCCCTTCTACTGCTTTTGTGGTCAGATTGCTCTAGTGTCTCTAAAGCTTTAAGCTGCATTGCTAAGTTTATTTATTTCTGATGTTTCCATTTTTTTTGATGTAAGAGCTATGAACTTACCTCTTAGGACAGCTTTCATTGTGTCCCAGAGATTTTGGTAAGTTGTATTTTCATTATCATTCACTTTCAGGAAATCTTGAATTTCCTTTGTAATTTCTTCCTGAATCCAATTCTCATTCAGCATCACAGTGTTAAGTTTCCAGGAGTTAGTGTATTTTCTGTTGCTTGTTGTGTTGTGGATGTCAAGCTTTAGGCCGTGGTGGTCTGATAAGGTACCGGCTGGAATTTCAACTTTCCTGTATATCTGGAGATTCATTTTGTGTCCCAATATGATCTATTTTGGAGAAAGTTCCGTGTGCTGCTGAGAAAAATGTATATTCTTTGGTGTGTGGGTGAAAAGTTCGATAGAGATCTGTAAGGTCCATTTCAGTAAGGGTTTGATTAAGCTCCAAAGTGTCTCTGTTAAGGTTTTTACCTGTTATCTATCCCATGTTGAGAGGGTGGTGTTGAAATCCCCAAGAATTATCGTTTTGGGATTGATTTCTTGCTTTAGACGCTGTAGGGTTTTCTTAATGAATGTGGAGGGGCCCGTATTGGGTGCATACATGTTCAGTATTGTGAAGTCTTCCTGGTGAATTGTACCTGTGACTAAAATGTAGTATCCATCTGTGTCTCTTATGATTTTTTTTGGTTTGAAGTCCACTTTGTCTGATAGTATAATGGCTACCCCTGCCTGTTTCCTGGTTGCATTAGCTTGCAGAATTTTGGACCAGCCTTTCGTTTTTAGGATGTGCCTATCTTCTGTATTGAGATGGGTTTTCTGCAGGCAGCAGATTGATGGATTGTGATTTTTAATCCAAGTTTGTAATCTGTGTCTCTTGATCGGTGAGTTAATTCCATTAACATTTAATGTTATAGAGGAGAAACTATTTTTAATTCCAGACATTTATTATGTTTAGTGGCTTTTGTAAGTGTATTGTTTCGCTTTTAGGTTTTGGTGGTATTATACTTCCCTTCTGTTCTCCTGGATATGCCTGTTTTTTTCTTCAAGCTTGAGTATCATTTCTAGCATTTTTTGAAGGCCTGGTTTAGTGGACATGTATCCCTTCCAGTTGTCTTTGTGCTGGAAAAATTTTCTTTGTCCCTCAATCATGACAGATAGTTTTGCCAGGTATATCAGTCTGGGTTGGCATTTTTGCTCATTTAATACTTGAAGTACATCTCTCCAAGCTCTTCTTGCTTTTACTGTTTCCATTGAGAAGTCATTTGTTATTTTAATAGGTTTACCTTTAAAAGCGACTTGTTTTTTTATCCCTTGAAGCGCTTAGCACCATTTCTTTATCTTGAATGTGGAGCGTTTTAACTATTATTTGCCGTGGCGTGCTTCTGTTTTGGTCATATCTGTTTGGGGTGCGGAATGCCTCTTGTATATGGATGGGCCTCTCTTTTTTTAGATGAGGAAAGTTTTCCTTGATGATAGTTTGAAAAATTTCCTCAGGTGTTATATTGTGGGATTCTTGCTCTGGTATTCCATGAATACGCATGTTCGGCTTCTTCAGAGTGTCCCATAACTCTTTTTTGTATAATAACATTTTTCTTTCTTTTTTTTTAATTTTTTTATTATTATTATTATTTATTCAACTGTGCGCATGTGCGTATGTGCGCATGCGTGTGTGTGTGTGTGTGTGTGTGTGTAGAACCACGGACGAATTCGCGAACCGCCATGGACGCCTCCACCTCCTTCTGCCCCGGGATTCACAGGTTCTGCCCTACCAGGACCCGAATTGCAGGCCGCCCCCCCCCCCCCCCCCCGCTTCCACCTGGCGTCTATACGTGGGATCTGGGATCCGAACTCAGGACCTTCCGCCTGCAAGGTGGAGGCTTAACCCCTGAGCCACCTCTCCAGCCCCCATAATAACATTTTTTATTATTATTTCCACTCATACAAACTTAGTAGGTACACCAGTTCCCTCCCTCCCTCCTCCTCCCCCCGAACCTTCTGCTCCCCCTCCCCTCACCCCTCCCATCCCTCAGTGCCTCCCCCCCCAATCCCCAGAGAATCCTTTAATGTGCATGCCAGAATCTCCTCTGGGCCCTCCTCTCCGATGACGTACAAGGACCCAGTGGCATTTCCCTGAACCCTTTCTCGTGTTCCCCTTAAGCATAGGAACACTACTGTGGCTGTCAATCCCTTGCCTCCAAGGATCTTAGTGCCTTTAGCAAATGCTAGACTTTGTGAGGTCAATAGTGTGTTGGATATTGCGCAGGGCATGCAAAGTCCAATTGTGATTGCTTCGGCCCTAACTTGTGTGGAGTATCTTACAAATCATTGCTCCTCCCATCCTTGTGCTCTTACAATCTTACCGCCCACTCTTCCGTAAATTTCCCTGAGCTTCAGGATGGGGAGAGATTAGTCTGGCCTAGTTCTAGGTGGTTGATATAGAGTCTCTGAAGTTCTGGATTATGGTTCGTTGATTTTCTTTTGCAGTTTTGCTGCTCCTGCAATGCCCTTCACTCCATCCTGATGGGTATTGGATGTCACCCCTTGCAGTCCTTGATGGAGGCCTATTTTCTCTGCTGTAACATGTCCCTTCTCTCCTTGTTTCTGGTCGCCCCTCCTACCCTATCTCTCCTGTTCCTAACAATTACTGTAGGTTTTACAGAGATTTATCTTTGAGTGTCTCTAGGTGGTCTGGGTGGGTTTGGTACTAGGAGCCACCTATTAGGGAGTACATTCGGCCTGGGGTTTGCAGTTGGGCCAGGGTGGGAAGGAGGGGAGGAGCCTTACCTAGGTCACTGTGAGTCCCAGCTGGATTGTGAGTGTCTGGTTGGGTGGGTAAAGGGAGGAGGTGGTGGTGGCTGGGCGCTACTTAACCTGGGGAGCTGGGGCGTGGCCCAGGGGGTCCTCCCTGGCCTGGCGCAGAGCTGCCTCCAGCTGGCTGGTGGGAGGAGCTGGGTCCTGGGGTTTGGGGTTAGGGGGGGGGAGAACTTACCTAGGTCGCTGTGAGTCCCAGCTGGACTGCGTTCATCCCGGGCGGGTGGGGAAAGGGCTCTATAGCCATTTCTTAAAACTGTTTTTAAATGTGTTGTTTATTGTTTATGAAAGAGAGAGAGGAAGGTATACATGTGCCGCAGAATGCAGGTATAGATCCAAGGACAACTTCCAGGAGTCAGTTCTCACTTTCCATGCAGAATTCTGAAGATGGAAGTCAGTTTGTGAGTGGGTGCCTTACCCGCTGAATCATGACAACAGCCCTAAAGTGTGTGTGTGTCCATATATCCATGCAACATAAGCACATAGTGTCCTCATGTGCTCTTCTATTCTGTGTATATCTTATATACTTTTCTTTAATGGTTCATTTTTTCCTCTCATTTTTCACAGTATCAGAGTTACACTTCAGGTCTGCATTTGCATGTGGCGAATCAGGCTCTCTATCTCAGAGTTACATCCCAGCCCCGAACCTACTAAGTTTTAAGTTACATGTATTTTGCTTTTGTAAAAGTATTTTTATGAACCCGGCATCTCCAGAAAGTGAATCTAAGAGGGAATTTTTGTTTTTCTTTTTTCCCTAGTTTAGGAGGTTTGCAGCTTGTTTACCTGTAGTCTGTCTTGTGGATATTAAGTTGTGAATATAGGAAGTTAATATTTAAAGCCACTTATGACACACAGACTGGCAGTCACTTTCTTATCCATCTTCGTATTATGCGCTGTCTTCACCCTGAGACTGTTCTGCCCCCCATCCTGCATAGTCACGAAAAGTGAGGAGCAAAGTCACCGCTGATTAGATTCTCCCCGTGGGTCACATCCGTATGCTCTTTGCTGCCTGAGCCTATGACCCAGGCTAAGGGAGGAGGATGCAACTTTGCCCCTCTGCCCTCACCCAACAAGGCTCAAGGGCCCCACCAAATGAGTACCCAGATGTCAGGACGCTCTACCCCGTGTTCAGACACCACATCTCTGCAGCCTTGAGGTGTCACTGTTCTTGTTCAGGATTGAAGGGGCCCTGACCCGAGCCAGGCACAGAGCTTGAGAGCATGACTTGCAGAACGCTTGAGCTCCATCCCAAACCCACAAACTTTATGCTCCCCTTACTCAGCGTGCACTTCAGTAGCTCTGGCCTGGTCTCCCCAGAGGGACAGACTGGAAGAAGCCTTTGGCAGTGGTGACCGCAAGGAAGTTTCTGGAATATTTGTGGATTGCACGCTTGTCTCCATATCTGCCTGGGATTTTGGTTCTGGTTCTGTTCTTACCCTACTGTTCTTGAGGTGACTTTGCTGTTTGAGTCTTCCGTGGTTTCATTCTCTTCTGCCTTTGCCTTTGGTCTTCTGGATTCCATCCCCCAGTGACAAGCTTCTGCCTCTTGGCCTGCTGTAGCTGTCTCACGCTGTGTGCTAGGCCTTAGTGCTGCTCTCCCTTTTACTGAATCATTACTTTGACTTTATGTTGTTGTTTTCTTGTGTTGGGATTGGAACCCAAGACTCCCTCTGAGAGGCAACTGCTGTACCACTGAGCCACACACCGTATGCTTAAATAAGCCAGTTGAGAAAGTTCTGTCTGAGGTAAAGATTTGGGTGTTGACAGCAGTATCTTAGACCTATTAACGTTCCAATAAAATTTGTATTTCCTCTGATAATGTTGGATGGGCAATTACAGTACAAGCTGGAGACAGATCTCCAAGGTTTTTTTCCTGAGAGTTACATGTTGATGTTATGCCAGGGATTAATACCATAGCCTCCTGATACTGAGGACTTCTCAAAAGGGAAATTTTAAATTTATGTTCTTTAAAAAAGAAAAAAAAACTATTTTCTCACAGGGAATGCTGAACGTGCTTTGGCATCCAATTACCAAGGCAGAATTACTCCGTGCACATGTGTGCGTGCATGCGTGGTTTATGTGTGGGTATGGTGCATGTGTATAATATATTCACACGAGTAGGTAGATGTGCTGCGGACAAAGCCAGAGTGCAGCAGCTCTGCCACTGCACCTCGTTCCCTTGAGATGAGGTCTCTGAACATGGAACTGGGCTGGTGCTTGGAAAACTCCAGTGAGCTTCCTGTCTCCACCCCAATATCACTGAGGTCCCAGGCATGTGTGACCCTGCCTGGCTGCTTATGTGGGTTCTGGGAATTTGAACTGAGGTCCTTACAGGGGCACGGCAGACACTTCCCCAACCCCAATCCTTCAGTCTTTAAACCATTGTTTTCCAGCATTTAGCTGTCTACCTCAACTTTGTTCATTTCTTACCCATTTTCTGCTATTACTGTGCTAAATTTTATTTTCAGTTATTCTTGTAGTAGTAGCACTTGCTTACTCTTTTTTTTTTTTTCTTTTTGGTTTACTTATTTTGATTGAGAAGGGTGATTTCTTTCAAAAACAGTATCAGCACTACAAATGGGAAAATCAGTGATTCGTCTCAGATAGACTTACTCTAAAAATAATGTCTATAATCCATGAAAATAAATCATAGTTTCCTATGTTACTAAATTTTAATTTAATGTTTGCTTTTGGGCAAAAAATAAAAATGAAGTAAATGAATGACGGCCATGAGTTATATTAGCACCAAACAATGGTTTTCTTTTCCTTAAAGATTAGAAAGAATAGAAATAATCAATAAAAAGTAGCTTCTTTTCAATCTGTATTTAATCTGTATTCAATCTGTATTTAATTAATAATGTGATTAAATGAAATACAGTATTCAAATCATATTTCATTTAATTAAATTAAAATGTAATTTAAATGCGAGTGACCTTTAAGATTTTCTAACATGAAAGTTTTGAGCTGCCACTGTCTAATGATACCTTTTATTTTTCTGGTTTAGATAATATTGCTTTAGATTTGAGCTCTATGGTGATCTTTGTGTGTGTGTGTGTGTGTGTGTGTGTGTGTGTGTGTGTGTGTGTGTTTTGCTGGAAATTGAATCCAGAACCTTGAGGTTGCTAGGCAAGTGCTATATTAATCAGCCACATCCATAGGTTGAATTGAGCTCTGTCTGAAGGTGGGGAGTCCCTTCTTTGCTTCGCACAAGCTCCATCCTCAATCTCTGAAATGATTGACATAAGCATCCTTGATTCCACACTTGTTGGATTCCTGGCTCTGTGCTCGGTCCTGGAACATGCTTCTTGCGGTCCCACTGGCTTGCTCTATCGGGGTCCTCACATGTGTAATGGAGGCAGCTGAGACACAGAGCAGTGTAACAACTTGCTTGAAGTCACAGCGCCATGAAGTGACAAATGGGCTGAGTCCACATGTGCAGGGCATCCTATGGGCTAGGCAGAGTCCACGCCCACACAGGGCATCCTGTGGGCTGGAAGGTTCCTTTGCTCCACTTCCTTTCATCAACAGTTACTAGAAAGTTGTTTACAAGGTAGCCAGAATGGCGCTCTCTCTCTCGCTCTCTCTCTCTCTCCCTCCTTTCCTCCCTCCTTCCCTCCCTACCTCTCTCTCTATCTTTCCAAAGTTTAAAATAATGTAAACAAAAATATAAGCCCTTTTTGGAGGAGCTGGTATGCACGGGCATGCTGTGTTTCTAGTGAGAAATTCCATAAAATGAAAAATAAGATTAATGTTTCAGATTATACAGTTCCCTAATTATGCCTTTAATTATTCAGATGAAATAAGTAAAATGACCCCTGACAGAGACATAAATGATTTAGGCAAACATCAAACATTTATAGGACGGTGCTGTGTCTCTGGTTCTGTCGTAACAGATGCACTGAGAAATCTTTGCCTCCGTCCTTCCGAAGCAGGGTTTTATATATAGACTTCATAGCAGGCTCAGAATAACCAACAGTACTTAAGACACTGCTGAGCTAATGCCAGGTGTTTTGACATTGGAATGAAAGATACACGGATGATATTATAGCACTTTAGAAGATTTCTTATAATAGCTTTATGTACCCATCTATTTCCTAATAATTACGCTAATATTTTGCCTTCCAATATATTTTAGACTTCATGAAGTGACAGGCCTTCTATCTGTTTTTATATACTTAAATGATTTTTTAAAGCAACTAAATAATACTTTAGAGCTGGCTCATTGGGTTTAGTGCTTGCCACAGAAACATGAGGATACTAGTTGAGATCCTCCCCACACACACATGTAAAAACCCATTTATGGCAGGGTATGCTTATAATCCCAGCACTGGGAGGCAAAGACAGGAAGGTTCTAGGGGGCTCGCTGCCCAGCTAGTCTAGCCAATCAGTGAGCTACAGTGAGAAACCCTGTCTCAAACAAAAAGATACAGCACTTTAACAGAAGATACTAGTATTGTCTGCTGAGCCTTCTCATGCATATATATGCACAGGCACCGGCTCATGCATGAATGTAGCCTACACATGTGCAGGTACATGCATGCAAAACACACACACAGAGCCAGAAGGAAAACAATTCACCGTGCTGCGTGTGGGTCCATACAGTTTTCACAGAGTGAAGCCTCATTCATTCATTTACAGTTGTTTCTATCTGCTTCTGTGCTACCAGCATTGTTGCAGGAGCTCATACTTGGTCCAGCCGAAAATATTTACTGATGGCTTTGAAAAGGGACCGTGTGCCGACCTTCCTTTCTAAAACATCCCCCAACCAGAGTAAAGCTGGAACCATGCCGTAGCTTGTTTAATTGGCACGAGAAATACTTGCCTTAAGAACTTCATTTTACCCTGTAATTCGCCTTCCCACTAATTGAGCGCTCGCTGTATATATTTTTCAAAAGTCAGAGAAAAAACTGCCTTTTGAATGCAGTAAAAGGGGATTTATATGAGCAGGGTTCCTTCACTTGCTTTTAATGCTTCCTTTATGTAGCAAAGTACTGAAACTAATTGCCCTGCTTTAGAAATGGGTCATTAGTCTAGTCCCTGTCTTTTATGTCGACCTAATTTTCATGCAGGAGTTCACTGAAACTCTGACTGAGATCTCTACAGGAAAAGGAGACAGTGAGAATCTGAGCGTTTCCCATGGTCAACACGGGCTTTTGGTCATAAGCCAGCCACAACATCCATGTATTTAGCCAATAAGAGTTTGTTAATGAACAAGCAAACCTACCATAGGCCAAAGAAAGAAAGAGAACAACACCACAGTTGTAAAAGAGAACTTGTTTTGCATGTGTCTAGATATTACATCCCTTTGGCAAAATTTCACTAACTTGTATATTAACATGAATCCAAGCTCTTGTTGAATTCTCTTTCTTAGAGTTTGGGGAAATAGGAGCTTGTTTTTGAAATTTGGGGTCTGAGTCCATGGGGTCTGAGTTCCTTTGTCTTGTGGACGCCCACAGGTGTTGCCACAAACTTGAGGATAAATTTCTTATGCATGGAGTTAAAGTGAAATAGGTGAGGACGTCTCATTATGTGTGGATATTTTAGTGACTTGATGATCAGGTCACACACACACACCCCCTACGTCACACACACACACACACCCTACATCACACACACACACCCTGCATCACACATACACACACACACACACACCCCTACATATCACACGCACAGGTGCACACATATACAAAGAATTTAAAAAATTTCCTCCAGGAGCTGGTGAGATGTTCAGCAGGTGAGGAATCTGTTCAAACCCAGTGTGACTACTTGAATTTCATCCCTGGAAGGAGAGAACTCACTTCTGAAAGTTGTCCTCTCACCTCCACCTGTGCATCATAGCATTCTCTCTCTCTCTCTCCCTCCCTCTCCTTCTCTCTCTCCCTCTTTTTCTCAAATAAATAAAATATATAAATATTTTGCTCTGGCTGGTGAGATGGCTCAGTGGGAGCCTGCTCGCACACCACCAGGTGACCTGACTTCAATCCCAGAAGGGGGAATTGGTGGAAGGAGAGAACTGACTTCTCAGAGTTGTCCTCTATTGTAATTCCCTGGATATGTTGGCAAAGATAGAGATGTCAATCCACAGACCTTCTTACCTTCCCACTATCGTTGCCTGAGTCCTGGAAGAACCTACAAATTCTTCTTCCTGCTATTTTTATCTTAGTTTTTAAAAATGCTTTATCTATGTATCTGTTTTGGAGAGAGAGAGAGAAAAAGAGGAGAGAGAGGAGAGAGAGAGAGAGAGAGAGAGAGAGAGAGAGAACATGTGTGTACATCCCATAGCTTAGCTTACCTTTGGAGATCAGAGGACAACTTTTAGAAATCAGTTCTTTTCTCTTCCACCATTAGGGCTCTGAGGATCAAACTCAGATGGTCAGATTTGCACACAGACACCTTTACCTGCTGAGCTGTCTCGCTGGCCCTTTCTTAAGTTTTTTTGATCAAATAAGCATGCATGTCATATATGGCCTACAGAATGCTTGTACTTTGGGGAATACTGAGGAATCAATACTTCAGAAGAAGGACTTGTAGGTAAATGTTTGTTGTTCAGTTTAGAAGGTAGTGCTTCTAAGCCAGGGACCAACTCTGTGCTTGTCTTTACTTGTTGCATGGAGATGATTCTGTGATGTCTTTCTGGGAGTTATCACCATATAGAGCCAGCTGGTGATCTGGAAGCATCGTGTGGCTACAGTGCCCTAATTTGTTCTGAGTGGTGCTTTAGACTTGTTTTCTCATGAGTGTGTAAAAGATCCATGCCATGGTAACCATGCATTTGATGGACATAGAAGAAGACATCGTCAAAGTTCCCATCTGAAGCTCATTTTGTTCCCTTCCACTTGACAGTTGCCATCCTCCTGAAAGATGACTATTTCATCAGTGGCGCTGGGCTGCCTGGCAGATTCAAAGCCGAGAAGGTGGAGTTCCACTGGGGCCACAGCAATGGCTCGGCAGGCTCCGAACACAGCGTCAATGGCCGGAGGTTTCCCGTGGAGGTAAGAGAAGCCGGTGCTGGGGCTTTCTCCTCAGTCAGTCTGCAAACATAATATGGACAGCCCCTGCTCTTATCTCTTGGGAAACCCTGTATCTTTCCTGTGGTGGGGCAGGGGTTGGAGTGGGTGGAGGTGTCCACAGGCTTCTCCTCTTTGTTCAGGACAAAACCACAGAGCAGTCAAGGGCACATTCACATCTGCCTGCTCAGTGATTCCCACGTGTGTTCCCTTTGATGTCGCCTTTTTCCCCCTGTCCTTTTCTGAAACACCGCTTTCTGAAGGTGACATTTTGTGTTAAGTTTGGGTGACTTTGTTGTTACCCTTTGGAAAATGAAAAGATTAGTGACATAGGACAGAAAGGAGAGTCTCAGGACCATCTCTCCCATTGTGAACCTGTTTGAACTGTTTGTGGTATTGTTGGGAGGGGTTGTGATGCCAGCTATTGAATGTGAGGTCATGCCTATTCCTGGTATGGGTCACTGGCAACTTTTACTGGGACCGATGTGGACAGTTTGCTTTAGTCCTCAAACATTTTGTGTTTGGCTTCTCATAGAGCTTGCTTGTAGACCAGGTGGATGCCTTGATTGTACAAAGACATGTGCTGATCCACAGTGATTAGAAGGGGGTATGATAAGTGTTCCTTCATTAATATCAGCTAGAGTGGTGTGTCCCTTCTATTGCTAACATTGTTTCCTTTCCTTTGGTCAATATTTGAATATGTTTCTGTTGTTATAAACATCCGTATTGGTTGCTTGGTTAGTTTTCCATGTGCTAAGCTTTACAAATGTCTGAGGGATCTAAGTGGATGTAGTGGCGACCTTTGGCTGTCACAAGCAGGGAGTCACTGTGGAATGATAAGATGTTGTAAGCACAGGTGCCAGATGGTCAAATGGTTTCTGATTCCAAATGTGTCTTGCTTTGACACTCTGATGACTATCTGAGATGCCTCACACAATGAAAAAACATGTATACATGTGACTTGGAGGATTTTATCATTTCCTAGATCCTGCAGTCTGTTTGTGAGCCCTCTAGGTATGCTTGAAGCTTCTGTGAGAACTGGTAGGATCTGGGAAAATCAACAGTGCCTCTTTGTTCACAGATGCTTTGGAGGAGGAGCTGCACATGTATTCTCCATGTCTCCTACTTATGCCCAGAGCATAGCCCACTTGGGATCCCAAAGTATGCAGGCTTTCTCCCTAGCAATATACAGTCTGTCTTCTAGATTATCCTGTTGTCAGTTCTATTCTGGTTGTCTCCTAGGAGAACATGTGGATCCCATGGTTCCAAGCCTCTAGAACTGCTCACTGACCATAATTAGAGCCTCCAGGAACCTTTTGTACACTGTGCATTTCTAGCATGGCTCACAGAATTTAGAGAAATAGTTAAGTTCTCTGGTTTATCATAAAGGTTGTTTCAAAGGTTACTGACAACCAGATTAGATAAAAAGATATATAGGATAAGATCTGAAAAGGGAGCTTATTTTCCATGGAGTTGGGATATTTTATCTTAGAGAGAGATGAATGGGTTTTTGTCCCTACATGCCCTTATGCCCAGAAGTTCCCTCTTCCTGTGCCTTTGGGTTGTTTTGGAGACTCCACAAAAGTGTGATCAACACTGTGGAAACAGGCACACAAGAGTGTGGACTAAGGCTGATAGCTCCAATGGGGAACCCAGCCAGGCCTTTAAATTCTTTAATTTAAATTCTCTTTGGCCCCCTTGTCTACCATTCCTCCTGTGTAGAATATGAAACGGAATCTATGATCTAGTAGCAGACAAGGTGGAACAAAGAATTTTTTTATGGATAGCTCCTAGACACAAAGCTGGGTGAATATTAGCGTTTCTGTGACCCATCTTATAGAAGATGGATTCTAGTTTCTATAGTCTGCCTTGGATTGGGAGTCAGAAACAAAGAACTATAGATGAAAAAATTATTTATATATATATATATATATATATATATAATATGTGTGTATATACACACACACATATATATACCAGTTAGCTATGTACATATTTCAATCATCATATACTGTCATGTAAATTGACTGTTATATATTCTTAGAGACACCAGAGATGGCTGCTCTGAGAAAATGCTTTGTATCTTTTTTTCCCCCTCATTTAACAGGTCTCAGTATCAAAATCTTGCTTGTGCTTCTCCATCTTAGGACTTTCTGTCCTAGTTACACTAATTCTATGTCCCTGACTAGGGTTTTGATGGCCATGGCCCCTCCTCCCCCCCGGTGAATGGATTGACTCATTTCTTAGAAGTTCTAACTTGATTTATACTTGGAAAGTTTGCTTCCTAGAGGCTAACTTGCATCATGTCCCTACGTGTGGGGTTTCCCTTCTGCTCCCGCTCACCAGTTCCCATGGGCAGCAAGAGTGGAATGGGTGGTTGTAGCCGGCCAGCTTACTCAGAAGCCTCTTTGTTTCTGAATTAGGTTGCCGTTCATTCTGTTCATGTTGTTCTGGACAAAAGACCTGGGCTTGAAAGTCTGAAAACTTAAAGTTGGCTTGGAAAAGAAGGTCTCCCGGCACAACGATGGGAACTTCATTTGTAATCACACCAAGGTGGCCTGCCCTGCGTAGGCATGATGTAGCTAAATCATCACCCCCCTACCACACACACACACAGACGGATGGACATTCCTTCTGCCTTTCCAAGAATGTTTCCATTGCCCGTTATTTAATGAAGCCTCGAATGCAGAAGCGAATCAGCTATGGCGGTTCCTAAGCCCTAACTTACTGTTTTCTTTGACCAAATCTTTGGACACCCTCCTTTTTTGAATGACATTAGATGATAAAACTGCCTGTATTAACTGGGTTCCTCATCAGAGCCCATCTGGTTCATAACTTGCTGCCTTGCAAATGGGATACCGTGTTGAAATACTCAGTGATATATTTGGAGAAGCTTGAGCTACAGAGATTAAAGGCAATTGGAGTCAATTGAACTTTAAAATATGCACAGGAAAGTTGCTCACTTTTGTCCCAAACGTGTCTGTAATATTTTATAGTAGCTCGCTCTCTAGGAGCTCTTTAGTAACACTAGCTCTTCCTGAAATTTATATACTGTGTGAACATCGTGGGGTCAGTAGATTTCTTTGCATATAACTACATTGCATTCCTAGGAGAAGTTCAGCATACTGTAGAAAAATTCATCAAAATCAGGTGCAATGTTCTTATATGTGACAAGTATGATGGCTACTGAAGATATTACCAGAGTCATTATGGTCAGAAACTGAGTCTTAGCCACCCTAACAAGCCAAGCTTCTTCACCGGTTCTCAGTGAGCCATTTATACAGACAACTTATAGTTAGAAGACATAAGTGGGGGATTTATTCAATGTGACTACATAGGAAGTAGACAAAGAGATCCAATGGCCTCCCAGTCTACTCTTGGGGTTCCTGACATGAGGCATAGATGTAAATAAAGGGTCAGAGCCATGCACAAGTGACCAGTGCTAGTCATGGTACGTTCAGTCCCCAGACCTGCATGAAAAAGCTATGCACTGTGCATGCATCTGTATTCCAAGTTCTAGAAGCCTGGGACTTGGCTTGCTTGTTGGACAGCCTAGTTTAATTGGTGAGCTCTGTGTCAAAAAAAAAAAAAAAAACAAGCTGAATTGCTCTTGATTATATAAGAACACAAACACACACACACACACACACACACACACACACACACACACACACACACACACTTTCAGAAAGATAAGCTCCTCCTCTGCAGCATCATTTTTGTTTCTCCAGCATGAACTTCTTGGGAAAATTCCAATTTTGAGCAGTCTATTGCTTCAGTAGTCTGATAGCCAAACAGGTGGGCACAAGGTTCTCTTTAATATGTCTTAAAACTTTAATTAATTAATTAGTTAATTAATTAATTTTTTTGCCAGGACAGTTACAAAGAGGCATTGTTGTGGTCTCCACTGGGATTGGTAGAACAGAGCTGTGCGACCCTCAACCCAGGACCCTGTCTTTCTCCCCACTCCCCACCACCCCAGTTTGAGGATGTTGAGCAGCATCTAGATACGTTCAGGCCCCCTTCGTTGTAGGTAATGTGTTCTACTAGGGTTCTGATGGGTAGAGGCCAGGATGCAGCCAGCATTCCAGTGCATGCGACTAAAGAGCCCCACATGTGAGACAATGGAACACAAAACAAATGCTAAGTGGCAGCGAGTCTCTCTTGATCTCTGTTGCATAATTTTGAAGGCATTTTGTGTTTATTAAGAAGCCTCTCCCTACCCCTTCCTTCCGTGTTTGTTAGAGGAGAAATGTTCCTTGCCTCAGGAGGTATGGTCTAGTGGGTTCCTACTTAAGAAGTAGAGATGACCTTAGGGACTTGAGCTGCGCCCTCAGGCTTCAACTCTGCAGCCTGAATGTTCAGAACATGTGTGTCCCTCAGGAAACTGGGTCTGCTCCCTGAAGGCACATTACGACAAACCCAACTTTGTTGGTTTTGCTGCTTCCCAGGAATTCTTTGAGGTCATCTACAACTTCTGAAGCATCAGAAGTTACAGCTCTCCACATTTTCCTGGCAGAAATCCTGGATCTGGTTTCCTAGTTGCTGTACTTTGAGACATCCAGACTCATAGTTAGCTAAGCAGTCATTGCAAAACAAGGAAAGTTAGAGCTCTTCAGTACCCAGCATTCTTTGCTGCTCCCAAAAGATCTCACACTCACGCTGCACCTAGGCAGCTGTACCCCACCACCACCTCCAGCAGAAAACCTTCCTTGAATGTCTTCTGTTTCACAGGTGAGACACTCAAGTACGCCCAGCATCATGGTCCCTTCTCTGAGGTTGTTTATGGTCCATTGTGACTCAGAAACTGAACCGTTGCAGAAACTGGCTATTATTACTTCAAGTGCTTATGCTGTCTCTGGAGTACGGGGACATTCTTTTCCAGGAGATGAACACTCATAGAATAGTATTTAGAAAGATGAAGGAGAGGAGTTGGAAGCTACTAGTAGAATAAAGGTCTAGTGATTGGTGACATTTTGTAAGTCAAAGGAATAAAGAGAGACCAACTAGCATTGAGGTAAGCAGAATGATGATGTGCAAAGTACCCCTCACTAGTCTCTGGCCCCCGTGCAAATGATACTGTCCATGACAAAGGCTCTTTGCACATGTGAGTTGTGAGCTGTTCATTTGCATACCTCCAGTATTCTAGTGAGTGGAACAGCAGTACTGTGATAAAATGACCTATTACTGTTCTTCCTTGGCACCTGGACTTTATATATACAAATCCCAGCACAGTTCTCGCTGATGATTTTCTGCTGTCCTAACCCTGTCCCCTTCCCCTCATTGGTAACGTGAATAAAGGGTCCTATAGCACTAATAGGAATTGAAGCATGCTATGTTTCCACTGACAATCGAAGCTGGGGTGAATTCAAAGAGAAACCTCCAGACACAACCTTCCAGATCTCTATTAACAGTAGAGGTTCATTACATGCTTGTTGTCTGAGGTAATTAAAATCTTATTTATTACGATAAGAGATTGTGGGAGTTGTTGATTCAGACTTCTTGGTGTTTTATGAGTTGAAGTCTTCAATAAGCTCAAATGATCCAAATTGATTGTCTGTGCCCTTTCCA
The DNA here is from genome assembly GCA_023101885.1 of Typhlomys cinereus. NCBI lineage: Eukaryota > Metazoa > Chordata > Mammalia > Rodentia > Platacanthomyidae > Typhlomys > Typhlomys cinereus. The sequence goes on along the minus strand of JALPQD010000084.1, from coordinate 1,035,435 downwards.
GCGAGATTCACAGCTGGTTCATTTCAGCTCTGGTTAGAGCATTTCGGCAAGTGAGTTAGAAGTGAAGACATTTTTCTTAATTTCTTACCACGCACACATTACCATATGGTGTAGGTCTCCAATCCCTTATCTCAAACCCCGGAGGCCAGATGTTGTAGAATTCAAAATCCATTTTCGAAAGGTGTTCTTGTGTGTATGCATCATGGGATATGCTCTGTAGAAGAGTCTCCCTAATAGGTTGGTATTTCTATAGCAAGCAGGTGAATTGAGGTTTAATAAAGACGTTTTAATGTTGGCTTCAAAACAAGGGTTACGATATAGAAAGGAACCCAGAAGAGAGTGAGACATGTCTGAGATTCTGGGTGTCGGCTCCTCAAAGCGTGTCTGAGATTCTGGGTGTGGGCTCCTCAAAGCAGAGCTGTTCTTCATGGTTTTCAACAGGATTCACAAAGGATTTTTGGTGGGGTTTGAAGTTACTCTCTTCAAGTGGTTGCTAAGAAACCTAAATGAGGTCACTGGATGGTTCCCGAGAGACCTTGATAGGATAACAATTGATAAAGTAAAAGTCTAGCCCCATAGGAATAAATGAGGAATGGATATATTTAGTGTAAGCAAAGTTAACAATCTTAGTGAATGTGTAGGGACAAACACATTTATGTTAACATCTTACGCCTAGATCATTGCTATTTTAACATAATATGTCTCTATAAAAAGAGTAGATATATAGATATAGATGACATAGATATAGATATGTCCGCAGCCTTTGCAGCATCTTGCTTCTCAGTGGTCATTCAGATTCTGAGGTTTGGGGTTCCTGCTCATGACCTCATTATTTCCCTGTCTCTGCATCCTGTCTCTGTACTGATTGGAAGCATCGGCTGTTGAAATCAATGAGTTTTTGTACAACATTATGGCAATGTGCCTTTCAGTCTTGAAAAAAGTCTAAGACCACTGTGTGGCTCTGGGGGTCCCTCATGTTGCTTTGGTCTCAGAGAGCCTGGGGTAACTGTCACATAGCCCTGGTAGGCTGTCATCTGTCCGTCCAGAGGAACAAATGGTTGCGTCTGGATGCTTTGCTGGTCCTCCTCCCTTCTCAGTCACGGTACTGTGCAACATTATTGATCAAGCTGATGGACTGACTCTTGGGCAGGGAATGGCCAGTGTAAGGCTGGCTTCACTCTGTGGGCAATTCCCAGTACCACATTCCACTGGGTTCTGCAGCTATCCTCCCTTGCCCATTGTCCTTGAGGTGTGCCACCGACCCTAGTATTCTCTCCTCTCTGCTCACGTCTGCTCTCCCACCCAGGGACAGATTGGTGTTTTCCCTCAGAGTGGAAATATGCACCTCGTGTCTGCCAGCGACGCCGTCACGCTCCAGCTGGACATTGTCCTGCCTGATCCCTGGGTTCTGCTCAGGCGATTCTTGCCTACCTTTCTTCCCCTGCTCAACTAATGTACTGCTGACACATGGAGACCTCGCGAGGTTTCACCCTGGCACTACACTGTTCTACACAGCTCACGTGAGGGTCAGTCCATCTGAATCGACCCTTGCTGTTCATAGCAGTGTTTTTTTTTTGGCCACAGTTTTAATGTCTGCAGAACAAGTTCAGACATGAGAGTGACGTGCCTTCTTGAAGACTTGTGTTAGGAGCTGGTATATTAATGACTTTGAAGCATCCTTCACTCAAACATCTTTTTATGCGTATGTATAAAAATGCCATATCACATTGGATGCTAGTTTAAAACATTAATAACAAAGAAGCACATGTGTTTAGTGTTATTTAAGGTGATGGGATTTTTTTGGTTATTTTACTTGTGCTCTATTCTTTTTTTTTTTTTCATCCTTCTGTCCTATGACATTCTTATCATTCTTTTAGAAATGCCAAATTCAGAAATTTCTTTCTGCTCCGTTTCCCTATACAAACGGGTTTCCCCTCCCCTTCAACTCAAGTAAATGTCCTTAGAGGATACCAGGAGTGACTTGACATTTCTGTTATCTTGAAAACCATAAGCATATGTTGACTTGTTAAAAAAAATCAAAAACATAAGCTTTGTGTCTTTATGAATACGCTACCGTCCTGATTTGTTACTCAGAGGCTGACTGAGACATGCTCTGTTAAAGATAGCTCACATTGTTTCTTCTTTTCCTTTCCCTCCTGTGTTCTTTACATCAATCCCTGAAATGATCACATCCCTCCGCACACTCTTGGTTGCCTGCCATCTCAGACCTGCTACTTCATGTGACATTGGGGGCTTGGACAGCTGGTTCTGGGGTTCTCTGTTGCCTGCTCTCCTTCAGTTTAGTCAACATTAATTTGTTGGGAAGCGACTTCTATCAAATGGCCTGGGAATACCTTGGAATTTAGTTGGTGACTTTGTTGCAATAGGTCTCCATTTCAGAGTGTAATGTTTCAGCCTTTGCTAGTAAAATATTTAATTCCCATCAGGCTGAGCTTTTGGGGTATAGATCGTGTAATTAAGAGGGGCATTTGAGGAGGTCCCCAATACTTAGTGCATGCTCAGCAGAGAAATTAATCTGTGGCTGTACAAAGCAGGAGAGCTGGGATTGTGAGAAGCAACCTTGTCCCCAGCAAGATGTCTGCTGACAACGCTGCTCTCAGCCATCCTTAGATCTGAACCTGACTCAGGGCCTAATCATGGCATGTCCTTGGCACGTGGCATGATAGTAGCTGATGGAATCTTCCAGACAAGAGATAGCCAAGGAAATGACATGCTGTGAAAAGCAAACTTGGCTAAATTGTAGTAACACTCAAAGTAAGATCCTGGTGATCTTTGAGACCTTCCAACAAACTGGAGGAGGTTGGTTGTGGGAAGGAGCTAATTGTACCAACAAACTAGGCACCATTTAATGAACACTACCTACGCCTAGAACATTCCAGATGTTCTCTCATTTGCATTTCACATCCGTCATGAGACCTGAATTGGTGAGGGGTTTGGCTGACATTGGCCTGCATTCATGCTCTACAAGCTGTAGAGTCCCAAGAATCTGAACCATACTTGTGTTTTTGACAAGTGATTTCATTGATTTTCTTGTCATTGCTTTTCATTGTTTCTAGAACCATCCATGCATGCAATAGAAATACTTAACTACTGCTTATTGTACAAAATCAAAGGGCATGCATGCAGACGGCTGAATCAGAGAAGAACGTATAAAGGGTGCAGGAAATGCTGTCAGCTGTTTGTGTATAAATATTCTTTGGAAATACAGACCTAGATAGACTTTCCGTGTTCTTATTTAGAGCTGCATTATCTGAGAACAAATATCATATAAACTAAACGCTGCCATTCTGTATTTCTGAAATCTGCATGAAAGAGGTGGAAGGAAATAAAATGGTTTTATTTGATTATCTCATTCTTTATCAGTTATTTTATTAGTGAATATTACACAATCATAAATAATATAAAATTTACATTTTAATTGATTTTAATAATACTTAGTATTTGCCCTAATAAATTTAAACTATTATTTTAACATAAAATCAGTTCTGTTTGTATACCAAGTCTTTGAAATGCAGTGTTCATTTCATGACGGCAGAACATCTCTGTATTGACAGGCAGTACCTATATTCCACATCCTCAGTAGTCACACATAGGTCACTGCTACTATGTGGAAACACAGTTACAGATGTTCTAGACCGTAATTAAGGAGTTTAATGAACTCACCAGAAGATTAATGATGGTTTTTCAGGAAGAATTTTTGTACTGAGTATTTTGTCCTTTTGATATTCAGAAAACAATAACAAGTAGGGCATTGTATGTGAAGTGGCAGATTAGACAGGATGAAGAAATCTAAAGATCTAATTTGAAACGTGACAACTATAGTTGCTAAGAAGGTATTTTCCCTAAATGAGTAAACTGTGGCTGCTCTAACCACAAAGGGCAAAAGCAAGTACCTGTGCAAAGTGCTGGATATGTCCTTTCACTGTGGTAACCATTAACTCTGTCTCCGGACCTCATGCTGTACACCCCCAATGAAGATAAGATGTTTAAAAGTATATACAGATACTTACATTCTGCAGTTAATATTGGCATCTAACTTTTTGTTGCAAAAACTTCACCTCTGTGAATCATGGGATTTCCTTTTGTAAGCATTCTGAGTTTTTCCTCCTTACTTTTGTCCTCTTTCACAACATTTATTCCCAGAGCTTTGAGTACTGTTCTTCTCGGAATCTATTTCCAAGCTGAGGAACTCAAATAAAGCTGGCCGGGGAGACCTTTGTGCTAAGACAGTATAGTCCTCAAACAGCCCGATCGGATATATTGTGAGTTCAAGTCAAGAGGATTTATGGCTTGTGCCTCACACCACTCCTACGCCCACACCTTTTTTTTGTCCTGTCAAAATTTGAGCAGAAAGGTTTCAGGCCATCTTAAATCTCAAGCCTTTAGCAAGTTCTTTACTGCCTCCGTCACTCAGAAGGGACAGCCAGAAAGATTTATACAGAATAGAAAGAAGTCAAGTTTGAAAGAAACTCTATTACCTCTCACCCCTTTAAATCCCCAGCACAGATATTCATGGCATCCCTTTGAGTGGAGCTAGAAGGACATTCCAAAGGCTTCTCACCCTGCCATTGTATGTCTGGCACTGCAGTGAGCACAGGGTGTATTTTGGAAACACTTATTGGGATATAGGGACACAGGCCAGGCAAATTTATCAAAATCCTATTTTATGTAAAAACATAAATTTCCCTTCTTGAATGTTGGAGGATACCTTAAAAAAGAATTGGGTTAATACACAGAAGATTGGGGTAGTGGTTCACTGTGAAAGAACGCGGCTCTTACCATTCAGGTATAACTCTCACTTCTGAGTCAAAACCTGACAACAGCTACAGTTCAGTGTTTCAAGAACTATACTTAGTCCATCCCTCAGTATTTAGCATCCTGAGACCAGGGAAGACTTGGAGTATAGGAATGTTCCCTTGTGTTCCTGCCTTTTTCCAGGCACCCCTATGTTTGTGTCTGCCACTCTTCTTAATCAGTCATTCATTAGTAGGCCAGGTCTGAGCTGCAATAGTGTCACTGCATATAAGCCACGCCCCTCGAACAGTAGGTCTTCTGTGTGTTTCCTTTACTCTTGTCAGTCTCCCTAACTCTGCTGAGTAAAAATGACCTAGGTTCTGACAGATTTAGGCGAGGCTGCATAATGTCCTTCTAATTGCTTGGTAATGGGCAGGCTTGGTTTGCATTTAATGGAGAACCACCACAACTCAGTAGAAGGTAGGACCCCGTTTCTCTGCATATAAGGGAAGGTGAGAAATGCTCTGATGGTTCACTGGGGAGTTGTCCCTGACCTCATATAGGACCTCACTGCACCCTTCTCTGTTTTCTAAATTCTCCATGGCGTTTAGGCAAGCAGGTCTGCATGGGGCATGCACAGGCCTTGTCTCAGTTATGTGTGGGGGTTGTTTCAGTAGGTGCTGAGATCCTGAGACACAGGGGTCTCCTGGAATATTCACGACACAGCCTGGAGCCTGATGCTCCTGAGCAGAGATAGGAGGCAGTGAGGAGAGATGGGGTTAGCAAGGTAATCAAGGTCCTAATGATGTGAGGTCCAGGAGACCAGGCAAGATGGGAAGGGCAGAGTTACTGGCTTGAAGCTCTGAAGGAGCTTCTGTTTGTTCTTGTAGGAAACCTCTGCCTACTTTTGGGTACCACCACGAGATGATGAGGGTACTGTTTCCCAAGAAATGATGGCTCCAGCCAGAGATGGGCCATTGAGAAAGGCCCAGTTCTGGTTATGTCGTGAGGAAAACAATTCCACCCCAGGGAAGTAGTTATTAACCTAATATGAAGAAAACAAACCTCTCCTTTTTAAATGAATATGAATTAATAGACTGGAATGAATTGTGTTAGGCACAGCATATTCTAAGATTTTTGTTCAGTATTGATGGTCCCCACATTATAATGGTGTGCAAGTAAGAGACACTCAGAAGGAAACAAATTGTAAATTTGAACTTTTGTTCTTCCTGTCTCCATTCTGGGCAATGTTAGTTAGCTGTCATGCTGGGAAACAAACCCACTCTGCAGTGAGTTATAGTGTGAAACTGGATGCACAGTAGGTTGTGTCTGTCAAATGTATATTCCTTCTATAATGGGTGTCTTAAGACGGACTGCATATCAGTTGCTCTTCTCTGCTGTGAGACACTATTCAAAATCAAGCAACTTAATCCATTATGGCGGAAAAGGCATGGCTAGCTGGCAGAAGCTGAAGGTGGACTAAGTCACATCCTTTATGAAGACTGAGCTACAAAACTGTCACTTGCAAAAACAGACCGCTCCTGGAAGTAGGGTGGGGCTAATCTACTTCAAGGCACACCCCACTGCTTTCTTCCATCAAGACCCTACCTACTAAAGGTGGCATGACTTTCCCGAACAACTTGTATGTAATTTCATCATTTAAAAATTGGTAACTTCATGTATGTATATAATGAATTTTAGTCATCTTTACTCTTCTCTCTCATCCTCTTCCTCTCTCACACTGAAACCATACTTTCCAGCTAGTGCCCCTCTTGCTTTCGTGTCTTTTTGCATGTATGTTCTCCTGAGTTAAATTAGGATTGCATTCGTGAGCACATGTTTGTTACTGGAGCCTGGGCAACTTACGAGTGACTACATCACTGAAGAAAATGACCCTGTTCCCCTAGCCACAGTTGCTGCCAGTAGTCCATGGGGGTGTGGCTTCATGAGCTCTTCCCCAATTCATCAAGTAATGGCAATGGGCCCAACGTCACATAGGTAACCGAGCTGCCATGAGCTTCAGTGTCGTGTCCAGAAGACAGTGTCTCACGGAACTTCTACTCAACCCTCCAGGTCTTATATTCTTTCCACCTATCTTCCACGATGTTCTTTAAGCCTTAGCAGCAGTGATATACATGTCCCATTTCTGTCTGTGCACTCTACCATCATTTACTCTCTGTATTTTGACTGTACGTGAGTCTCTGTATCAACCACTGTAATAAGAAGCTTCTCCAAAAAAGACTAAGCGCAGCACTAATCTATGGGTATAAACATGAATATTTGGAAGGCAGTTTGACCGTATTTCCATTTAGCAGAAACTTTAATAGTAATTTCACTCTATGAACTAGCAGATGCAGACTCTTGACCAGGTTTACAGAACCAGGCAAGAGTCCCCTCCTGTGCAACATGTTCCAAATCAGAAGCAGTGGTTACCCCCACCACAGTCATGCCACTGTTGTGCCAGTGGATGGCCAGCCAGCCATCCCCGTAAATCCTTGGCACTATCCTCAGCACTAGGATGACAAGTGTGCACCACTGTGCCCACCTTAAGCTGGTACTGGGGATCAACCTCAGGTCCTCGTGCTTGTGTTGCAAGGACTTTGCTAATTGAGCCCTCTCCCCAGCCTCTGGAAGCTTTTTTTTTAAACCCTCAAGTTGTATTACATTTTTTCCTTGTTCAAAATCTTTTATTTCCAGTCAAAGATCTTACCTTGACTTCAAGATCTGACCAAATCCCCCCTCCCCTCCTTAGTGTCTCTTTGCCTGTTCTTTTTTTCTCCTACATTTAGCACACCCTCTCATGCTGTCCCTTGTCACTATTTATTTCTAGCATCATCACAGCTTTCTGTGGTCTTTCCTCTCCTAGCTCATTCACTTTCTTCTGGTTACCTATGTTTGCTGTCTTCACAGCAACCATGACTTTGTGAAATTACTTACTGATATGTATGCTTGTTCTCTGCCTCCTATCCCTACGGGCTGCGTGTAAGCCTTTGTAGAAGAGGAGTCTGTCTGTCTGCTAGGCGCTGAATCTTAGCAGCTGCCAGAAGACACAGTTCTGTGACATGAAAATAACATTGGAATGCATTCTCATCCTGTGGGCACCTGGTTTACAGTTAGCAGATTTATTCCCTGAGAATGGAAACCTGTCATTCATTCATTAAAAAGATGTTTAAAGAAGCAAATCCTACCCCCAAAGTTCCTCTTAAGACGGACTTGAAAGCCCTGGATAAATTTGTTTCTCCCAAGTAAACACATTCATCCCCTTGCCCCACGCTGGGAGGCTGTGTGTTGGTCCTGCAGCTGAGAAAATGCTCTATTATGGGCTGCTCTTGCTGAGTGTAGCTCCTCTATTAACAACCATTACGTCTACGGATCAAGACAGATTGTTCCAATTAGTCAGTGAGGTCCAGGTTTTTGAGAGCTGTTAATATGTACATGAGCAATTACTGTTGCAGAGTTAAAAGGCGTGCCGGTGGGAATTTCAGATGGAGATTAGCGGTTTCATTCGTGATGAGCCAAGGCCACCAATGCCTGCCCACAAAGGGATAGGGGACCACAGGCTCCTCTTCTTGGTTCCACCACTCACCTTGCCGGACCTGTGTCTTCCTGTGGATCCACTGAGAGCCAGGTGGGAAAGCCTTAGGCAGGTCAGAGTGCTGAGACCAACTAGTTCTTCAACCCGGTGGGACCTAAGACGCCAGCAAGCAAAGGGAATTCTTTTTTCTTTTTTCATTAGTATGTGTTTGTGATGTATATGTATGTGGGTCCCCGTGCACCTGGGTAGAAACGGAGGGCATTTGGTGCCTTGCACAATTGCCATCCATGTTCATGTTTCAACAGACCCACTTCACCCCAGAGCTTGCTAGCGTGGCTAGTCTTGCTAGCCAGCTTACTCCCAGGGTCCTGTCTGTTTTCTGAGTGCCGGGGTTACAGGTGGGACACTGCACCCACACACGGTTAGGTGGGTACAGTAGATTAGAACTCAGTCCTCTTGCTTATGTAGCCAGCATCTTAGCTGCTGAGTCATCTCCCCTGCCTCAGAAGCAATTGTTTTAAAAAAAAAAAATTAATCTTGTAAGCTAAATTTACACACTTGGCTAATGCTGGGAGGGACATTACAAGTTTGAAGCTAGCCAAATCCTCACCTTGAGACCCTGTGTCAGAAAGAAAATGAGAAAGTAAGGAAAAAAAGTAAGTAAAAACTCTACTTTGTTTTCTTTTTCTTTTCTTTTTTCTTTATTTATCTGGGATTTCCCAGGCTCCGCTCATCGGGACCAGAAGTACAGGCTACCACTGTTTCCACCAGGTGTTTTTACACGGACCTGTGATCCGAACTCATGACCTTCTGTTTGCCAGGCAAAGTCCTAACCCCTGAGCCATCTCTCCAGCTCCCCTTTCTTATTACTAATAAATGACAGCAAAACACTCAGTTGTTTTTGCAGAACACTGTACATCATATATGTTCATGGGCAGCCATGCCTATACATTGTGCTCAGACTCTTATCTCACGATAAAAACAAGGACTGGAATCAAATAACAGATGATTGGTGAACTGTGGTGGTGACATCTCTCTTTCTGTGAAGTCAGTTGCTTTGAACAATTGAAGGGTGTCCTTGGTCTCCAAAGTACTTGAACGTCCACCATTTGAGCTGAAGTGTTATTGCTTATTTCAAGTCCAGTCTAGGAGCTAGAATGTATTCATGTGTTTCCTAGCCAGATCCAATGCATGAATGGAGCTGGCCAGATGATGTTAATTGCTCAGCTGTGTTGAGTCATAGGGTGGGCAGTCTGGGATGAGTCACTTTCCTGGGAAAGGAGGACCTAGTTGTCTTTATAGCTGAAGACATGGACCCGTGTCGGGGAAACATTAGATATGTGGGCATACTGTTTTTCTTGCTAGACATCAATGAACTTGCTTTGTTTGCTGAGGAAATTATCAGATCAGACTAGGTTGGGGCTCTAATGGATTTGAAGGGATTCTCTTAGAAGAAGAAAGCAACTTGGTCATTGGTGTCCTCTGTGGAAACAGAATTTTCAGACACAGACTTTCAAAACAAGTACAGCTGGAAACTCAGCACCTGGGACCAACAGCAAATGCTAGTAAGTGGGTTCAGTCCCTCTGGATACCCAATTGCTCAGATGTCTAAAGGTAGAGCAAGAAGTCCAGGTCTTTCATACAACATGCTAGTTATAGGAAACAACAATTGATAGCATTCTTGAAAATTGGTAAGACTTTTTTGGGTTTTTTTGTTTATGTGTTTGTTTGGTTTTTTTTTTTGCTTTTGTTTATTGGTTGGGCTATAGATGATCAACGAATTCTAGACAATCCCTATACCTCAGCCTACTTCCAGACCTAAAAGATAGTTGTCATAGTTGGGCACAAGTGTCAACTCGACCGTTGTGGGTTTGAGCTCTGGGCACATTTGTAGAGAATTAATAGTTGAGTTGAGCCCAGAGTGAACCTAAAGGAGATTGTCTAGCTGATGGGGACGGTCCAGCCTATGGCGAGTGGGATTAGGCCCTAGAATAAATCATGTAGAGCTGGTTGAGAGAGTTGGCATCCTTTTGTGCATTTGGCCAGACACGCTGGTCTGGCAAGTAAGGCTCTTCCCTCTTTCAGCCATGACATAGAGATGGTGTGACCAGTTCCCTCGACCTTGGTGTTGGCATGAGTTCTCCCGTCAAGCTGAACAGGACTATTAACTGGACTATCAGTAAGAAAATAAATCCCTTGTTCTCTTAAGCCATCTGATGGTCATTTATCAGCAACCATGCAGGTGAACTGCAACAATAGTAATGTTTAAAATGTTCCCACCATGAAAAACAGTGAGGCAGTGGATGTGTTAATTCACTTCATTTAGTCATTCTGCAGTGGTGAACATAGGTCATAATGTGGTGGGGTAGTGGTCAAGTACAAATGTGTTCAGTTGCAAATTCAAAACAGAGCCAGCCAGGTACGGCAGCTCATCCCTGCCATCCTAGCATTCGGAAGTTGAGGCAGGAGCATCACCAGACAGGGGCTACATGGTGCGTTTCCAACCAGTCAGGACTGCAACTTGAAATCTGTCTCAAGCAAACACACACGAAATGCTAATAATAATAGTTGCCTTTGAATTGTGGAAGTGTAGAGCAAGTTATATCGTTTTTTTCATTTAATCTCTATGGTGTAAGATAGTATCAAAGCGAGTATGCTCATAGTAGTTTTACAGCTTCAATGATTTTGGATATTTTTCATAGTAAATAATATTCCCTAGTCCTAAAGTCAGTTCTGATTTTTGTTACTTAAATTTTGATGCATTTTGTGAGTTTTTCACTATTAATACGTTTACGTTAATAAAGGAGAAAATAGCAGAATAACAATTCTAATCTAGCATCCTTTTCAAGACTTGAAACAAATCGAAAGACTACCTATAAAAACACAGAAGTAAAATCTGAAAGTGCAAATCATTTATGGTCCTTTACTTATCACAGTAATATCCATTGTATAGTGGTTCATACATTATGTGACTTCGAGGAAATAGTCTTGGGGGCAGGGGAGATAGCTTAGCATGTAAAGAATTTGCCACACAAGCAATAGGAACCCCAGATTCCATGAAATTCCAGTCCTGGAAGGCACAACCTGGGAATCTGCAGAGCAGGCTGGCTAACCAAATGGACCCTATTGTCAAACTTTGGGTTTGATCAGAAACTCTGTCTCTCAGTCTCAAAGCAACAGCACACTTCTGGGTACCAATTTCTGTTCCTGTTACACTCAGACTCAGAACAGAAGAAAAGAATGTTTATTTAGCTTGTGATTCCCGAAGAGATACACTCCATTGTGCGCAATCACAGCTAGCAGAAGGCCTGGCTGAAGGCAGAAGCAGCAGGCCAGTTGGAGTCACCACAGCCTTCTGGAGGCCGAGCAGAGTGCAAGGATTCTGGACTGGACTGGACTAAAACCTCAGAGTCTGCACCTGTGATAGCCTTTTTTTCCAGTAAGGCTCCATCTACCAAAGGTGCGACCACCTTTCCAAACATTAACACCAATTCAGGATCGAAACACTTGAGTATGTGGAGAGGCAACTCGTATTCAAACCGTGGCATCCTGTCTCAGAAGAACATGCTGTCTCAAAAGAATAAGGTAGACGAACAATCAAGGTTGATTTCCAATGTCAACCTGAAGCCTCCACAAGCACACACACGCGCACACACAAGACTTGAACATGTATTCCAGTCCTCTGCCCCTGCCCCCTGCATATACTTGAGGTGAAAGGAAGTATGCTTTTCCTGCAAAAAACACAGAAATTTCAGTACGCCCTGCAGTGTCCTGAGCTCCCTGTCCATCGCTAGATGATGGAGCATTTCATTGTGGATCAACACTCCTCTGTCTGACAGCTGTTGCTGCCACTTGGCACAGGTGTTGCTCTGGGCAGCTCCTGAACATCCCCTGCCTCCTGGCACTGAGTCCTGATGTTAATGTCTTACCCTTTGACAGTTTCCATAGGAATTCATAGAGCAATGTTTGTAAAGTGCATAGTGTAGCTACATGTACTAGAGCATGGTACTAGAGATGCCACAGAAACTTATTTCACCCTTCCAATGTTGGTTTGCCATTTTGAATCTTCCCCTGCTGAAAAACAAAACAAAACAAAACACCATAGTTAAACAGATCATATATCCAGGTTGAGTTCTTGGACCAAGTGTATTGATGTAAAGGTGAAAGGTCAGCCTGGTCTCCCTTATTACTGTCTGATTGGTGTTTAGGAATGTAAGCCAACACCCGACTTTACAAAGGAAGCTGAACATCTCTGGTCGGAAAGGCAGGAGTGTGTCTTTATGTGGGCATCACACCTCTGCTGCACAGTGTCAGTCCTTGTGATTATCCGTGGACTAGGATTGGCCACCAACAGGTTTTCATACCAGGGATGTTTAATCTCCAAGTTAAAGTTTTTGTTGTTGTTGTTGTTGTTGTTGTTTTATTCACACCTGACTATGTTCCTCCACCATCATTCACTGAGAATGCCAGGCATTGTATGCACTGAGTTACTTAATTCCATACTACAGGATGGGCTTTGTATGTATGTCCTTTGACCATCTGTGATCCTTGCTTTCCCTCATCATGCCGCAGGGTTGTATGTTGTGCTTAAGAATGTTTCTTTTTTATATTACTTGCTGGAGTAGGTATCTAGTGGTCCATTCAGATTTCAGTATTGTTTTTAGGTTCTTTCCTTGCCAACTACTCTCCAAAAAGAAAGAAAGTGAAAAAAGAAAACAATTTTGTATGAATAATTTATCACTTATCTTCTAATATACTGAGTGTAGCAGATTGTATTTAGTATTTTATTACCATTGTCTTGGAATTTTTGAATTATAAAAATTCCCAGGGAACACTCCTGGAAATGACTTCTTTATGATAAGCATTCTATAGACAGAAGTCCTAGCCTTCTCATTCATTTCTATCACCTCAGGGCCAAGTATAGTGTCATGTGTCTCTGTAAGTGACTGATTACATTTGTCATTGAACAAAAAAAAAAAAAAAAAAAAAGAAAGGAAGAAAAAGAAACCGCTGCCTATTGTTGGCTGAACTGGACACAGGAGGCCTCTTCCAGCCTATGTTTAAAGAGCTAGATCATGCAAAGTCAGTATCTTCCAGTCAGAATCCAGTTCCAATGTGGGCACATCATGCACACCAACACCTGGGTTAGTGAGCTTTTCATTTTGTTATAACTGAATGACAGACACAATTCTTGTCACTGTCTGTTGACTCAGGAGAGGTTAGGAAGTTCAGCAGGTCTCACCTAACCAACTTTGTTCAATTTAAGTAGATTATGTTATGAATGATGGAGGAAGCAATCAGAACTGGCAGGGAACTGAAATTTGAATAGGGCTTTCAATTTCTTTCCTGTGTCTAGTGCTCTTATGACGGTGGAAGGAACACTGGTTTTTGATGATAGGTGGAAAGGTTGGCTTCGGGATTGATAGAGTCTGGGGTGGATTAGTAAATCGATTGACTAAGAGTTTCAGTACTGTGCCTTTAGGGTCCAAAATGCACCTACCAGCAGCTTAACATAACAAGCCAAGTGGCATTTTCATTTTCTTTTTTTCTTTTTTAATTTTTTTTATTATTTATTCAGTTGTGTGTGTGTGCGCGCATGCGTATGTGTATGTATGTGTACGTATGTGTGTGTGTGGTGTGTGTGTATGTGTGTGTGTGTGTGTAGAACCAAGGGTGAATTTGGGAATCATCCTGAATTGCTTCTACCTCCTCTTTTTGTTTACTCTGTCCCGGGATTCACAGGCTCTGCCCACCAGGACCAGAAGCACAGGCAGCCCCCGCCTCCGCCCTGCATTTGTACTTGGGATCTGGGATCCGAACTTAGGACTCCCTGTCTGCAAGGCAGAAACTTAACCCCCCCCCCCCGAGCCATCTCTCCAGCCCATGCATTTACATTTTCAGAGTTATTTTATGCATGATCTCTAAGTGGCTTTGCTGTAGAAATATTATTTCTTCAGAAAAAAGCTATTATTTCACTTAACAAAATATGCAATTAATTTCTTGGTGATATAGTATTTGTCTCAATCCTTTTCTTTTCCCTTGGCTGTTCTTAGAAAACGTCATCAATCTTACTGTCTGTTTATTAGAATAATATAATAAATTAAAAAATGAGCTCATTATTAAGTACAATACTAATTAATTAAATTTAAATTCAAAAGGCTGCAGCTTAACTTCACTGCAATATGTTATCATTAAATTACCTGTTCTAAATATTTAAGAAGAGAAACAAAGCCAGAGAGATGAGTATTATCTTGTCAGTCAACTCTACTAACAGTGCAACCTCACATCCACCTCAGATGTTATAAATATGTTAAGAAGCGTACAGTGCAGAAGTTGCTATTGTGGTACTGTCTATGACTCAAGATGGAATTAATCAAAAGCCCCCTTCTTGAGGAAATTTCTATAGCTGCCCTTGGCAATTCTACCAAAGACCTTGTTTCATTCTTTCCTCTTGACATCTTCCTGCTGGGATGTCTCCACCCTTTTATATCCTAATGTTGCTAGTAAGTGTATCCTCTGTTTGGAACACTTTTTATTTTTGTGAATTCCTCCAAGCATTTTAATTAATTAATGTATTCACTTATTCATTTCTGTATGAATGAGAGAGAAGTTCAGATGTGCACATGTGTGATTAGAGAACATTTGCAAGTCCCATTCCTTCCACACTGTGGGATGCAGTTTCCAGGACAATACTCACGCTGCCAGGTTTTCTTGCAGATGCCCTTAGCCACCTTATTTGCCCCCAAGAATTAATTTTTTTGAAAATGTTTTCATTTCTTCTCTCTTTATTATCTTCATTTCTAAAGAAACAAGACATTCTTTCCCATGCATGGCTACCAAAATGACTAAAGTTCCTGACATTTAGAAGTATCTACAGCTTATCTTTTTTTCTAATGGGGAGAACCCAGAGAGACTGAACATCTGAGAGATCTTCTGTTGGATAAAGCCAAGTCTAGAATGTAAAGCAATTAAAATATAAAGCAGTTAAACTTCCTTTCCAGGCCTTGTGGTAAATGTGAGAGAAGATACAGTGGGACAGGGTTTTGGAACATGGTACATTGGATAACTGTACGGTAATGAAAAATGCCCATAAATTTATGATAGGCTGTGGAGTAATCCTTCAATAATAGTGCTCTGGACCATAATACAGTGCTGTGGCTTGCTGGTGAATCCACATCCACTCGGTGTAAAGCTTCTTTTAATGGTTTTCTCAGAAATGAAAGGGCCCAAAAATACCTAGCTTGTAGTCACCATTGGGAAGGGAAATGAATGGAGACCATTTGGAGAATAAACGTTTAGTGGTTGCCAACTTTTTATTTTAAAAAAATCAGGATTTAATATCTTTTCCCTTTTTGCCTGACAGCTTATGCATTTCTGCAGCATTACATGATATTTTGATTTATGTGTACATTGTAGAATGTCCAAATTGAGCAAATTAACATGTGTACTGCCAACTTTTTCCCTAGATCTCTCTGTCAACCCTTTCCCAAGCCTCTTTTGCATGAATTTGATACTGTGAACTCCCACAATCTGGGAGCAGTAGGAATCTCCTCTTTACAAAGATTCCTGACTCCCCAGTTTCCTGCGATGTTATTCATTTTGGCACTATTGGTAATGATACCACTACTTGAATGGGATTTTTAGCGAACAGACATACTCTGTATGTTTTTCGCGTCTCTGCATTCTGGGAATCAGACCCAAAAGCTCCTGCAGGCAAGGCAAGCGCTGTATCTGTGAGCTATATCCCTTCCCTTGAACAAATTGCTGGTTAATACCAGGCTACCTCAGAAGAATATGTGAAACAGTTACTGTCATTAGCTGATTTAGATTTTTTCATTCTGTTACACTTAAATAGCCTGGATAACTGAATTTTAATGGAGATGGAGTGGAAAGTAGAATAAAGTCAGATGATCAGAGTTATTAGCTACAAATTAATTAGTTGGTTTGCTTCTCTGAGAATCATTCTTTGTCATATCACTTTTACTTTAAGTGGGTCTTTGAGGAAGGTAATTTTGTATCCAAGCCTTCTCTAACCATTATCCTTATCCACTAGATTAGGGTTGATCAGTGAAGAGCTCTTGAATTCTGTATGTAAAAAAGAATTGTAGTACTGGGCTTAGGATCACCCAGAGGACTTGGATTTGTGGGTTTTAACGTGAGATTTTCCCAGTTTGACAGAGGCAGATGACTGACATCATTTTCCAAAGTGATCTTACCTTGACATGCTGTGTTGACCTGGCCTCAGCCCTTCCTTATAGTTCATTAATGACAGTTGGTTACCGAACTTGGGAAGACATGCTCTGATGGTGGCCCCAGTTAGAGCTCAGCTCTTCATGTAATAGGCTGGGAGTTGGTCCCGAAGCTTTTCCTGTGTGGGTAGCGAAAGTCAGAGTTAGGCACTGTAAGAGAGAGTGGGTTGAGGCACTGAGGATGTTAATATGTGATGTATAAGCTGTCACTACCCACCTCTGTGCTAGAGAGATGAACAAAAATTATTTCATCTCTCTCTGTGTGTGTGTGTGTGTGTGTGTGTGTGTGTGTGTGTATCTGGATCTTGCTATGACTTAAACCTCTAGCCTGGCCAAGCACCTGCTTCCACATACATACCAATGCTGATGTGTTAGCTTTACCCTTGGGAATGTCGTTCTTTCCTTATCATTTGCTGTTGAGAGTTTAGTTTTATGACTGTAGTGAGAAGCTCTCTGAAGTGGGTTTTTATGTTCTTCTGTCTACAATTATCTTACAGGAATTTGCAGCTAAGTATGACTTAAAAATATTGATCAGACCTTTCCCACTCTTTCTTTTTTCCTTTCATACAGTACCTAAATCTTTTAGCTTTGAGTTCTAGGGTCCTCAGAAAAGCCCCATATTTTTTTCAGATGATTTCAATTATTCTGATGTTCTTCCTTCAACCATCCCCTTGTCTTTAAAAATTCCCAATGTTTCAGAACTTGCATGTCACAGTCTAGTCATGTCATTAATAATCTAACTAGGAAAAGTTCCAGGGGTAAGCTGTGGGATGCTTGTGCTCAGTGATGACATAACTAGTTGTTATTAGAGATAAGATATATAGATCATTGCTAGCTGTGGCCTTCTCAAGTATTGGCTTCTAGAAGGAGAACCTGTTTTTATATTCTTCCTCATATTTTTACTGATACATTTCTAATCACACGTTTTTGAAAAGGTTAATAGAAATTGCAGTGCCTTATTGTCAGGATGCTTAAATGATTTCTTTTTCAATAAAGGGTATGTTATTAAAGAGAAAAATGACTTTGCTACCCATGCATTAATGCGTACGGTGCCATCTGTCTTAAGCCTGGGCAATCAATGGCGTAAGTGAAGCCAGTTTATTTCTCATAGATTTACTAGCGCTGCTGCATAAGTAGCCATAATGGAATTGATTTCTTAGGCCAAAGTGGCCTTTATCACATACAAGGGTTTGACGATGACTGTGTTAAACATTGGTCTTTATTAGTCTCGGTTACAGAGGTTTGCAGAACTTTATGCGTAAAGATTGAAAATACAGTGTTTGACATTTGTAACTTTTTTCATGCAAGGTGCACGCTGTGTATGTTTGCATGTGGGTGGGTATACATGTGGGTAGTATATTTGTAAGACAATGCTTGAGCATGTGTGCCTGTGGAGGCCCAAGTGTGACATAAGGAATCATCCCTGATTGCTCCTTATCACCTTATTGCTTTGCTCTGGGGTTTCCCAGGCTCCACCTTCCAGGGCCAGAATTGCCGCCATAACCGCCTTGCATTTTTACATGGGATCTGGGGAGCCGAACACTGGTCCTTCTGTTTGTGAGGCAAAGGCTTTAACCACTGACCCTTCTGTGTAGCCTGATATTTGCAACTTTTAGTATTAGCTGCTTGTCCTTGTTTTAGTTTTTTCTTTTCTTTCCCAGATGAGTCCTTATTTTTCAAAAATAAGGCATATACTTATTTATTTCCATGTACATGCATTCGCGGTGCATGCATGTGTATTTTGTGTGTGTTGCCTGTGGATGTGTACTCACCTGTCGTATATGTACACAAGTGTCCTTGAGTGTTCATGTATGCACAGGCCCAAAAGTAATATTGGGAATCCTCCTCCATCACTCTTCCACCTTATTGTTGTGAGCCCTTGGTCTCTAATTGAATCCAGAGCATGCCATTACAGCTGGTCTAGTTAGCCTATTTGTTCTGAGGATTCCAGGCTCTGCCTTCCAGAATTAGAATTACAGGTGGGCCATGACACTCATGGTATTTTTACTTGGGATCTGGGGATGTGAAATCGAGTCCTTTTGTTTGTACGGCAAAAGCTCTAACCACTGAGCCATCTCCCCAGGCAGACTTTTACTTATTTGTTTCTTTATTCACTTAGCTATTTTTAGTTCATTAGTTGAAGGGGGAAAGAAGGAGAAACGGAGGTGTGCACATGCAGGCCATGGCAGATGGGGGGAGTTCAGAGCACAACTTGGGAAGCCCGTTCTCTCCTTGTATATTTGTATATGTGGATTTTTGAGGGTCAAACTTAGGTCACCAGACATCATATCTGCCCAGCAGTCTTGGTTGGCCCAGCTCTTGACTTTCGTGCACCCAATCAAGTTGTTTTTTTTTTTTTTTTGTCTTCCATGGGCATCCCTTGTATGCCTATGCAGAGTCACAGAGAATATCATAGTGGGTCAGTATGTGTTCTATGCATTCAGGTGTTGTCTGAGTGTCAGTCACAGCCCATTTACCCCCTTCCCTGCAGGACCAGACTACCTTGGCAAGCCTCAGTTGACTCATCTCAAAAGTAGGTCTTACAGTGCCCACTTAGCAGGTTGTATAAAGTAGAGCTCAGAGTAGGTGGCTGAGTGTCCAGCATAGCTGGTCCCCTGGTCCCCGCTAGAAATGTTGCAAGCGTCCTCTCTAACCATTTTGTTGTTGCTGTGGAGTCAAGGCCAGATCCATCCACAGTAGTCACTTAGACTCTCACAGAAAGGGACTTTTGCAGTTTCTTTCCCCTTTTCTCTTAGACCTCCACCCTGTGACTGTTTAATAGGGCAAAATGGAGATGAAGCTCATTATATTAATTAAAATGATTTTCCTCTAATTTTTTTTTAAATTGCTAATTAATGGGAGAAAAGGGCTGGCTGTGGAAAACACTGAGCATAATGAAATTAGTGTTCCACCCGGTGCCCTACGGCCTCCGGAGCTGAATCCTTTAACCAGCCTCCACTGCCAACACACAGTCATAATTTTGAGTATAGGAGGTGACCTGGTGGTTTTCCGTCTGCTTCATAGACAGTGAATCCCTCTGCCACTCTACCTTCCCCTGACTAGTCTGCATTGTTAACTTTTTTTGTATAAATAACCTCAGCCTTACTCATCACCTGTCAACCCTGCCTATCATCCCAAGCCCTACTCATCACCCCTCAACTGGGCATTACCCCCTAGCCCTTCCTATCTCCCCTCAGCTCCGCACCTCACCTCAGCCCTACCCCCTCACCTCTTAGATGCCCACATGCAATGCCAGCCCCTTAGATCTTCAGGGTCTTGGCTAAAAGCAATAGTCTCTTTAAACAATGATTTGTCACTTACATGAACAAGCCTCTACGCCGTGCTAAATCTGATTCCTCCAAATACTTTCAAGTGTCGACTCGTATTTTAAAGCAAACAGCTGACAAAAATTTACCTGTAGGCTAGCTTAATCAGATTTTACCCTAGTCAGAAACCTAGCGAAAGAAATCGACTTCCTTCGTGAGCACAGCTTCCAAATCCATCAAAAAATGTGCCTCAAAGCCAATTTGAGTCTTTTTTTTTTTTTTTTTTTTTTGAAGATTGGCTAAATGATCACCCAGAAAATGAATGTGCTCCTAAGACAAGGCCAGGGGTAGGAATGGAAGGTACTTTTTTGTGTTTCAGTAAGTAGTTTTTCTTGTTCTAATAAAAAATCACATCACTTGTTGGAAATCTGGAGAGTACCCACATCCTCCAGGCAAGTGTTTGCAATTCATGATTATTTACTCCCCAGATCTTTTTAGATGTGCTATGTGTGAATCAGCCCAGCCTGCATGTAAGGCCTGAAAAAAATGTTCTGTAAGATTCCTTCCTAGCAAAGCATTCATTAATCACTGAGAGGATGAGACAGCAGTTTACTGGAAGTCAGAATCTACTTGTTCTTTGTTCAAAAATAAAGCAAAGAAGTTTCTGAAGAGAGAATAACTACTTTTAAGACTATCCTTTCAAAAGACTAGGGAGATGGCTCCACGGACAAAATGTTTGCCATGTAAGAAACATGAGATGAGTTCAGATCCACAGCATCCAGGTTAAAAAATATGGAATGCATATTGATAATCCTAGCATATTGATAATCCTAGCATATTGATAATCCTAGCATATTGATAATCCTAGCATATTGGTAATCCTAGCATAGGGGAGACTGAGACAAGAAGATCCTTGGTGTTTGCTGGCCAATGATGATAGTGGGTGATCTGCAGGCTCAGTGAGAGACCTAATGTCCAAAGATTAGATGGAGAGAGATAAAGGAAGACACCTAATATCAGCATCTGGCCTCCACATGCACACAAACACACACATGAACACACATACATGTGCACACACACACCACTTTTAATTGTCCATTGAAAGATAGACACTTTTTTAAACCATAACGAGCTCTTTCAATGTGATTTTTTTTTTTTATGGTGTCATCCACAGTCCACTGGAAAATATTCTTGTGTTCCTGGCAACCGTACACTAATTACTGCCTATACATTTTTAATAGTTTAATCTGTCATATTCTCGAAGAGGAAGGATTCTGATTCCAAACAAAACTGAAATGCATGACCAAACACATTATGAAATGTGTGGTCTCATTAAATCCTGCTGTTAATTCAGGCAGAAGAAAATTGCTTCGTTCAGAGGAGGAGCAGGAGGGTGGAGGTATTGCAGAGCCCTTACCACAATTGTCAAACCCCTATGTTGGGTGTTGGCTGCCCAGAGAAAATTCAGGTCATGATTTGAAAACCAGAACCTTATCATAGAAGAGCTTGTTCCAAAGGTAGAGATGAGTCTTAAGGAATACAGATGGGTCAACATGGCTAGAAATGGGGTAGAAATTTGTATAGAAATCCACTTGTGTGCTTCAGTTTCCATTGGCATTTCTACAACCTTTCCCCCCCTGAACCAAAGCCTACCTGTTTCTTGCTGGTCTTTCACAGCCAACCAGTTTCTCTCTCTCTCTCTCTCTCTCTCTCTCTCTCTCTCTCTCTCTCTCTCTCTCTCTCTCTCTCTCTCGCCTGTCCTGGGAAGAATCCCACCCACCATGGATGGGGGCTTCCCACATCAACTAGCCGATCTTCTACAAGGTTGTGTTAATTAGATAACTTATCATAGGTATTCCTAATGGCTCACTCCATTGTCAGATGAATGGGCACCTATAGCTACCACATTGCTGACTTAGCTTGTCCCAGGCATCCCGTCTCCTTCCTCCTCAGTACTGTGATTACAAGCCGGCTGCCATGCCTGTTCATAGTTGATTTGGGTGCTGGCATTCCAACTTGGGTCCTTGCGCTTGTATGACAAGCACTTTACCCAGGGAGCCACCTCCCCAGCCTCTCACTGTAGCTTCTGAAAGGCCACAGCCCCGCTGGTCAGCATCATTCTTAAGGGAGGTAGTCCTGTGAGCGTTTCCTGGCGTTCTCTGGATAGCTCACTGGGGAACAAACCCAACCTGCCTGGTGTGAGTTAGAGTCCAGGGGCGCTGCTTACGTCATTCTTGCAAATGTGCGTTTCACTGTCACTAGCTGCCCAGAACAAAAACTGACTGTTCTTTAAAGGTGGGCTTTTTTTCAAAAGGTGACCATAGGTATCTTCCTAAAATTCACATTCCTGGCACGCCCTTAAAAACCTTTGAGATGTTAGATGTTATTTATGAATGAGTCAGAGTAGCAGCATGTCCTCTGAAGGGATGCTTGGGCTATTTATTTATTAACTTATCCCTTCCACTGGAAAACTTACCATCTGGATGCCTTCCACATTTTAAAAACACATAAATTAAAACCTAGGACAAATGGTGTCTACCATGGGCGACCTTCAAACCTCTTCTCTCCCTAGTGGCCACACCCCATTCTGACAGTGGTTTAGTGAGCTAGGAGAAAGAGAAAATGTGCACAAATACTGATACACCTGCTCCTCTTCACTCAGCAAGATTGGAATTTCCTTTATGAGACCCTGAATTTGCTTGAACCTTTGTATCATAAGTGTTAATAAAATGTGAATTATGAATGCATGTAAGAGTTCCATTCCTAAAATAGCACCATGCATTTTCTATCGCCTGGCCACCTTCCACCTGTCGCCAACATTGTCCGATGTGATTTTTCCAACCTGCATTTTCTGACCGTGGTTGAATGATTTCATAAATTGCTTTCATGATTATGCCTATGTTCTGTTAAAGGAGATGGGTCTGATGAATAAATATATTGTTTGCAATTTGTCACTATCATCCATGTATCCTAAGTTATTCTTTAAACTGCAAGAGGCTTTTAGTGAAATCATATATATCCAAACATAGGCTTAACTTTGTACAAATGTTACCTATGCATACATACAGTTCTTAAATGGCATAAAATTTTTTTGCCACTTTTTAATCTTATTTTCTGCATTTTTGGAGCTAAAATTGTGATAACACGTTCTCAAAGAGAACACAAATGATTGTCAGATCTTTGGGATCTAGGTAAAGCCCTTCTGCAATCTAGTATCCTATGGTCTACCTGTAAAATTTCTCTAAATGAGTTGTTTCTAAGAACAGTCTAGTTGAAATATTGCTTTAAGGAATTTTGAGTCACAAGAAAAAGAGGGCAATATGTACCTAAGATTAATTAGTGTTTTTGGTAGATGATGCAACATTTGCATAAATCAGAAGCTCCAGTCTAGGCATTTATGATGGCATTGTGGTTAGATATATAGTAGACAGCTTGAGCATGGTTCACTGTTATGGGTAAAAGGGATCGGGCTTTGTTTTTCTGGGAATATCCCATTGATGAGTCAGTTGACCAACAAGGAGCAACTGGGGAGGCCAGGGACCTTAGAATCATAGTGAGTCATAAATCACACCGCCCATTCAGGGAGCTGCGAAGGACTCACAGATGTTCAATGAACAGCAAAGAATGCAGTGAAGAACTTCCAAGCAGACACATCTGAGAACATGGTGTGCGTCTGGCTAAAGGAATTAATTGTTCAAAAAACTCGAGTAAGGCAGAGAGTGGTTCTGGGATTTAATTAGACTCCTTCACCTCTGGAATGGATAGGAACTTAAACTGACCTCAGACACTGATGCTCCTTAACGTACCCACTGCATCTGAGTCCTGGTGCTGGGTAGCTCAGGTACAGCTCACAGTGTAGGAGTAACTTGCAGGCTACTTGGGTAGTAATGAAATGATTAGGCTACTTAGCCTGGAAACTTGGGGAATACTTCCTCGTAAGTGCTCAGTACTCCCCCAAAGCATAAGGAATATAGAAGAACTCGATAGGAGGGTCTAAAGAAAATATTTTCTAGGGGACACGCTATCACAGTGAATGGAAGAGTCGGATTATCTCATGGACAGAATTCAAGTCAGATTGGCCTGAGCAAAGAGAAGTCTGAGAAGGCAGACAAGGTGATGATATGAGCCTGGATTTTGTGTGAGGAGGACAGGAATGTTTTCAACCACTCTGAAGTGTTAAGGAGCATGCTGTCAGGAAAATGCTTAGGATGGCAGTGTGGACAGTGGAAGGGATCAAGAGACTCTGCTGCCTAAAGTCGCCCTGGGAAGTTCAGAAAAAAATTACAGTTAAGTGATGCTTCTTACCTCCCTAGATCTGCCTGGAGGCGGGGCTAGGGAAGTAGCCTGATGGAAGGACTATTTAGCCAATGCCCTTGGGAAGACTTGCGTTAAAGATGGAGGGAAGCTGCCGAGAGAGAACAGCAAGGCTTTTGATTCCACAGCTGGCTTCAAGGTGGTGCTGGATTGAGAAGACAAGGTCTGCGGAAGACTGAGCAAAGGAGGAAGAGGATAGATTTTGTTTTCACATCTGTTATATGTACAGATAAATGGTCTCAGAAACCAGTGGTTTAAATGGATCTTCTATTCAGATAATACGCTGAGACTGGGAGTAAAACGTTGAGGTTATCAGCTCCCACAATGGAAATAAGGCCCAAGAAGATTGAGTAGGGCTAGATGGTGTTGCAGTTACTTTTCTTTCTGCTGCCCTGAGACAGTATTCATATGCAACTTAAGGGGAGAAAGGGAGATTTATTTGGCTTAGGATAAGTTCCAGAGAGGAGATCTAGTCCATTATGGCAGAATCACATAGTTGAAGGCATGGGTGGAGGCAGAAGCTTGGAGGAGGTTGTAGCCAGGGCCACTATCACATAGGCAGAGATAGAAGTGCGCTGAGGAGACAGAGCTAGGATCCCAAACCTCAACCCCCCCCCATGCCTTCCTCCAGCAAAGTTTCACCTCCTAAATTGTCCACGGCCTTTCCAAATGTTAAGAGAGAGAGAGAGAGTCTCCTTCATATTCAAACCATGATCGATGGGTTCACCACATATTGTTCCATGCTGTTCTTGAGTTGTATAGAACTTCAGGAGACGCCTGGGGGACCAGAGAAGGATCAGGGGTTGCAGAGAACACTCAGATGGAACAGCCAGAGAAGGAGAAAGACCCATGTTCATAAAAGCCAAAGGACTCATTGCTTTGCAGAATCTGTGGAGTAGTCTGAAGTAGCAGATTCCTTGACACCCCCTCATCACCACCATGTTAACTAGAAATGACTGAAATGGAGCTCAGATCCTAGAAAACTTACTGATCTACTCTAAGCAATTGTCAATATGGATTTGAATAAAAATATTCAGCACATCACTTTCTGAGTAAACCAGAAGATCTTGTATGCCATTCCATGAGACCTTAAAGTGTCCTGTGGCTGAAGTAGTGACACCTCCCCCCCCACCCGAGGGCCTTTGTAGCTAGGAAGAAATGAAATCCCTGGATTTTATTGACAAGCATTTCAGTTTCACAAAAGTATTGGAGGAAGGAGGGAAGCAACAAATCTGATTTAGTGAAGACGTTTTTTCCTTGACAGCAGGATTTACTCCCGGGTTATAAATTTGCCATGATCGAGACTAAAATGCAGTGAAAGTTGAATTTCACCTATAGCTCATTCAGCGCCTAACGTGATTTAAATGACAAGATTTCAGAAGTGACACGGAACCTTGGATCTAAATATATTTTTTTATGGTTGGAAATTTTAATTTCAGATCAGTGAAAAATCATGACGCCTCTTCATGTGTAAGAGACTTAAAGAGCAGAGCTTCAGGCGGGTGCAGATGGCTCTGTCAGGCAAAACTATTAACGCTAAAGGGGAATCAGATGGCAAAAATTTGCCTAGGCTTTATCTATAAATTCGCTCCCATGCGATCATATTGAAATGGTTGGATGACTGACCTAGTTCTAAGACAGAGGCATGCCGAGTTCATCTTGTTTTAATCTCACAGCGGATGTTCAATTTGCCAGTGACATGCTGGTGTGGATGTTCTCTGAAGCTCATGATATCCGCATGACCCACCTCCTGCCTGCTAACCAAGTTGAACCTAGAAATATTCTTTCCCATATTCCCTCTGCTCCTGTTCCACTATCTCGTTGCCCTTTTTTGCCTCAGGACCCTTGAACGTGCTCTCCCTGTTTGTCCAGCCTCGGAGTAGGGGTCCTGTGATTTGTTGCTTCTTCCAGCAGCCTTTTCACACTTTCTGGTCAAGCTGTGGTTTCTCTGTCATCTCCTTTCCATTGTCCTCCATGCATTTTTTAAGTGTGTATAATTGGGGAGAGAGAAAGAGAGAGAGAAATTAGTGAGAGCTACCTGGGGAACTCTTTACAAGCTTCCCAAAACCCTTGTCAGCTGATGCTGAGCATGGAGAATGTGGTGATTCAAGTTTTTAAGAGAGAGAGGGAGGGGGGAGAGAGGAGAGAAAGAGAGAGGACTGAGTTTTCCAAATCCCTCATCTCCTTCCACCATGTGGGGTTCCGGGGATCAAACTGAGGTCATCAGATTTGCAAGCAGACACCTTACCTGCTGAGCTCTCTCTCCAGTCCCTGGATCTTAATACTAACAGAGAAGTGATGCTAGTGCTTTTATCGTTGTGCGTGTTGGACAGGGAGACCAAGGGGACAAAACAGTTGGTGCTGTCTGACTGGGATCCCCTGGGAGGCCTCACTGCCCTGTAGCTTCTAGAGCCATGTTGACTGTGCTCATGGAAGGCCTTTGAAACCTTTCTGTTTGGTATTCTTCCTAGCTTGTCCATTACTCTGTCTTCAAGCTCTGTGTCCATTAAGATTCCCAGCAGCTGCTCGGCTGGGTGTCAAGGGGCAGCGAGCGGTAGCAGTGAAGGAGTTATAGTCAGCATCCCCGCACCTCAGAGAAAAATCTTAAAATGTCCAAGGTAGCAGAAAAAATAAAAAAAAAGAAGCACAATTTAAACAAAGAACAAAACGAGAAGTCCAAACTGTGCCTTCCTTGTGTTTTTCCATAGGCTTCTCACAGTGGACTTGGCCACCCCGGCAGTCAGCCACGGAGGGCCCGTTCGATAGATGTAATGGGAGCAATCTCACTCTATTACTTTTAAATTAACTCAGTCTGTGCGGCCGTCCTCGGCCATGGCTCCTTCTTGGGGAACCGGGACTGTGCCTTATCGATTCGGGTGATGGATGGGAATATTAAGTGTTGGAAGCTGGACAGGCACCCACGCTGGAAGTTCCCCTATGGCGCACCCCTATATGCCTCTGAGGAAGTTAGCACTGATGGTTCCCTGGACAGCAACACCCACATGTACATTTAAGCTGTGAACCTCACAGCTGTTCTGGGAAGGCCTGAGATGGTGCTGCTATTACGATTGGCCTTGGGAGACTTTTTTCACAGAGCAACAGCAAGCTGAGAATGACATAGATCTGTGGTGATAGTGCACAGAAACCCAAGCTCCACCCACAAACTTGGGACCTCGCCACCTGGCCATGCCCATAAAAGTTACCTGTGAAAGCTGACAAATGGACGTGATTGGGTGGGGTGAGGTGGTATGTAGAGTCTTCCTGGACGTTCCAGTTAATGCTGACCAGTGACGTGTTGACACCTCGGTACGCAAGATGATTAATTGAATTGGTCTTCATCTTTCTCATTTATTTGCTTTGGGCCCTGTCTTCGCCATCCCCTGTTTAAAAAATACATCTTGTACTCTTCTGCCCAGGCCTCAGCACGCTCTCAGCAGCCCTTTATTATTGCAAAGTGACATATGGGAAACCTTGCTGCCGACATTCATAGACTTATAATCCAACTCCTTCAATTGCTTTATTAATGCTTTGGCTTTCAGCATAAAAGCCAGCACATTGAAAACCACAGAAAATGTCTGATTATGACAGTGACATTTATCATTCTCTAATGGAGGAACTGTAGCTTCTAACTGGCGAGTCGGCGGGTGCAATCAGCGTGAAATTCCTCATCTTGGATGCAGTCCTTGCTGGAGAGTCGTTCTCTCGGGCGCTGGGTGGTGCGGAAGCCTCAGACAGATGTGGGCCTAGGTCCAACAGTTGGTGGAGGCACTGTTAGTATTCACCTGTAGCTTCTTCTATCAGTGAAGAGTAGATAGCATCTTAATTCGGTAATGTGTTCTCCCTATCATATGCTTCTTGTCTCAGACACTGCTTTATATGTCCAGTGTGTCAGAGATCTCAAAGATGTTCTTGCCAATCTAGAGCTTTTGTTCTCTAATAGCAAGGGAGAGACAGGCCAGAATCGTCATAGCTAATTGTGTATCTTAAAATGTGAAAAGTACTTTGGAAGAAAAAAAAGGTGTACATAAAGGAAACTTAATTGGACTCTACTGTGTTTTGGAGTATTATAATTTACTAAATTCATTAGCAGGTCCTGATGGTTAGTATTACTTGCCAACCTGACACCTAGGAAATAGGTCTCAGATCCCACCTGAGGGGTAATCTCTAGATTAAGGTTGGCCTCTAGACATGCCTGTGAGGAGTTAACGTGATTGCATAATTTATACAGGAAGACACAGCCCATTGTAGGTGGAACCATTCTCTAGGCAAGTGATTCAAGATTTCATTAAGACAGAGAATTGACTACAAGAAATCTTGCATGCATTCATCAGCCTTCTACTCTTGCTGTTAATGTGCTGTGACCCATACCTTTGGCTCCTGCTGCTCTGACTCTCCTGACATGATAGACTGTAACTTAGAATTGTGTATTGGAGTAAAACCCTGTCTTCCTCGAAGTTGCTTAGATCAGTTACTGAATTGCAGCAACAAGTAATGAAAACAGGATTCAAGCCATGCCTGCAAAGAGAAGGATGTGCTTTGTAAAGTCTCAGAACACCAAGAGTTCCTCAAGGAACTCCTCATTAGGTTGAACACACACACACACACATACACACACACACACACACACACAAAATACTAAACAAATTAAAGTGATCCTAATTGGAGAACAATCTTGGATTATCGCAAACTAAAAACTGCTTTCTCATCTTCTTCCCAACCTCCTTGTCCACTTTCCTTGTGTCTGAGGTCTGTATTATTTAGAGGCAGTGTTCTTCTGTAAATCCTTCCTCTTGCAGCAAGATTTGGATCCAAACAGGAGAATTCAGAAGTGACACAGGCAGGTGAAGCTAGTGGTGTGTGGTGATCTACATAAGGTCTAGGATATACGTAAGGAGGTCCTGACAGCAACTTGTTTGCCAACATTCATGGTGTCTGCTGGGATGCACTGAACTGTGCCCCTTTTTGAGGTTCCCTTACACAGGCAGCTTCTTGGGAAGAAAAAAGATAAAACTGTCCCTAGGGCAGTTTTACTGAGATTTTTGTTCCAAAAAGAAGCAGTGTAAATAAACAGCATGAAAGGAGTAGCTGGGGCTCTGTGCTTGGATCCAGTGGGAAGACAAATGTTGGGAGATTTCCACATCCTCTGATTAAATGGCCAGGAGCAAATCATCCAGGCCCCCAGGGCACACTCCATTGCCCTTTGTTGTGGCTGGGTATGACTGCTCCTGTGCATAACTCTGTACTCAGATAACTGGGGAGATTGTGGCTCTCCCTATGGCCCAGCCCTGTAGACCCATCCTGCTGGCTGGCACAGGTACATGCCAGGAAGAGGAATTAGTAATGGTATTGATCACTTGGCACATTATCTTATCTTGAAGCTACCTTATCAGAGAACTTTACAGATATGGAAAATGGGCCCTGGGGTGATTAAATTAGTGATTCCTGAAACATGTCTCCAGGAAAATCACAGAAGTGATATGGGACTCAGGACTTAGGCTCAGAGGTCACATGAGAGCATACCTGGTCTCCTGAAGACAGATGGTAGGAGAGATGAAATCTGTCTCATTGCTGTGTTTTGTTTCCCCATTGGCTGGCTGGGGCTTAGACCCAGGATCCTGTGCTTGCTGGGAAAGCGCTGTGCTCCTGAGCTGTATCCCTGGCCCAATGCTGTGCTTCCGGGGGCTACTTTGACATTTGCTATCCTTGCTGCCTACTTGGACTGTCTCCTTGCCTGCTCAGTGTCTGGTGCTTGTAGGATGTGGGCAACATCTGTGAACTCTAGTCACTAGATGCCATTAGTGGCTCCCTCTGATTCCTGACATTCACAGTTCTAGACAGTGCCAGTGTCCCCAGGGTTGGGGGGGGCACAGAATCACCTCCCTTTGAGGATTTAGATTCCACTTACTGGAATTATATCCATCTGCTATTGCATATTAAAATTGCAGATCTGGTCTCTGTTGTTATAATTGTCTAATGAGACATGGTCACAACACAGTACCAGAGTCCAGCAAACAAATATAATATATATGTGTATTTGTGGCTCTGGGAGCTAGAAACATGTCCAGAGTCAGTGCATAGCTAAGTCAAGTAGGTTTTCCTGTGAGGCCTCTTCTCCAGTGAACATAAACAGGGAGCAAGAGAACCAGGTTTCTTCATATGAGATCATCAGTCCCATGGTGGGTGTTCTACCATTGTGGACTCATCCAACTCAAAGACTCCCTTCTCCAAATACCAGGAGGGTTGGGCTTCAATATCAGAGTGGGGGGAAGGGCATACACATTCATTCCAAAACACTAGGTGTTTGTATTTTGGAAATATAAGGAATGGAACCAAATAGATGAGTCCAGTTCTTTTACAATATCAGGATAAATGACTGACCCCTTTCATAGGCTGTTTCCTGCATGCTTACAGAATAAAAATGTCAAATGGGTCAATTTTGGATATTGAATGAAATATGTACTCCCAAGATGTATCATTTTTAACTGGAAGGTTCCAGTCCTCTCTTGGTTTCTCCTGAAATCTCTCTACCTGTACCCTAAGGGATGACATATGTCCACTTTCAAAGTTAGAAAAAAAATGTGAAGTTTGTAGCACTTGGCCATTTGATTAAATGCATTGCAATTTTTATATTTTTTTAATTATTTTTTCCACTCATACAAACTTGATATGTACCCCATTCCCCTCCCTCCCTCCAACCCTCCTTGGATCCCCTTGTCTTCTCCCCCTTTTCCCCCTTCCTTTCTCCTCCTCCCTCCCTTTCTTCCCCTCCCTCCCTTTCTTCCAGTGGGCCTCCTCTCCCCTCCCCCCATTCCTGGAGCATCCTTTAGTGTGTCTGTCAAACTTTCCTCTGGGTCCTCCTCTCTGATGAGGTGTAAGGACTCAGTAGCATCGCCTAGCACTCTTTTTTGTGTTCCCCTTTAGTATAGGAACACTATTGTGGCTGTTAATCCCTTGCTTCTAAGGATCTTTAGAGCCTGTGATCCATGCTAGACTTTGGAGGGGGTCAATGACATGTTGGTCATTGTGCAAGTCATACAAAGTCCTGTTATGATTACTTCGGTGTGTGGAGTGTCTTGCATATCGTTGCTCCTCCCCATCTTTAGGCTCTTACAATCTTACCGCCCCCTCTTCCGCAAATTTCCCTGAGCTTTGGGATGGGGAGCGATTAGGCTGGCCTGGTTCCTGGTGATTAATGTAGGGTCTCTGATGTTCTGAATTATGGTTATTCTTTTTTTCTTCTTCTTCCAATTTTGCTGTTCCTGCACTGCCCTTGGCTCCATCCTGATGGGTATTGGATGTCTCCTCCTAGCCAGAGATAAAAGGCTGTTAAAACAGAGTCTTATTATAAGAATAGATTCAAAGGTAGATGGAATAAGAGTAGGAGATCACGGTGAGGGAGGGGTCAGTCTCCCATTTGTAGGATGGTTACCTTCTATCTACCAGACTCTATGCCTTCCATTTGTGTTGAGATCAAACCCCATCAGTTGCAAGTGACCAGGAAGGAAAGTCTGTGAGCTTGACCAGATGTCTCATTACTAAATGCATTGCAATTTATGTAGTAAAGAATCATATAAAATCAATCTCTCTCTTCTCTTCTCTGTCTCCATATCTCTTTTGTGGAGTTGAAGTTTAAGGAGATGACTCAGCAGTTAAAGTGCTTGCTACACAACCAAGAAGGTTAGAGCTCAGATTCTCAGATCGCATTTAAAATGTTTAGTAGGTGTGGTGGTACACCTATAATTCCAAATTCAGTGAGCAGAGTCTAGTAATCCCCAGAGCAAGCTAAGTAGCCCTATCAGCAAGCTTTGAGTATTGCCAGAGACACTGTCTCAGAACAATAAGGCGGAAGGGTAATCAAGGATGATTCTGACATCAACTTCAAGCCTCTCTGAGTATGTGTACATGCATGTACATACACACATACATGCACTTGTACTCATATTCATCCAAACAAGCATACATACACAAATATACCCTACTCAAATACATATGAAAGTGGAAAAAAATTACCCACCATCTTTGTTATTAAATTAAGTCTTTTCACATAATAGGGGGATAAAAATCTCTTTTTTCTCTAATGAAATTGTGGAAACACAATGAGCAACAGTCATGCATAAACTTCTTACTTCTGGTTCCTTGTGTGTTTTTCCACATTTTCTTTCCTTTAAGGACCATCCTGGCCTTGTACATAAATTTGAATTTCAGATACCAGTTTCTGCTAGATCTGAAGAGAACCTACATTCAGTATCTCACTTGCAGGTGCGAGGCGTGAATTTCACTGATAATCATTCAGGCATGTCTATTAAACTGTGGCCTGTTTTTGACTAGCTGGGTGAGGTGGTGCCTGCCTGCAGTCTCATCACTCGGGAGAGGGAAGGAGGAGGAGTGAGAGTTTCAAGCTAGTCTGAGCCACATAGCTTGACCCTCCCTTTGTCAAAATACAAAGGAATGTGACTGTGGCAATATGTCATGTGGGGGTTCCTTCAGTTGGTGAGCTGTATGACAGCAGCGGTCAGCAGCCAGCACAGCTGGAAACCCCTGGCGCCTATTCCTTTATAATGGCTACAGCTCTATATTCCCCCACCAGCTTTATGGCACTGCTAATCGTTAAGTATGTTTAGTAAAATTTAAAAAAAAAAAAAAAAACTTCTCAACTTCCAAGTGTTGTTAAATATTTTAAAAAGTTACTCCACTTGCTGAGGCATTCCTGACAGTAAATAGATTTAATAGGAAGAGTTGGTTTCTGATGGCTTTGCGTTAAGCGTTTTTTATAGGTAGTTACTTTTGCAGCCGACATCCAGTTCTCAGTCTTTAATATTTAAAAAGTTGCTGTTATAGCTGCTTGGTGCATCTGTGTATAAAACATAGCATCAGGATTGCCTCTAAATTTGAAAGAGTCTTCCTAATGATCATAAGGAGAAAGCGTTTTCATTTTCTAAGCATATTTATATTGCACACACTAAAGTAGATTCCAAGTTTTACAAATTGGAGACCATTTCTCCCCCCAAAAAACTATCAGTCTTATCAGACACCGGATAACAAAGCACCCCGAAAAAAGCATATTTACCCAGCATTAAGCACCTGGGGGGAGGGCTGAGGGAGAGGATATGTAGTCCTATGTCTTGCTAGAGTTAACGGACACTCCACAGAAAAGTCTTCATGGGCTTGAATCAAACTTGCACGTGGGTGCTCAGAGTAGAATTTTTAGCACAACAGAGAGTAATACTATCCAGGATTTTGCTAGGACTTGGGCAGCTTGTGGTCCAAATCTAAAATGTTCCTAACAGGCTCATGTTTTGATCATGAGCTTATGGTTCTATTTTGGGAGGCTTTGGAATTTTTTTAGGTAGAAGTAGATCTGTTGCAGAGACTCTTTGGAAGTTACTTCAAAACCCTTGATCCCTTTCTATCTGATATGTGGTCAACTGTGATGTGAGACGCCCCCATCGCATGCCTTTGTCTCCATAAGCCCACCATGCCTTCTCCTACCATGATGGACCAATGGACTTACTTTGAAATTCTGAGTCAAACTAAATCTCTCCTTCCTTAAGTTGTTTCTGGCAGGTATTGTGTCACTCTAACGCAAAAGTAACCAAAACAGTGACCTCAGCTAGAACTGAGAATACATCTTTATTTCTGTTTTACAAATGTAAAAAAAAATCTCTTTTTTTTGCCATTAAAAGTTTAAGTCAATATACAAAATGATGGACTTCTTTCTGGCATTTCCCTATACGTATATTTCCTGTACTCTGCTCATATCTGACCTTCCAATGTATCCTTTTGTCCCAGTGAGTAGTTCTTAATGCCTGGCTGCAGCCTTGGCTGTTAACAGAAATTCTAATAACTTTGCCAGACTGAAAAAGTGACATCTATAAGCTGAGTGCTTTGGGCGGGGTCATACTGATGAGACAGATGTAGAGATAGGGACAGGATCCAAAATTGAAAAGCCCATGCTTGGGATTCTCCGTCTAACCAGTCTTTTCAGTGACTCTGAGTCCTGACCATCAACCATGTCTTCTATAAATTGTAGGTAGTAAGAACTGGTTCTTTGGATGGTGGAGAAAACTAAATGAACTCATGAATGGTGATTTTTTTTTTTTCACTCAGTGCCCATGATCTACTCGTTCATTAAGTAGCTACTGTTTTTTTGTTTCCTGCGTAACTGAACATTTTCCGTGTAATTGTGTTGATGCTTTGTAGCTATGCTACAGGCAGTAGATCCGAGGACTCAGAAGCCTCTTTAGATCCCAGTCTTGGGAAAAGTACAGAAGACAGAACATTGTTGCTTCCTGCGGAGCACTTGAGGAACACCATCGTATTTCCCCATAGTTCCTTGGATTCTTGTCAGAAGGTTGAAATGATGTTTCCCGTGCACTGTGGAAATACACAGAACAGGACTTTTAGACTGAAATGAACCGGACCAAGGATGTCTTTGGAGTCTTCCTCTTTGTCACCTAAGAAAATTCTGCAGAACCTCTTCTGTCAGATAGACCTTGTGACCCGTTAACTCAGAACATTGTCATCTCCCACCGTGTCTTCACAATCACTGTTCAGCCTCGCTTCACCTTTCCGAGTTTGATATTTTGGTTGATGGTCCAGGATTCCAGTTGGCAGCTACAAAGGACTTCTCATAACTGCTTGCAAAACCTGCTACACCTCTCTTGTCAGACACAATACCCGTGCCCATGATTGTGATGATGATGATGATGATGAAGATCATGGTGAGGGGTATATGAGGGAAGCTGGAGATGGGGCCACAGGGAACTGGATGGTGGGGATGATGTGGTTGCTCCCTTGTGTTGCCTGCCTGTCACGTTGGGCCTGCACAGTGTGGGCTGATGCCTCTTGACCCTTTTGTAATTCTGTATCGTAGTCGTCCTTCTCTAAGGACAGGCTTCAGTTTTCCCAGAATCATACTCTAGAAAGGGATGATAGCTGGGGTCTTCAATGGTTTGCATATTGCCTCTGAGAAGGTCCCGGGCCAACATCATGCTTGCTAATTCTGGGACTCATAAGGTTTGGGGCCTTGAACTGACATGCCTGGGGGCTGGTGTGGAATCAACCTGGCATTTGAAAGGGGCTTGAAGTGATGACTTGCTTTCAGAACAAGTCCCGGAGGACCCCAATATCTATGTGGAAAAGACCTCTGGAGTCTGGAGTCTTTTTGCTAGGATGAGACTTCCTGGATGTAGCTCTTCCTGCTCTCAGAATCCTCTCTTACTCTGTTTTTATCTTTAGCTTGTTGGTCCTTTGTCCACTGTCTTCCTGTTGCTTCCATTTCCTACCTGGCCATTTTGTGTTAATTTGCTCTCGAGAATATCCTCAATTGCTTCCTCTCAGAAGCCCTCAGATCTCATCTGCCTTGCTTATTTAATTCCTCTCCTTTCTGGCCTCCCACTTTCCCTTTCCTTGCTTCCATTGCTCTGGGTGTGTGTATGTGTGGGGGGAGGTCATCTTCCACTTTCTCTCGTGGGACCTTAAGCATTTACCCCATGATTCAGTACACTGTATCTTTTCAGTTAGACTCAGAAATCCCTCTGCAGGTTAGGTACAGGATAGGGTTTGGTTGGTCCCATTTGTCCTTTGACCCACACCCTAAAAGGATCAGAGCATTCACTTATACATAGGTATCCATATAGGTCATGTGAATATTCAACAGATGCATTCTTTAGACTGTGTTTTTGTTGGAGCGACTTACGGCAAAGCTGTTAGACCAGGCTGTTCAAGTTTACCTGTTTGAACTTTTTATTTTTAGCATGCAGAGTCATAAGCAGAGGCAAAACACTTTCCTCTTCATTTAATTTGTTCATATAAAAATTATCTCCACGAATACACATGCATGTTTCTATTAGGTTTCTCTATTTGCTTTGTAGAATTGACTCTATAGATACAGCTTTGGTGTTTTATTTTCTAAAATGCAATATTGCTGGTTTCGGTGTCCTGTTTTCTCTCTCTAGCAATACACATCAAGACTTTTTAAACCAACAGTCAATTATCACCCCATGATTTTTCTGCCTATTTGAGAATTATTTTAATGTGGCTGTGTTTATTTTGTTAGATATTTTTACAACTCCTTTGGGATAATGCTGTTAGAATTTTTTCCCCTCGTACAGTGTAGAAGCAACTGCATGAGAGAGCGAGCAGAGAAACACCGAGAAGAATAGTCTTTTTTTTTTTTCAAGGCAGATAGAATATTTTTCTCTCACTTTCTCCCTTTCTTCACATTCTCTTCCCTTCGTCCTCTCATTCCTCCCTTTCTGTTACATAGTCAGCATGTCCAGGAAATATATGTGCTTTGGTGTTAAGACATATTGGCTTAGGTATCAAAGACAGAGCTTTCGCCTTGGGACAGAGTTCCATTCTTTCTGAAATTTTGTCAGTTTTATGATTTGGACCAGGACAGCCTTTCTTAGATTTTTTTAAAGAGTAAAAAATCCAACTCTTATCTAGGTAGTGGTATAATGTTAGTTATAAGGAAAATGTGTAAATATAGAAGTCGGGCTTGAGTGGGGTGAGGGGTAGAGATAGCTCAGTCTGTAAAGTTCAGTTCCTAGAAACCATGCAAAAAAAGAAATGCACTTGTAACCCCAGTGCTGGGGAGATGGGAATGGTAAATTTCTGGGGTTTGTTAGTTTGACCTACTTGGTGTAAGCTCCAGGCTGTCAGAAGAATGAGGGAGAGAGGAAGAGGAGGAGAAAAAGGAAGAGAAAAACGTGGATGCTGGTGTTTAAGGAATGACACCCAAAGTTGTCCTCTGGCCTTCATATGCTTGTGCACCCTAACTGCATACCACGTGCACGCGTGTGAATGTTCACTTGTATGCACACATGAACACACATACGTACTAAGAAACCAAATTGTTCAAATTTTGAAAGGAGATATTAGAAAACAGGTCAGCTGATTACAAAATCATCATGGTCCAGGGCAGATTTAGTGTTTATAGACATCCAGGAGAAGGTTGAAGCATAAAGGCGAGGATGCTCAGCCTCCTTGGGCAGGGCGCTTGGAGAGTGAGTTTTGCTAATCGTGGTGGCGCACGTACCACCTGTCTCGCCTTCTCACTGCGGCCTGTTCTTCAGAGCTTCTCTCCTCATTGCCACGTCTCAGACAGAAAGTACAGTGGAGTACAGAGGTCTGGTCCAATGAGCCAAGTCCCTCCTTTGCCTCACTGCAAATCACCTCACCTTCCTCTAGTAAGTGCCTCGATCTTTAAAATTAGGCTAATGTCAGTGCTTCCCTCATGAGATTGCTAGGGGATGATCAAATGAACTATTGCATCCAAAGCAGTTAATTCAGGGTCTGGCAAACAGTAAATACTCCTGAAGCTTTTGCTGTGGCTATTAATAAGAAATAAAAAATAATCAATAGCGTATGCTATACGGCCCATTGTCATCATTATTAATATCCTTCTAGTCTCACATGTCATTGCTCAGCCCAAATGCCAGCTCTTCCATTAAAGCTCTCCCTCCTCGCCCATTGGAATTAATTACCCTTCTGTATTCTTATTTACTTTGTCCTGTATGTTTATGATAGCCCTTAATACTTAATGGATTTTATTATGTATGTCCTGGAAACTTGGGACCATTTCTCACCCATCCTTTTAAGCCAACCTGAACGTAGTAATTATTTTAAATGAAGCAGCATAGTGGTGGGGAGAAGGTATAAAAGCTTGACCCCAGTGAATGCTTTCATTTGCCTCCCTCCATCTGCAAATGGAGAGGGGGGTGGTGTTACAGGGTGCAGACCCAGCAAATGATCGTTCCCCCAAAGCTGCAGGGATTCTTAGCTGCACACGGGAACGTGAGCTGATATGTCAGCTGGGGTTTTCACATGCTGCAAGTGCAGTCTTAGGTCGGCTATGCCTTCTCCAAATGAGGAAGAAGTTTCCCCAGATGGAAAGCCTTGAATTATTTATATAGTGTTTATCTCTGAGTTTACTTCCCATCACAACCAATTAAGGCTATTTGGTTTCATTAAAAATAGCATTTTCTCATTTGGGAAAACATTTATCTGAAGGAAATTTAAATTTACCCACTTAGAGGCTCCAAGGCTGCTGTTGAGGCGCTGACTACACCGACCTTAGCCAAAAGCTGGAAAGGAAATCGAGGCTGCTTTCTCCTAACTGGACATTTCACACACACACACACACACACACACACACACACACACACACACACACACACACACCTTTTAAATCTTCAGCAGATATGAATTACTAGAGTCACACTTCAATTTCTGTCAAGCTTTTAGACGACAATCTCTGGAAATCAGCAACATATATAACATGTGTCATGTGGATGTAGATTGTCTTGCCCCTACGCATGGCCTGTGCCCTCCTCAGTAGCCATTATAATAACTCAGTAAGGTGCACTGGCCACAGTCCGCCTTCATTACCTTCCTCTCCATTGCTCCCAGTTCCTCCCTGACAGTGTCACTGAGGATTTATCTTCTGTCATGGAAATTTTGTATTCATTCACATGCTGTTGTGGAAATAAGACTGAGTCTTAATAGGACCTGAGCAAATTGGGTGACCCTCCGTCTCTTTGTCTCACGGGGTCCCACTGGGCCAACACAATGAAGGATTCCTTACTAGGCGGAGGCGCTCCTCTAGCACATGTCCGGCTGCTTCTCTTCCCTACCTTCAGCATAACTTGCCCCACAAGAGTAGTAGCTGGGTCACAGCTCAGTTCATAAAAGTTCTTGTCAACCAGCCTAGCAAAATGGCTTGGGGGTTAAAGTCTTTGCCTCACAAGCAAAAGGACCTGAGTTTAAATTCCCAGATGCCCCTTAAAATGGCCAGGCAGAAATGGCAGTGGCCTATACTTTTCATTGTAGAAGGTGGAACCTGGGAAACCCCAGAGCAAAACAGTAAGAAGGGAGAGCAATCTAGGATCATACCCGATGTCATCCTTGGCCTTCCCGGGGCACACAAATTCAAATGCCCTCTTATATACACAAATATTTGTATGCACATGTGCGCGCACGCGCGCACACACACACACACACACACAAAGTTGTCAGCCATCCCTGATGGCCTGAGTTTGATCCTTAGAATGAATGCACCCCTCCTTTTTAAATGGAATGTTTAAGATTGTAATTCCTGCATTCCTAATGAGAGATAGAAGCTAGAGATAGAATTGACCAGTAACTCCTATACTAGCACAACAGGAAAAAAGAATTAGACTCTGCTTCAAAGATAAGAAGAAAAAAAAAAAACCTGAAAAGTTGTCCTCTGACCTGTGCATCTGCTTGTGCACACATACAATAAATAGAGGATAGATGGGCAGATAATAGATTGTAGATAGATCTTTTTAAAAAGAGTTATAGCCACATCTGATTTTTTCATGTGTATGTTTGTGTCTCTGTGTGTCGTGTGTGTGTGTGTGTGTGTGTGTGTGTGTGTGTGAAAGAGAGAGAGAGAGAGAGAGAGAGAGAAAGAGAGAAAGAAGGCACTATGTGTGGGGGCCCAAGAGTGACATTAGGAATCATCCTGGATTGCTCTATGTCCTTTCTAGTTTGCTCTGGTGTTTCCCAGTCTCTGCCTTCCAGGGCTGGAAGTGCAGGCAATGACCATTTCCACCCAGCATTTTTCTGGGATCTGAATTCATGTCCTTCTGCTTGCTAGGCAGAGGCTTAATTCCAGAGCCATCTCTCATGCCAGATGAACATAAAACTTTTAGGTAATCTCATTACAATACTAAAAGCCTGCTGGAACCTCTGAGATGATGGAATTGCATCCTGCCTCAGATTGGCTGCTGTTGACAAGTGTTAAGAATACCTTGGTGTCATCTCCTCTACTCTGCCCTAGTTCCACTTTGAAGTTGCAGGTATGGATGGATGCAGAATTCTCTACCGTCCTTGTATCTACCTGCTGGGTCTCTGCCCACCTTTACTTCTTTATGGAGGATAACTGCAGGCTGTTACAGTAGAAGAGCAATACCTGCTGTGGCATCTCCGGAACCATTACCAGACCTCACTAATGGATCACAGATCCTTCCCTATATTTGATAGGATTCCCTAATCCTTCTCAAAAATCAAGCACAAGAAGCCACCCCAAATTAGTCAACATTCACAAGCTAGATTAAACCTATTATTTAAGTTAAAGTCTCACTTGTCGGCCTTCAGCCTGGATCTTTCTGTCTCTTACTATTACATGCTGATATTTTAAAACTCCAACCTTCAGAATTCATGTATCACCTCCAGTCTGAAGTATCCTATTCAAAAGTCTTCACGTGATTTCATTCAGAGCAAGAATATTGCAGCAGCCTTTTTGGAAAGCTATCCTTAAATTTAGCCATAGATGCTTGTTATTTATCTGGATTGTTTTGACTATTTCCTGAGTGGATAGATGTTTGAAACCTGCGGTGGTGCTCAGAGAAAAATGTGCTAATCACAACCACTACCCTTTATTGGGCACTTACAGGGTGCAAAATTGTGGGCTGAGCTAATTATGAACATTATGTCATTTAATTCTCACAAATGTGCTAAGTAGGCGACATTACTGTGCTGTATTATGGAGATGTAAGTGGGGTTTGGAGAGGGTAATTTGCCCTTGCATCTAAGTACCAGAGCCACAAGTGGAACCCAGAATACAGCCCCATCTTTGTCAGGTTTTCAAGCTTCATTTCAAATTGCAGTCATATCTCTGTGCCTGAAATATGCAGCCAGCAAAACCCTGAACCTGTCTCCTTGCCCTATGCTGCATTTGCAGGAAACTTCCAGAATACAGAGATTATCTGGATCCATTGTTTCTTATGCCCAACATTCCTCTGATTTA
The DNA here is from genome assembly GCA_023101885.1 of Typhlomys cinereus. NCBI lineage: Eukaryota > Metazoa > Chordata > Mammalia > Rodentia > Platacanthomyidae > Typhlomys > Typhlomys cinereus. Next base: position 994,539 of record JALPQD010000084.1, on the reverse strand, counting down.
AGTGGTGTCCCTGAATGCCTCAGTGACTGTTCCAGACTTGCAGCAAGTTGTTTTCATGCAAAGCCACACTCAAGTGTTTTCCCCACTCCTTGCATGCTTGGCTGTCAATGCAGACAACCTCACACATGAGTCATGGAAGGACCCCCTCATGCCTCAGAGTAAATCATGGCAGAAAAGGTTTCTGAGTTCCTATACACAATAAGCTTTTCTTTTTTTTCCTCCTTTCACTATTTCCCTCACCCCCATCTTTGGAAAAACAGACCGCACATTTAGATTTACATGAATGCAAAAAATAAAAAAGTCCCCACAGTTATTTAGCTCCTATTTGTGGCTAAAACAGTGGGGTATGTAGCTAATTTTACTAATATTCTTTTAAACATGCATTAGTAACTTGACACTCCATTAATTACTGTATTTCATATTGGGAAGCTCAACTTGGTTTTCTCAGAAGCCTGCTGAAAGTAAGACAATTACCTCTGCAAGCTACCTCCAAGTGTTTCATATTTAATATAGCAGGTTAATATAATAGTGATGTTTATAGAGAAGAGAGGATATATTTTACACTGATCACTTTAAAAGCCTACTTAAAACACAGAAAACAAAAGGGCATTGAAGGCTGTTCTTTTGTGGAATTAAAAAAAAGACACCCACTTGAAACTGTTTAAAGATGCCCACCCAGCAAAACCCTGTTCAAGTGAGTGGTGGGTGTTGTTACCTTTTATTTGGCATTTTTCTGTTAATATCACTTCTTTAAGTTTGAAGGTGGACAAGATAGGACAATCTAGAATGTATTCTTAGTTCTTCAAAAATATATATTTTTTAACCTACAAATACAGACAAGATAGATAGAAAGCACATTCCTCTGTCTTTGCCACGGATAACTGTAACCGCTATTAGTGAGAGTGTGGCTTTTTAAAAAGTTTGGATGGAAGAACACCTTAGTTACTCACAGGAAGGTTCATCTTTTCTATTAAACTTTTTGTCTTCCTACTTCCTTTTTAATCTGCCACTCTGTCTTCTTCACTGCTGGAAGAGCCTGAGAACACTTGGAGACTGAAATTGAAATAAACTACATTATTAGCCGCGTATTACAGCCTTCACAAAGTGCTAGTGATCTTACAGTTTTCACCAAGAAAACCGCAGGTGACCACAGGGTTGCTTTGTCATCTCAGTTGGTCAGCTCTGTAGAAGCGAACCTGTTCTTTTCCCTTCCTTCAAGGAACAAAGATGGGGAATGTGTATAATTCAGAAATCAGGGCCAGCCAAAGCACATGGCATTCATTTAATTAAAGGCTCACAGTAAAGGGAGTTTGAGATAAGCCTGAACAAGTAGCCCTCTGCCTGCTTCCCTCTGGCCTTTTCAACAGGAGACACAATATATGAAGGAATGCTTTGTGAGGCAAATGAGAAACCAGTAAAAGAAGAAATGAGTTTGACACAAATTTGAAGCTGATAACCTTGAATTAGATTAAGAAGGTGACAGTCCCAAGTGTACTTACTACAAATATATTTTAAGGAAGTCCTCATTAAAACTCTTATGTCCTTTCATGCAAAAAAAAAAACTGACAGAAATATTTCTGCTTTATTTGAGATCTGTAAAAGCTAAGAAAAATGTTTGCTGTTTTAAGGTTCAGTCTTAGATTATGCATGGTTCTTTGCTCTTTGAAAATGTGTTCTCTTTGTAAGGATATCCATTTCCTCATAAATCGATGGGGTCACTCTTTGGTATGTTAGGTAGAGAAGGATTTATTTTTAAGTAAATTTGAGAGTTCTTGTCTGTTAAACAAAGTCTTTCTTGTGTCAGGAAACATTGCCTATGTTGTAAAAGTTTGTTTTGAGAGGTACTGGCTGTCCTGTGTAATTAAATGCCCTGTCCCCTTAAGGATAGTAAATTGAGTAAAATAACCAGATTATGTTGCATTTACTTACAACTCATTTGGGTTCAGAATACCAAAGCATGTTGATGGGAACGTATATGTAAAAATGTATTTTTTACTGTGCTAACCCTACAGGGTAGGTCAAAGAAAATTCAAAGTAGGAATTGAAGATATTGAGTTGTCCAGATAAATTTGAAGAGAAGCTAATGTGAAATAAAGTGGTGTTGGGAAATAATTTCCACGTGGCTGTGTATAGATTTTTCTCAGGCTTCCTATTTCTTCTGAATCCTGAGAAACATCAAGATATAGTGTTGAGCAGGGTTGGGGAAGATATGAGAAATCATTGAGTGTATAATGAAAATAACTACAACAAATGCTTTGAAACCTCCCAGTGGTTTGGAAGATTAAGACTGCTGCTGAGATTTTTTTAAGTAGACCTCAGCAATATCAGAAAAATGACAGTATCTAAATAGGGAAATTGTTGGAAGATGTACAATAGTTAAAGTTGAATGAGCCTGACATGTGAAGGGAAATGCTGATCAGCATGTCTTGGCTTGGCTGTAGGGTGATAGGAACAGACTCACAAGAGTCTGCTTTGAGGCAGCTCAGTGATTACTTTAAATAAGGAAAATTGAGAAACCAAGCATGCTAGCCAGTATGCTCCAGAGGAATGAAACCAATAGAATGCCTGTCTAATTAAAAATGGGATTTATTAGATTTCATTATATAGTCAGAAGCTCATTGGTCCCATGATGGCTGTCGACCAGGTAGAGACCCAGAGAAACCAGGAGCGGAGAGACCGATGATGTATTGCAGTCTAAGGCTGGAAGCCTAGAAGCTTCCTAGAGTCAGTAGTAGGAATCACTTTTAAAGGCTGAAGAAGCCGAAGCCTGATATCCACAGATAAAGCCAGAGAAAAAAAATTTGCCTGCTCAGTAGGAATCAAACTTCGATGCAGAGACATGTCTCCATCCTCTGGTTTTTGTTCTGTTCTGGTACCCAGCCGCAGTGCACAGTACCATCAGAGAGCACCTTCCCATCCATTTGCCGGCCCACATGCCAGTCATCTCTGGAAATACCCAGTAGTGTGCTTTATTCAGTAACTAGGTATCTTTGGGTCCTAACTTGCCAGCAGTGATAATTAGCCATCACAAGGATGGCTAGTAGCCTGTACCGTCCTGTGCATATCATTTTGGTTGGTAACTTCAGAATCTGTCTGAAGCAAGCTGAAGAGATAGTGTGAGAATTTAATGGGTCCCATTGCTGATAGGTGCAGGGTAGTGCTGGCTTGCAAACCTAAGTATCAGTGATCAGGAGCCACCTTCTATGCCTAGCTCCAGTTTTCTCTGGATTGACCTAAATCATTTTTTCTTGGGGGTGGTTGCCTCTCGTAGCTCCGTTTTACTTCCTTTTAGGCTCAAATCTAGTGGGTAAAGAAAGCATGCTTGTCCCTCTGTGAATTTCTCCAGGGTAATTCCCATAAACCCCTATTTTGTCTTAATGGACTCCTTTTCCATGACTAGTTTAAGACTCCTTAGGAAACTTTGCTTCTAGGAGGAAGAATTGTTGCTTAAAGGAAATCTAAACCTGGTCACCCGGCATTGGCAAAGCTCGCAGGTGTCGCTTATAGAACACATGAAGCTGCCAAAGGACAGGCTGAGGAGCATGTTCCACTTTCCTGATTCTGACCTCTCTGCCTTCCATTTGAGACTGAGACCATTAATCAAAAGCAAAATACTAAGTGTCCTCCATGACCAAGATTGAGAGAGTATCAGGAACCTTCCCGGCAAAGCAGGTCACTGTGGGTGGAGGGGAGCTAGGTCTTAGCGTATGAAGGCAGGCACTGTGAGGACCGTGTTGCGTGGTTGTCCTAAAACCACTAGATCAGAATTTCTGCCTCTTGAGCTCAGAATCTGATCTTTACACAAGGGTCCCTAGTATGATGGATACAGCCAGGTTGAGGCACTACTGTGCCAGGAAGAGGGCTGTAAAGAGGAATCAGTGTATATAAAAGCGAAGCTTGGGCTGGAGAGATAGCTCAAGGGTTAAGACTTTGCTTCACAAGTGAAAGATCCTGAGTTCGGATCCCAGGCCCCACATAAAAACTCCAGATGGAAGCAGCAGTGGCCTGCATCTCTGGCCCAGTGGGTGGAGCCTGGGAAATACCAGAGCGAAGTAAGAAGGAGGTAGAAGCAATCCAGGATGATTCCTAAAGTCACCCTTAGTCCTCCACAGGGACACACATTGCCTGCTCTCTCTCTCTCTCTCTCTCTCTCTCTCACACACACACACACACACACACACACACACACACACACACACCAAAAAAAAAATTATAAAAGCATATCTCATGTAATTATCCTTGCCAATTAAGTTGGAGATTCTGGGGTTCGGGACATAGAGTATTTGCGAAGTTAAACCATATGTTAAACCATAATGGTCCTAGGAACCATTATAGAATTCATCAAAATTCTCACTCTAAGCATATGAATCTGTTTGTTTTTTTTTTAAAGCTACCCAAATGAATCACAACATGATTCTCTCATCTTAGGGGTATACATTACACCATTAGGGCTCAAAGATGAAAGGTATTTGTTAGAATGTTAATGTTGCATTCTTTCAATTAAAAGTTTTATTAGTACTCAATAATATTCTGTGCAGCTGGAACTCAGTGTAGTTTGTGAACCAGGAAGTCATGTGTATTACTTGATAGATATTCAATAGAAAAAGCAGGAATAACAAGCATCAAAGCATAGGGGCGTCTGGGTGCTTTCAGCATGTTGTAATCAATTTCATTTTATGTATGCCATTATAGGTAAATCTATGTGCTGGTATTATGTATGTAACTAAGCTGCCACTCCCCAAATAAATGAATAGCTTCATCAATATGCTTTCTTTCAGCCATTCCTCTGACTAAAAACCAGGAAGGATGTGATCAAGTATGACATAAAGCTGGTCATGGAAATTAAAATTTAATGTGTGTTTCTTTGCATCTCCTCATTAACCTTGAACCTCATCCAAATTGTATCTTGTGAATTACTACCAAATTATACTGCACATATCAGCATGGCATTGTGAAATTACATTTTTAATCACTTTCACTATAATTGATATTTTGTTTTTTTTACTTAGTTTATATTTTTAAAGTAAGCACACTGTTAGTAGTGTAGCATATATAGTATCAGTTAGCAAATGTAACAGAATTGCATATTTATGCAGAAAGTTGTACTATTTAAATAGATAGATAAGTGTCTGAAAAAGTGTAGGTATAATTGCTTTGTTAAAAAAGAAAAAGAAAAGACTATCCCTTGGAATTTGCAGCCCCATATCCTGATGAATTTGCTTACACTTTCATGTCTTGTTATTTGATGTTTAAAAAAACAAAAAAAAGACAAACTGGACTTGCAACTCAGTGTCACTGTACATCCTTAGTCCAGCAAAACTCCATGCTATTAGAAAACAAAAACAAAAAAGAGGCATTTAGTGCTAGATGTCAGCCTAAGAAAGATACTGGAAATGTGTCTGTGGGCTAGTAAATTGCCTTCTCCCTGTTTTCCTGGATTCGCTTGCAAACTCTTTGTTGGTACAAGAACCTGGGGGTGGGGGATATCAGAATATCCAGAGTGCACATCTCGCCACACATCAACCTCTAAACCATTTATCACCCAATTTCTCCAATCCATTTCTTTTTCCAGTAGGACTTGACAAAAGGAATGTGATGATGTGCATTCCACTGACTTTGAAAAAAGTTTCTCCCCAAGCATGCATCAAACTCTTGACAGATTTGTGCGTGTCGTTTTTCATGGTTTAATATAGACAGTATTCATATTTATGCATGCAATTGTGCTCCAAAGGAAATCAGTAATTGTAAGTGATTATCTGTGCTTTGAACTTCAGGGCCTTTCTTTTAAGACATTGGAAACTTCTCTAGTGGGTGCTTAGCATTCAGAGCGAGCATGACTCTGTTTGCTGTGAGGAAGATAAGCGGGCATCTGCTTCACACCTGTGGTGTTGAGGGTGAGGAGCGCCGTGAGCTGGAGCCCGAGCTTTTCGCAGGCTCCCGGGGGAATTGCCTGAGCGCCAAGATGTCTTCTCATCTAAATGTCAACTGAAGTATGGACTCCAGTGCTTCTCCAGGGTCATAAGGCGCAAGTTGAGACTTCTGCAACCCAGCTGTCATATTGTGCTAAGCTTTTCTCTTGTTCTTTCCTTCCATTTTTGTTGTGTGTGTGTGTATGGAATATGTGCAGGCATGTTTGCACATGGGGAGATGGGAACACATGCGCATGTGCACACATGAACATGCTTGAAGTTGACACCAGGAATCTTAATTGCTCATCTACCTTTTTCTCTTGAGGATGGATCTCTGTTTGAACCTAGAGCGCAACAATAGGGCTAGTCTGGCTGACCAGCTTGCTTTGTGGAGTCCCAGTTTCCACTTTCCAGAATTGCAATTACAGAAGCGCCATCCCCACCCCTTGTTTTATATGGGGTCTGGAAATCCAGACTTCCATCGCATTGTTTGGCCAACAAGTACTTTAACTACTGAACCATCTCCCAGCCCAATGCTAAAATTGTTAAACTTCCAGTTGGGATGGAAGCTTCTTAGCACTACCACGTTCAGAGAGAAAGTGAACAGAGTGATGTGCTGTTATATGTGTGCACACCCCTGTAATGCCCTCCAGAGCCAGGTGTCTGACCTGCAACACACAGGCCACGGATGGCTATGCTTACGGCCCAACACAAAATCATAAACATAACTGAAACATTGTCCAATTTGTTGCAGTTTTTAAAAATATTTTATTTATTTATTATGTGTGTGTGTGTGAGGGAGAGAGAGAGAGAGAGAGAGAGAGAGAGAGAGAGAGAGAGAGAGAGAGAGAAGAGACTATGTGTCCCTGAGGAGGTGATATCAGGAATCATCCTGGATTGCTTCTATCCCCTTCTTGCGTTTCCCAGGCACCGCCTACCAAAGCTGGAAGTGCAAACTGCAGCTGTTTGTTTCTACTTGACACTTTTATGTAGGACCTGGGATCTAAACTCAGGACCTTCTGCTTGCGAGGCAGAGTGCCAGCCCCTGAGCCATCTCTCCAGTCCTTGTTTGCAGTTTTTAATAACTTCATTGCGTGTTTCTTGAGTGACGTCTTTACTGTTAATCACAGTGCTGTGGGTAATATCAACAGTTAGGCCCACCTCATACCACACCAAAATGTGGGGCAGGTCTTTGTCCTTCAACATCTTCCTAGATGGTAACTAGAAAACTACTACCAAGCTGTTGCGGTTCCCTTTTGGAACCTTTTGCCGCTTTGTGACCCATGTTGCTGCTGTGGCTGCTGCCATAGTTAGAATATCATTCTTTGAAGGCTAATGAGACAAGTCTAAGCTTTCCATAGCTCCAAGGGCAAGAGAAGATCAGCCTGCCTCTAGATTCTCCCAGCAGACCTCCGGAACACTGAAAGGTCCCCTGTTAACTAGCTACTCTTCAGAATAATGGCTTTGTCCCTCCATTTGGTCTTCTCTTTACAATTGGCCTTTCGTGCGGGCATCACCTGTTCAGAATAGGTTGCTGAGATATCACTGTCTGCTATCTATTAAGTTCTGTTGATCTTAATAGCTTGCTATATCCGCATAGTGGGTGGGGCCTCAGTAGAGAGAGATTAAGGTCAGTTAATTTGTGTCAAGAAATAATCAGAAGTGTGATGGGTTTTCTGGTGTCATCTGCTTTCCTCTGGTTGCAGGGAATACGAGATGGGAAAGGTATGATTGATAATGAAGTTTGAGACCGCTGTCTGGGCATGCTGGGATGTTAGAATGCTTTCATGTGTGCAGAAATGATGCAAGCAGGGAAATGCACATTATATTTGTTCTTTTTTGAGTATCATCCCTTTGTCTGAATAACACTGCATCATCCTTTCCCTTATCAACCTTGTAACAATGAAGAAGGCCATCAAAAGTGTGCTTCAACCACACTTTGTATGTCATCATACAAGTTTCAATGAGTTTCAGGACTGAGCTACAGCTCTGGTGGGAGACAAGGGCCCGGTGCTCTGGCATCCTATGGGGAGGTGGGTCAGGAGCGTGATAGAAACATTCCCTGTAAGAGCACCTGCTTGAAGTTTGAGAAGATGATGCGTAGGAGTTCTCCAAGCAGAATTAGATCTTCAGCTTTGCTGTTCCTCGTTCTGAATTGATACACTCGCATCATAAATTGCTATTGTGCTTAATATTATAATGAAGGCTCAATTATGTTTCAAGTATTAGCAGAATTGAGTCCACGCTTTCACTGCGTTGCACAATTTAAAGCAGTAATTGCGGTAGGATGATTATTATAGTATACACCTTTTAAAGGGGACACCTTTTAAAGGAGGACACGGTACTTGCTTCCCCACATCTTGGATTAGAGTCATAGAACCATGCCAGGGGAAATAGAAAGGTCTCACAGAGCAGAAGCTGCAGTGACTTGGGTCTGCTGGTAAGTGAGCACTTCTGTCTTGTTAAGATGAGCCAGTTGTGCTTTGCTTTATACCCTTGCTTTGCAAGCTGTCTCAGGTTCTTGGTACTGTTGAGCTCAATCCTCTTTTAGAGTTAATAGAAGACAAATGCACGGCTAGTTCTTTATGCTGCTGTCATACAGCTGCCTCACGAAGCATCACAGATGAGCTCAGTTAAAGCAGATTTATTCTCTCTAGTTGTAAAAGCCAGCAGTCCGCCATAGGGCTTAGTTCCTAGCAAGGACTGTGAGAGCATCTCTCTCCTGTGCTTTCCTGGTCACTTCTTGTGTTTTGCTAGCAATCTTCAACCCACCCTTGGCTTCTGCACACACATCTTACTTTTATCTTGGCATGTTCTTCAACCCAAATGTCTCCTATTGTTAAGGGGGTGGTCCTGCTAGAATAAGCACCTAAACTAATGCCTCATCTTACCATGGTGAGATGCAGAGGTTCTATTTCCCAATAAGGTGATAATTGCATGGAAAAAGTGCAGGGATGTCCTTTGGGTAGAAGGAGCATGTAATTCAAGCCATAAGCTTTGCCAAACCTCACCTGGTTAGTGAGCAGATTAGACACAACTGAAACTTAAGCCCCTGTGATTCATATCCTGAGACCCCAACATACACGAGAGAGAGGCACTCACATCCCAAGGATATAATGTTCCTCTCCCTCATCCAACAGTGAGTGGACAAATATCACAATGTCAACATTAGATTCAAGAAGGATTAGCTTGAGAAGTTGTCCTGGTAACAGGTTTCTCATGGAATTAAAGCTCCGAAAGACACAGGTCCTCTTCCATGTACACAGAGCATTTGGACAATATTATTAGTCTAAATAGGAAGTGGAGTCTCTCAGCTTGAATATTAGCATTTGGGGCCAGGTAATTCTCTTGTACGTATTTAAGGATGCTTAAAGCATGTCTCTTGCCTGCTACACATAAGATATAGAGGGTGCTGGTAGTACCCTTCCACAGCTGCAGCAATCAGAAATGTCACCAAATATCACAGATGCCTCCTGAGAGGCAGTCGGCTTTGTTTGAGAACCTCTGGCTTAGAAAGGAAGAAAGGCATCTTGGCTCAACAGGTTTGCCTGGCCCTCGCTGTGTGTTACCTGCACTTTGTGGCTGTTTAACATCAGTGTGGTAGGGTCTGAGGAAGGCTTCCTTGTGTCTCCACAGACATAAGAATGAGATCCACAGGTAAGATGGAGACTCACAGAAAGAATGCCAAACACATTGCACATGCTCTTGGTTCGTCTTGATCTGTCCAAGATTAGGGAGTGTTTGGGAATAAATGGGAGAAGAAGATAGAGATTCCTTATTTGATCAACTAGGAGTTAGTGAGAGCTGGCTCAGCAGATCACTTGAGAAAAAAGCATGTGCACAAGTCTGACTTCTATCCCAGAAACCCACAAGGTGGAAGGAGAAAACTGACTCCTGAAAGTTGTCCTCTGATCACTACACACATCTGTTGTGGACCACCGTGCTCATGCATGTTTACACGTACACAAAGACCCAATGCTAATTAAAAGAAAAAGGTTAAGGCAATTGAGTGTGGTACAAGACTGAAAATTAATGTTCTTAATTGCTCTTTGGGGGAATGTTTGCTGTTCAAAGTTGTTATGGGCCTGTGGTCTTTGCGAAGGGTGTGGTTCCTCGGGTTAAAGGTGCAGGATGGTTTGTGAGGCCTTTGTTCTGATGGCTGTGGTGAGGAGCCATGGATGTTCTGAACTGGAAGTTCTTTTTTTTAATTTTTTTATTTATTATTTATTCAATTCTGCATGTATGTGTGTGTGTATGTATGTGTATGCATGTGTGTGTGTGTAGAACCACGGACGAATTCGTGAACCACCATGGACGTCTCCACCTCCTCTTTTACTCTGCCCTGGGATTCACAGGCTCCGCCCTACCAGGACCAGAAACACAGGCCGCCCCTGCTTCTGCCTGGCGTCTATACATGGGGTCTAGGATCCGAACTCAGAACCCTCCACCTGCAAGGCAGAGGCTTAACCCCTGAGCCACCTCTCCAGCCCCCTGAACTGGAAGTTCTGACTGGAGTCTCTGCTCATTGCTGCTGATTTCCTGGAGTTAATGGAGGACGGTCATTCTTCCTTGAGAAGTTTCTCTTCATAGAAGGCTTTGCTAGAACCACCACTTCCCGAGTCACATCAAGGCGTGTGCACCTTACATAGTGGTTATCCATAACTCCAGGCTATGTGTAGGTTCTCAGCCGTGACGATGAACGTGGTGGTGTACACTGGTCACAGCTAAGAAGACGGACTAATGAACCTCAGGTTTTAACTGCAGAGCATGCTGGTGAACACACTGCCCACGTCATCCAGACAGGTGTGCAGCTCCGAGAGCCACAGCACCAGCAGGCCAGTAGGATGGTGAAAAGAAAAGGGAAAGAGCTGGGAAATGATTGAGTTGGTAAAATGCTTGCTGCTGAACCATGGGGGCCCAAGTTCAAGTCCCAGATCCCACATTTAAAATGATTTTTATAATGAATTGTAATGAATTTAAATTATAATGAATTCATAATTCCATTCTAGGAAGTTGAGGGGGCAAAGGCAAAAGGTTCCTTAGGGCTTGCTGGACTACCAGTGCAGCTGAATTGGTCAGTGCAGATCTTAGTGAGAGACAATGTCACAAATCAAGGTGGTCTGCTTCTGTGACCCCCCCATGCACATACCTGACGATGGAAAGGGAAAATATATTTGTCTATTATATGGTTAATATTCCAAAAAAGTAAAGTTCAAGGACTCCTGACAAGTCCTGATAAGTCTTTTAAATCTCACAAGTCAGAGAACTGTACGTTCTCTACCACCTTGTGCCCTGAGATGGAGCCGGGAACACCGGGCATCTCTCTGAAGTCTCTCTGAAGTGCAAATAGGCGATCATGCAGAGGAATCCGGGGGTAGGAATTATTGAGCCAGCATGTTAAAAACACTCATGGTGGAGGCGTCTGATGAAGTAATAAAGCCCAGTACACTGCACAGTAGGCAATGACATGAGGCGATATGAAAATGGGAGGCAGTGGTTTGAATTGCAATGTGACCCCTACCAGAGCGCCCCAGAAACACTGCAGTGCATGTGTGCATGTGTTTCTTCCATCATAGAAATCCCCAGGTAGCCAAGCTCATTGCCCGTCTCTCTCCAGTTGGGAAAGCAGGCTGGGAAATCAAGTTCACACAGCTGAACACTTCAGAAAAAGTGTTCCTGTCTCTATTGTGAGGCATCTTGTGTCACCCGCTCTCAACCTCACTCAACAACGTTATTATTTACTGAAAAGTTTTCTTTATGCACACCAGTGTATTCGCATGTTCGCTTGCATGTACGTGTCCGTGCACCTGAAGCTGTTGCTAGGAGTCTCCTTCATGCACTCTCCAGCTTGTTCACGGAAGCAGTTCCACTCTCTCGTCTGGTGCTGACTGTAAATACCTGGCCAAAACAACTTTGAGGAGCAAGGCATTTATTTTTGCTTAGATTCTTAGTTGTATTTCATCAGCATAGTAAGAGAGTTCATACCAACATTAGGAACTGTGAAAACTGGCCACAAGAGACCCACAGGAATTACTGCAAAGAGGGTCTTGATATTTTGCTAGTATGCCTGTACATCAATTTCCTATCAGCTAGTTCTCTGTCTTTTCCACCTGCTCTGGTACTGGTCCCAACCACCCTGGGCTGGGTCTTCCCTCATTAATTCCTTTGTCTCCCACAGGCTTGCCTTAATCACTTAGTTCTCCACAGATGTATCTAGCCTTCAATTTTGGACACAGGCAGCATTTCTCAGTTGAACCCAAAGTTCACCAGTGCAGCTAGTTAGCTAGCCGCCTTTCTCTGGGGATCCCCTGTCTACACTTTCAGAGCACTGGAATCACCAATGGGCCACCACGTGCAGCCAGCACATCTATGTTGTGGGGATCCAAGTTCTGATCTTTGTGTTTTCTTGGCAAGCCCTGTCACTCAACTGTCCCTTCAGTTTGTTTGTTTTTAACTGATAAATAAAGCATGTTAAAATGTCCATGATTTTAGGTTAGCATGTGATAATTCTATTCATGTTTGTGCATTGTGTAAGAGTATGTTTCATGCTGCTTCTAGTAGGAAAGAGCTCAGCATTTGGTCATTCACTTTAAATTTAAAATAGGGCAGACCTGCTTTTCCCTGCCCACATTTTGTTCATGCCCAAGTAATATCTCCTATGGATCTTACCAGCCTCTGTTATTACCCTGTGGTTAAGGGTTCTGGGGGCTTAGATACTATGTGTAGTATCTATGCTATGAGTATAGTTGGCCAGGATGACCCTAGTGGGCTGTTGGCAGAAGGTTGAATTCCGAGCTAGTATTAGCAAACAGTAGTTAGGGCTGAGCTGGTTTCTGACCAGTCGGGTGCTAAGGTGAAAAGATCCAGGCCACAAAGAAAGAAAACAGAGCATACCATGACACCACTGAACTTAGCACAGTTCCAAAGCAAGGCCTACTTCCTTAGGTCATCCTGAAATTTGCCCCTTTTAAGGATGCCTGTTCATCACACCTTAAAGAGAGGGGCAGCAAACCACTCTGCAGTTTATGACCCTCCTGGAGGAGGTTTGCTCCAAGGAATGTGGGTCTGCTAGGGCTGGAACAGCGCCCCCTGCAGGGAGTGGTGTGAAGGTCACATTGTTTTTAACAAATTTCCTGCACATCTGGAGCTTAAGGCATTCTAGGTTAATTCTAGATTTCAAGTGTACACGAATACACTTGGGGCTTCTGAGGGACAAGAAAACTCCTACTTCTGTGTCTGGATGCTGGTTGTATGAGCATTCTCGCTCTGAGACCACACTGAGTCCTCACAGTCACACACAGCGGTGCACTCTCCTAAGACCACGTCAATATTTAGTCAAGTCTGAAAACAGGTCTCGTCACCCTTGTGCAGTTGGTTTCCCATTTTCATCTGTCCGTGAGGTTGCTGTCTCGCACTTGTCACTTCAAATAGCTATGAAAAATTTCCACTATTGACAACATTTTAGACAGTACTGAGTGTGTCTAGTAAAAAGCTAAAGTCATCTCTGTTCCAATTCCTGCATTCTCCATTCTCAGAGGTAACTAGAGTTACATTTCTTAGAGGTTTTTTTCCCACCACTGTGTTTTTCCTCTTTTACTACCAAAAATGGGATAAATTGTGTATATGGCACATTCCGCAGCTTATTTTTTAACTCAACAATATACCATGGCTCCCCTTACTACATCGGTTACAGAGTCAACATCATTCTTTTTAATAGCTGTGTGATATTCTGAGTATGGTTGTGCCTAATTTATCTAGTCACTTTCCCCATTCACTGACAGCAAACCTCTCCACAGTCTTCTGTTATAACCAGTGCTGCTTGAGCTCCCCATATCACCTTTTTAACAGCATCCATATCTGAGTCCCAGGGAAAGCAGCCCGTTTTAAGCATCTTTTAATTTAACAGTAACTTCTGCAATAAGCTTTCAGGCAGGAGATTTCATGAGCATATGTGTCAGTGGTGGCTGATTGTCTAATTCGCCGTGTTGTGGGGGGGGAGGCAACAACTAGCCATTAAGTTCTGCATTTTAGATTCCCTACGGAGGGGTTGGGGATTTAGCGCAATGGACATGGGTTTGGTCCCAAGAATCAGGAAAATAAATTCTAAAAAACAAACAAATAAATAAATAAAAGGTAAAAAGAAAAAAAAAATCACAAAAAGATTTTTTAAAAAACAAACTAGATCCCCAACGAAGAGTTCGTGTGCAAGTGTGCTTGGCCTCTCTCTGCTGGCTACCCAGGGTGAGGCGTGAACAGAGCCATTTAGCAGCATGGTTGAACTGTCTCCTGCAGATTCTTGACCTCATGAAGCCATGCTTTGATATTTTGTTGTTTACACTCTGTTTTCGTTGTGAATCGTTGGCTGTTGCCTGCTGAGATTTCTTTCAGACTCTCATGTGCTCATATTAACAGCGTTGTTAACCCCTTTGCGAGCCAACAGGGGTCCTTTGGCCCAGACCTAGACCCTGGGCAACCTTTTAGGTTCCTCCGGGCACCAGCAGTACTGGTTGGTAATGATTGCTGTGAAACATCTATGCGGGAGCTTCGGCTCCTCAATCTTCCAATGCCTGAGGTGTAGTTGGGTGGTCAGGTAAAGTGCTGTTTGGAAAATGATTCCATTAGCACGTATATGGTGGAAGGAGATGGCAAGTACATAGCTATCCACTGCAATGGTCTTCAAACTTGGCTTCTGTGTTTAAGGTGTTTTCATGACAAAGTTTAGGGAGTGACACAGATTGTTGCTGCTCTCAGCCTGGGTCAGAGAAGGGTCTTTTGCAGTGGGCAGCAGTTGCTGAGGAGACTTATAAGTGGTCAGTGTGTTCGCAGTGATTACGGAGCTCCAGCCCTAAATGGGGCATCTATATCACGCCTCCAGGACTCAGGGAACATCTCTGAAGAAGGGGCAGAAGTTAATGGCTTCTAGGAGAAAGGGAAAATCATTTTTCTTCAGTAGTATTGCCATTGCTTAGTTGCCTATGAGTCAGTTGATAACATCCATGCAAGTGATCCTAATTAAACTCAGCAAGTTACAAAAAATAGATACAAGTAAAAGAGGGACTTTTTAGGAAGAAAAAAGGGGTTCAGAGGAAATGGGAGGAAGATAGCAGAGAGAGTAATGGCAAGTAAAAGAACATCAAAATATATTCTAGAATATTCTATAAAATTTTGAAAAACATAAATAAAAATATTTTTTTCAAAAACTCTGGGGATGAAGCCTAATGAGACAATAGAAAATCTAGTCAATAAAAACCTTTTAAGGTCATATAAGAAATAATTCAGAATTAAGTAACGAGTTAAACAGAAGCTAGACTCTGAAAAACCTGTTTTAAATAGCAATTTTGATAATCATGATAGGATGGCGGGGGGGGGAGAGAAAAGTTTATAGCGCCCTAAAGATTTTAGACATTCTTATTTTCCCTGTGCTGTTAAAAATTCTAGGCTCAGCTTTTATAAGCCTATATTCAATCCTCAAATTGTTTAAAGCTATTCTCATCTGAGCTTCACTTCTCAATTTTCCAAAGGTGGGCATGGAAATATTAATTCATTTGTGGAGGGAAATTAAGTCATTTGCAGATCCCAATAAGCAGAGCTTGAACCTGAACTTCCATTTTCTTCTTTGTGTTATATTCTCCCACCCACCCTGTGGCCCATTTTTGTTTTATTTGTTAATAAACATCACACACATTTTTCCCATCATAACTGGTTTTAAACCTGAAGTTCATTGGCATTCAGTCCATTCACAGTGCTGGGCACCAACTACCATCTTCACCTCCTCAACCTTTTCATTGTGTCACACTGAAGGTGGGTCCCCAGGAAGCATCAACTCCAGTTCCTCCACCCTCCACCACCCCCCTGAGTGGTCACTGCTCAGCCTCCCGTCTCTATGGACTGCAGGATTCTCTGGACTTCTCTTAGGAGGAATTGAACTTCCAGGTGTCCGCTCTGTCCCGCATTGTGTGTGATGACGAGTTTCGGAAAGCCAGAGCCAGTGTCTGGGGAATTCAGGAAAGGAGACTGGTTCGGCCAAAGCACATTGAAACGACAAGCAGCCCGTGGTCCCCTTCTGCATTTTCCCACTGTATCTGCCATGCTGGGCTCTGCCACGCTGGTGGGCACCCTGTTTTTGTCTCTGCTTCTCAAGGATAAGTTTGTAGAATAATTATACTTTGCGTCCCATCATTTCTAGGTAGGTATGAAACTTCCAGTCTATACAAACACACTTGGTACCAGAGCAACTGTGGTAAATGAATTAATAGCCTGGCCCTGGTGTATGAAGCCCTGTGTCCTTGAGAGTGGCAGGACCATTCCTTCCCGCACTGGGAAGGATTCTGTTGGACATTAAGCTCCACATCTATCCCTGAGCCTCATCCCCCTTTCCCTTTAGACACCCACATCCATCCCTGAGCCTCATCCTCATGCTGTAGACAGTCCTAGTCTTTTCCTTTTCATTTTCAATTTTTTTCCCATCTTAAAGGGTTTTAATTCTTTTCTATGGCTACGCGATCACCAAGCAAGGAAAGCCCATGGTTTGGAAGGTGTCAATCAAGCCTGGTGCAGGGGGCGTGGCAGCACAGAACAGTTCACATCCTGGCAGTCAGGAAGCCGAGATGTGTCTATTCTGGGCTGGTTTTCTCCTTTTGTTGCTTTTTATTCCATCTGAGTCCCCAGTCTAAGGGATGGTGCCTCCCACTTTCAGGATGGGTAGCCCCCTGTACTTATCCTAACCCCTTCATAAGCACATGCAGACACCTGCTTCACTAATGTCTTAGGATTTTTCTAAATCCAATTAAGTTGATATAATTAAGCATCACAAAAGGTTATGAGCACATGGGCCCAGTAGGACATAAAAGTTCACGTGATGAGAAATGATGGACAGCGTTCAGTGCCCTCATGTGCAGCCCTGAGCACCATGACCGAGCAAGTGCAGCTATGTTGGAAGGAAGCTTCAGGGCTTCTTAACTCTTCCGGGTCACCAGTCCTGTACCCAAAGCTATAGAATATGATAAAGAGCTGGAATTAAAAAGAACTAAACATAAATAAAACATATTCCCTGCCATGTGAATGAAGAAAGGAAGAAACCCCATCCTTACATTCATTCCTTCTGTATTCACTGAATGCATACCTGTTGCTTGATTAACCAATGGGAACGATGTCAACTCCCAGTGCCCTGTGAGGTCATAGAATATTGACTGAAGAGGAACCTGTTTTGTGGGCGCCTCCACAGCAATTAGAAAAGATGGCCCAAGGAGCAGAGAGCTATGTTTTTTAGTGTTTTGTATGTGAATATAGTGAATTGACAATATTTGACATTCTCGATCCCCGATCTCATCCCCCCTCCTCTTCCCTTCACAGCTCTTCTTCTCCCCTCCCAGTCTCCCTTCCTATTTTCAAGTCTTTTCGCACGTGTGGCCCACTGGGTTTCATCTGGTTTACCTTTGATGACATGTACCTCAATACTTGCTAGTGCATGAAACATGTATCAGTGGATATACAATTGAGGAAAGAATCTTGTATTTCCTCCCCATCAGAATTAACAGTCATCAGCCTCTCAGAAAGGCGTGGGGCCTCTTGAGAGCTTTCCCCTTCCATGGTGAAATGATGATAGGAAAATTCCCGCATAGGTCTTGTGGAAATAGCCTTGCCATGTTCAGAAAATAATATCTGGCTGCACCCCTGCCCCACTTCAGGGTCCTATAATGTTACTGTACTGTGGCACCATTGATTCAGGGAGGCCCTAGCCCTGGCTCCCAAGAGGTCTGGTTATAGACTAGCCCAGACATGTACGGACATGCCCTGGACATGTCCCAATAGAGGAACCATACAGGTGGAGGGATGAACAACCAATGGGAAGGAGGGATGAATAACCAACAGGAAGAAGGGATGAACAACCAATGGGAAGCGACCATCTAACCTGCCTCTGCAATGGTCACCTAGTAAACAGCTAAATGATTGGTGGCTGCTCCCCCTCTCCCCCGAGCAGTGAGGTGGCAACACCTGATTGGGCCCTTGACCCTATATAAGCTCAAGCACTGCCTGAAATAAATGAGTCTGCAGCAAACTCCTCCTCTGCCTGCTGCTTCTCGCCTGACTCCCGGAGTCTGGGTGGTGACCCCCCTGCCTGCTCGCCCCCTAGCCTCGAGCCCCGAGGCCCCTGTTGTTTCCCCTTCCTTTCCCCTGCTGGCCCAGTGGGGATTCAACTGTGCCCTCTTCCTCAATGTTCCTGGATGGGAATGGAGATGTCAGATCCAAGACCACTGTCACTTATTTTCTGCACTTTTCCCAATTTGGTTTTCTGTGATACACCACCTTCCACTGCAGAAGGAAGCTTCCAGATTGAGTGCTGAGTGCTCCTCCGATCTATGGGAATAATAACAGTTGTTTAAAAGCCATTTTGTTATATGTCTTTACAGCCTGCATTCCCCATGGGGCCTATGGTCTTCCCTTTCATAGGTTCTTTTTCTAGTTTATTTCTCAATGCCCATAACCTGTAAGTGCTTCAGTGAGAACTTCAGAGGGTACCATTTGTAGTGTGTGTTTGTAGAGCTCAGAGCATTTGAGAAGCTGTGAGGCAGGCTTGCACATGTATCTTGCACAGCATCTTCCATGATACTGTGCACACCACAAACTCAGGTGAACACATCTAAGGACAGCCCTAGGTGTCATCCTTGTTTTAAGACATGGTCTCATCACTTAGATGAGGCCGGCTAGCAACAAGCCCCAGGTATCCATTTCTCCAGTGTTGGGCTTAATTTGTGCCACAGTGCCCAGCACTTTTTATGTGACTTCTGGGTATCAAACTCAGGTCCTCATGCTTGTGCAATAAACTTCTGCCAACTGAGGCAATGCCCCAGTGTGTGAACCTTTTCTTAGGAAGACCTTGAGGCGAGGGGCTAACAGCATTGCTTGTCTTTGCACACATCTCACAGGGAGTCTTCAGCCTGGGAGAGGTGAGGGGCTACAACCATCTCTACACCTGTGCTAATTTTACTTCTCTTAATTGCAAATTCATAACATCTTCATTTCTCCCACCACCTGTAAGGGGATAGAAAACACAATCTCACAAGTAAGGAAAGAACTGTCATGGGAACTCAGAGTGTAGAGTAGCAAATCAACCACATTTCAGGTTTCTCGCATTTCAAAACAGGAGACATATTGCTGATTCCTAGTTGGTGTTGAATGATTTATGACCTTTTATTTGTGGTTGAGTGTTGCAGCCTATGTTGTCATGGAAATTCTGTTGAATTTATAGGTCCATTTATCCACAATGATTTTCCAGACTTCATCTCTTGGTGAATCATGTGGCTGTTACTCCCAAGTACAAAGCAATTTCTAAAAAGTTTCCTATTACAAAGAGACTCAACACTCCAGTGGTGATTTTCATGTTTTTGAAATACAGATGAGTTCCACGCACACCTAGGGAGCCCTCCTCATCTTCTGTGTCGAAGGCTGTAAGCTCCACAACTGATCATATGTGTGCAATAGAGATATGGGCCCAGGAAACTGATTTGGCTTTAGCTTTGCTTTTTTTTTTCCCACTTTTTTGGTAGAGGGGTTTCAAAACCTTGAACTTAATGCACCCCTTTTGTCTCAGCCTCCTCTGTGCTAGATGCATATCAGCTTGTCTTTTTGGTTTTGCTTTGATTTTTTTTAATATATTTTTTAATTTTTTTATTTCCTTAGTGTGTGTATGCATGGGTGATCATGTGCATGCATATGAGTGTGTGAGTGCAATCACTCAAATGCACAGCCTGATACGTGTAGAGGTCAGAGAACAACTTTGAGGTGTTTTTTCTCTCCTTCCACTTTGCAGGTTCTAGAAGGATCCAGATCATCATGGTTGGTCTGTTCCTTTTAACTGTTGAGCCCAGCTTGACCTCAGACTTAGAGCAATCCTCCTACCTCATCATCCCACCTGTCCTGGGGTTGCGTGCTTGACTGGAAACATTCTAATAGAAAAGAAACCTATGAGAGTACAAGTGAGAGGCCAGTCTGCTACATCATGAGACAATGTCTCTAAAACCAAAAAATAAATAAATAAGGAATAGATGCATGGAATTCTCCTCTCCGAGTGTATTTGGGAAAGGCTGCTTCTTGTTTCCCTATGGGGTGTCCACAGTGGTCCAGGAGAGTGGAGAAGCAGCTTGGGCCCCGTTGTCAACCTACAGTCCCCAGCTGAAGCGACTCTACCAGCTCTTGACCAGTCAGTATAACTTGCTGTGTCAGCAAATGGTCTGGATTTGCCCTGAGGACTCAGGTAGCCTGAGTTGCAACCCAGTAGATGCATGAGAAGGGCGAACCCTCTTTCCGTCCTGCTCTCTGATGATGCCCTGTCCTGCTATCGGAGACAGATGTTCGTCCAAGCAGAGATATTCTTACTTATTTATAAAATTACTGCTAACTTTACATTCACTAGTGAAGTATTATATCCAAGGAGGAAAGTTTGTTTAATAAGACCCCAGAAATGAATTCTCATACCTGGAAACCAATGCCCAGGGGTCGAAAAGAGATCTTTAGTACCCCAGTATCTTCTCCAGGTTCTGCTCTGAGGGGCGGTACTACACTGTGGTTGAGCCAAGTGTGGTTCCCTGCGCCCTCCTGCCTTCCCTTCTATTATGTATGTGGTCTAAGTCAACTCAGCTCTGTTTATCAGATTTGTCTGTAGCATTACCTGAGGTCAGTCTCAATGCTTATGATTTTCCCATTCCATTCTTGTCTATCAGTTGGCTAGGTTCTAATTGGGGTATACTGTAACTCGCACTAACATTAAGTTATTCATATTTTTTCTTCTTTTCCCCCAGTAACTAAAATGTGAAGATGTGTCAGCAAACATTCCCATGTGTGCTGGATGCGAGACACAGTGTTTTCACTTGAGAACTGTCCTTCAGTAACTCCTGGAGCATAGTTCCTTGGTTTTTGTTGTTTAGCTTGGGGGTTGTTAAGACAGAAGAGGTAATAACTAACTTGCTGTGCCTCACACAAATGTTAAATGGAACAGCCGTGGCTCATTGCCATCTCTCCTAAGTACGAGGTAAAGGGATGGGGCATGTATATACAGTGCAGAAGTCACCTCATTGCTGTCCAAGCTTAAGCTGAGTATGAGAAATACAGCAAATCCTTGGAAAACCCAATGTACTTTTGTTATCAATAATCTAAACTTAAAAGGAAATAAACGTGAAGATGTGCCACTGGGCTAGACATTCAGACATTGGTTACAATGGCACAGACTTTGCAGGGGTCCTCAGTTGTCTTGGCAGATGTACAGATGGCCTATAGACCCTGTGTGGATTTTGGGCTTCTCCACTCCAGAAATTTGGGTTCTTGTTACAGTGCAGTTGGAGATAATTCCAGTACAGGCCCAGAGGAAAAAAGGAGGTGATTAAGGTTCAGTATGTCATGTCATTCGTGATAGTGAACGAAGAAAACCTTTTGGAGTATTTATTTAAGTGCTGCCTCACCTGAATAGATGTTGAACACCTGTTCTGTGGAGTTGAGTCCTAAAAATACTCTTTCTGTGACGACTGTGTGAGGCCCATACCTGAGTTTCTTTGCTGTACCTGTGACATGTCTCACTGGACTATTGGCTGGTGAGTGGAAAGGATCAATTTCATCATAATTTACACATCCGTTCTGCTCCTATGGATTCATGTCGGGGAAATGAGAGCTGTCACATTGGCTCTGACTTTTCCAAAGCACTGGCCAGCACATCTGCTACATAATAAGTGTGGCCTCTGCTTTTCAGAAGGGAACCTTAGGGGAGGAGCTCACAGTACTTTACCACTGTTATTGGCACTGAATGGTTGCAGGGGAAGGGGACATGGTTACTCAGTTGTACAGGCACCAGAAAGTTGCCATTCTTTCTGTAATAACCCTTTGTTCAGGTTTCTATTAGCAGTCCTAATTAAATATGTTGGGACACCAAAAGGTGGTGTTGGGGGAGCAGGACACAAGAAAGTAGAAGGTGGCTGAGTTGGAGAGAGAGTGAAAAACAAGAGAAGAAAATGGGAGAAGTGTGAATATGATCCAAGTCCATCCAATCCACATGTAAGTATGCCAGACTTGCAAGATGATGCTCCTTTGCACTAAAGGCTCCTGCTTGCAAACTCTGGCATCCGTGTAATAGAAGGAGAAAACCAACTTATCCTCTGATCTTCACATGCAAGGCTTCTCTCCTCTCTTTCTTCTTCCTTGTTCCTTCTCTTTCTTCCCCTCAAATAAATAGTCTAAGATGTCATCATTAAGCCTTTTATTATGTAAAAATTATGTGTGCTAAAATAAATAAGAACAGAAGATTTAAAAAAGAAAAACTCTGGGGCTGGAGAGGTGGCTCAGGGGTTAAGCCTCCGCCTTGCAGGCGGAAGGTCCCGAGTTCGGATCCCAGGTCCCATGTATCGATGCCAGAGGGAAGCGGGGGCGGCCTGTGCTTCTGGTCCTGGTAGGGCGGAGCCTGTGAATCCCAGGGCAGAAGGAGGTGGAGGCGTCCATGGTGGTTCGCGAATTCGTCCGTGGTTACACACATACACACACACAGACACACGCGTGCGCACATACACACAGTTGAATAAATAATAATAATAATAATAATAATAATTAAAAAAAATAAATAAATAAATAAATAAAAAAAAAAGAAAAACTCTGATCCTTAGACATCTGAGTCTTTGATCTGCAAGCCAGTCCTGCTGTCAGACCTTTATCTCACAGTAACCACTTGACCAACATAATTGTCTTAGGCACTAGCAGGTGGAGTAGATTGCATTCCCCAGGGAGAAGCTTGATTTTAGTGAGTGAAGATGAGAGAGGACAGATCTCAAAGAGCTCAGGTGAATGGGTCAGAGGGTCTCATCATGGGATACAGAAGACCCATGTAACGTGGGTACACACATCTGTCTTGAGGTAGGTGCTGCAGTCTGGAGATTCTGTATTGCAGTGTGGAGGAAAAATGCTTCCACTTAAGGAGACTCTATGTCTTTAATGAGACTACCACACGATGGACAAAAATCTGCTAGATTTGAAAACTCGTCTGATTTCAAAGTTACTTATATTTACAAAATGTTTTCTCATGGTACTGATACAAAAACAATAATGATCTTCCAAATAGTAGCTAGGAATAAAACCCATCCATGTCATAGCTCTCGAACTGTCTTTGTTATGTGTCTAACATAATATGTGGTATACTAATTTTCTGTTTTTTTACCTTAATTGAAATGAGCAATCCTTTAAGTATGTGTGTGCGTGTGTGCGTGTGTGCGTGTGTGTGTGTGTGTGTGTGTGTGTGTGTGTGTGTGTAAGAGGGCACTTGAGTGTATGTGCCTATGGATACCCAAGGGTGATTTTGGGAATCATCCTGGATTGTGCTATTGCTGTGCTTGGTATTTGCCCAGGCTCCACCTTCCAGAGCCAGTATTGCTGGCCACTGCCACATCTGACAGGCATTTTTATTCACAATCTGGGAATCTGAACTTAGGACCTTTTATTTGCGAAGCAAAGGCTTTAACTCCTGAACTGTCTCCCCAGCTCCAGATCTTCTTTTCTCTGAACATCTTAGAAAATGGCTCAAGCTCTTTGTGTGGTAAAGAGAACTTAATATATGTAGTCTGTGCTTGTAAGAATTATACCTGGGTCCACTTAGCGTTTCACAGTGCCTTTGTTCTGTATCTGTGCCTTGCCAAGGTTTATGGCAGAAGCTTAAATTCCTTTGTTCGTCTAGCATCTTGATCCTACTTTCCTGCATCTTGTTTCTTCCCAGAAATTACAAGGGCTATCTAAACATGTTGATTGCTTCTCATTTGTCTAGCCTCATTTTGCTTCAAGCCTCTGAGAGTCTCCCATCCCCATTTCATTCCTTCCAGAGACAAAGAACTAGTGTTTGCAGTGACCAACCCTGGTTCAGGCAGACATTTGAATCACACTGACTTATCGCTACTACATAAATCTTCCTGACTGACAGCATTGAAATAATTGAAGAATTAAGATGGAATATGATGTGTGTGATGGTTAATATTGATTGTCAGTGTCTAGGATCACCTAGGAAACAGATCTCTCCACATGTCTGTGACATAGTTTCTAGATTGGGTTATATAGGGCAGGGAGGCCACCCACTGTGTAGGCAGCACTATTCCATAACTGGAATTCTGGATGGAATCAAAAAGAAAAAGCCAGTCCCAGCTACCTCACCTTCTTGTGGTCATGACTTACACGCCGTGATGGACTTTATCCTTAAACCAAAATAAGCCAACCTGCCTGCCTTCCTTCCTTCCTTCCTTCCTTCCTTCCTTCCTTCCTTCCTTCCTTCCTTCCTTCCTTCCTTCCTTCCTTCCTTCCTTCCTTCCTTCCTTCCTTCTTCCCTCCATCCATCCCTCCCTCTTCTCCTTTTTCTTTAAGTTACTTTTGTCTAGTGCTTTGTTTCAGCCAGGAGGAAAATAATACAACCTGTTGATGATCTGGCTTAATCATCACTGTGCTACAACCCCATTGAAAAGTCAAGTTAGACTTAGAATGTACATCACCAAATTTCAGTTCCCACATGGCAGAGGGTAAATTGTCCAAGGTGCACCATCTTCTGTGTTTAGATTTTCTCTTCGCTTTTACCACCCACACATTAGTCTTAGGTAATTTCTTGCCCTCCCCTGTAATTTCTACGCCTCCGCACTGTAACTGGCTTACTTCGGGTTATCGCTCTTCGTGTTTTCCCTTCCCTACCCTACCGCCTCTGACATGAATCTTCATATGTTGCCTCTGACTGTTCTTTCCTGCAGTGTTTTCCCATGATATCTTCCTTGTATGAAAACTTCCCAGCGATCCCCCAGGTCCACTGGATCATTCTGAGATATTTGGGATCTGTTGCCTTACTTCATGATGTCTCCTATCCTCCCAATCTCCATCTTGGGTAGAGAGCATGCAGGAGAAATAAAGGCGGAGCTTTCTGAATGCCCAGTGAAGTCACTTTGGGTTTCCCCATCTTGCCCTGGGGTCATTTCTTCTGTTGTCATCAGGGATCCGAAGAGCTGATGGAATCACACGAGTCACGTTAGAGAATAAAAGGTTCACCTTCAAGGAAATGTGTCCTCTCACCTATTGCCTGTATTAATTTAGTGTTAGTATAATGCATATCTCACCTGATCATGATCTGTTGAGCTTTTTGCAGTACATTTGATGAACTTTGGCTTTGAAAGACAAAGTTAACCTTGTCTTGTTAATGACATTTTAGTCTTGCTAAGCATTGACTGTGTCTTCGTCCGTCATGGCGCCTTGAACGCCAAGGCATTAAGCAAATATTCCCACCAATCGGAAGGAAGCATGCTGACAAAGACTTTGAACTCTGAGACCAGAAAGGTTACTTTTCTGTCCTAATGCACACTCTGCCTTCCTCACAAGCTCTGTGAGTTTTGGAGATTGAAAAATGGCATAAATCTTTCATTCTTTGCTTATAAAATGTGAATTGTGGTGATTCCTACTTTAGAGTGTTAATGAATAATAGTGAAGGAGTTGACGTTCGGTAGGTGGTCACTGAATGTGTGAAAAATAACAGTCATAAGGAAGGCTCTAATTTTCAGATGGGTTGTTTTCTATTCGTTTAACTTAATGTGTATCTTGACACAAATTGGGGGAGGGGAACATGTGTTTTAAATCAAATTGTACCTAGAGTCATTTTAAATGAGAAGAAAATTGCACAGCCTAAAAGGAAGGGAGAAGCTCAGCAGGCATTTGAGTGCCTGTGCGCACATCCCCTGAGCTGCTGCAGCGGCCCAATGCTGACTCTTGTGTCAGTGCTGTCAAGGTGCCTATGCCATGTTGCCCGAGCTCATAGAAGTCCTCTCTTATAGCTGAATTTAGTAACCAGTTCCTGGCCAGTGACGAGACTTCAGTGAGATTGTTCCAGTGCCAGCTGATGTCATGTGACTGCCTAGAACAGTCTAGAGAGTCTAGATCTGGCTGGTGAAATGGCTAGAGGTTCTCCAGCCAGGTCATTCCACCTGAGAAATGTGAATGATCCATGCAGGCCCTGAATCCCCACTCAGTGGCTTTGAGGACATCGGCAGAACTGGTTCCATGACTGTGACTTGCTCTGTGCAACCTGTCGATGCCTTTTTAGTTAAGTGACTTTTTAGTCAAGTACCATCTTGCTTGTCTCTGTGGTCAGAAGAACCAGACAATGGATGGGCATCCATTCATAAAGTTGGTCAGCTTCTTTTTATTTGCAGAAATACCTTATTTAGAACAGACTCACTGCCCTTCTACTGTGAAGTATTCTTAAAGAACCAAATAGTCTTATGTTGAACACTTTTGGGAGTTTTTACTGGATCTATAAACAAAACTCCTACTTGTTCAAAAATTGGTCATTTCTTCCCATGGATCACAGGCACTAGGATCCTTAGAGGCAAGGGATTAACAGTCACAATAGTGTTCCTATACTAAAGGGGAACACAAGAAAGAGCTCTAGGCAATGCCACAGAGTCCTTACACCTCATCAGAGAGGAGGAACCAGAGGGAAGTTTGACATGCATAGTAAAGGATTTTCCAGGAATGGGGGGGAGGGCACTCAGAGAAAGGGAGGGAGGGGGGAAAGGAAGGGGAAGAGGGTCCTTGGAGGGGTGGAGGGAGGGAGGGGAATGGGGTATTTATCAACTTTATATGAGTGTAAGAAATAAAAGAAAAAAAGGTCATTTCTTGAGCTGGACTCTCCCCCACCCCCCAAAAAGAAAAAAACCTAAGTTGAGCCCAATGTATATCTGTCCCTGTAGTAAAAATTATAAAGGGTAGGAACAAGACAGAATAACAAATCCTTCTGAAGGCCTCCTGCTGGGTAAATCTGGGACAATTGGATCATTGAAATAACATTGTTAGTAATAGATAAAATAACACATCACATAAAAACAAAAGGGAGACCATTGCACATCAACAAATAAACACATGAATAAACCTGGAAGTGAGGAAAGATACTTCTTGTATGAGAATCTCATTAATGAGCCCAAAACCAGTGAAGTTAGGAAATCATTAATGAATGATAAAACTAGGCGTGGGATGTGAATGTCATGTCAAAATACCTCCCTGCAAAGTACTTTCCAGTGTCAAAAGGAAAAAGAATCACTTCACAATGGAGAAGACTGTCAAATAACACCCTAACCACATGGTGAAAGTAAACACCCCCAGCATTGGACTGCACTCCCACCCCATGCCATGCGTCTGGCCTCCCTGCAGTGAGTGAACACTCTGCCACCCTGAAACCTGCATAGAATGTTGCATCTGACTCTGACCTCGGAACACAGACAGGCCGTAGTTTTATTCAGAGGTGTCTTCTGTGCTTCACCTTCTCAGAGTCAAGAAAGACAAAGACCAGGGAGCTGTTCCAGATGCCAGCAGATGCCAGCAGTCTAGATGTGGTCACTAAGTGTAGGGTTTGATCCTGGATGGAGTCTTAGACCTGAACTAAAAAATGATCCATAGTAGATTTTATTTGGGTACCTAGATAAGTTCACAAATGGACGAAGAGTTAGGTACAGTATCTATGTGAAATGTTGGGACGGTAATAATATAAGAGAATATCTTTATTTTTAGAAATGACACATGCATTCAGGTATCAGGGGGCCTATTATCTTCCACTACCAAGTAACAGATGGAAAACATGTGATGCACATGCACACACGTGTATAAGATAAGAGGGCAAGTGAGGTAAAATGTAAATTATTGGTGGTTAGTAATTTAGTATTCTATTTTACTTCTTAAAATTTATTGTGTGTGTGTATGTATCAGAGGGCACTGCGTGATCCTATAGAGGACCAAAGATGACTTCGGGAATCATCCTGCATTGCTTCTACCTCATTTTTCACTCTTCAATTTCCAGGCTTAACCCATGAGGGCCAGAAGTGTAGGCCATCGCCATTTCCACTTGGCATTTTTATGTGGGACCTGCGATCTGAACTCAGGACTTCTGCTTGTAAGGCAGAGTCTTAATCCCTGAGCCATCTCTCCAGTCCCATTATTGAATATTTTATTTTTGTTTATTTATTTTTAGCATTTTCTTTTTTAACTTTTCATATATTTTTGCACGTGTGTGTGTGTGTGTGTGTGTGTGTGTGTGTGTACAAGAGGGCACTTGAGTGTGTATGTTCCTGTGGAGACCCAAGGATAACTATGGAAGTTATACTGGATTGCTCTCCCTCCTCATTTCTTTGCTCTAGGGTTTCCCAGGTCCACCTTCTAGGGCAAGAAGTGTAGTCTGCCATGATAGTTTCCACCCAGAATTATTTACATGGGACTTGGGAATCTGAACTCAGGTGCCTTTTCCAGGCAATGGCTTTAACCCTTGAGCCCATCCATGTAGTAAAGCATCTCTTCCCACCACATGGGAACATCTCTGGGAATGACTTGACAATTTTTCTTTTTTCTTTTCTTTTCTTCTTTTCTTTCTTTTTTCTTTTCTTTACTTCTTTTCTTTTTTTCTTTCCTTTCTTTTCTTTTCCCCTCCCCTCTCCTCCCCTTCCCTCCCCTCTCCTTCCCTTTTTTTGAGTCAGAGTCTCTCTATGTATCCCAGTCTGGTCTGGAACTCACAACCTTCTTGCCTCAGACCTGCAATGCTAAGATTACAAGAATGCATCACTTTGCCTGACTTAGATGTGTCTTTCGAGCATGAATGCAGACATCCAACAGGCTGCTCAGATGTGACACTGAAACAATAAATTCTCATCATCCAAAGCTTAGAATGAGTTAGTAGAGGTCAAAGATCAACAGAGTCCTTCCCATTAATGGATCAAGAAGCTGAGAACATCTGCCAGACATGTCTTTGCAAAGTAGGTTTTCAGCCTCTATCCAATTTCTCTCATTATCATCATCAACAACAAAATGCTCAAGTCAAGTTCCTTCAGCAAAACTTCCTCTCCTTATCAACTTTGATATTTTTGCATAGTTTTAAATGTTAACATAATTCAGTAGAGTATAACTGTAGTGGAGTAGCAAGGGAGACTGATAATTCTAGCTCGTGCTTCTTCTGTTCTCTTCATGAGGCGTTTATTATACAGGGGGATGGACCCATGACTCAAACATGTTTTCCAAAAATGTTTTTCCTTACCTAGTAAATGCAAGCACCATTCAAGAGGCCTTAAAGTATTTTGTATCATACACTATTCAGGAGATGCATCAAACAATGTCCTCCCTGTTTGCAGGCTGAAGTGTGAGAAAGCCTTCTAGCACCTACTTAATTTGAGGGTCTGGAGTTTTAAAAGGAAAACGAAATGTAATTTTCTGAATATACTTGTGTGGAGTCGTTTCTTTTCTTAGGCTAGTAGATTGAACCCAAAGCAATTCACCAGGCATTAAAAAAAAAACTGTTTCAATCCGTACACCCATGGAATGGATTTTTCTCAGTGTAAATTCAGGACGTCTAAAGCTGTCCAAACCTAAAGGTAGCACATTTGTAAGAAACTGCCAGAATTGATGGGAACTCAGAGTTTGAAACAAAGGGTTTGCTCTAAGAAAGAAAATCTCCCCCAAAGAATCTGTTTCTCCCATCTACTTAGGTCCCTGAATTTCCCAAGAGAAGGATCTCTCCATTGTTGTGCCCGAGGTTACCAGCATCTTTTTTCCTTCAATCCAGCAGGACTGTGTTTACCTTTGACCTCTGCCGCATTACCCTGACTTAGCCCTCCTTGCTGTGAACTGATTGTGCAGTGTCTAAACCCTAAGCTTCTGGGTGGGATGTGGTTATTCATTCTAGAACATAGCATCGTAGAGTGGAAAGAGCGTTAGAGAGAGGTTACTATAGGAGATGCCATTTTCTGAAAATTCAAGAATAATCTTTTTCTTACCAGAATTTATAAGCAGCCTGCCAAGCACTAGTTATCAGTGATAGAGAATGCTGCAGAGGTCTAAGCATGTGGCCGTAACACCTTAGGCAGGCGTTTGATCTCACCACCATACTATCAAATGGAATTATTTGATTTGCTATGCCAGAAAACTACCTTTCACAAAGGTTTGCTTAAGGGTCTCATAGGATCAGAGATGAGAAGCTACAGTGAGAGCCATATGCTGTTGTCTTGTCACAAACATCTCTCAAGGTGCTCTGTGGTCTGCTGTAGAACTCAATCTTTTTTTTAATTTTTTTATTTATTCAATTGTGCGTGTGTGCGTATGTATGTGTGCGCCCGCGTGTGTGTGTGTGTGTGTGTGTGTGTGTGTGTGTGTGTGTGTGTAGAACCATGGACGAATTCAGGAACCACCATGGATGCCTTCACCTCCTCTGCCCCGGGATTCACAGGCTCCGCCCTACCAGGACCAGAAACGCAGGCCGCCCCGCTTCTGCCTGCTATACGTGGGATCTGTCTATACGTGGGATCTGGGATCCAAACTCAGGACCTTCCGCCTGCAAGGCGGAGGCTTAGCCCCTGAGCCACCTCTCCAGCCCAGAACTCAATCTTTTGAAATAGCAAGAGTTACTTGGGGATTCAAACTGTGTAGTGATTTTAAGTTGATGTACCTGTGCTTTGCTTTTTGAATAAGAAACTCTAGCTAAATGCAAGAAGAAGAAGGTATTTAGGGTTGGGATGGAGTGGGAACAGGTATGTAGAGTTCCGTCCCCTCCTTTTGTCTGTAGTTCAACTTCTGCAACTTCAGGTCCACTTCCTGGAACACTCTTGCCTTGTCTCTGGCTGACTGTAGAAGTTTTAGCCGTCTTTATATGGCTTTTTGAGAATATTCAGTGAAATAATGTATGACTTTTATACATTGTAAACTATAAGGTATCATCATAGTATCACCTATTTTTTTGTAGAATTTCTGGCAAATGTCCTTCTGGTTCCTTGTCGAAGTTGCTGAGATATTCTTCAAGTTCTCATTGTTTGAGTCTAAGTTATTTATAAAACTGTACCAATTTGTGTGTTTATAATCTTAACACACCTTAACACAGATTGCAGCTTGCAGACTTGGGTTTCTACATGAATGTCTTTTAACTGTTTCTAGCAGTTCTCATTCATGGGAATGTTTTGCAGCCAGATGGCTCATGGGAATATGTGAATGCAACTCAGGGGAGTGGGAAACTATGAAGTATTGTTGTGTATGTTTGGATCAACTGGCATGCTGTGTGTTCTCTGGTCTCACATTTTAACACCTAATACATGAATGAATATAGATACATGAATAGCAGGAGCATGGTTTCAGTATGCGGGGAACACATGTCTGTCATTACTGTTCCCTACTATTAGTTTGAATGTTTCCTAATCCGATTTTTTTTATTTGTTTCACAGATGCAGGTTTTCTTTTACAATCCAGATGATTTTGACAGCTTTCAAACAGCCATTTCTGAGAACAGAGTAATCGGAGCTATGGCCGTATTTTTTCAAGTAAGTTAACGGTGGCTGAAGTACTTCATCCAGAGAGTTCTCTGGATAGATTTTTTTTCATTTAATTTGCCGAATTGTTCCATGTTTAATGAATGCATCTGTTTTCTACTTCACACCTGTCTAAATGAAAGATATTTCATATTGTCTAATGTGTGATTTAAAATGTAAATAAGTATGTTTAGAAACATAATGAAAATTTTGGCATGAATTATTCTGATTTTATTGCTACTTGACTGGTGCACAGATTGAGGAGAACATTTATCATCTAAGTTCCTTCACGTCTGAAGCCTTTTTGAACAGGTTCCTTTAGAATATTAAGAGGCTCATGTTAACCAAAAAAAAAAAGGTGGTTTTCCTTCAAGCAACTTTAAAATTTGACATTACTTGCTTCTAGATTAATAAACAATGCCAACACTTTTTTGACGAGACTCTTTTTCTTTCCATCTCAGAAATCCCCAAGGTAACTAAGCTTTTGTTGAAGCCCTTTCCAAGTTAGTACATTTATGAACTCTCATCTTTTCTTGATCCATTTTATTTTATTTGGTTCATTTGAGTCAGAGTCTCACATTATAACCTAGGCTGGCCTGAAATTCACACTGATCCTTCACCTCCCATGTGCTGGGATACAGGCATGTGCCACCTGTCAACTCTTCCTTCTCTTATAATGCATTTGTAGTACCTGCTCATAGCTCAATTTCATGTCACTTTTGAGTGCAGAGTGGAAACCTTGCTTCCTGCTTCTGATAAAGTTGCACAAGGTATGTGTGAGAGAGAGAGGAGAGGAGTGTGTGTAGTGAATACATGTGTGAAAGAAAGACTATGTATATGTGTAAGAGAAATGAGTGTGTATCTGTTTGTGTTACTAAGAGCGTTAAGTATGTGTATGTGCCTATAAGAGATGAATGCATGTGTGTGTTGTGTGTACATGAGTTACCTGTATGAGAGAGATAAGTGTGTATTTATGTGTATCTGGGTCCAATGAGAGAGTTAAGTATTTATGTGTGTGTCTGTAAGAGAGATGATCATGCACGCGTGTGTACATGCGTGAGTGTATGTGTGTATGCTCACACATTTGTATACCTGCCACAGCATGCAGAAGTAGGTCAAAGGGCAACATTGAAGGCTTAGCTCTCTTCTTTCACCTTGCCAAGACATGGTCTCCCTGGTTATTTCTGCTTCTCCATGTACTCCAGGCTAGCAGACCATGAGCTTCCCAGCACTTTCCTGTCTCTGCTTCCTTTTTCACCAGTGCAGTGCTGAGATTACAAATGTGAGCCCCCAATCAGGTCAGGAGGTTTGCTCAGAAAGTGCTTTTACCAAAGAGTCATCTTGCTGGCCTAGGTGATCTATCTATCTATCTATCTATCTATCTATCTATCTATCTATCTATCTATCTATCTATCTATCTATCTATCTATATCTGCCTGCTTGTCTGTCTGTCTATCTACCTACCTACCTATTTACCTGCCTACCTATATTCTTTAGTTGTTTGTACATAGTAACATAGTCTAGGCATGTATTGAATCACACTATAAAGACTGTTATTTACCATGGGTCATCATCATGTATTTTGATTGTGGCCCCTTAGGTAGTTACTACACTTGATCAGTAGAACCAGACCCAACCTACTACTTCCTTCTTCCCTCCCTCCCTCCTCTCCCTCCCCTTCCTCCCTCTTTCCCTCCCTCCCTCCCTCCCTTCTTTTCTTTCTTCCTGATGAATTGCTCCACTTCCTTATTACTTTGCTCTGGGGTTTTCCGGGTTCTACCTTCTAGGACCAGAGTGGCAGGCCCTTGCCATTTCCGCCTAGCATTTTTGCATTGCTTGAAAGACAAAGGCTTAATCCCTGAGCCATCTCTCCAGGCCCTGATCATATTCCGGCACACAGCATAGTGCTTTAGGAGCTGTTTCACTAGAGTCAAAAATACTTTCCTTTGAATCACACTTCCGCCCAATAGCCATGTAATGGGGACGTAACTAACCTTTCCCATCCCTGTATTGTTATCTGTGAGGTTGGACTAACAGTTGGTAACATTATAGAGTCATCAGATTCAGTGAGTCGCTGTTATGGCTCCAGGTATACAGATAACACTTGTCAAATGCCAAGACGCTGTATCTCTAAATCCATATTTGCGTCTGTGGGCTGGAGATCCCATGATGTAATGTCTTCTCTTCACGGGCAGGAGTACCTTCGCGCACTGCCCTATGGGGATATCACTCGGGTTCTATCTGGACCTTTTCCTGCTCCCCAACTGTGACTGGTTTGCCTTTGACAGTTCTGGTCTCACGTAAACTACTCGGCGACAGTTCCCAGTAAGATGTTAGCCCTTGTTTCTTCCGTTGCCTTCTCAGATGATGCTTTTTATGTGTGTACCCATTACTCCATCCTTCTGCCATCACTGCCTTTGCCCCACGCATCCCCTCCCTACTCCATAGGCCCCTGTTCTGTAGGAGCACATACTTTTGTAAGATGCTTTTGGTATCAAAGGAGTGGTTCGTGCACGCGCCACCCAAGCACTTTCTATTTTTCCAGCCCTGTGAACACTTGTTAAATATAGGATCAATTAGAGTCTTGGGCAGGCCAACCACTAAAATATTTCACTGCAAAAAAAAAAAAAATGTAGGTTTTTGAATTTGTAAAGTATTTCTAGGACACCGCTACTAGCTCATGCATGACAGAGTTGGGTGCGTATTTCCTTTCTCAGTTGGGTGCAGGCTCCTTTTCTCAATTTTGGCTTGCTGTCCTAGGTATGGAACATATCAGGCAGATGACAGAACAGAACTGTCTGTACCCGGGAGCACATGTGCTGAGCTGTAGCCTTTGTTTTTCCTTGGTGTCAGTCCACGTGTGTGTCGATACTTTGGCGTTCATGCATGGAAAGAAAAAAAAAATGTAATGTTGCTATTTTAATTTTTCAGACTGGTTAGGGTTTGTATTTTGAATCTTTCTGTAAAATGAGTTTGAAAGGTTGATATTTCTCTCAAAAAAAAAAATAGAAAATTCTTAGCATAAATCTCCAAATTCAAACCTGGTATCTTGTGCTTCCGTTGAAGAAGGATTTTCTCAGCCCGTGTTCTGTGCCAGGAATGGTACCAGTTGCTACAACTGGTATGATCAGAGGGTGTCTGGTCTACCAGGCCTCATTATTGACTCTTTTGTATCGAAGGAGTGGTTCATGCATGCTCCACCCAATAAGTTACAGACATGACTTATTGAACCATGAAGAGATGCACAGAGGCCTGGGGAGATGGCTCTGCTGGTGAAGCATTTGTTGTGTAAGCATGAGGTCTTGAGTTGAATCTTGGACATAAATGTGGAACACCAGGCATGGCGGCTTGTGCCTATAGTCATAGCACAGTGGAAGCAGACAAGCAGATCCTTCATGCTTGCTAGCCAGCCAGTCTGTCTGCCCTAACTGGTGAGTTCCAGACCAATAGGAGACCCTGTCTGCAAAAAGCAAGGTGGATAATGCCTATGGAATGACACCCAGGGTAGACCTCTGACCTCCACTTGGACATATACACACACACATGCCATACACCACAGGTACATGCACATACGCACACACAAGAGATAAACAAAGAAACTCCTCACATAAAGAACTATGTCCTACTGTTCATAAACTCATGTTTTCATCATCCAAGGTGACACGCTGCAAATGACTCACAAATGCCTGTTCAGACAAAGGCAAAGTCTGCGTAGATGTTGTCCTGACTTCACAGAGGAAAGTGCCTGTCACTCTTTCACTTTTCTTGGTTCTACCTCCCCTGCCCCGTGTGTGTGTTGTTCCCAGTGATTCTCTTGCACTCCTTCAGTTTGATGGGATCAGCTACGATAAAAGATCTCTGTTGATACCAGAGCCATACACTCAGCATGAGCCAGCAGGCACAAGTAGACTGAGGAATCCATATTGGCTTAGACTTGGGTGGACTACACACAAACAAGCTCCATTGAGAGTTACAGACATGACTTATTGAACCAAGCATGTGTGTAGAAAGTTAAGTACAGGGTGCTTTGCATTAAGTCTTGATGGTATCGCAGCCATCAAGATCACAGAGGGTGTCGTGCTGGCTTCTTTGGAACCATGCAGTTCACATTCTAACAGTCTGCATGAGGTCTTCCTCATCAGCTCATGTGAACCTGGTCATGGTGCAGGCCTGGACCTCGGAAACTTTGAGTGACATCCAAGATCTTTTGATAATAGACCAAACTGAGAGTCGGTCTCAGTGTTGAAAACTAGCAAGACAAGTCTCCATGAGTGTTTCATGTGAACTGATTGAAGAACAGAAGGGCCACCATCTCCCATGGGGGGAAGATGAAGCATCACAGTAGCTAGTCATGACTGTGTACTTCACAGCATAGACAAATAGATAACTTACGATGTAGCCACTAGTGACTGTAGTAATAACTACTCTTTTCTAACACGTTAACAATGTGTTCAGATGAAAGACCGCCTTCTTGTAGTTCACCCACATCCTCTTATTGCCAGCTACTCTTGTAAAGGATAGGTGATAAGTAAGAGTGATCTTTCACTTTAAAGGACTTTTCAAATAACTGAAGTAGAAGCAAACCCTTGTCAACAGATAAAGGAATTTGTTGTTATGCCATGGAAAGAGTAAATAATTATTGCAAGTACAAAAATTGAAGTAATTATTTTGTTTTCAAAGTAGAGCTTCCAGTAAGTATTGTTAACCAGATGTGAATGCCTGTAAAAATGTAAAACACTGGAAGTTATTAAAGTACTCTTTTAAAATATGCTACTATTGTAATATCTTCCATGGGTTATCTGGTTAAACAAATAAAAAATGATCCAGCTTATATGAAATAGAATCAGTGGATAATTGGACAATTTGTAGGAAGATATTTTACTTTCACAAAAAGTTTTAATTGCCTGTACTTTGTTTTGAGAGTAAGGGTTCCAATGCTCCGGGTGACCTTGCCTTTGCATGGGGTTACTTTTTCTTGAGTCGCAGAAATTTTTTTTTAATCATACTCTCCAAATTGGATTTCTATTTTACTCCTTCTCTCTTGTAGCAGTCTCTTTCTTCACCATTGCTCAGTTACTTCTCTCCATTTTTACCCTTTGACCAACATAGCATCCAGCCATGCAGCCATGTCTGACACATAGAAGTTTGGTGTCCCTATTCTCTGGGTTTGATTCTTTGTGTTTTTACACAAAGACTCTGTTGTTGTTGCCTTATGGTTTTGAGTGGAATGTCCCACTGAATTGTCACATGCACTGTGCTCCAATAGCAGCTGGGTGTAGATCACTTTTATTGTGTTACAAGCTTTTCAACTTCCTTTTTGGGTGGGGTCACTTTGGAATCTTGGAAAACAAAGATAGAGAGTGATTATCATGTCAGTAAATGTCTTTAGTGTATGTCTAGGAGAGTTAGGTTGTTTCTGTCTTGTTTATAAGTCTCTTTCTTTCTTTCTTTCTTTCTTTCTTTCTTTCTTTCTTTCTTTCTTTCTTTCTTTCTTTTTTCTTTCTTTCTTTCCTTTTTGTTCTGTTTTTCTGTCTTTCCTTTTTTCTTTCTCTTTACTATCTTTCTCTTCTCTCTCTTTCTGTCTCTCATCTTTCTTTATTTAAGCATTTCTTTTTGACAGTCTGCCTTGAATAACTCTTTTGAGCTTCTATATGATAGTGGAGCGGATCCCCTTTGCCCCAATTTTGGTTTGTTCCTATTTCAGTTCTGCTGCTAATTGATCTGTCCTAGTTCGATTTCCCTAAGGTCTGCAGACTGGTTTTCCCCTTTGGGTTCCCCTAAGGTCTGTAGACTCATTTGCTCCTTTGGGCTTCCTTAAGGTGTAGATTCATTTGCCCCTTTTCCTTTCTGTTTTCACTTCATAGTGGAAAGAAACTCTTAGAATTCAACGTCTCGTGAGCCGCTCACCTATTCCTCATGTCATGTCGGTGCTGCAGACTGCTTAATTATTTTTCTCCATCTGGAGAAGCTTAGTAATTAAATGAAACGGCAGCACCTGGGATTATTTATAGGCACGGAGAAGGCAGGAGGCGTTCTTGGTGACTCATCCATCCAGGGCTGGCACGGAAGCCCTTTTCTCCATTTGCCTGCATCTCACCTGCACCCCCCTCACCAGAGTTAGATGTGACTTGTCCTTCCTCTGACCCCCTGTGACTCAGAGCCTTCCATCTTTGTTTTACCTGCTTGCTTCTGTTTCTGTACTGTGAGCTCATTGAGGGCCAGACGACTTGCTCATCACCGGTCTCCTGTGAATGCCTGATATTGTTATTTGCATGTGCAATACTTAACTGATCGTAATGTATTTCGATGGTAGTGGGGGGTCCGTGGTCTGTCAGGTATTAGAAGCAACCAGGAGGTAGTGTTGTGCCTGAGAACAGTGGGATAGAAACTCTCCAGGTCCGTGACTGTCCCTCCTCTCTTTTTAACCACACTCCTTCCCTAGTTCTTACACCAGAGCATTGCCTGCAATGTTGCTTGTTATAGTTATCTTTCTTTTTCTGTGAGACAATATCTGACACAGGCAACTTAGGGAAGAAAAAGAGATGTAATTAGTTGACAGTACCAGAGGGGATATGGGAATCACAGGGCAGAAAGCATAGTTATAGACAGAAGCAGGATGCAGGTTCAGATCACCACAGCCTTTATAGGAGGCAGAGCAGAGCAAGAGGGAATCTGGAGGTGCCCCAGCCACTTCCTACAGTGCCTCCCAAAAGCACTACAACTTTCCTAAGCATCTAAACCAGATTCAAACACATGAGTCAGTGGGACAGGGGGCAACTCATTCAAAACATTTCAAACTATGACATCATTCAAATATGTACTAAGAAGAATTGAATTAAGCCTCTTGGGGACCTGCCATACCATTAGTGAATAGAGTTTCAGAAAGAAAAAAAATACAGAGGTTGCTCTGAATTCTTCATTTGAAAAGAGGGTGAATATATCAGAGCGTGTGGCTCTTGAGATGGTTGGAGACGTGAACACGAATGATGTCAGCTCATGATTCACTTCACTAAGGATTCTCCCACCTGGGCTCCATTGGATCTAACATAGTATTCAGGGATGAGTTCTGTATTTATGTCTGTAGTTGTGAAAAAGCAACAAGCCTTTAAAAGACTTTAAAGTGCTACAGAATTCAGAGGCTATAAAGGGATACTCTCTGGACATTTCTATGTCTGAGAATATTTTTATATTCCTACCAAGTGCCTTTACCTTAGCAAGTAGTGGGTTATTTCACCAATTCTGTTGCTCACTTGCCCCCGCCCATCTGGCATGCTCCTTTCTAAGGTCTCACTGTGCTAGCTGATGGTTCACTTCTGCATCTTAACTTCCTGCACCTGTCTCTACTGTTCCTTTGCTTTTTGTATGTTTGTTTGTTTGCTCTTGCTATTCCTTAGTGGCTGTTGTGTTCCTTTTCTGTCTTTTCTCCATCAGAATGTCTGCAAATCCTCCTCCCTTGATTGTGCATATACTCATGGGCTAAGTCATGTGTTTCCTGTACAATATGTACCAAGTAACTCCTCTGCACCATTCTCTATCAGCTTGCAAAAGGTAGTCTAAAAACTATGCAGGATGACCTCATAGTAATTGATAATATTAAGTTTTAGGAAAGGGTGGCCCTTGAGTTCTTTCTTTTTTAGTGGCCCTCGTTCTGCCTGCTAGGTGACAGATCAGCTCAGGAGGATGAAAATCAGAAACAAGCAAGGGTTCCATCTTGTGTATAATTTCAAAGTGAGGTATTACCTCATTTGAAGAGCATGGAGTTCCCACTTGTTCGTTTCAGAATCAGCATCTTTCCATTGTTATTTCCTCCTTTCCCAACCAAACCACCAATATTAAAGTATAAATCATGCCTTTGATTCATGTTGACCTACATTGATCCTTTTATTTTTTTTAACTAGTTTTTTTCTTTTTCTGATAAAGAATAAATTATTTATCATTGCTATAGATTCTTCAGTAATTCTAATGATAACGTGAAAAGGCTACAGAGAGAGAGAAAGAGAGAGAGAGTGAGAGAGCTAGTTTTACTCATTTACCCAAATCCCCTCCTAGGAATAAAAAAATTAATGTAACTTTTTGATTGCGAGAGCATACATGCTTGTGTTCAAGAGCTTTCTTCTTCTGTGGCTTTCAGGACAGCTACAGTAAACTAACAGGATCAGCTCCTTCCCCGTACACGCTGTTTGACTATCACCCCCTCCCATTTTCCACATCCTTGGCTTAATCCGTTTATAAGTTCAATTCTTTCACTACATTACCTAGGACTAGACTGTTTGGGGCTGATTAAGAAGTTTTGTTTTTTTTTTTTTATGCACACACAAAAATTAAAATACATATGTTCTAATTAAGCCATTTTAACAGTTAGTTGACTTCATAGGACTTACCGTTAAGGGAGGGCCAGAGTTGTTCTTAATGTTCGGTTGTAATTTCGGAGTAGATCTGTGGATGCTCACCACTGGATTTATAGCCTGTCGGGCATTTGCAGCACTTCTATCAGCACATAGCGTGTAACTCACATTTCACCTGAGTGGATGTTATGGGGACTGTTTAATTATTGGCAAAGCACACATAATTAAGAGACCGGGTTCTTTGGATGCAGACATGTAAAAATCTATTTTAATTAAATCATTGCCCCTCAAGGATAGCTACCAAGTACTTTGCTTTTGTGTATCAAGTAATAGTTTAGAATTGGTGTAGCTATTTGTTCTAATAAAAACCATAGACTCT
This sequence comes from Typhlomys cinereus, assembly GCA_023101885.1. NCBI lineage: Eukaryota > Metazoa > Chordata > Mammalia > Rodentia > Platacanthomyidae > Typhlomys > Typhlomys cinereus. Next base: position 954,590 of record JALPQD010000084.1, on the reverse strand, counting down.
GATTGTCCAGACTAAGAGATTGTAGGCACTCTACAATGACTTGCTCTAAAATAGTACACCTGGCTTTCTAGCAGATTGAGCAGCTGGCTGTTGTCCTGTAACCCTTAGGAGTCTTCCAAGCCAAGCATTTGAGTTCTGTGATTCTCAGTCTAGTTGATTTTCCCTAGGTGAGACCTTCCCTGGAGTGTGCTCTTGTAGGATGCCTTAGCTGGCCAGATTTCTTGAAAGATCTCTGCACATGTAAAACTTGACATTCCAAGTTTAGAGGGAAGCCCCTGGTAATTCCCTCCTTCCCTGTTCTCCTCCCTCAGGCTAATTAATTGAAAAGAAGCTTCTAGATGGAATCCAAATGCTACTGACCATTTAAGATTTATTGAACACTTATTTTTATAAAATGTTAAAAACTGCCACTTACTGCATATTATCTTAATTAATCTTCACTGAAACCCTCAAGACACTATTTCCTCCCATTCACAGATGTGGAAGCCAGGGCATATGGCTCTTTCCATATAAATTACTCCAACATTACATAGGCTGGTAAATTGTAAACTCAACATTTCAGTGAATGCAGTATATCTCCATAGATTATACTCTTCCAGGAGACCCAAATCAGGAAGTTTTTTGTTTGTTTGTTTGTTTCTGTTGAAGGTCAAAGAAGAGGTGTATAGCATTGGGTTTTGGTTAGATAAACTAGTGTTAGGTTACAACTCTCTGAGGCTTTTCTTTTAATTTCCAAGATACTGAAAGTGTCCATTTCTTGTGACTTATATTGCATCTTTTGTCTTTAGTTAAAAATGTTTTAACCTAAATTGTCTTATGCTTTGCACAAGCCTCTTTCATGATTTTGATGACAAGCATTTTTCTTGAGTTTCCTGTCTTTTATTAAAAGGCTATAAAAATACCTAATATATAGTGTGAATAAATAGGATTAAAAACTTTTGTGTTTGTCTATGAACTTTTTGGTATTGTAAGTAGGCGAGAACATTGCTTCTTAGAAAACACTTTCGCCCATGACAGCTGGGAAAGGGGCTCTTGTTATCTAGTGGTATCCATTGACTAGTGATCGAGATTCTGGGAAACATCCTGCCCAATACAGGGGATTTCCTCCAGCTGTAGCAAATGAACAGGCTCAAATGTCTATCTATTTTCTGAATTTTGCAACTGAAAGATGTCCTCATCCATTTATGGCAGAGGAAGCAAGTTAAACTTCCCTAGGCCATTATTAATTAGTAAAGAGACTTTCAGTGTCTGATTCTCACTGACTGTAAATACTGTTAACCATAGCAGTTGTTGTTCTGCATGAACTCTACTAATTCTTATAAACATCCCAGGCACCACAAAGCTGGAATATTTTGCTAAGTGACCAAGGACATTGCTGCATGTCCATGAGAGGATTCAGGGAGGACCGTTGGGGTCGTACTGTAGGTTAACAGACTATAGGAATAACTCAAAATCCCAGGTTCAAGAAATCAGTAGTTCGGGTTGACATGTTCTTTAAGTTGGGGATTCCAATATAAAGTATGAAGGTTTACATGACAAGATATTTAAATTGGTTATAATTCTAGGTATTCTAGCTCACCTCTGTCCCTCTTGAATTATACAGCCCCTGTGGATGTTTCTTCCCACACAGCAGTAGGGATCCACTGTACGGACAACACAGCTGAGTGTCTGCACCCAGCCAGAACCCATAGTTTTATTTATTTATTAAGGTTAATGCCATTTCCCAATGTCCCTGTCATCCACAGACCCAAAGAAGGTACTACATTGTATCACTCGATTGTATTTTAAGACAGACCAGATCGCACAGATTTCTCTTCCAGTTCGGTAGAAATCCATTCAATTATTTTTAATGTGATGGCAAGTGTGATGGAATTTTAATTTTCGTTATTTTCAAAAAAAAATTCTTACTGGATTATGTTCTCTAGTGTATACACCTTACCCCTCCCTCGCCCCATTCACTCTACCCTTCCTTTCCTTACCCCTTCCCCTCCATCATTTGCCTTGGTTTCTATACAATTTTACTTCTACTTTCACTTAACCTATAGATTACATGATCTTATATGACTATTTAAAAGTGAAAGAAAACATGCAATTATTTGTCTTTCTGAGATTTCTCTGTTTGTACCCATTTTCCACCAAGTGGCATAACTTCATTTTTTTGTGGGTTGAAAAGAAGTACTCCATTGTGTATCAAAGCCACATATTCCTTATTCCATTCTTCTGTCATTGGACAATTAAGGTGGTTGCATAATTGTTATGAAGAGCACTACAGAAAACTTTTCTCCATGTGTCTCAGTCTGTTTTGTGATGCTATTATCAGATTTACACAAGAAAGAAGTTCCTTTAGTTCACAAGTCTGCAGAACCCAAACAGGATGCAGCCAGTGTTTTGGGAGGGTCCCCAGTTAGTCTAGGCCCCAACATAGCAGATGGCATCAGATGATCAGAGCACATGTGAGAGTTGTCAGCAGGAACAGTCAAAAGAGCCCATGAAGTGACCAGAGAGCAAGGAAAAGTAGACCTTTATAAACAGTCTTCTCTCCCCTGTATAAACAACCCATTCCTGTGAAAACTTCCCGCCCCTAGAAACTAACACTCATCCCTCCCTGTCTTTGAGGGTAGCTGTGACCCACTCACCTCCCGCTCGTCCCCGCCTCTTGCAGGTTTCACCTTCTTCTGTGGAGTTCCATCAGGAGCCCAGCTTCCTGCCTGTGAACTTCTGCAGGATAAACCACATAGAAACTATTGCACGGTGTGAGGCTTTATGTGATTTTTCTCCGCAGTCCTCTTTTTGTATAACCCCCCTTGATCTTAGTAACACTGTTTTTGCCAACTGCGATGTTTTTCAAGAATGCAATTCCTGTTGTTTGTGAGGGATTGGGAGACTGTCTGTTGGGAGAGCTTCCATCTTAGAAATATTTTTTTTTTTCTCTTCCAAGCTTTTAGGGTAGAAAGCACAGTACTTGGATCTTACAGTATATCTTTATTGCAGGTGTATAAGAATCTTTTCAGAAAATGACTAGCATCAAATCTCCCCATTCTGAATTTTGTGGGCACTTGTAAAGCACAGCTATGCATCGACTTACCTGGATATATTTGTACAACAAGCTCTGTTTTTCTTAGCTCATATGTTCTTAGAAGAGATTCAGAGTTATATGATTTTCGTACGTAGACACAAAAGTAAGTAGCTCTATGTAATAGAATGACTCAATAGAGCTAGAGGTACAGTTCCATGGTAAAGTAGGAGTTTAGTGTACATATAAGACTTTAGTTCAGTCTCAGCACCAAAACAAAATTAAACAGCTTAATGAAATAACACAAAAAGTGCAACTAACTAATTTAGATCCTACTTACTTGGAATTTGAGGTTTCCAAGTTTAAACAAGTAGAAGGCTGACGGCATTGTGAGAAAACATTAATTAGTCACCCAGCACTGTGAATAAAATCCCATGAAAAGGGTGGCTTAAGGTGTGTTTTGCTGGACATTGTTAATCCATTAGTCTCACTCCTTTGGTTAAGTCAGTGGTCTCGTGTGTTCTAATACATGGGTTTAGCGAGGGCCACTTGTTCATCATATGTCCTGTCACTGGTTTGCCCCATATGACACTCTTTTTTTGTCTGAAGCGATCCTTGATTCTGAGTGTTGGATCAGCCACTTCTGGGGACTTGCTGATCCATGTTTCTGAGATGCTACTCCACCTCAGTGCCTGTTCGCTTTGGCAGCTTGCCACCGCAAATACCATTTTAATGAGCCAATCTGGTATATTTGAGTTATTTCTATTGGGGGGGAAGAACATTTTCCAAAAGCAGCTATTAGGCTACATGTTTATTTTAACTAAATCCTTTCCAGGTGTTATTGGCAGGGGCTCCAGAAAGAAAGGACAAGGGATGACCACATTGTTAGCTCTTGAATCTTTTAAAAACTGTATAGGTGGAGTGCAGAGTTCCAGCTGAACTTAGTAGTCCAGTTGCCCACCACTCTCTGTTTTGAGTTGAAACCCTGAAGTTAAAGCATCATTCTTCTGAGTTTACAGGTGAAAGATGCTTTTGCTCAACCTTACCAGATAAAATAGGAAAATGCCTAAGCCTTTTGTATTATAGCTTTCTTTTTTTGGTATGTGCATATGTATAAGAGGGTACTGTGAAAAAAAAAAAAAAAGAGGAAGCTGTGTATGTACCTGTGGAAGCCAAAGGTGACTTCTGGAATCATCCCAAATTGTTTTACCTCCTTTTTACTTTGCTCTAAGATTTCCCAGGCTTCACCTTCCAGAGTTGGAAGTTCAGGCAGCCACCAGTTCTGCCTGATGTTTTTGCTTGGGATCTGTGATCCTAACTCAGGTCCTTCTGCTTTTGAGTCAGAGTCCTAACCCCTGAGCCATCTCTTTAGCCTAATGCCTAAGCCTTGAGAAGAGAGACTTTCAGTGCCTGGTTCTCATTGACCCAAATGACATTAATTATCATCACAACTGGTGACATTTGTGAACTCTGCTAGTTACACCAAGCATTCCATGCCCGGTTCTCAACAACTTGGGAAGCAGATTCTGACTCCAGAACCTTCCCGAGGTGCAAGGAGCCCCTCTGAGTATGAAATCAGTAATTAAGGATTTGGAGTCAAATATTCTTCGCCAGGACTCTGAAATGCGTATTCCTTTAATGCTTGCTCCCTTCATTCCTTTGTCTGTAAAATAGAAACATTGATTTTTTTTTTTTTGTATGATCTGTTGTAAATTTCACAGGAGATCATGCATAGGAAAGGCCTGTGCAGAAATGTTTGAAGCACTTGTTGGGAATCAACCATGCAGTGATAGTTTGTGTCTAATACTTGTTTCAAGCACAATAGTATGAAGATGATTGTATGGTGTTAAAAACAAATAATAATGGTTAAGAAATAATGATAGCTTTGAGGATGCTGATGAGTAATGACTAGAGTTGAAATGTTGGAGTTAAAGGGAATGCTTTGAACCATTCTGTTCTGAAGTTTTGCTCAGAATATATACAGCTAGAGGAAGATCCTGGCCCCAGTAGGTCCCCACACAATGTCCTCCCAGTCTGCTTGCATCTGGGCGGAGCATGCATTACTTCTGATTGCCTTAGTGCTGGGACAAGGTTGGAAGTAGTTGTTATGGGTCCTGGTTTTTCAAGGAGCATCTGTGCCTATTCTTTACTACTGTTGAGAGGAGCAAATTCTCTCTAAATTTCAGCAAAATAGGTATTTAACTGGAGCAGTCAGTTGGAGGAGAGATGGACAAAGGAACCCTGCATCCTGGACCCACGTGCCCGCAGCTGGTGGGAAGGAACTTTAGAAGCCAAAGACCCCCATCAGATTTCCCCCGGCCTCAGGAATTCCTCAGTTCCTAGCTGAGTGCCTCTCCAGTGTCAGGATCACAACAAAGACCCTTTCCGTGACCTCACCTGTTTTGGGAGCATGTCGTCTCCCGTGAGGATCCTTCCCAGCATCTACTTGGTCTTAGGCAGGGCAGCGGTGAGGGACGTGTGCTGGAGATTGTTGAGAGATGGTGGCGTGGGAATTGTTGCTTGCTCTGGGGATTTATTTTGTTAGCGACCCATTAAGTCTTGGGGTCAGAGTAGGGTGTGTGGCTTCCTTCTAAGTGGTAGCAGTTTTGACTTTTCGTACCCTCTGTCCGATGAGATCACACCGTTCCCACACCCTCCCTTGCTCTGCAGGTCTGTTCTCTTGTGTGTCCATTCCCTTTGCCACATTGTGCCATATACAGTGTCATGTCGAAGAATTGGATAAACATGGCTCCCGCTACTAAGAAGGAGGGGGAAGAAGGGGGAAAGAGAGAACAGGAGAAAGAGAGAGGGGGAAAGAGAAAAACCCTCCCAAGCTCTCTGAATAAATTAGTGTCGGCACCATTTCCCACTTCCTGGAGCCCGTGCAGAAGGAAATGTGGAAAAGGAAGGACAAGCACTCCTTTCCTTCCACTCCTGACCCTCCTTGTCCTGGAAGGAGGAGGAGAATGGGCTTTACATTGTCTCTTTCAAAACTTCAAGAGGTAAAAATTTTTCTCCCACATTGACAAGGGAGGAGATCAAGAAACTTAATTGTGTCATGTTCCTCAAACATCACACAATTTGAATTTGTGTATGAATTTGAATTTGAGGCCACATCCTTCTTACTCAGGAAGAGCTTACTCGCCCCTCATCTTCAGTTTTAACCTGTCTCTTCCCAGCCTTTCAATGTTCCATCCTCTTTCTTCCCAGGGTGGTGGATATGAGATGGGGCTGATACCCTCAAAGAGTCTCTCGCTGCCTCTTGCAGTGGGAACCCAGGTGACGCCATTTAGATTTTAATGCAATTAGAATGTAGAGGGGAAAAAACTGGGTGGAGGTAGGAAGAGAGATGTGTATTCGTGAACCAATCCATTCTCCTGAGACTGTGACAGTGCAGAGGTTGCCAGCCTTTTGGGGTTCCACAAATTCCAAGCACAATACTTCAACTGGGTGCCTTGGAGATCTCACCACAGAACTGGCCTTTGATTAATGTATCTGCTTACTTTGCTTTGGTGGAATGTTCTGGAATGTGCCAGGCCCCGCAGTCCATGTCCCCACGGAGACCATCCAAGGAAGACCAGTACTGAGCATTTATCTCCACAGTGCGCTGAGAAGAATGCTTGTCCTGTGAGATTTGTAGAGTCTTAGAGCACTCAGGGATGAATGACACAGTTTCTGTCTAAACTTCTTTTTAGGTAGCATTAGCGTGACTCTGCGTTCTCCTAAGAGGCCTTTCAGGACCTTCTCAGACCAGGAAGATGGCAATGTACCACAAAGGAACATTTCTGTCCACTGAATGAGCATCTACCTACAATACCTTTGCCTTCTCAGCTGCAATACAATCATCTCTCTGCTTCATAAATGATGAAGAGCTGCTGGTTCTTGAGTCAAGCAAACGTGGATAATCCCGCCTTCAATTACATCCTTGTTTAGGAGAGCTCCATTTAAAAATGCCTGTGTCATAAAGCAAAGGGAGAGCCTAGTTTATCATCAGCAGTTTTTGGCAAGCAGTTTTGGTGTCTGGGGGACCCCATTATACCGCAAGGCTGTGGAGAGGGTGTGTATCCCCTCTGTGACCTACAGTGAGGTAGAGGAGCTTTGTGTGACTTGATAGAGATGGGACTTACTGGGGACTTACAGTTCTGACATATACAAAGACAGTCCTCGGCTATCTTACTAGTCCAGGGGATTGTGCATCCGCCTGCACGCTCATGCATGTAGCATCTTCTGAGCTCTTGGTATCCATCTACCAATTGTTTCTTAAAGCCAAGTATGTGCCTCTATGTAGCACAGAGTCTGCCCTAGTAAGGACATAACAGACATACCAGTATATTATGGACTTTATGGCCATAACAATATTTTGGGGGAAGGGGTACTAATCACATAAATGTGATGAGGAGGGAGCTGAGAAGATGCTCAGGGGAAAAGTGTTTGAGCTTGAGAAACTGAGTTTGATTCTCAGAACCCATGTGAAGCATCCAGATGTAACAACATATTCTTGCAATTCCCAATTCCCACACTGGGGAATGAAGACACGGATCTCTGGGGCTCACTGGACAAGTCTAGTCTGTTTGGAAAATTCCAGGCCATTGAGAAGCCCTGTCACATAAAACAATGTGGATAGCACCTAAGAAATGATCAACAACCTGAAGTTGATCTCTGCCCAAGTCCACTCACTACATACATGCAGTTGCATACAACGTGCCCTCACATACACATGCAACTGCACAGACACATGTACACATTTACACAATTAAATAAGGAAGCAAGGAGATAAGGCAGTGTACCTGTGATTAATGTTATGTCTAAAGAAAGGAGCCACTCAGTACTGAGAACATGTGATGATAGCAGATAGGCTTTGGGATCAGGAAACAGTGTCCAGAAAAGAAGAGAACGGCCTGAGATTGGTAGGTGGGAAAGTGCTGGCTGAATGGTGAGGGATCCCAGCTCCAAGCGCTTGGAACAGCAGTGGCCTCTGGGCAGAACTGAGAGACATGGGGGGGGAACACCAAGGACTGGAGTAGAACCCTGATCTTGCTGGGGGGACCAACCCCCAGCAAAAAACCTAGAAGGCCATCAGCTCATGGCTTTTGGGGGGCCAGGAGAATCACCTGATTAGCATTTTGAGCAAGCCCAAGTGACCAGGCCCTCTGCCAAGAGTCAGGAGCAGATGTACAGGCCTGATTTTGTCACTGAGGAAAGAGATGTTGATAGCTGGGACCTTGAGAAAAATGATCTCTTTCTATTACCAAGACTGTAAGACTTCCATGTGCTTCCGTAGGAGGAAGAGCAATGGTTTCAGGCTCCAGGCACATGCATTTGAAGCAATTTGGCAACTAATGAGAAGAGCATTTTGAGACAGGCAGACAGGTCAACCCGGGCTTTGTAAACAGAGCCTGCACCCCGCCTTGTTGAACTGTCCTTATTGTCATGATATGTGAGATTTTTCCAAACTCTTTTTGCTGCTCCACTCATTTGGCATTTTCTACCTGTTGCATTTCTTTCTTTTACTGTTTATAGGCAGTTTTGGACTGTGCTGGACTTCCATATTTTGAATCCTAGAGAGCCAGACCGAGCCAAGATAGCATTAGTCAGTGAGTTCATGGGTCACGTAGGTCACTTCAGACACAACTGACTGCTTTCTAGTGCACAAATTAATTTTGTGGACATCTTATAAAACCTGTAAAGCCACCGACCGACACTGGGCTGAGGACTATTAGCATGTTTCAGTGGATCAGTAGATGTCTCCTAGAGAAAAACAGCTGTGGTCCTTCATGCAACCATATCATCTGGCCATCTCTTTATTTCAGGAGGGCTGAGTGACAGAGCTAAAGCCAAAGACAGTTATCCTAACTGAAGAACAGATTGTCTCAACAGCCTTTGATGCCAGTCATATTTTATCTCTATCACAATTCACAGGTCCCCAAACTTACCATCCCTATTTTATTGGTAGTCACACTTACTACATATTTTTTAATGAATATGATTTGCCTACTCATTTTAAAAGCAAAGAGCCGTCCACCTTAAAAATGAAATTGTGGGTGTGGAGATGACACCGTTAGAACCCCCCTATCAGAGGCATGAAGAAGCCCCCAGCCAGACGTGCCTGTTTACTGCACATTTGAGCAAAGGGCGCACACACTCCATTCTCTTTGCAATTGCTTCCTTCCACTTAGTACTGGAAAGGACACGCTGGCTGTAAAAACCTAATGGTGTCAAATAGGCTTAGGAGAGATGGGGAGGCAAATCCCGCTCCAGCTGAGAAGGGAGAATATGACTCCCATTAAATGCAGTTCAGGATGTTCTGCCAGAGGCAGAATTACTCCAGGCCTGTGTCCTGGCCAGCACAAGAAAACCAAAATAAGTCATGTGACCCCTCCTCAGAAGGACTTGTCAGTCCAGGGACGCCAGCACTGTTGAGTGACAGCGGGTTTCCACATGCCCCGCTACTGGTGTGTAGATGTGATCAGAGGAGCACCCTTCTTTTGAAGGAGAACAAGGGTGCTTCTCCCACCTCCCACAAAACAGAAAATGCTAATACACACAGGTGACTGTCAAAAAGAAAACCTCAGAGCATATCCCCAGTGAGGCTGTGAACTTTTTTCAATCTTTGCCCTGAATATAATGTGTCTAGCTTGCTTCTGAAGGAAAACTTCCAAGAACCCTTTTAATCCAAAACTCGTTCAATTCATTGATCACCTGCATTAAAAAATAATGGAAGTAGTACCAAATTACATCCAAAATAATAAATGTAGGCGAATGATCAGAAATCTTAAAAAAACACAGAAATTTATTTTCCTGAAAGATCTTCTTGACTCTCCATTATTCTCCTGTCTTTCTTCTATTTCGAAGCTTGGGTGAAATTAGATCTTGCATTTTTAATACAGACAAATGGTGTGGATTTTACTCTTTAGTCTTTGCACGATTTTCTTCTACAAAGTATACAATGTATATTATTTATGTTTTAAGGAATATGTGGGGTCAGAGGCATGGTCAGACATCACCTTTTTTAGCCCCCTTTTTAGGAGAGGTGGCATTTGGGATTTTCAAAAGTACTTTGAGTGAACTGTTTGAACGCACTCTGTAGGGCCAGCGTGATGGCTTGTGGGGTAAAGTACCTGTCTTGCAAACCTGAGCACCTGAGTTTCATCTGTGAAACCCACAGAAAGATATAAGAAGAGAACTGACTCCACAAAGCTGTCTACTGACTTCTACATGTGTGCTATAGTGTGAACAACCCCCCACACACGCACAAAATAGCAATAAGTAAAATTTAACCATGTAAAAGCACAAATACAAGGCTAGAAAATTCCCTGTGGTCATTAGAATAAGTGCTGAGCAATCTCACAATAGTCTCACTTACCCAGGTTCGAGTGGTCGCTGCCTTGAATCCGATGAGAGATTATCTTCCCTGGGACATTATGTTTTTGAGAAATCCCCTGGAAAATTGATAAAAGGTCTTGAAAAAATACTTTTCCGCAAGTCTTGAAAAAGTATTAAGAGCTCTTACCTGTATTAATGTATTTGATCCTTAAGGAATGTAGACAATAGACATCGTGAATTTCATTCTACCCTCTACCCTGGCCTTAGCATGGGTTCGTGGTCATCTTTCTGAATAAGCACGGAGGGAACAAGTCAGAGGATAAGGGACTCTCCCAGCATTACAGAGTTGTATGAAGTCTCTGAATTCTCACCTTTAATCCTGTGTTCTTCATGACTTTTACAGGAAACCTGCTGGTCTTCCGTTAGATTTCCCGAGTGGACCAGTGCAGTGAATTTTCTCAAACAGGGACTAAGTACTTTTGTGCAAAACAGACAGCAAGGTTTGGTGGTCCCCACCTTCCATTGGCAGAACTTGGGCTGAATTTCTGAGTTTGAAGGATTACAGCCCAGAACATGTGACGTTAGCAATGGGGGCCTGAAGTATGTGGCGTCTGGGAAACAGAAACCTGTTTGTCAGTTGCACAAGCCAGATCTGTGGTGAGAGGTTTAATCTAGACTTTTCCTCCCTGTCACATAGTACCCTGATGGTCACCTGTCTACATATGTAGGTCCTTTTCCAATTCACATTTTTAAGATTGCTACGTTTACAAATTCCTCATTGAGACTCTTTTCTAGGGGCCGGCAGTGTACAGAGGACTTGTCTGAAGCACTAGATTCTAACGCTGGATTTATTCATGATTCCACTATTTTCAAAAGCATCTGTTTGTGTTTCATCAAAGGTTTTAGCTGAAGGAAATCCTCACTGCAGAAAGTGTGTGTGTGTGCTGATCTTTCCAGTAATATTTTTAGGTCTGAAAATTAATTTTAAGAAAGTAATTTAAGCCATAACTCTGTGTGGCGGTGCAAGCCTGTAACTCCAGCATTTACTCAAGAGATAAGGAAAGGGGGAAGGAGTGGAGGAATGGAGAAGAGGTAGAGAGAGAGAGAGAGAAAGAGAGAGAGAGAGAGAGTAGTTTCCAGGTTGGAAACCTTTGGGGACAAAACACTGATTTTACTATTCAGAATGTGACCACTGGTAGAAAGAACTAAAATGCCCAAAAGTGTAATTGATTTAATAAATTAGATCAGTCCTGAAATTGGAATCCATGTACCCATTAAAAAAATGATATTTTTATGAAGACTTCTAATGATAAGTCTCACATTATTAACTAATGCTATTACTGATGAAATGTTCATGTTAGCAGCAATATAGCAATAAATAACTATGTGAAGTTTACATTTAACATGAATCAAGTCACTGTGCGGTAAACAGTCACAGATGCATGGCATAAATCTACTTACTTCAGATAAAAGGAATCCAGCCTACAGGTCATGTGGTTCCATAAGTGGGGAGCAGGATTTGAATTCCTCTGAACTGATTAGTCTGTAAGGTAACCCACAAATGATCTCACACCCATGTTGCGTGTGAAGAATTTGGAAGGACATGTGAATTTCCAGCACTGAGGACCTGCATGCGAGGAATCTGTGTTAATTCCCATTCTACTCCTGCCCTTGCAGAGCGCGTGCTGCATTTGTTATTAGAATGCAGTGCAGTTTAGAATACGGAAATGGATGCCTTCTGATACTTGCCAGGGCTTCTTGTCCCCAAGCCCCCTCAGCGCCGTCCTATCATCCTCATTTCTTTTCAGTGACAAGGTTTTCTTCATCTCTAACCTGGCATTACGCCATTTGAGCGTTTCTCTGGACACCAGGCAGATTCTCCTTGGAGGTCTTCTGCTTTCTAATCATGAATGAAACCTCCCAGGAAACACATGAGAACACATGACCCAAACTGTGCATCCCAAAGCTCCTGTATCATAATTTTTTTAGCTGAATTGGCTCGATGCTTCCATGGGATAAATACGAGGAAAGACACTATGGGGTAAACTGTAGAAAGCATTTCGAACGTTGCAGCTTGCGCAGAGCTGTGGACAGATGGATTGTTTATGTGCTGCACTTTTTCAGATGCTGATCCTTTTTCGAGATTTTGGTGGCAGGGAGATGCCAGTTTTTTGCTGGTGAAAAGTCAAACCACTGTTCTTTTGTTTTCTCGTCTCTCTGCGAAACTTCCGGCCATATTTGGCTCCATAAAAATAAAAATTGCCATGATGAAAGTAGCATACCAGAAATTCTAAGTTAAAAGATTTGGAGGGAGGCGGGCAGTGAGGTGACTGGGGGGTGGGACATAAAGGCACTGGCACGCAAACCTGGTGATCTGACTATTGGTCAGAGTTCAGTCCTGGAGCCCATGTGGTAGAAAGAGAGAATCCCCCCTCCTGAACGTTGTCATCTGGCTGCTATAAGCACATGAAAGCAGACACACACCTGGTTCTTGTCTCTCTCTCTTAAGTAAATAATTTTAAAGCTTCTTGAAGATACCCCTTCTTCTGGGAACAATACATATGCAAATACGTGTTAATACTGTTGAGGATTTGCTTCAGCATGATTAGATGCTTAAGAGGACACCAACTGAAGAAGGATCAGGAAGCTGAGAGATGGACAACCTGCCATTCATTGCACTTGTGCTTCCTGCTTTTACTTATGTTAAAGCACTGTCAGGAAAGAAAAAATATAACACGATCACCTACCACCTCGGCAGCTTTAGTACATTGTGAAATGCAACCAGTTAGGTTTGGAAGGGTCCGTTTTCAGAAATGGTACATAGAGCTTTAGTGTACACATGGCCGAAACAAGCTATTGTAATGTGAACAATTCCCAGGGTTCACCATACCATTTGCATATGGGACTTTGCCAAAGAAGAATTTGTTTGTTCTCCAACTTAACTAATTTTACAAATGTATTACTGGTTTATTCTTTGTGTGTGTGTGTGCATTCATGTGTATGAATATGGATATACCTGTGGCATAAATGTGTATCAAGGTCAAACAGCATCCTCAAACAGCAATCCTCCCTCCCACCTTATTTGAAATAGGGTCTTTTTGTTGTTAGCAATTACATCCACCAGTCTCGCTTTGGGAGTCTCCTGTCTTCTCCTCCCATCTGGTCTTAAGAGCTTAGGGATTATAGATTTATGTGGGTTCTGGAGATTCAAACTCAGGACCTAGATTGCATGGTAATTAATTGCTTTACCCACTGAGCCATCTTCACAGCCCTGTTCATGGGTTTTCATGTGATTCTGCTGGGAATTTTGAACTCTGCAGTCATTACATCTTCTTGACTGCTGCTGGTCAGGGATCTGTGGTGTTTCCTTGAAGGTTGCAGCCCTCAGCAACCTCCGCACCAGTAGCATTTCTGCCTTTCTGCTCATTTGGAAGGGAGCAGTTGTTCATTGTTTTGTGACTAAAATCCAGATATTTAATCTGACCCAAACCCACCTCTGCCCTGCTGAGATTACTTCCTAGAGATGGAACCACATCGCATAAAGAGCATGAACTAGCTGACCTCTATTTTTAACAGGATTCCAAAATGACTGGGCAGTTTGCTCTCTCACCAAGTGCTTTAAGTCAGTCCCTACACAAACACACAGCACATATTATTATTCTTCAAAATGATCTTCCGAGCAGCAATGTGGAGGGACAACTTACAAAGTTATCCAATGTTCCTTTTGTTGTTCATTTAAAATGCACTTGCTTCTAACAGCCCCCTCTTTATATTGCTGTCTTTTTAGAAAATCTTTTTGCAGCAAGGCAGAAGCTCATACTTCACCATCATCTCTTAGTGCCACTGATAAGTTTTGAGAAGACTTTTCTTTTTTTATTCCTTTATGTTCTAATTTTACAAGCATATTGAGTACTTACCTCTACTTCCCTCCATGCCCCCTCCCTTCCCTTCATCAATCCATCCCACTCCCTCCCACTCTCCTGCCTGGCTGCTTCTGTGGACCCCAGGGCTCCCTCTGACTCTTCTACTTTTCTGGGAGTTCAGGCCTCTTGTGACATACCAAGTTCAGGCTTTCTCTTTAGGGTTGCCCCACTGATAGGAACATTTTCCTTCGCTCATCCAGCTTTAGTCTCCAAGGTTTCCACTGTATGTTCTTAACTCTCTTGAGTTCCTTGATAGTCTATAGGGTCATGTTGGTATGTCAGTCATTATGCAGGTCTGGTAAGGACAAATCTCTCTATAGTGAGTTCCTAGATGCAACAGTCCTGCTTTAAATGAAGAGTCTTGTCCAACGGTGGTGGGCCTTCCCATCTTTAGATTCTTACAATATTATCAACACCTCTTACTCGAGGTTCCTTAAGCCATAGGATTGGGAGAGATTAGGTTGGCCTGATTCTGGGTGATCCTTGCTGGGTCACTGGTACTCTACATTATAGCTGGCCATTGTTGTCCACTTCATTGCTTTTCTATTGCCCTAGACTGCATCCTGTCGGTGTGTTGAGATCCTCTACCTCTGTCGTAGAAAAAGACTTCTAGACTAAGTGCTAAGTGTGAAAAGACTTTTCTTTTAATTCACTTGGTACCCGAGATGATTTGAGAGAGAGAGAGAGAGAGAGAGAGAGAGAGAGAGAGAGAGAGAGGGCACTGTGTGTCCCTGTGGAAGACCAAAGGTGACTCTGGGAATCATCTTGGATTGCTTCTACCTTCTTCTTGGTTGTCTCTAGGATTTCCCAGGCTCCTCCCACCAAGGCAGGAAGTACAGGCTGCCATTTTCCGCCTGGCATTTTTACGTGGAATTTGGGATCCAAACTCAGAACTTTCTGCTTGTGAGACCGAATCTTAACCCCTGAGCCATCTCTCCAGCCCATCCCCTGTGCTTTTGAACATACTGACAACCACAGCTTTTTGGTTGAATCCTCATGGCTCATCTGTTGTGATGGTTGGCTGCTTTTCTTACCTACATGATTTCAGGTCCTGTAATCTCACTTTTCATGGTAGATTTCGCCTATAAATCCTGTTCTCGGGCAGATTTCCTTTATTCTGTGTTCTCCGTCAGTGAGCATTCTGCCTGGAGGCCAGCCATGCTCTTCCTGCAGCGGCTGGGAGGCTCCCCAGCTGCAGCAAGCTTGTTTTTTTTGTTGCTCTGGGTCCATGTCTGTTCTTCCTTTCCTTAGAGAGAGAGGAGCCAGGGAGGCAGGGAGAGAAAGAGGACAAATGGCAGGTGTGCGTATGGTAGCATGCACTTAAGGAGGTCAGAACAACTTGCAGAAGTCATTTCTCCTTTCTACCACGTGGGCTCTGGGGGTGGAACGCAGGTCACCTGATTTGTGCATAGGCGCCTTTACCTGCTGAGCTATGTCGCTGCTCCATTACAATGAACTCCTAATGACACGTAGGAGCGTTCGATCTTTACCAGCTCACCTCAGGTGCAGAACCAAGTCCTGCCTTCCCCTCCCTCATATCAAAGCTCTTTTGAAAGAGTTGGCAAGCTAAGAAAGTTTCATCTAGCTTAAATACTTGAAATTCCAGTTCCATACTCCAACCTTTTTTTTTTTTTTCCTCTTTCTCTTCCTGTCTCTTCTTTTTTCTTTTTGGTTCTTAAGATAAGCTTTAGCACTTAAATAGCTTATAGCAATCCTCCTGCCTCAGCTTTCTATACGCTGCAATTACAGGCATGAACCACACTGTGTTTGGCCTTTTCTTTCCCCCTCCTTTTACTTCGTTCCATCCAGCCTCTTTCCTTTTCTGTAATCTTACTTGTGCCTGAAGGAAATGCACAGAAGAAACCCTCAAGTTTGTTCCATCTTCTTTTCATCTTCCATCTTCGTAGTATCTGTGTCTGCGTTGGGGACACCTGTCACTAGAGGGTCCGGGCACCCAGACTGAGCTATCCTTTGGGGCAAGGCAGAAGTGGGCTGTCTGCAAAGCTCACTCCCTTAGGAGTTCAACTGCTGTGTCTCAACTGCATGGAGAGTTTTAGATGCAATTGTGCAGGAAGTCCCCAAATTCCCAGGAAACCCATGTATTGCAGAGTTGTCATGACTGAGTCCTGTTTCTTTTCACTTGCTGTTCTCACTGTTGGATGCAGAATCCTGGTGTTTCAAAATCATAAATAAAAGCCCAGTCAACATAGGATACCTCTTTGATTGATCTAACCCCGTAAGTTCAGATTCTAGAATATTGTACTTATGTTTAGCATTTCATTGATTCTCCAATATGTTTTGTCCAGAGAATAAGTCAGAAGATTTTGTTGTTGTTTTTTTCATTTTGCTCAGAAGTACCCTTGATTAAGTCTGCATGTTAATTTCAAGTTGGTTTTCCTGTCCAACTTAAAACGATCTGCTAGCCAAGTTCTTTGTCTTGTTTCTTGCCAAACTGATGTTCTGGAAGACCGAACAAAAGCAAGAAAATTGTTGACCCTGCAGGGATTTCCAACGGGGTACAAAGGAAGGAAGTGTGTTCTTGAATGTTTTCCAGCGATGTCTTTCAGCCTGCTACCTCAACGTCCCTGTTTCTCTCTGCAATATCTCTTCTCCTGCATGTATACGTAGCATAGATGAATGAATGTCTATATCTGTTAATCCATTTATGTACAGCTATAGCTACTTAAAATCTCTTGAATGTCAGCATTTCCACCAGGCTGGTTTCTAGCTTGTAATGAAGCACCTGAGATAATTAACATGTGCAGAAAGAAGGTTTCTTTCTCACAGCGTTGGCGGCTCAAGACCATAATTGATTGGCCCCGTTTTTAGAAGCCTGTGGCGAGGCAGAAATCATTGCAGAAGCTATGTGGCGGACAAAAACCATCCACTCATGGCCGGGGAGCAAAAATGAGGTCAGAATCTCTTTCCAGAGCCCACCTCCAGTGACCTTAATACTCCCACAATCTCCCACTTCTCCATGATTCCATGACCTCCCAATAGCGCCACCCTGTGGACCAAACTTTAATACGGGGCTTCGAGTGCCTTTCTAAGATCCAAACTATGTTAATAGTAGTATGCTCTGAGATTCCAGACTTGGAGCAAACATGCTGTCCCTCCAACCCCACCCACCCACCCCACCCCCCACTTGGTCACATCACTTTACCAAGACTGCAGTGCTCTGCCACATTAACTAAAAGCGGCCTTTGCCTACTTACAATCATGGAGTTGCTTGGCTTAGATATTCTCCTCCGTTCATCTATCAAGTGTGTAGAGTCATCTGAAGTCTGACTCTTGCTGTCCCACAACCCAAGCTTTCTGATGACTGATGGGAGCTCTGCTGGCTGCATTTCCTGCCACAGCATGCAGCACCCTGGGTGGCGATGCTTGCTGACAACTCTACAAGGATTTCTGTTTTAAAAAGTTATCAGTGGCAGGAATTCATTGTACCTTAGCTGTTTCTCAGAACTCATGAGCTCTAGGATTGGCTAGAATATATATGAAAACACATATATTCATTATGTTGATGTGTGAAAGTATCAAAGAATAATAATCATTAAAAAGAACTTTGTGGAATCAGAGCATTATGGTAAGATTAGAACATCCAGCGCCATTCACCTTCTACCTAGTACTTCTGTGATTGGCAGTTCTCTTCTATAATTGTTTTTTTTTAATTTTTTTTTAATTTTTTTGTATTATTATTTATTCAATTGTACGTGTGTGTGTATGTATGTGTGCGCGCATGTGTGTATGTGTGTGTGTAGAACCACGGACAAATTGGGAACCACCATGGACGCCTCCACCTCCTTCTGCCCCGGGATTCACAGGCTCCGCCCTACCAGGACCAGAAACGCAGGCCGCCCCCGCTTCCACCCGGCGTCTATACGTGGGATCTGGGATCCGAACTCAGGACCTTCCGCCTGCAAGGCGGAGGCTTAACCCCTGAGCCACCTCTCCAGCCCGGCAGTTCTCTTCTTAAGCTTTGTCAGACACCTTACAGTTTTAGAAACTCCAGAAAACTCTTCATAGAAAACTACATGGCAACCCTACTTAATAATCCAACCTGAATTGTCTGGAAATTGTCTCTTGCTCATTTCCTGAACTTTTGCTTGTTCCTTCACACCGTCATTCACTTAGTGGGTTCTGAGGTCAGGTTCAGGGTGGACTGGGAATTGAGGCTATTTTCATGGTGCAAGCTAGTGCCTATGTTCACCACATCAAGGACCTTCCAGAATCATGAGCTCAAGCTTATTTCTGGGCTTTTTCATTATACTTGTCTTCAATGAGCACAAGATTCGCTTCAAAAGCCTTTTCACATGCTCTGGGGTGGGGGAGGGATGAAGCTCCCCATTGTAAGGCATCAAACACTTGGGGGCTTTGCAGTGTTGTAAAAGCCATAGTATGAATGTATCATTCTAGCTTCATCATGTTGTGCTAAAATGATGGTATATCCATGGATAATATATCAATTCTTATTTTCATATTTTTGCCACCAGTATATTCTGATTCCCTGCAGCTAATGTGTCTGGGTTATATAGTAAAGACATCTTCATTACTTAAGCAGCACATTGAAAGAAAGGAATTTCCTAAGTAAAAAAAGCAAGGTCGTTTTATTGATGGATCTGGAAACCTTATTGCCATAACACAATTTTGGGGGCTGAATCAATTGTCCACAAATATTTATGGCTGGAACAGCCCTGAGATAATGTGTCTTAGTCATCATCAAGGGGGAAAGTCATTGTATTTCCAGGGCACCTGTATGGCAGCCATGGTGAAGTTGCTATATTAATGTTCTTGTGTGTGCTATAGGCTAATTATTGCCATAGATTATTAGACAGTAACAGAATTTCTAGCATAAAAAAACTCATGGAAATTCAAGATTGCTGCTGTGTCATGACTAATGAATTTCTAAGTAGGCAACCAAAATCAGCAACTATAAGCCATGCTGTTAGAGAATAAAGGTTTCTTAATATAGGCTTATAAATATAGGAAACCTCATTGAGAAATCAGTGAAATGACTCAGCAGGTGAAAGCATTTGCCACATAAGCCGAAAGACGTTAAGTTTGATGCCTGGAAGTCTCGTAAAGGTAGAAGCAGAAAACTAGTTCCACAGTTTTCCTTTGATCTCTGCTTACACATTGTGTCACACTGGTCCCCAAAACCAGCAATTAATCATAATACTAATGAGAATAATAGTGATGATGATGATTTTTTAAACAGAAAGCTTTGTGTTGGTCCTCATTTCCTACTACGTATGACTAGAAGTTGTCCCTTGTGGGGACTTGATGACATTGCCTTTGGGTGGGTGAGTAACTACCTTAAGGTGGGGCTGGGACCACACAGAGTAGACCTCAGTTCAACTGGGATTTGACACTTTCCATTTTAGTGTGATTGGTCTCAGATCAGCGGTTCTACAACTTGTGGAGATAGCATAAGCCCTGGTACTAGAGTCTGGGAAGCCAGAACTAATTGGTTACCCAGTGTTCATGAATCCCCTCAGAGCTCTTAGTCTTTTCTTATTTATGAAATCATTTTTTTAAATGAACCCAGTGCTATGTCTAACATATAGTCATGAACAAGGCTGATGGACTGTTTGCTTCCTTGTAAGGTTTCTGATAGGCCTCTTTTCTGTAGTAATATTCATACACTGATGGACTCTTACTCTTTTGTAGCCATTGTCTAAAGTTACCAATTTTATTTTCATACTAATCTAGCTGAACCTGATTCTGTATCTGTATCATCTATGTCTATAGCATCTATGAGAGCTCTGTTGTCTATTTACCTGTCATCTGTCTGTTTATATTACCTTTGACAGTGAGAATATATGAAACACCCCAAATCCAAAATATTTCCCAACTTTTACATGCCAACATTTTAGCCTAAGAGGAAAATAAATATACCTTGTATGCCTAGTTCAGTCAAAATATAGGTGTGCTTTAACAAGTTATGTAATTACCATCAGCATAAGTCTTTAAAGATGGGCATGGTGGCACGTGACTATAATCCCATGGGCAAAATGTTTAGCAATCATTTAACTTGGGCCCCAGTTATATACTATCCCATTATAAATATATAAGTATTTCAAAATCTGACTAAACCTGTAATCTGAAATATTTTTCATCTCGTCCATTTCATATAAGCTTGTTTAATGTCTCAGAAAAGCTTTATTATCTGTAGGAAAGCTGTAAAGGAGATGGTACAGTAGAATATTTGCAAATTGTGTGGTTTTGACATCATAGAGGAAAGATGGCATCTCCAGGGGGTCAGGTTGATGCCACCGTGCGATGGTGTGTGGCTTTTCTTTGTGTTCCTTGGATCTAGCCGCACAGCTAGTTAGCTCACTGCAGAACATCTCCTCAGATGCTCTGCATTAAGTCCTGAGAAAGCCCCTCTCAAACAGGGAAGTGGGATGAAAGCAGAGAGAACTCTATCAGGGGTCCAGCAGCCAGATGTTGTCTGTCTTGGGCATCACATGTAATCCTCTTCTTGTCTAGTCCTGATTTTGTTTTGTCTCCCGCAGCATCCGGCCCCACCCCGGGCCCTTCTTTGTTATGCTGGGCTACAACCGCAGCCAGCTCACAGCCTCCTTCCTACCTGTTGTATTTTCAGTCAGACTGTGCTTTCCACCAGAAACCAGGTGTAGATAGCAGTGTGTTCATGTACCAGTTCTACAGAGATCTGTACAATGTAGCTACTATATTGCTGAAGCTATTTTAACTTTGTCCATTTACGCATCCTTGAAGACACTTTAGATGCATATTTGTATCCAGTCTTTTTTGTAAGTGATCATTTGGTTTCTCTTGGATGAATCTAATAGTTTACATCAACACAAGAACCTTACTGAAAGAGGCGTGGTCGGTGTTGCTTCTTGTTGACATTTACCAGAACTCTTGATGCCAAGTCGCTCTTTTCCTGACAAACTTGATTTCCTTTGCTGAACAAGAATCACTCTTCCCTTTAAGTTAGAGGTGTTCCAGTTAAGATTGAGAAGAAACAGAACTGTTAGCTGTAGAAATTAATTTCTGTCTCACCTTCTCCATTGTCATGCCTGTGGTGGATTGTGTCTCAATTAAAACCTGTCAGTCGCCTTAGATCGTAGGTGTAAGCCACGTGAGTCACTTCCACCAGGAAACACGCTTCTATGAAATGATTGATAGAATTTGAATTCTCTCTATCCTCCAGTTATCATCAAAGGGAAACCAACCTACCAATAGAAGTGCATTGCTGTGTTTGGGTCAAGAAAAGAGAACGTAGCATGTCTTAATAACAGACTGCATGGTAAAGATACCTTTTGATTCATCAGATAAAGTATTTAGAAGTACCACAGGATAACCTCTGAACTCCACGAATGTTTGTTTCTGCTATAAATACCAGTGTATAAAAGAGATTACATCTCACTGGAGATTTTTTTCCCCATTTTGAGTAAAAATCATATTCTATACTGAAAATTTTCTTAATTTATCTTATAACAAAAATGAGCAAAATATACATTCTGGCAAAAAAAATTAACAAAATACATATTCTGGTGTGTGTGTGTGTGTGTGTGTGTGTGTGTGTGTGTGTGTTCGTGTTCATTTTTTTTTTTCAGAAATGGGTACACTAGCAATGTGGAACTTAAGGTAAAACAGGAAGAATATTCATGGGGCCGGGGCAATGGCTCATTCAGAAGGACATGAGTTTGATGCCCAGAACTCATATTAATAAAAAAATCCTGGCATGGTGATGCTTGTTTGTAATCTCCCTACCGAGGACGTGGATACCCATGTATCCCTGAGCTTGCTGGCCAGTCCAACTAGCCGAATTGATGCTTGAGGAATGACAGCCTGTGCTGTCCTCTGGCCTCTGCCACACACGTTCACATACATACATACTCACAGCATGTTAATGCACACAGACAAACTTCTCCATATGCATGCTGCACATGCTCCGGCTCGTTGTTTTTCATTCAGTGCTTTCTTCTGCCCCAAGTTGTACCAACAACTTCCTTCTTTTTTCATTCTGTGACGCAGGGAGCATTGAGCCTGTGCCTCATAGAATTTTCAGCAACTCTTAGTGATGAACCAGCGGAAGTCTCTCCCCTCTCGCTCAAGCCTTCCAGTGGAAACTCAGGCAGTTAGCCACTCATTGTCTCTCAATTACAAACTCACCTTTCTTTGCCAGCCTGGTGAGATTGGTGCTGACTGGTCCTTGCAAACATCTTCTTCGGTAGCTCTTGCAGTAGCAGGCTCTGTACTGGGGAGCTGTGCGGAGGAGAGCAGGACTTCTCTGTCTGCTTCTACCTGCTGTTTTCCAGAATGACAGGGCCCAGTGGCACTTAGCCTGCCTGACAATTGCTGCGGCCCCACTCTCTAGCCAGTTTCTTCCCTCCATGGGGCTGTTTCTCTAGCATTCTTAGCAATGCTTGGCAGTTCAGTGCCTCTGCACCTGCTGGGGCCTGTGCTTTCTCCATAGCCCCATGACCCACTCTCATAAATATGCTCTGGCCACATCGCTCTCGCAAGCGTCTTGACCACCTGATGGGCCATTACCCATGCTGAATGCAGCTGAAGCGGTACCAGCATGCCTCTGGCAGTGCCCCTGCCCCAGGTCGCATGTTCCTGTGGCATTCTCAGCCTCTTCAGATTACAGACTATCAGCCCCACAGGAAGGCTCTTCCCTGAGTCCTTAGTCTCTTCGCTCTTCCCTGTATGTGTCCACTTTCTGCCCTGAGCTCTTTAAAGCCTCTTTTGTTTTTGTTCCTTTTGGATAGCTGCTAACTTCTTGGCTGGTCTTCATATTAAGTTTTTTATGTTCATATTGCTGATGTGGTATCTGCCTCCCGGTGGGGCACCTAACTGAAGGAGACAGGATGGCAGGAAAAGCCACTCACAGAAAGAATTAATTGCCATCGTATTACCAACTCGCGACCAATGCCCCATTTTCCTCGACATGCGCCATACCTTATTTTATTTCAGTTTGGATTACATCAGACGTTCCATAATCAAGTGCCGAATATTCTCACCAGCATGACGGCGGCGAGCAGAAAATAAGTAAATACCCTTTTATGACTCCGTAATATGAAGGCATTTATCCGCTCAGCAGAGATTTATTCAGCAGCGCCTGCCATACTTGGCACGGAAGTAGGTACTTTAAAAAAAAAAAAAAAAAAACATTACGCAGGCCCTGCCTTGCACATTTGTTGGGGAGACAGGACCCATGTGTGCGAAAAGTTAAGCAGCAGTGCAGCAGAGTTTGCGAGGCAGCAGACGGCCCCATTAGCATGCGCATTGCTTCATATTTCTAAACTAAGTAATGTTGCAGAACACCCGCATTCTGTTCTGCACAATTCCTTCACATTTCTAAGTGCCTGGGCGTCCATTTGTCTTTTCAACTGCTTCCCATCTTCTCTATGTACACAGCACTCGCTGGCAGGAATTGCAATGGCTGTAAATGGGTAGGTCCTCGGTAATCAATGGAAAGCGAGAGTTTTGACACCCGACTTTTGGAATGGTGTCAGAATTTGCACACCCTGGGGCTTCAGGCTTCATCTCTTGGACTGCGAGAATCACCGGAAGCCAGCTGAACAGGAAGATGGTCGTACTTTGGGCTTTGTGTGAAGCAATTCTGGTATTGGGGGTCTTTACAGGGCAGAGATTCCGTAGTTCCATTGCTGCATCTGATGTATCCTGCAGAATATTTTGCATGTCACTCTCCCTGTGTTGCTCTAGCAAATCCCTTCAGAGAAACTGGGCTCTCTTCCCCACCTCTCCTGTCAAGCTGCTAAGTCGCATTGACAGACGCTACCTTGGAGCTCAGCACCATTGCTAGAGGTGCTGCTCTGGAATTCACCAGCCTCACCTTTCCCAGCATCACTCTGGGAACATGCTCAGCCTTGATCGAGTGCCAGGAGATGCTGTCTAATCTAGTCTATCTTCCTCCAAGACATTGACAGGGTGGGTTAGTGTAATGAAGGCTCTCTGATAAATCCTGAAATAAAAGCAACTTGTCATTTTATAACATTATTTCTGAATGACATTTACCCTTGGTCGTTTACTTTTCTTCAATATCAGTTGTTCCACAATAACCTGGCTTTCCCTATAGCGAATCCAGCTGTTATTTTTGTCTACCTGTCTTTCTCCACTCCCTTGCCTAGCTGTGTATGTATGTGAATCTGTATAATGTTTTAGCAGTATTCCCCCTGGTCCCTGTTATCCTAAGGGATCTGAAGATCTAGATTAATAGTCTTGGAAGAAAATCATGAATATGAAGTATAAGAACTGTGATAAGATAGGCAGTGGCTCTGCAAAGAACATGGCTGGACCAAAGCCCACTTCAACATCCTAGTTGTGACTGTCTTGAAGTATCTGTTTCTTGCCATGTGAGAAGGATTGCTTGTTCTACGCAGAGGGTCATTATGGGCACAGTAGGGTAAGGAACATAAAGCACTTGACCCATACATTTGTGTGGCCCTTCAAAGTTCTACCTAGGGTTTGGGGCAGTTGCTCGGTGGCAAGGCATTGTGTGCCTAGCACAGAAAGGTTGCTGAATCAATCCCTAGAGCTGAAGGGGAAAGGGTCAAAGCCCTACCTAGACGCTAATAGCTGTTACTTGGCAAAAGAACGGATGCCAGCAATGGCATTGTCCCACTGGGCATCAGAGAGGCAGAGTGAGACCTTCCCAGGCAGGTGTGCAGAGATCCTGCTACCATCCTGCAAGAGTGTGAAACTGATATGAGGATGAACTGCAGGCAGTGCAACTGCAAGTTGTGGACCATGTGTGTCCCTATCCCTGAGGGAGGGACCTGTTCCAGTAGGAAAGAAAACTAGTAGCTCACACTGATGTCAATCATGCAGACTGGCATTAGATGTCTGTGCTTGACCCTTCTGTGCCGCTGCTGCCTCCCTCTCCCACCTCCCCCAGCATGTGTCAGCCCAGACTGTGTCACCTGAAACCCCATGACAATTGAGAATCATGGAGAGAATCTCATGGAGGGGAAAAGTGATTCCTGCCTGAGAGTGGATTTGCTTTGCTCCTGTTTGATATGTTTAAGCATTTCTTCAATGTTCCTCGTCCAGTTCAAAGTGAAGCTCTTGTTTTATTTTATTTTATTTTTTTTTAGTGGTCACTTGAGATTTTGCTCTTGTCCCTTTCTATTCCTATTTTGTTCTATATAGTAGAGCATGGGAATGTAGCTCTCACTGTCACAGAGTACTCAAACTGTGCTTTCACACCATCGATATTGAATCTGGAACCCAGTACCACCTGAGACCATGTT
The DNA here is from genome assembly GCA_023101885.1 of Typhlomys cinereus. Classification (NCBI taxonomy): domain Eukaryota; kingdom Metazoa; phylum Chordata; class Mammalia; order Rodentia; family Platacanthomyidae; genus Typhlomys; species Typhlomys cinereus. The sequence continues at coordinate 929,079 of JALPQD010000084.1, read as the reverse complement.
GTATATCATGTTGCTTCCATAGGCCCTGGGTCAGTCTTTACTAAAACAGTTGCTATGATATAGGCATAATAAATGTATTTGTTACTTGTATGTCTAATGGATGTGTCAACTCTGACATGTAGCCACGTAAAAATAAAAATATACATCTCAGATTGGATGCTTAAGGAAATCTGTATGCTGATACTTATATATGAAGTAATATAAACATTTTAATCCACAGTGTTTTTCAAGATGAAAATAATTTCATGTGATGTTAATCATGCTTGGGGGCTGTGCAGTTAGCCCTAGCACAGTGCTCACTGTGCAAGATGAGGACCTGGGTTTGATCCTAAAATTTACTTTCAAATAAAAGCTGGGCATGGTGAGGAAGCACGCATAATCCCAGTGCCTGGGAGACAGCTTGTGGATCTCACGGGTCAGCTGGCCTAGCAAAGTCAGTGTATTCCAATCCCTGATTTAAAACAGAACATGCATAGCACCTGGTTAACAACCTTTGAGAATAACATCTGTCGTCCACATGCACACGTAGACACACACCCACACCCACACCCACACACATACACACGCACACACGTAGGTACGTACGTAATAATTTCTGGAAAAATAAAGGTTTGTTAGGGAGAAATCTGGACACCTAGACCCTACATGACCTAGACCCTACAATGAGGAAAGTTTTCTTATTTGTTCTTTCTGCTCTTGGATATATCAAGTCTCCTCTCTCTCTCTCTCTCTCTCTCACACACACACGCACACACACACACACTTAAGCAAGGTGAAAGTCAAACATGAAGTGACATTCAGCAATGTTCACCTCTAAACATACATTAATTTTCAAAATAAGTTTTTAAACCCAAAATTTACATGGTAATGCACATTCTTGGGCTGATACGGGAGAGATGCCTTACTAACATGGGAGGGGGCAGCTCATGCTTCACTTCTCCACAGGTGCAACCAGAGTTTATGTCTGTTCAAAGAGCCTGATAAACCCCCTAAAACTGTCATCGTGTAGTTTGCCTCCTATCTTCCCCCTCTTGATTATTACGTGCCCTCGTGGCCTGGCTGCCAAGCAGAATGAAGTTTAATCTGCCTCCAGTTGCATGGAAGACAGTGGACAGAGTATCTAAAATTCATAGATAACCGTCCTCTTGGTTTATCTCTTGACATTAATGCAAGTGACTGAAATTCACACAGAAAATTCCCCCTCTCCTCAGGGGACTGAAGAGTATTTATCTTCGGTACAGACTCTCGGCTAAATTGTGTTCTGTAGTATCTCAACAGGTCTCCAAGGGGTGGCACTTTGAGTTATTTCTCTGAAATGTCTGATAAAAAGACACTACAAGGCCCATGCTTGCCCTGCCCAGACAGCGAAATAGACCGCTTACACCTCTGCTTGAAGTCTGCTCTTAGTATCTATTATCTAAGAATTTTAGCTTGCTGCAGAGTGTACTAGACAGCTATGATGGATTCAAGGCATGTTCTCAAGTAGGAGAGAACTTAAGAACAATGGTTGTTGAGAATAGTTTGTGAGCTGGGGTGTAATCTGAGCGTAGAGCTAGTGCTTAGCATGCACAAGGACGTGGATTTAACCTCCGGCACTCCCTCTTCCCCAAGCAGCTTCCTCTGTTCCTACCAAGCCACTCAAACTTTCTGTGTGTTGAAAGCAATGTTTCCAATTACAGTAATAGTCAGTGTCTGGAGGGGAACTTAGTCTATAAGTGGATTATTATATCAACTCTCATGACATCTGTTCAGAGTTTGTTGTTGAAATGTACAGGTTAAGGGAATTGAGTCTCAAGAAGGTTAAGAGACTTATTCAAATCAGGTAGGTACGTGGCCAGGGCCAGGGCTGCAAGCCTCAAAGGTCTGTCCAGCTCACGATCCTTGTCTTTCGTCAAGTTGCACTGAGTCCATGAACATGGGGGAGATTGAGGATCTTGTTCTAGTAGAAGACACCTTGGTACCCTCTGAATAAAGTTCATGTTCAACAACATTCTGGGCACCCTCTTTTCCCACACCCCATTCTGTTTTGCTTCATTGTCAAAAATCTTCCCATAACCTGCATCAAGTCGATGATGGTTTTTGTAACAGAAAGATAATTCCCCTCCAGCTCTGCATATCACTGGGTAAATAAATCACGGTATTTCTGTACAATCAGATTCTCTACAAATGTAAAAATGAACTGCTGCTGTATGGAAAATGCGCCTCCCAGAAACAGCAATGAGAGAAAAACAAGTTAAGCAGGACACAGTGATTCCACCTATTTGTATGGGATACAGGGTAGTAGAGGGAGGAATAACTTTCTGGGGTAAGTCCTCAGCTGGCTGGAGGTTCTGAAGATTCATCCAGCTGTGTGTCCAAGAACTGTGTACCTCACTGTTCATGGTATATCTCAATTAAAACTTTCATGAGTCATAAGTGACTCATAAAAGCTGGTCCTATGGACTGTACTTGCAGTCCCAGCAATGGGGAGTCCAGAGACGGGAGGATCCCTGGAGTTCACTGTCAGAGCTCACAGTTCTCTAGTTTCTTTTCTAGTTCTTTGATTTGTTTTTGCTTTTGTTCATTTAACAAATACTCGCCATTGTACTTAAAATACAATGTTCCGCTCCAATGGCACTTAATAGGAGTCTCTTAAATATTTGTTGAATGTCTGAGCTAATGAGTGGATAGATGGGTAGGGTTTAACTCTGGTTATTTGTTTCATCTTTTAAATTATTTTAAGATTTACCATACCCCACCACATGCACTGACTTCATGTATTGGTCAAGGTTCTCTGAAGAACAGAATCTCTAGAATGTAATATATCTAAATTAGCTTATTAAATTAGTTCACAATGAAAAATAGTGTCCTTCAAAGAAGCCACCCATAGCTGCTTTGTTATTGACTAGAATGTCTCACAAAGAAGGTCTCAAGCCTCAACTTCGCTGGAGGGTTCAAGACATTGGGCCCCGACCTTGGCGAAGAACAGCTGGCTCTGATGTCAGCAATGAACAGCGAATAGCAGCAAGGCGTAGACCCCAAGTTCCAAAGACAATGAAACAGTGGCAAGGTGGAAAGGATGGATTGCTGCATCAGCCGAGGACAGAGGCAGCAGCGGCTGCAGCAACAAAGAAGGCCACGATACTCTAAAAAGTGAACAGAGCTCCTAGCGAACTCCACAGCAAGTCCACACAAGATGAGAGAAGAGCAAGCCCCTCCTTCTTGCACCTCCTTTATCTGGTCCCCCACTGGAAAGTACCACCCAGTATGGGCTGGGCTTTCCACACCAGTTCATCAAGGGCCTATGGATTTGATCAGGAGCCTACTCCAACCATTGACTCTATGTAGCTGTGCCCTAAATGGTCTGCAACTGTCAAGTTGACACTCAAATGTAGCCATAACACTTCCCAACGAACATGAGTAAAGATTCTTCGCCAACCCATACTTTTAAGGAGCTGGAAAGAGCACGTGATCCCATCTCTAACAAGGACACCGACTGCTCCCCCAGCCCTTCCCGCCTCACCCCTGTGAGTGGAGACCAGCAGCTCTTCCTGAGAGCAGGAACAAGTGCCACGTCAGGATGTGACTCCTGACCCAAGCAATGATGTAAGTTTGACCAATGCTCAATATTCAGTAACCAGATTCTTCGCTTGAGCCTGGCGCTGTGCTGAGTATTTATGGGGACTCTCTCCTCGACCCCTTGAGGGAAGCACTGTGAAAATCTGTATTGAACAGCTTAGAAAACAGGGGTCAGGGGATTTATGTGACCTATTTGCATCAGGCTTGGTCTGGCAAACTTTTTCTGTCAGGAGCCAGACAGTAAATACTTTCCCCTTCGTAGGCGACAGAGTTTCTGGACCACTTGCTCAGCTCTGTTGTGGAGCCACAAAACTGGCCAGAGACGGTGTGTAAATGAACGGACGGGACCGTGTTGGGCAAAGCTTTGTTTACACAAACAGGCAGAGGGTGGGACTTGCCCAGTGGCTAATGGCTGTAATCTGCTGACCTGGACAATGATGGAGTTGTGATATGAGCCAAGGCAGTGTGACTTGGGAGGTTTTGTTTAGTCCAAAAGGAGCAAATTCTGATTGTAAAACAGCTGGAAATTTGCCTTGTTTATATTCATTAATAATTATCCCTTTCTCCATTTGGTGCTGGAGAGGAGAATCAAATTTAGTGTTCAACAAGCTGTATGATTGTTTTCTTTGTTGTTACTGTGTGTGTGTGTGTGTGTGTGTGTGTGTGTGTGTGTGTGTGTAACAGGGCACCGTGCATGCCTGTGGAAGCACAAGCAAGAGTAACTTCCGGGAATCATCCTTGATTGCTTTACCTCCCTGTTGCGTTGCTCTGGAGTTTCCCAGGCTCTGCCCTCTAGGGCCAAAAGTGTAGGCCACTGCCATTTCCCTCAGAGCTCAGACTGTTTGCTTGGGAAGCAAAGACTATAAACCCTAAGCCCTCTCTTTAGCCCTGGTTTGTTGGTTTTATATGTGTAGTATGTGGGTTTAGGTCTGTACCCGTTCACTGTGTGCACATGTTACATGTGTGTATGGTGTACATGTATGTATGGAGGGTAATATGAGAGTTTTCCTCAGTCACTGTCTCTCCTTAAACCTGGAGCACACTGATTTGGCTAGACTGGCTGGCCAGGGAGCTCCAGGCTTCTGCCTGTCTCAATTTCTCTGGCACTAGGATTATAAGCACAGGCTGCTGCAGCTTGTTTTTTTTTTTACCTGGGTGCTGGGGATCGAACTCGGGTCCTTATACCTGAGCCATCTTCAAACTCTCTCTATTATCGTCTTTAATCTTTATTGTTTTGCCTTTTCCTCTAAAGTCCATGGGACTTTGAAAATGGCATGAACTAAGAAGAAAGCTCATCCCAGTGTGTACTCCGAGCTAACCCTTCCTTGTATCCTTTCAGCAGTCTTCCCTGGGCTCCTCACTCAGGGAGTTAAGTTACTGAACCCGTGTCACACAGCCCCTACCTAGCCAGGACTGTGGAATTCACTCCAGATGTTTTTCATTATCCTGGCTCAATTTTTTTTTTAAAATCTCCTTCTTTGCCTTCCTAAAACTGCCTGTTACTCTTTTCACAAAGCACACATTGTCAGCCCTGGTCCTACGCTTGGCACTAAGGCGGAGCTAGGGGACATAGAGGGAAGTGGGAGCCCTCTCTCCCTGGGGGAGTTTTCAGTCCAGCCAGAGAAGTGCATGGTTCAGCTGATGGTTACTATAAAGCATCATCGGGCCAAGAGAGAAAGAGAATGTGTGGAAGGAAACACCTGGTGTGCCTCTTACCTCCTCGAGCTTCTAGTACTTTCCAGCCCACACTCCCGCATCAGCCAGCTGGCCTCCACCCCGGGCCTCAGGAATCCACAGCAGAGGTGGACAGATGGGAGAAACTAGACAGCGTGTTGAGGCAGTGGGGCTTTGGGGCAGGCCAGGGAAGCTTCTTAGGATATCCCTGTTGATCCATGGTCAGAAGACTGATCACCAGCCCTGCTAAGAGCTGAGGGAAGAACATTCTAGGCAGAGAGAACAGCAGGGCCACAGCCTGGAGGCAGGGGAGTGCTCAGAGTCTCTGAGGATGAGGGAGGCTGGTGGGGTCTGGCAGTGACCCAGTGGAATCATGGCAGGAGGACCAGAAGGTGTGTTGGCCCAGATCTGAGGAACTGTTGAACCGGCATGCGTTAGAATTAAATGCACTCTTAAAAGATCGTTCTCTCTCAGTGGTTCTCATGCCTGCCTGCACCTCAGAATTACCTTGGGAGCTTTTAAATGCCACATGCCCGGGTCTTACCCCAGATGCAGATGGCATTTTGTTGGTTTTTGGCGGGATGGTTGTCCTAATGAAGACTATGGCAGTGAACAGCGAGGATGAGAGCGCAGGTCTGATATTCAGGGGACTTGCTGAGGGTACCACAGAGCAAATGCAGAAGCCCTGTGGCCAAGAGTGATGCAAGGGTGGTTAAGTCAGGCTTAGGGGATTGTAGTAATTACTTGTTTCATTGCGGTGACAAAATGCCTGATGTAACATCAGAGAGCAGCTTTATTTTGGCTCAGGGTTTTTAAAGATTTCGGTTCATAGTGTTTGGCTCCATTGGCTCTGGGCTCTAAGGAAGATGGAACCCCGTGGTGACCAGAACTCGTGATGGACAGGAGACAGCAATTCAGAACCTGATCCAGGCATGGCAGACCCAGGTCTATACATTCAGTGGCCTCCTTGCTCCCAGCTTATACAGTTCTACCACCTCATCTATTTAGATCTTGAACCCATCACTGGCTTAAACTGTTCATTAGGAGAGAGCCTCTTTGCCTCAGGCAGTGTTCTCACAGGCACACCCAGAGGTGAACTTGAATCTTGTAGGCATATCTAAGTCCAGATACATTGGCAAGGAAGATTAAACATCACGGTTATTCTGGCTGGAGTCAGAACAGAGGAGCCAGAGGAAAAAGGAGTAGTCAGATTCAAGGTGTGTTTAGGAGGCTGAATCTAGAATTTCTGGAGTATCATACATAGGTATGACAACAAAGGGAGGAATCAGCCTTCCTTCTTGCTTGGAAGATTTGGTTTGCCAGGTAAACCCATGTTGCCATTTTCTTGAACTGAAAAATGAGAAGATAAAATATTAGAGAGGTAGTGAGGGGGATCATGGCTGACTCAGTTTAGCTTAGAACCCTGAAACAAACAGGTCTGTGGCCAGAAGTATGAGTAGGTTTGGATCTTCGCTAGTATTTGAGTGTGCCTAGTTAGATTACCAGTAGAGCAAATGCCTGTCTCTCTGGGGGAAGGGACAACTAGAGTTTAAAAGAATTTTGGATATGTCAAGAATTGTGCTAAACACTCATTTAGTTCCTGTACGAACCCTTAAGGTCGGAGGGAACAATTCCCATTTTACAGATGAGGGACTGCCAATGGCAGTTACCTCCCTTGGTAGCACAGCTGTTAAGTAAAGGAGCAGGATTGTGAATCTCTGTCTATCCATCTGGTTTCAAAGTCCCTACACTTAGAGCGGGGGAGATGGACATGTAAAGTTTTGCATGACAAACACAAAGACCTGAATTTGGGTCAGCAGTACCCATGCAGAAAGCCAGAGGAGTCGGAAGCAGGATGATGCCTGGTGCTTACGGAAGCTGGCTAGTCTAGCTGAATGGGCAAAGCTCCAAGTTCAATGAGAGACCCTGTCTCAAAGCATGAGGTGAAAGGTAAATGAGGAAGACACCCAAAGTTGACCTCTGGCCTTCTCATGCATATGCACAAATATATGCATATGCACTTGCACACACACACACACACACACACACCCAAAAAACATGTTGACACATAGAAAAGGTAAGTTTTTTAAAAGTCACATCTAACCACTGACTAGTCTTATGTATCCAACTAGCTGTTTCAGTGACATAATTGCATCCAAGGAAACCCACCTGAGTTTCTCCTAAGGCATTACTGATTCCTATACCCTTGCCAAAGGCAGTTTTAGCGGCCTCTTCCTAGTTGAATATGGCCATGATTCCCTTTTCCCCCATTGGGGCTATTTTTTTTTTTTTTCCCAACCTAACTGTTGGCAAATGTAGAACGCCGGAGCCCTGGTGCCTGAATGAGTAGACGCCACGCTCTGTGAAGAAGTCATATTATTTTCTCAACGGAGGGAAAGTTGGCCCAGCGAGGCAGTGATTACTGGGAACAAACTTTCTGGTTTTCCATTCTGTTCTGCCTACAAATGGCATGTTCTATCAATCAAAGCCTGCTGGGAAAGATTTTGTCTCTCCTTGTTGCAATTTAATTTTATCCTCTGCTGAACTTAGGTGCATTTTAAATAGGAAACTGAAGCGCGCTCCCGTTGGCATTCATCTGCGTCCTCCCTGACTCAGGACTGGACTTCATTTCGGCTAACCGCTAGACAGGAATTCCTCTAATTAGCAGATTTAAAGATGTTTGTCCACTTAAATGATCTATTAGTCACCTCCAAAACATGCCTTAAATGCGGCTCTTAAATCAGCCGCTCAGACAGCGTTAATAGCAGCCCTGATGCAATTGTTCTGGTCTGTGAATGAAGCGCACTGTTTAGATGAGTGAACGGGTTTATTTCAAAGGACAGTGACGGGATGCCTCTGAGTCTCTGTTACAGGATCGGGCAGCAAATGCTTCACTCGGGAGCACAATCTAGAATAGGGGGTAGCCTGTGAGGGATTGCTTAGAAGTGTGAATTGATACTTCCTCAATCTTCAGAGACTACATTAATGGAGCAATCATTCAGTCCCCAAAGGAAGCCGGAGTAGAAATATCCGCTGTGAAAGATCACTGCGGTGCGTAATGAGCTGGCACTGGGTCGCTGTGCATCTGAGCAGCTGCTCACGCCCTCCACGCTGTGCCCTGCCTTTGCCCAGGGACACCTTTCACAACGGCCGCCTGTGATTCCACGCTGAAATTTATTGCTTTCCTATGTTTGGTTAGACATAAAAGCTGCCGCAAAATCTTTGTCTCAGAATTGATTATTGATGCTTAATTGCTCCACTTGGGGATATTTTTTCCCATTATTTCTACCAGGTTCTCCTGGTTGGAACCTGGCTTGTAATGTATTGCTCCACGCCCGGCTCTGGCAGCTCGGTTCTGCTACGGGCAAGAACTAACTCAGGAGGGTGGGAACTGCTGCCTTTAGCTAACTATGGCACAGTTTAAGGAAGATGGATATGAGCAAATTCTTTATGGACACCAGGTCCCACTTCCACACTATCAAATAGACATATGACATTACTTCAAGTCTAGCATCTTAGCAGAGCACACAGTTACTGCCAAGATTCTGCCTCCTCCAGATCAACATATCTCAGTCTAGGACTAGAAGCTCATCTGCAACATTCATTTTGGAAATGCTCTTCCAAGCTTTCTCAGATTGTCGGTCAAGTTCCCATCCTCAGGAGCACTCCACAGAGAAACTCGGGTCTTCCATAGCTGGTGGTCAAAGGTGTCATGGTTTGAAATGTGTCCCCCACAGTCTCATGTGTTTGGCAAGGTCATGGCACCTTGAGAGGTGGAGCCTTGCGGGAGGAAGGCAGTCATAAGGGGTGGGGCTTGAGGTGGATTAGTCCCACCCTACCTCCAGGAGAAGTCTGCCTTTGCTGCAAGCAGTCTGCAGCTCTCAGCTTCCAAGATGTCTGCGGTGACTTAGCCTCCTCCAGCTTTGGCCAGCCAGCCATGCCACCTCTGCTTTGAGAGACTGTACCTTCCCTCTGGAACTGTAAGCTGAATAAACCTCCCTTTCTCCCTTAAGTTGATTGACTTTGAGTGTTCTCTCACAGCAATAGTAATAGAGTAATTGATACAAAAGGCTACCTTCATTTCCTTATGACTTGGGCTTCTCCATGTCTCTGGAGGGTGGAGCCTGGGAAGCCTTAGAAGAAAGCAAAAAGAAGCAATCTGAGGTGATTCCCATGTCACCCTTGGTTGGGCCTCCACTGGCACAAGTGCCCTATGGTACACATATACACAAAACAATAAAAATAGAATAAAATAAAATAACAGATAAGTAAAGTGCTGGAGGAATCAGACCCAAGGCCTTGCATGTGCTGGATAAGTGCTGTCTCACTAAGCTACATCCCTAGTCCTATTTTTTTTAAGAGGTAAGGAGCCTTATCAATGGCAATTTTATTGAATCCCATGTATGTGGCTGTACTAAGAACATTAGTCAGCTGACACCATTGTAATGTATACACTGCTTTTTTTTTTTAGTTTTACACATTTACTGAGTACTAATCCCTGTTTCCCTCCATTCCCTCCATTCCCCTCCTTTTCCCTCATCAATCCATTCTCCTTCCTCCCACTCTTCTACCTGACCACTTTCTATGGACTCCAGGGTTCCCTCTGCCCAGCCCTATTTTTAATATTCTATATATGGTACCTACACATTATATACCTCACATTCCCTCCTTTTTTAATGTAAGTTAAGCAATGACCTTCCCTACTCTCCAGGAGAGGTTTGTTGTTTTTTTTTTTCCTAGTAGAAAGATCTATCTGGCAACCCTTTGCTCCCCAGTGCCTTGCCTATTGTATTTTTCTGTGCTGCATAACTGGCAGGGATTTAAAACAGTCCTCATACAGCCCTTTCCAGATCCTGAGTCCTTTGTAAATGGAGCGCCCCGGCAGCTTTTTGCTTGGAGGGCATGAAACAGCAAGGGTGAGAGTTCACGTCTAATGTGTTCTGGTTGCAGACACTTCCTAGGCAGGGAAACAACCGGCTCTGCTTTCTCCCCTAAGCCTTTGATATTGTTGGGGTTTTCAGTGCATGGCGGAATTATTAACGGAAGAGACTCAAGTTATCCAGCTCTGCTGCACAGATTGAGAGACACTTGCAGGCCAGTCACTGAACCTGAAAAAAGCTGTTCTTGCCCCAGGCCTCCCTAGATCTCACACAATTTTTCTTTCTTTTTTTTTTTTTTTTTTTTGTAATTCAGTGGTCATGGCAGTATTGCTATGAGATAGTTTGCATTGTAGCTTATGACATAAGGTTGAGTTTTCTGAGGGTAGAGTTTGGTCTTTGTTCTGTAGTTCGGGAGCATCTTTTCAGTGGAGAAGACTGCCAGGGACAGGACAGGTGGTTCTTAGATTATTTTGAGGTTCTGTGAAGCCCCCCCCCCCAATACCTTTTGGCTCTGACACCCAGAGCATCAAAGACAGTGAAGGATAAATCACCCGTGGGCCTGTGGAAGTGCCATTTGCTTGCCTCCTTCCTCCCTGCTTTCTGCCCTGACTTTGCATTGATTGTTGTGTGAACCCAGAATCTGCTCAAGACTGAGTGATAACTACAAAAGTGGGGGACTCTCAGAATGGCCAGTAATCGAGGTCCACAGTTGTGCAAATCTACGTGAAGCCTCACCTCATCCACAGGAATGGACTTTGTGGCCTCCAGCCTAAAAGTTGGATGCTCTGCCAGACTGGTGGTGGGGGACATGGGATAGAAAATAGTCAACTCAGAATATCTATCTATCTATCTATCTATCTATCTATCTATCTATCTATCTATCTATCTATCTCTGAATAACTTGCGAAATTAACTCGTTTCCATGAAGATTATGAATTGACAGTGAATAAGCCATGTCCAGGCTCTAGCTCCAATTAAGGCGGTGGGGGGAACTGAGTCTCATTAGCATTTAAGATTGTGTTTCCTTTTCTTATTCATCTTTTCTGTGGTTGGGGCCTTAGGAGCTTTTTTTTCTCTGATTAATACAAGTTCAATGAGCAGGTATCCTTGTCACCCTCCTCCTTCCCTGCTCCCAGGAGCTTTTCATATGCAGGGACAGAATCCAGTCTTGGGATCCTACCTCTGTCAAGAAAGAGATGGCAATCAAGGGCCAGGCCCTTGTCCTTAGACACCGGCTCTCTGTGCCCAGAAGCCATGATTATGCTTTGCCTACCTACTAGATAAGACCTAAGTATAAGCCAGGAGTTTACTATTTTGAGTGCGTGCATGTGTGTGTGTGCGTGTGCGTACACACCTGAGGACATGCATGTCATGTGAAGGCCAGAGAAGGAGGTGAGCGTCCTGTTCTATTACTCTTCACCTTACTCCTTTGAGGCAAGTTCTCTCCCTGAACCTAAAGCTAGGCTGGTGACCAGCAAGCCTCAAAGACCGCCTGCTCTTCTAGCACAGCAGTGAAGTTACAGGCATGCATGAGCACTCCTGCCTTTTTTTAAATGGGTAATGGGATTCTGAACCCAAACTATCTCCCCAGCCTCTGATCCTAACATTCTTATAGTTTCATCCATAGCCACCCTTCTTACCAGGAATCTACTCCAATCACCTGCCTTCTGAGGAAGAGACTAAAATTCTCATTTCAAGAAAAAATTCTGGGGCTGGAGAGATGGCTCAGATGTTAAAACTTTGCTTCAAAAGCAAAAGAACTTGAATTCAGATCCCAGGTCCCATATAAAAATAGAAAAGGTGGCAGTCTGTACTCCTGATCTTGGAAGGAGGAGCCTGGGAAACCCCAGAGCAAAGCAAAAAGGAGGTAGAGCAATTCAGGATGATTCCCCATGCCATCTTGGGCCTCCCTAGGCACACACATGCTCCTGCACTACACATACAGGAAAAAAATCAAACCGGCAGCGGTGTGAAGCTTGTCTACTGTTCGGCGCCTTCAGAACTGTGTCCCTGGTTTCCTCCTCCCTTCCATGCAGTGAGGAATGCTAAAAATGCCGCACCTCCTCTGATTCTGCAGTGAACGTCAGCAGAGACCCAAAGATACTGTCAGAAGGAAAGAAAGTGACTTCTATATTTACAGCCACGACCTAACATGAAAAGTAGTCCTGAATAAAAACAAGATGAAAACAAGGTGGGACAGGAAGATTGATCCAAACATAGCTGAGAAGACAGTGATTCAGTTCTAGAACCATCCTCTTGAGCAAAGATGCATTGCCTAAGACGAATGAGGGAAGCTGGTCACTGCCCTGGCTCCAGGTAAGGGTTTCTTGAGATGTTAACAATGAGAAAAAGGTCACAATGAATAGTGGTTCATGCCAGGGAGTTCTTGATACCAAGTAGAACCAAAATGTGATGATTGATAGCCGAGCTATTACAGTCTATCAAGAAGCTCTGTCTTTTTGTCTTGCGGCTCTTCAGTTGACATTTGGACCTCACGAGAGGCACTTGCCCTGGTCCAGATAAGACGTGTTAGCCGGTGAATGCTCAGGTTTGTCCAGCCTTCAGGCTGGACAGAGCCTCCTTGCAGGTGGGGAAGGCTGTGCAAAGCCTCTGTCTTTGAACACTTTCCCCAGCAGCCCTGGGTCACCATGCTGCCATACAACCTTTCCCAGCATAAATCCTTTTTCCCATAGGACGGCGGATACTTGCTGGATGTGATATTTACAGTTCTAAAGGAGCATCTGGAGGTGGTGGATCCAAGGGAAGCAGGTTGTCCTGGCCTTCCTCTTTAGCAGATAGCCAGAACTTGATGGGTGGGAAATTATTAGAATCCAAGACAAGGGCCAAACAGCAGAGGGTGCTGAGCAAAGGCAATAGGAACCCATAGCTAAGCATGGCGCATGTAGTCTATAGGGGCCGCCATGACACTTCATGTTGCTTCGAACAGGGTTCGGTGCCCCCCCATCTGTAGGGCCGGGGTGATGCCTACACCTCTGGAGGTGATTGAGAACTTGACTACTAATCTGTTTATGGGATGAATCCATATGGCGAGCTCTTATTTGAGCTCTTAGTGTCCGAAAAGACAATGGGGTGAAGTTGAAGCATCATCAGCACATGTATAAACAGAGCTTTTAGACCAAACCGACATACCATCCTCCTGTATTGTCAGTGTCTGCCTTCTGCATGTATTGGGAATTTACCTTAAGTAACTGGAAGGCGTCTGCTCGGAGCCCTTCGTCGTGTTTGTGTGCCATCCTTTTGAAGATGACTAATACTGTCAAAGCTGCTCAGGAATGGAAGTGCCCCCGGGAGCTAAGTTGTATGGGGAGAGCACAAACGGTGGATTGAGGGGGAGTCTGTCTTCCCCCTGTCCTTTTAAGCTCATTTGTGCAATTGGTGCCTTGTCGGTATTAGTGTGTAGCTCCTTTGATCTTAAAGTGAGAAGAAGCAAGTTACAAGAGCCAGAGAAACTCCTCATGTGGCTTTAAAAGGAGCGGCATATTGCGAAGTTGAGTGGATGTCAAATAAAACATAAATTTGGTCTTTTGAAATTTCAAGCTCAAAAGAGGCATTACTGCCAAGAGCCAGGCACACAGAGGAGTGGCTCAGGGACAACCCCACAGCTGGGCACGTATGGAAACATGAGTGCTGAGGGGGTAGGACGGACCCTTGGGAGAAGCTGTTTCTGTGCTGAGCCTGAGACCTTGCGCATTTTACTCCGAGCTAGGGAGAACAAGGTGAGGAACTGCAGGCCCCTCTTACAGATGAGGACACTGAAGCAAGCGGTGAGGGCACGCCCCCCCCCATTCCGATTTCCATCTTTTCATGTCTTGTAAGACAGAGAGTAGAATGTGTACACACCGGCTTCTCAAGCAGCCATCTGCATGGTGCTGGAAAGTCTTCCAAATTGCTTAGCTGATATCCACAATTTTGTTTTAAGTGGTAAATTGATTGGAACCGTAAGTGAAAGGGATTATTTCGGTGAGGGCTGTGTCTTGCTGGCCCAGATCCACTTATTAGCACGGTGTTTTGATTCCCCGCCCATACACTGCAGAGCTTCTTTGACCTGCCAGCAAGATTCATTTTTCTCCTCTTTCTCCTCGCCTGTCTTCTCGCCCCCCAACCTGTGTTTACCAGCACCTGAACATACACTGTGAAGACTTTAATTGTGGCGCTGCTTAGAACCTTGGGTCAAGCCTTTGAGCTCAAATGAGGCCAGGTCTGAGTTGAACCCAGAGATGCTACAATCACAGGCAAACAGAAATTGAAACTTGGATTAAGTTTCCTGGTTATTTTCCACTTCTATGTTATCAGTGGGTGTCAGTCATGGAGGATTAGGAGTGCCTCCTTTGAGCCTTCACACCATCAGACAAGAGCAAATGCATTAAAGCCCCCCCATGTGAAAACACCTCCGTCTCATCTTGGATAGAGCATCAGAATACAATAATCCCCCTTATCTGCTGCGGTTACATCCCAGGACCCCAGTGCATGCCGAAACGAGACCCTATATATGTTGCAGGGTTTTTTCCTATGCCTGCAGCAAATATAATAAATTTTAATATATAAACCAGCAAACACATTAAGAAATCCGCCATAAGTAATAGGAAAACTGGGTGTGGTGGTTTGCACCTGGAGTCCAGCACTTGGGAGGTAGAGGCAGGAAGGTGTTTTCAGCTGCACAAGCACCCTTGAGGCCAGCCTGGACTGCATGAGACTCTGCTCAGAATGGGGAGTAGGGAGGAAGAATGGAAGGAAAGGAAGGACAAAGAGGATGGGAGGGATGAAAAAAAGGAAGGAGGAAGGGAGGGAGGGAAGAAGGAAATCATTGAAAGGAATCATTCTTAGGTTTAAATTGCACACTGTTCTGAGTGGGAAGATGTAGTCTTATGAGGAAGAATTGCGGCCACTTTCCCATCTCCTGCAGATACTGGGATATCTTGTAATGAACATCTCCACCCTGCCGCATCCGAGAGACTGTGTTAGCCTCCTGCCACTATAACCAAATGCCTGAAATAATTAGCTTAGAAAAAAATTACTTTGATTCACAGTTTGCAGGTTCCCATCGTGATTGACTGGCCCATCGCTTTAGACCCGAGGCAGGCTAGCCACAGTGGGAGTGTATGGTAGGCACAATTCTGTCATCTAGTATCTCACTCATGGTTACTCTTTCTGCTGCTGTGAGACAACACTCAAACTCAAGCAACTTAAGGGGGAGGAAGAGAGACTTTCTTTGGTTTACGATTCCAGAGGGAAGGCGCAGTCCCATTGTGGCAGGGCTAGCTGCAAACGGCCGGAGCAGACTACTAGTGGAAACAGGGCGGGACTAATCAACTTCGAGGCCAGCCCCACTGTGACTGCCATCCTTCAGCAAGGCTCCACCTCCCAGAAATGCCATGACCTTCCCAAACATCAGCATCAACTAAGCACTCAAACACATGATCCTGCAGGTGACAAATTATTTTCAAACCATGACACTTAAGAAGCCAAAAAGAAGGACGGGCTCAGGTTCTCACAGTCCTTTTCTAAAGAATGCCCCCAATGACTAAAAGGCTCCCAATTGAGCCCTGACTCCTCCAGGTTCCTCACAATAGAACACTTTGGAAGCCAAGCTTAAACACATGGGCTTTGGAGACTCACATCCAAACCTTATTTTTAACCTAGAACTTCACTTGACATGGGATTTTTTTTTTTTCTGAGCATGAGCTCTTACTCTTTTCTGGTCTTCTGAAGTTAGCCCACCATTACTAATCAGAGCCTTATCTCTTGTGTTCTTGAGTTTCGATTATATTTTTTGGCCATGTTTGAAATTTTCGATCAATTTCTTGATATAGTGTAAAGATCACCTTTCTTCAGAAGCAGTTCTAATTTGGTAGCTTCTGTGGACATTTCTCCATTAAGAATGTAAAGAGTTCAAAAGAATAGTTCATCCTGTGGGTGTATCTGTGTGCATCTTTCCACAATGATGCACATGTGGCGATCAGAGGACAATGAGAAGTCAGTTCTCTCTTTCTGCCTTATGGGTTCTAGGGATTGAACTCAGTGGCAGGCACTTCATTTCTCACCGGAACCAGTTACTGTACCCCTGGCTTGAGTTTCCTGTCAGGTGATTTGGAGGTGCCAAATTTTATCTTTGTGATCTGACATACTGAGTTGCTATTCAATGATTTTCCTCTCCCCTTACAGCTGTAGTGTTTACAATGCAGTATCAAGTGCCACATTATTTTATGTCTATAAGCATAGCACTGCATAATGGTCCCTATGGTCTGAATGTAGAAGAACTCAGGACTGCAGATATTGAGGTGCAATCACTGTTCTTGGAGAACATGTAACAAGGCTTCCTCAACCTTACCTTCTGTACTGTTGACATCTGGGGCTAGATGATTCATTGTTAAGTACAGTTGTGATCATTATGGGATGTTAGGAGCAGCCCTGTTCTTTACCTACTAGGTGGCAAGAGTGCCCCTTTGTTCTTCTTACCACTTACTGACTTCGTGTCAATCAAAGTAAAAAATCTTCAGGCATGGTCAGCTGTCCTCTTGGAATGCAAAGTTGCAAGAGATACTGCTGTCTCTTGGAGAGCGGAGGCGCGAAAGATGAGTGTGAAGTCTATATTGTGCTCACAGAGAGCTAACCAGGAGCAGCAACACCCAAGGAGGGAAGTTGGAGGGCGGAGGAAGGTGGGGGGCGGGGAGTGTCAGGAAAGGCAGAAGGGAAAGTACAGTGTTTGCAGTCGCCTGGGAATCCAACCTGGAGAAGGCTCCAAATCCCTCAGAATGAACTTGAAAGAACAGATTGGTTCCTGCTGCACATTGAAAGGTTCATCAATATCTCAACTTCATCGTGGTAGAAGTAGATTAATAGGCATACTATTCCTGAAGGGAGGGAAAAAAAGGCTCTGCTGAACACAGATAATGGATTTTGAAAAGCTCTTTATTTGGAGGGGGGGAAAGACCATACTTAGAAATAGAGAGAATGTGTCGACCCATCCTGTACCCTTTATTCAAGGTCATAAATGACAGATTCAAGGTCCCCTTATACCTGCCCCTCCCACTTCCACTGCTTGTTCTTGAATGTTTTTGAAGCCAAATCCAGCCATCATTACCTTTCATTTGTAAATATCCCAGCATTCATCTAAGAGTAGGTTCCTATAGTTAAAGGCAATAATGAGAAGTTGTGCTAAGTAGTGTTGGAAAGTAAAAGGGATACACAGGTAGAATTAACTCCAGGAGGAAGACGAAGGTGTCTCCATCAGCTGCCGCCTTGTTTCCTGCTGTCTTGCTTTAAATAGTTCTTACAAGGGCTCCTAGAATGTGCCTTTTTTCACAAGGGACTGGAATCCTCCTAGAGGAGAATACGTTGGCCGGGAAGAAAAAAGGAAAAGCACAATTACCAGGGGTGTTGAAATATTGGGTCCATGATGGATTGCTCTCTGATGACTTTCAACCACTTCTCAGCCAATCAGGACCTGCTTGTGATGAAACGAAGCCCTAGGAAAATCCTATAGTGGCCCTGTAAGATTTTGCTAGGGTGCAGGTATTTCTCCCTGGTTATAATGTATTCTGAGAAGTTTCTTCCTCTTGATTTAGGCTTCCTCCCTTGATTTTATTGTGTCATAAATCTCTAGTGTTTGGTGAGCATCACGCTGCTATATGCAAGACCTATGCAGCTTACTAGATAACAGCTATTTCCCCTTCTCTTTAGAAGATTGAACTGAGGCTGTTGTATCTGATGCCAGAATAGATTTAACCAGTCATGTTTCCTTTACATGTAGGTCAGTCCGAGGGACAATTCTGCACTGGATCCTATTATCCACGGGTTGAAGGGTGTCGTCCATCATGGTAAGTGAGCCTCAGATTCTTCCTTTAGCTGGCGTGAAGGGTTAGGATCTCCACCTAAGGGGTTATCTTGCAGAGGACAGAGGGTAACCCTATTCCTCACCTACTGCTGAAGGGTATAGGAGCCATTATTTGATGGGTAGAGAGCACTCCCATTTATTACCTGCAAATGGGTCTGGGTTAACAGTAAGCCATTAGTTTCTCTTCAGGTACTGCTTTGACTGCATATGTTATAAATCAGAAAGCCCTAAGCTATGCTGTTCTTATGTGTTAAGCCTGCCATTTCTGACTCTCCCCTAAAAATACCCCCCATTCCAAGTGTCTTGTCACTTGTAAATATTTTTGATTTGCCTCTCGGATTTAAGGGCAAAAAAAAAAAAAGTAGCCAGGACAAGCTATGAAACTTGACAGCCTGTGAAGCAGCCACCACACAGGCATCTGCTGCAATGGGAAAGGCTAGACTGGTGCACTGTGCAGTAGACATTGTATCCTCAGGCATAAAACTAGGAGAGAAAGGAAGATAAATGGGCTCTGTCTTTTCCAACTGGTTTTATTGGAGGAGTTTCCCTGCAACTTTATTATCAGCAATGCATCATTACCCAGAACACCAGGATCCTCTCATTTCAAAACTACCCTTGTCGCAGTAAGGTGTTACGTCTGGGTCTAATGTCATGATTTGCAAAGTTTTAATAATCTGATTAGAATTCCAAAGACATGGACCAAAAATAGTGTTGGTAACCATAATAAATCTCCCTTCATTCCCATGGCAGCCTTAAAGTGTCTTTACACTTTTTTGAGAGAGCTGTCTTAAACATAAGCCAACTCTCTCAGGGAAACTGACCCCGTTAGCAGGGTTTGGTTAAGTAGGATCGAGGATTTAATTGTTCTGTTCTCACAGCTGTCTAATCGTGCAGTATATAACACAAAGAAGGCAAGTGCAAATAGGAAAATAGGGGACCTGGGAGATGGTACCCTTGCCTGCAGTACAAGCATGAGGAACTGAGTTCACATCTTTGGCACCTATGGATAAAGCCAGGTGCAGGGGCTTGTAACCCCAGCGCTGGAAGCAGAGGTAGGCAGATCCCTGGAGCTCACCGGCTGACCGGCCCATTCAAATAGGGGAACTCCAGATTCAGTGAGAGTCCCTATCTCAAAAATAAGTGATGAAAAAAGATACCTGACATTGACTTTCTGCCTCCACATGGGTGCACACACATATGTGTGCATACCTTCCTCACGCCATCCTGGGATCTTAACTTTGGGCCTCCACAGGTGCTAAATGTCATTTGTGAGCATTCTCCCTTCATGACCCCCCAATGACTCCACTTAATGCTGTCTCCTTGGGTGTGTAATTCAGCATGTAGAGTATAGAGAAAGGATGCATGGAATTATTCTGTCTGACCCAGGAAGACAGTAGGGTTTGCCTGGTATGTGCTTTTGACCCCGCTTTCTGCTGAGAGATCCGTGGAGACCTACAGACTGTAATAACTGAAAAAGTTCACTTATTTCTTCCACAAACATAAGGCCTTAGCGATTGCTGGAGACAGTCTTGGGCCATCTCTATAGGAAGTGGATGGGAGACACTGCTCTCTTCTTCCTGCACCTGCCTAGAGGGCTTTAACCAGACTATTTCCTGTTCCTTTGAATTTACCAAAAAAAACCAAAACCAAAAAAAAAAAAAACAAACCTCCTTTTTATGCCTGTGGGTCTCAGTTCAGGTCTTGTCTCCATAGCAAGTTCTTCTTTAACGTATCAAATTACTCTTTCCCACCCACACCCATTACCATTCTGTCATGTCATCTGGGCTTCTTCCTTGGGGGGGTACTTAAACATCTGGAATGTTCTTTATGTTTATCTACTCACCTATTACCTCCCCCAAGTACAAACTTAAGAAAGACAGCTCATCGTACCAGAAGATAGTAGGTGCTCAGTATGTCAAGTTAGATGACCAAGTCGGTTAAAAGGACACATGCCTCAGTCAGACCATCAAAATGTATAAGACTATGAAACAGAGGCTGGAGAGATGGCTCAGGGGTTTAAGATTTTTGCCTCATAAGCAAAAGGACCTGAGTTTGAATCCCCAAATCCCACATTAAAAATGCCAGGCAGATATGGGCGTGGCCTTCAGAGGAAGACAGAATCTGAGAAACTCCAGAGGCACACAAGTTCAGGTGTCCTCTGCTACACAAATGCACACCCACCACCCACAATATATATATATATATACAAAATATTCAAGGGAGTTAGCCGAAGACCATTCAGGTTTGGAGAAAGAGTGTGTTTTCCTTCCAAAAGGGAAAGGACATTTCAGAGAGCTAAAAAGAACTTTTGTTAGAGCTGGAAGCATTTCCAATTGAAGGTCTTGGGAGGGATTTCGGTGATCTGTTAATTTGAAGGAGCATAAATAATTGTGCCCTTCACAGAGTGTCTGGCTTGGGAATGATGATAGAGACGTGTGAAGTTTGAAAAAAAAAATCAATGCGGATTTCGGAAGTGGCTTTTATTTCTTCAGCTCTGGGAGTCCTAGCTTAGAATGTTCGTATCTCATTAACTGATTTTTTTGTTGTTAATGGAAGAACCCTATATGTTCCTTCAGCCGAGACGCCAGTGAGTTATCTGGTCCCAACAGCCCATCATACTTGGCACTCGTTCTCTGTGAATCAGATGCCAAGATGGAGTTTTAAGAGGAAGAGAAGTTTCTGGCAAGGAGGCGTGGCCTGGAGAAGGAAGTGGAGTAGGTGGAGTGGGGGAGGGAGGACAGATTCTGGACTCCAATGCAGATTGGACACCTTTGAAAAGTGAGAGGGAAGCTCAGAGATGCAGGCAACTCTGAGAAAGGCTTTGTGGGGTCATCAGGGAGCCCTAGAGCCAAGACTGCTTGGCTAGGAACTGTACATGGAGTAGTTGTAACCTGTTCCCTCCAGGTGTGGTCTCTAGCTGGAGCTCAGTGTGGCCCTAGTGTGCATCTGGAAGGTACAGTTCCTTGAGGTCAGCTTGTCTCTGGAGAGAGGCTATGAAGACCATGTCCCAGCTAGCACACCTGCCTGATCACTGCAGGTGTTTTGTTTTGTTTTAATTCAGTCCTCTTTTCAAAACGTTCAACAGTTCTTTTCGAACTCCTGTTTTAGTCTTCATGTGGTGATTGACTGCCTCAGGTGAGCACTCTGTGGAGCCAGACACAGTGTGTGGAGCCAACTTGGGGAGCCTGTAGACTCCTGGGGAGGCCCATGGGTGAATAGGCATTTGCTTAAAGGGTGTGGAGCAGCTGATTCACTCAGACTTAGGGCTATAAAGATGCCTCAGACAAGGCGGCCATTGCTGCCCAAAGAGGGGAGAGATGCCCAAACGCTTAGAATTCAGCAGGGCATGTGCAGGTATAGGCACCAGTTGGAGAGAGAAGATAGACTTGGTTACTTGGAGTCTCTGAGCTCTTTAACACTGCTGCTCCTGTCCCCAGAGATAAACCCCAAAACCCTCTTAGCTACGTGATGGCCTGTTTCTTGCCGCAACCTACGCAGTGGTGCTTTGTTGTGGCAATGTAAGAGTTAACAAACAGGCAAAGGCATATGTACAGTAAAGCCTGATGGGTAAGCAAGTTCGCCTGGATGGAGCGGCGACCTTGTCCAGATCAGCCCACGTGTTTATTTTATAGAAAAGCCAGTGATAGCCCAGGACATCATGTCCCTTGGCACAGGAGCAGCAGACGTAAAGATTCAGTGTGTGGCAGCTTCTTAGGAGTCAGCCTCGCCTCGGCATGAACTACTCTTTCTTATCTGAGCATGAGGAAGACAGGGCTGTGCCCTTGGCCAGATCTGTTAGGACATAGCCTTGCTTATGTCAGTTTCCCAGGACGGCCTTGTGTATGATGTTCATTCCTCTTCTCTTCCTACTTCACTGCAGCCACTCAACCACACTTTCTTATGTGCTCCTCTTTGATGTCAGGTTTTACAGAGTTGAGAATCAGGAAATAGAAAGAGAAAGGAGTGAGGAGCCTCCCATTGGTTCTGATCATAACTGTCAATTCATCCACCCACCCATCTATCAGAAGTACTGGAATGTATATAGTCACGTCTTTTCTTTACCCTGCCGCCACCATTCAGTGGAGAGATTTCAGAGGAGGTTATAAATCTTCTTCACTGTGTTGGTGCAATCATTTCAAGGGCTTTTAGTATCCAAGAGTCTGTTTGTGAGCAGCCACTTTTGAGATGAGCATTGACTTAAAATGATTTACGTAAAGCCCATCTTCAAAAAAAGTACAGAGCCAAGGCAATGGTTCCATTGGTAAAACACTCACCGAAGAAGCATGAGCACCCCAATTGGGATCCCTAGAACCCATGTAAAAAGCCAGCCACATTAATATGCACTTGTAATCCCAATGAGGGAGAGATGGGATGTCAAAGACTGATTCCTGGAAACGTGCTGTCCAGCTAGCGCAGCCTGCTTGAAGTTACAGACCCTTGGGAGACTCTCCTAAACAAAGGCGGAAGGGTCCTGAGGCATGGCACCCAAATTATCTTCTGACCTGTGCACGCACGTGCCCACAGGTGTACCTGCAGCCACATACTCACATAAGCCTGTACAGCAGTGTGCAATGCTGTTGCCTGGTAGCTTGCTTTACCTAGCTGGTAAATGGGAAAATGCTAAGAAATATACACAGTGTTCTGAAATGAACCTGTGTATTTTTCCATTCAAGCTTTGAGGTTGCATGTTCTCTGTTGACACTTGTAGCATCCCTGACCCCAAACAGGTGCCAACATCTTGCTTGTGTGCACCTGTACACACTGTCAAGATTTATGGAAATACTGGCTACTCATCAATTGCCTGAGAGCTTCACTTTTCTAGTTCTGAAACTTGCTGGGGGTGATAATTGGGTTCTTGAGCTTTGTCCATCTGGCTCTATCCCAAACTTCCCCTCACATCACCTCACCCTTCTCAGTGCACACAGCGCAGACTACAGTAGAACTACAGCAGAAGCAACGGGGAGAGGTTAAGAATGGTCGCAGATACAGCACGACATGTCACTGGTCATTTCTAGATGTTTGCTGTCTCTGGTCTCTTCCTTTCCTCCCTCCCTCACCCTCCTAGAAAGAACATAGTAAAAGGACAAATAATAACCATTGAGCACTATCTTCTAATAATGTCCCCTGAAACAAGGTTCCTCAAACTTTTTTGTTAGTCGAGTTCAGAATTTGGGAAGATCAAAACTTAGCCTGTATAGTAACTTCTCCAACTGACCAGTGTTTTTACCAGGTGTATCTGTGTTTTGTTTTGTAGTGTTTGTTTTTGTTTTGTTTTGTTCCCTGCTTTCCCCTTTCCTTGGAATACAACATCTACTCTCCAGTTTGTGGACTAATTCTAGGATAGCTGGAGTCACTCCAGGTCCCCACTAGAAAGGGAAATACAAGTAAAGTTATGAATATGACTTAATTGTCACCAGCCAAGTGTTGTAGGTGATGGTAAGAGCAGATGCTTGTACAACTGGGCTTTCTGCATATTGCACCTGCCTCAATGGACTTTGCTACAATAAAGAGTAGTGCAGAGTGTGTCCAGACCTGGAAGTCCTCACAGTCTTCAGAAGCAGTGGACATCACAAGATGGTGATGGCATCTCTGGGCACCTAGAGCTGGTTGAAAAAAGCATACTAGCCTCTTGCGGTTGGAGTAGGGAAGGTACAGATGGACAGTCTCCTTCAGAAACCCACTCTGTGTACCAGTCTCGCCCTCTGAGCAGGCAGCCGCACATTTGGGAGTATAGTCAAGAGAAACAACCAAGCAACAGACCTGGTACATGGAGCCTTGTTCCTAATAGCCACATGTTAGAAATATCAAATGTCCACCAATAGAAACATGCCCATACAACCTGTGGTATATTCAGACCCTTATGCAACAATGAAAAGTGGTGCCCTCCTAACATAAACTTAAGAATACATACTGCATGGTTTCATGTATATGTAATTGTAGAACAAGCTGAGGCAACCTACGATAGTTCAAGATAAGATAACAAAGGAGGATGGGCGCAGTGGATTTATATGGATGGTAAAACTATGATCAGAATTAATTCAGTATGTCCAAGCTTTTGACATTGCCACGTGACACAGGCACCTTCAACATCCACACTTGAAACCTGAGTCATCAAATTACAAAATAATTGCAAAAAAAGCTCCTAGTTTCCCAAACAAGTGTATGATTGTTGTGTTAGGTCACATACACACCTATCCTTGGCCATGTGTGTCCTGAAGACCATATGATGGACACACTTGACAGAAGATACATGTGTAATTATACTAAAATTCTGGTGTGCTGTCACTTATATTTATGCCTTGGACTGTCTGTGTATTACACACTGTTGCAGTTCACCTGATGCTTGCTGATAAATCACCATCAAACTGCTTAAGAGAACAAGGGATGTATTTTCTTGTGATAGTCCGTTTACAGTTCATAGTCCAGCTTGACAGGAGAGCTCACACCAACACCAGGGCCGAGGGCACTGGCCACACCATCTCTACATAACAGCTAAGAGAAGAACAATCCTTACTTGCCAGACCAGCATGTCTGGCCAAGTGTACACAAGGATGCCAACTCTCTCAACCAGCTCTCTGTATTTTATTCCAAGGCTTAGTCCCACCCAACGTGGGCTGGGCCTTCCCTATCAGTTAGACAATCTCTTGCAGGTTTGCTCTGGGCTTAACTTAACCACTAATAATCTACAAATGTGTCCAGAGCTCAAACCCTCAACTGTCAAGTTGATACCTGTGCCTAACTATGACACACACTAATGTCTCTAATATATCCCATCTACAAAGCTGTAAGCAAAAAACCTAGTAGCATGCATCAGAGAATTGAATATTAGAAATGCTAGAAGTGCCTAGTGCTAGCTAGATATGAAAGCCAAGAACTCTCAGTTACTATTCTGGATTTGGCAGTTTCTAGCACAGCTGATCCAAGAGTTTATGCCTGTAAATGTCTCCTGGGGAAGAACCAGATGTAAATGTGCCAAGAGATGTGCACAGGAATGCTTGTTCCAGTGTTCCTTCTAATTACCCGAACACAGAAAAGCCAGAGATGCCCATCATGAGCAGATTGGATAAAAACAGTGGTAGAGTGATACAATAAGCCATTTCGCCACAGTGGAAAGGAATGGGTCACCAAACAGCAGGGTGTGTTCAAGAACCATTAAGTTGTGCAAGACGAAACAAGATTTTGAAGAAGAGCTTTGTTTAAGGATGGGAAAACTGAAAGGGAAATAGTATAGTGATTGCTTCAAAATAAAAGTCAAGGTCGCTTCTTGGAGTGGTTAGGATAGTGATAGAAGCCTGATCCAAGAACGAGAGGCCAGGTGACCCGCAGTTCTGAGTGGTAGCCACACACCAGGAGTCTTGTTAGAATGATTGACATTTGTCCTTTGTTTACTTCCTGTTCTGCAATCAAAGGAAGCAATGGTTAGCATCAACAAGAAAGAGGTCCAAAGGTGCCCTCACAAACCTGGAGACCTGAGTTCAATCCCTGAATGTCCACATGGTGGAAGGAGAGAACTAACTTCTGAAAGTTTTCCTCTGTCCACCTGTGCACCATGAGATACATGTGCCCTCTCCCAAATAATTTCTTTTTAATATTTTTATTTATTTAAGAGATCCAGACTGCACTTTCTTCTGGGACACAGAAAATACCGAAGGGGCCCTCACAGTAAGCAACAAGGGTAGCCACAGCACTTTCCCTAAGACAGTAACTACCTTTAGTAGGCTGTTTATTTTCTCTGTCTACTGCAGATGTCCTGCTTTGTGACTGTATCATCAGGAGATGACATTGACCCCAATGTTTCCTCTGGGGTTCAGAAAAAGGGGCGGGATGTCCAGATACATAAAAACAAAAGGCTACTCACTTCTGGGTTGTGTCATGCTCAGTCTGCACCCTGCGGCATCTTGGAGTCTTCCAGATCCCTCCGAGATGCAACTGCTTGGTCCATGTGGCATAGATGGGTAAATCAAGAAGGCTGTCAAATATTGGGGAATTTGTCACAGGGTTGTACCTCAAGAAGTCACCCAGCCCATGAGGTCTTCGTAACTCTTGTTTCTCGTCCGCCATCCCCTTCTTTCTCTGCCCGAGACTGCAGATTTCAGTCCTGATTATCACCAGAAAGGTTCTCATGAAGGGTCTTAAATGTGGAAGTAAATGATCTACCAGAAGCTAAGTGGGTAAAGGGAACTTCTGGAAAAAAAAAAAATCATCTGTATCATTATCAGCCTAAGAAGACACAGCTGAGATGGCATGGATTGGGGCTTATTACCTGTTTTGTGTGCAAGTGCTATAAGCTTCTGGAATCTAAGCTCAGGTAGTGCATAGTAAGAACTAGAAGAGGTATCGAAGTTTTGAAAGGAATACTGATTCCCATGACTTTGGCAACATTTTATTTCCATGGATAAAAATTTTCTGTCCTTGCTTTTCTTGTGCTGCAAAGACTAATATTTCTTACCTGCAAGCCGCCATTTCATGTGTTCAGATAAAGCAACGGGTTTTCTTTTTCACTTGAAATGTGATTCCTTAGGAATTCTAGAGACATACTTCCAAATTCAAGCTGTCCTGGGTTTGAATTATAGCTCCCCAGCCTGGGAGCTGTGTAATGTCCTACAAATGTTTGAGTCAAAACTCACCCCCTCCTCCTCAGTACTCACTCTTCCTCTTCCCTCTCCCCCGCCCATTCTCCCTCTGAATTTCCATCTATAAAATAAGGATAATACCTTAGGTGTGTTATTTCTAAGTGCATCAAGTCAAGGAAAACATACCTCTTTGTGCCCAGCGCCATCTAAATCAGAGCTCAGCTAACTCTAATCTGTTGGTCAAATCAAACTTAATTTTGCAAAGTTACATTTGCTCAAACAAATCCTGGCGCACTCCTCATCTTTATAAATAAATGTCATTGCTCAGCCACACTCATTGTCTGCATGTTGCTTGGATGCTTTTGCTAGGCAAAATGACAGAGTCAAGGAGCTGTCACTAAGAGACTGTAACAGCCTTGGCCAAAGCTTGCAGTGTGTGCCCTCTGACCCTTCTCAGACCCTTCTTGGGAGAAGTTTGTCAGCCCGCCTCATGGTGGTGGCTGGTTCTGTGATTTCTCTGCAAACATATTGCCCTTACCCATGATGGGACTATGTAAATAGTCGCTTAGGTGGTCATTCACCACAGGTGATAGACATAAACTTCACATAACCCAATATTTCCCCAACTAAATTAATGAGGAGTCTGTTATAAATGTTTACCTTGAAGCTGTCATTTGGATTATTTCCTCCCTTCTGAATGGGAAAACCAATGCTGTGCTATTGGTGGCTGGCTGATAATTTTGAACATTAATTCCTTGGTGATGTTGAACATCATACCATGAGACAGATTTTCCCATTTGAAGTGTCCGTGTCCAGCACTTAATTACATGGCACTTTCCTGTTGTGTGCTATACAAGTGTGGCATCCCAGGCTTGGCTAATTGGCTCCTGTCTTTCTATGGCTCCAGGAAAGATTGATGCTTATCTGAATACTTTTGATCTGAAAAATCTTCTAGAAACAGACATGCTTAAGCCATTTCCAGTTTCCTGGATTTTGGGCGTATCAAAACCACCAGTGTAGATGTGAGCAATTTCCACTTCTTTTCTTAGCCACATCCAGGAAATAGGATGCTGTGTGATTGCTATTTTGTCACTAATAGCATTGTTAACAATAGTGTCGAGACATAAAAGGCTTCAAAAGTGATTCCTTTTTGGTTCCCATTCAACCAGCAGCCTTTGTCAATAGTTTATCATTTCAACAGGACTGTGGAAGTTCAAGGAAACACCCTTGGCCTTGTTTCATTGATGTGTGAAGAACAAAGAAAGTTTAAAAACTACCTCCAGTGGTCCACTGGGCTATCTTGAGTGACTTTCCTATCTTTCTGCTCAGGGCCAAAGCACAGGATCTCATTTTAAATGCCAGTTCAGTTCTACCCGTGATCAGGTGTACAACCTGGAGAAATCTCCCTCTCTCTCTCTCTCTCTTTCTCTCTCTCTCTTCTCTATTATGTCATTAGTGTACCTTGAGCATTCATTGAGTTCTGCTTTCTTAGTTGTGACTTGTGTTATTTTGGGGCTCAGAGTTCTGCCAGGATACTGACTTCCGAAGATTTCCTCTCAACTCTGCCTTGGAAAGGAGAGAGATTGTAGAGAGTGTTCTCAGCTCGCCCTTTCAGTAGCATGAGCCTTGTTGGTATTCAAATGGCACTGAGGCTGGCTTCTCCTTTTGAATACCCCACTCTTGATAGAGAAGCAGGGCTGGTAAGCCATCTCCATCTGCTAGCAAATAACTTTAGATTTAACTGACCATATATTCTTTTGTAGCTACTCAACACCTCCCTCCCCCAGCTGTTCCCAGCAGTTGTAGGCAGTACCCAACCAAGTAGGTCTGGCCCTGTTCCAATTAAATTAACAGACGTTTACGTCTGAAAGCAGGTACCTGACTAGATGTCACTGACAAGCCAGTTTTGCCCACTTTTCACTTGGAGTGACTGAGAGACTAAATCTGATCCACTTTTTTCAGTTACATAGAGAGGACATCTTCTAGAAAGCTTTGTGTTGATTGTTGGGGCGTGGTCAGGAGCTGCACTCCAACTGCTAAAAGGTCGTGTTAAGCGGTTCCATAAGACCATGAGGAGATGCAGGACTCTCTGCAAGTTCTCACTGGGATGCTGATCCCTGCTTTACGGACCAAGAGGCTGATGGAGACAAAGGTCACAGCACTGATGCGGATGATGGGGGAGGTTTATGTGTGTCCTGGAGATTGAAGCGAGAACACTCCAAGAGGATTATGGACAGAATTTATTAGAAGAGAGAAAGAATGTAACTCACAGACATGAACACTGAAGGGGCAAGAGAGAGCCCTAGAGAAGTCACAAACTCCAGACATGGAATCCATTAGGGCCAAAGGAAATGAAAGGAGGTCATAGACTCCATACATGTAGTCCCTCGAGGGGCAAGGAAGCTAAAAAAGAACTCATAGACTCCAGGCATGGAATCCACGAGGGGGAAGGGAGAAAAGGATGGTTGCCAGCATCAGGGTTATTTATAGTCTCAGAGAAGTCCAGGAAAAGCAGCTTTTCCTCATGGGTTAGCTCCAGTTTCTACAAAACTTATTGGAGCTTTTGGTCCTCTACCGGTCATTGGTCTATTCTTTTTGGGGCCCACCCAATGGATATTCTGCCCAACCTCCTAGTAGGGCTGATCTACAATGGGGAACTAATCTCCACATCTTTTCATAAACAGGATTAAGGCAAGATGGCAATTTCATCTCTGTGAAGGATTAGTGTTACTTCCTCCAGATTAATAGGGTGTGTTCCTTCAGACTAGGGTCTACTCCTTCAGGGTAATCCTAGCCCTGGGAATGACTTTCAGAGACTTCAGAGACCATTCCAGCATGGCGACTTTAAAGCTACCTAACCACAAGGATGGGCTGGGGAAAGGCAAGAAATGCAGGATACCCAACAGCCTTCCCTGTTCGTTCTGGCAAGATCAGGGCCAACTGTGGACCCCTTTGAGTCATTCATGTCAGTGAACCAACTTATCTGCTCTGCCACACTTACCGATGTCTGTTTCAAGCCTTAAATCAGAAACCTTGTGAGTTGCCATCAAGTCACTACTTAGGGACAATGTACTGCCCATATTAATGGCTTTCAAATAAGGATACAACTTGGGGTCAGTGGGACCTTAGGCATTGAAGACTTTGCTTGCATCCTCTCTCTCTCTGGTAATGCGTGTCTGTTGGGTACCTGTCTTGTTCTGGGAACAGTTTTCACTGCTGTGTGTGCACCCAGGCAAGGACTTGGGCATTGCAGAATGGTCAAGCTGTTCTTTCCTTACACAGCTGGCAAGTAAACACATGGTGGGAAGGAAACAAGCAGGTGGACACAGATGGTTAGAGCTGCGAGTGGGTGGTCATGCCTCATGCTCAGAAAATGACATGTAAACAAGGACCAGTGGAAGGCAAAAAGCAATCCTCATGTGGTGTGTGGAAGGAACAGCTTTGTGGGCAGAGGGAGGAGCAAGGTGAATGAGGCAGGCAGTGAAGGAGAGTCCAGACAGAGGGAGAGTCATTTTAAAGGCCCTGGGGTAGGACTCTCTTGGGACCCAGCGTATCTGTCACTAAGAATCCGAAGTAGCAGGGGATGAACTAAATAAGGTACTGGAGTTCCTTATTCGATCTTCCTAGAAGCTATTCTAGTATGGTTCCAGGTTCAGGGGACATCAACATTATTGAATACTGTAGACACTCAACTCTTACCCTAAACCTACAGGACCAGAACCTGCATTGAACCAGGTTTCCAATGTATGAACATCAATGTTTGGGCACCAGAAATCTTCCTCTTGGGAGTGACTCAGTGTCGTGCTCTTTCCACAGTCTTCCTGTCCCGTATTCCACCCATCTCGGGCCAAAAAACTCTGGCTCTGACCCACTGAGCTCAAGAGTTTAAGGGATAACTCATTGCTCTTCCTTTCAAAAAAAAAAAAAGGGTTGAAGCCCTGAAGGAAGTCAACAACCCAGAGCTCAAAACTAGAGTCTGGACTCTGGACTGCCTCCCTGAAATTAACCGGTCCTTTGTTTTGGGGAATAGTGCTTGTTTTCTTGCCTTAGAAATGGTGGTAGTGTCGCTAAACATCTTCCAGTAGAATACATCTCTTATTGTTGTGGAGGTTCAGCTCAGCTCCCTGATTTTCTTTTATTCATTTGAATTTCGTGTTGCAGGGGTCTGACCCCAGGGCCCGTACTTGCTAGGCAAGTGCACTTCCATTGAGCTCCCCTTCCCAGCCCTTGACTTTTTGAGACAAAGTCTGGATGTGTAGTCCAAGCCAACCTCAAACTTTTGACCCTCCTGCCTCAGCCTCCCTCTTAACTGCCTGTGCCACCGTGCTGGGCTCATTCCGCAGATACCTCCTAAAGTCGGCATCAGCTTCTTCTCTATGTTGACTGTGCACCATATTTTACAGTGCACTTCCTTCTTCCCTATGTAACCAAAGCGTTTCAAATATTAAGTTATTAAGACCCTGAAAAATGCCATCAGTCAGGTGATTATCATCTAATGTTTTAATGATCACATTTTTAATCCAATTATGCATGTTTGAATCTTTCAAATTTTCTTTAATTAAAAACTGCCTCCTGGCACTGCTATCAGAATGAAGAAATTGCACAGAATGAGCCAGATACAATTTAGCGCTGCGAGAAGGCTGCAAGGATGGCTGGGCTGGGCTGGGTTTAATGGGTGACCATGACTTTCAGGCCCTCATGCAAAATTTCCTAATTGATAAGGAAAATTTAATCATCTTCAGATGTACTCCATTTGCATTCAAATAAGGGATTCCTTTTTCCAAATAAACCTCCCCTAACTGATTATTCATATTGTCGTTCAAAATGCTTAAAAATGAAAGACAGAGTTGGGTGAAATGTAGACTACTTAATACAGTGTGTATTTAATATAAAAGTCATGCATTATTCATTCTCACAATTTGAATAACTTTGAATTTAGCATCCCTGTTCCTCATCCTTTTCTTTGATGAACAATTAATTATTAAAATATAATATTGTCTGCCTACTGTACACGGGATCCTTGAAAGTGGAAGAGGCGATTCATTCCTTTCCAATTCCTTTATCTAGGCAAACACAGTACCTGCTTATTATCGTATAATGAAATGGATGGTGGTGGAAGTACAGTGTTTCAAATTATTTCTCTCCACTGCTAAGTGGCTGCAGTAGGAATGTTTTGAATTCCAGTTAATAATTAGGCTGGAAGCTGGAGGAAGACTGCTGTGAGCAGAATGGGTGTGGAGTCAGAGTCATCAGTTCTTACAGGCGGGGGAGGGGGGAGACCCTAGATGTACTGTGCAGGAAATCTGTGCACACTCTGGATGCCAAGTAGAGCTCTCCTGACTTCTTAGCTGGTACTTTATTTGCTTCTCCATTCATGAACACTGTGAAGTCACGCCTGTCATTATCCCAACTTGGAGATGCATCAGTTAGAGACAAGATAAGCTGCTGGAAGATGACAAGCTGTATCTCAAGTCCATGTGGCTGGGCTGGAGCACAGCTCCTGCTTCATAATAAATACATGCATCTATTAAGATGCTCCTCATGAGCCAAGTTCCCGTGGTCTTGTGTCTTCCCGGTGCCTTCTCTTGAGTCTTGGCAGGAGCACCCGGGTCTTCAGTGGACTTTATAGGCATTACTGGAAATGAGGGGCAACCATTCCAGGGGTGCCTTTCACATACAGCTGGGTTCTCTTCTTTGTCCCCGCTTATCTATTGGGCTATCCTCATGAGAGCAAGCGGTGGGATTTTCAGATAGATCGGCACACACTGGTTTCCCTCTAAATTCAAAAAACTAACAGGAACAAACACTTCTAAGAGTTAGTTCCATAAGTCAGGCGGGGTGTTACACACCGCAAGCCCAGCTCTCAGAAGGCTGACACAGGAAGATGTTCAAGGCTGTACTGTTCTACATAGTCACACACAAAACAAAATCATTTTAAAGGTTGATTCTATATTGTATTGCTCACAAAATAAATGATTGCGCCACCTGAATCCATAGCCTGTCTTTCCAGTCTTCCAGCTGCGATTGACCAGGAGGAGGCCTGGAGAGTAGTCAGTATTCTTTTGACAGTCAAGGGGAGCCATTCAATTCCACAGCAGCTTTTTGCACAGCCCCTGAGCTAAAAAAAGGTTTTCACATTGCATTTCTAATTGAGTGAAATGTTGCTCTCCCAACATGAGTTGCATTCTTCTCACTAATACACAGGTATATATTGTGAAGAATGTAGTTGTTGTTATTGTTGTTGTTAGCATTTTGAACACTGCTAACAAGGCAGTGGAAATGGGTTTGCTATAGAAGTTCCTACATGATGTCTTTTTCTTTGTCCCTTTGCCTACAAAACATAAGATAATCACTATTTACTGCTTTGCAGCGATGACTTGCTTAGCCCTGCTTTGAAATACTGAGTAAGCTAGCTTGAGATTCTTCTGGGGCAGCCCTCAACCCAACTTTGCCTGGATACAACAGGACTTATATTGGGCTAGATGCTACTGAGTCTCTTATACCTGTTATCTTCATAATGGCCACAGCAATTTGGAGGGATATTGGAAAGAGGTTAAAGCCTTTGCTTAAAACCACATGGCTGTTAAATATTATTTGGTTCCCAAGTCCATGCCACAGAGGTATGACATAGCCAATGAGACCCCTAAGGCACTGATAGGTTAAAAAAGATATGCACAGAATGTTGCAAGAACTATGTGATAAGACCTTGCTGGTTAAGATAATAAAAACAATAATTAGGCTAAGAATAATACTGACTCTTTGAAAGATATCTAGAATGTCCTAAGTTATTTGTAAATCCATTTCTTGAGGCTGGGGAGATGGCTGGGTGTATAAAAGTGTTTGCTGAACAAGAGTAAGGACTCAAATTCAGATCTCCAGTACCCATGTACAAAGCTTGGCATAGCAAAATACACCTGTAACCCCTGACTGGGAACACAGACATAGGACAGTTCCCGGGTCGTCCTGACCAGCTAGTCTAGATGAATCACTGATAGGTTAAAATTATAGTATTATAGGTTCGATGAGAGACTATTTCAAAAACTAAGGCAAAAAGTGATCTAGAAAGACCCCTGCCATTGACCTTGGCCTCAGTATGTGCACATGCACTTTGTATGTATGTGTACACATACACACAGACACATTTCTTCTGCTTTTTGTTTTGTTTTGTTTTGTTTTTGAGATGATGTCTGCTTAGGTACCCTGGGATAACCTTGAATGTATGTATCACTCAAAACTGTCCTTGGACTCTCTGTGTATTCCAGGGTGGTCTTGATTCAAAACTCCACTGCTTCCACTCCCCAAGTTGCTGGGATTATAGCTGTGCACCCCACACCTGGCCAAACCCATTTTTTAAAAAATCAACTTCTTTAGTTTTGGTCTTAACCTGGGCATATCTAATGTCATGCATAAGCTCAAACAGCTCGCTGGTGGCAGAGCTGGAGTTTGAACACTGAACCAGACCCGATGTCTGCCTTTACAAGTCCTGTTAGAATATTGGATGAAGATGCAGAAGGGTGGCCAGTGGCCAGACCTTGGTTTAACTCTTAAATGAAGTGTATATAGCCCTCTGGTTGGTATTTCATGTCTTCGGAGAGAATTCATTCAAGGACCTGTGGTTTCCCCTGGGCTTCATCTTCTCAGTGGTTGAGTTAACCAATTAGACTAAGCCAGTGGTTTTCAAAATGACCGTAGGTCCCCAGCTCTACTTCAACCACAATGACTGTGCCTTCAGCTGTTACAGTTGCTAAGATCCTGAGTAGGATTTTTTTTTTTTTTTCTGGAAGAAGTGGTAGTCTAACTCTCGAAGCTACTAACTAGGATATTGCCGAGTGTTCCACATGAGTGGCAGATGGTTGGTGGTGGAATGAAGAAACAGACGCCAATCCTTCCTCACTTGCCCCCTCACTGTGTCTACCCATCTTCTATGGATCCGACCACACCTAAACAGTTTGCAACAGTGATCACACTTACACTTCACATCTGACGTATTGAATTCATGAGCTTGTGTAAGAGTTTATTTATTGATGTTGATCTTGCCAACCTTGCTCCCCTTTGAAATCATACCCCAACCATGTGTTTGTGTTCCTGAAGCCCACACCTCTTTCATGGGTCACTTTGGATGGACTTGGATGCAGAGACTAGCTAGGGATTATCCATTGCATCCTGGTAGCATTCAGGACATATTGCCTCCCTGTTATTGGATCAGGCCCCTAGAGAAAAACTTCAGGTTTCTTCTTCTCCTCCTCCTCTTCCTCCTCCTCCTCCTCCTTCCTCCTCCTCCTTCCTCTTCCTCCTTCCTCCTCCTCCTCCTCCTCCTTCTTCCTCCTCCTTCCTCCTCTTCTTTCCTCCTCCTCCTTCCTCTTCTTCCTTCCTCCTCCTCCTCCTCCTTTTTCCTCCTCCTTCCTCCTCCTCCTTCCTCCTCCTCCTCCTCCTCCTTTCTTCTTCTTTCTTCTTCTTCTTTCTTCTTCATCTTTCAGTTTGGAGTCCTTGATCCCCAGACAGTCTGGTGATCCCAAGGCAGCCTGTAGTGTTCACCTGTAATTTGAGCTAGACAGGCAAGTGGCCATGTCACAGCTCACCAGGCCAAGCCCCATGCACGTCCTCATGGGCTCCAGGCTTTGCATTGGCTGTTTACATGGCTCAGAAAACACAGAGGCAGCAAGCAGAGGCCAGAATGTTCCTTCTCCCAGCCAAACCAGCCCCAGCCAAGCATGCCTGCAGAGGTGTCCCCGTGATTAGACTGCCAGTAACCAGGTGAAACTAAAACCTAGGTCTGCCAGGAAGGCCAAGAGGCAAGCTCACTACTTCCAGCTTTTGTCCAGCTGGGATTGGTTTTTGCCACTTTGATTGCAGATCCCTATGATTTGAAGACCTTTGCATTTATTAGTTGATAGCTAATCTTTCCTTCTTTAAAAAAAATGAATCATAAACCTTGGAAAGAATGGGCTTTGGTTGCTGAGCTATACTCTCCTGACTTGTGACCTTGACCTTCCTTATCTAAGCCTTTCTGTGCCTTGATTTCTCTATGTGCAAAACTGAGTTTGATCCCCACAGTCTACATGTGTAGAAGTCCCTATAAGTACCCTACAGACACATGTTTACTTCATGAACACACACACACTCACACATTTTAAAGTTCATATTTCATAGACCTCTATAGTATCTTAAGAACAATGAAGTCCTGGTTCTGAAGTCGGCTGCCTAGTTTTGCTTCCTGGACTGAAGAAATGAGGAACTTCATAGAACCAACATAATAATTACTTAAAGTGTCAGGTTAGGGTTTGTGAAGGTCCTGTTGCATACATTAAATACTATGAAAGTGTTTCAGCATGTAAATAGGATAGTGTCCAGTTGGCTAAAATCCATGTCTGGTTGATAATGATATTAATTTCTTACAAAAGGACATTGCAGCCCTAATCATTTCTACTGGGGTTCTTGAATGCCCTTGTTCTCTAGACTTTGCAAAGCTGGGGATACATTTGTCCCCATTACATACAATCCACCCCACCAGATATATTGCATTACATAAAGTGTCCCCCCCTTTCCCCAAACATCTTTTCTGCATGAATGGTCAAGAGTGCGAAGCTTGCAAGGAATGGGTCCTCTAGGTGTAGTCCTGTCTGCCCGCTTCTGTCCTGGATCCCACCAGCAGTATCTAAGTTGGGTGGAGACTCTTAAGGAGCCAAAGCAACCATCTACCGGACTCTGAGAGCCTTAAGCTATTTGTAACTAGGATGAGGAGGCTCTTATTTAAATTCAGGGCCACATCTCTGGCGATACAATTAGAAACTAGAGCTTGTTCTGATTGTGGAGGATGTGGGCGGTGTTGTGAGCTTGCTTGGGATCGTGATAAGATAGACCCCAGTCTTGCGTGTTGCACTCATCTTGTTTGCCTCAGGGTCTTCCCACATATGGTGCCCACCTCTTTTGCTCCTTCACCTTCAACTTCCATCCAGTTGACTTCAACTCCTTTTGTCGGAGCTAATTTAGTCCCCACTGAGGTGCGTGGTTTCCCAGATTAGCTTCACTGGCACCGCGCTTTACCTTCCACATTGAGTCATTGTGACTCATTGGCTCAGCATAAGTATCATTTCTTTCTGTTGAAGTGAAGTTGCCTTCGGGGGAGGGGGGAAGAGAGGTGTTGAAAGGGTTCAAGAGTGGAGTCCATCGAAGAAGTCATGGCGGAAGGGTTCACGGGGGAGGGTGGGGTGGCAGGACCATGTGGCTGTGTGCATACATTTTGCTTGACAAAGAAACAGAGAAAGGAAAGGAGACCCCCAGCTCTCATTTCCTCCTTTTCCCCTTCCTTGGTAGGCCAGTGCCATCCATGTTTGGGGTGGGCTTTCCCCATCCACTGTACCCTCTCTGGAAACAATCTCACATAGCCACTCAAAAATGCGCTTCACTCATGTCCTGTGTCGTTTCCTAATCTAGTCCTGTCCATGGTCAAAATTATCCATTTCGCCCTGGCAGAAACCATCCCATAATGAGTTTAGCAAGGGAAGTGCAGGTCATGGAAGTGTGTGGTGTTTTCAGAGCCATTCTCTGGTTTTGTTCCAAAGCTTGTTCCACTAATTCTCAGGTCACAGGTATCTAGGCAGAGAATGCTGCTAAAACAAGATTGGAAAGGGATTTCTGCAGATCTTGCCTCTCTGTCCTATTCTGCTTTCCTGGGGGGAGGGGGGAGGACCACATCAAAGAACCTGGTCTGAACAGAACCTGGGAAATGTTCCCTGGCTTTCTGGGGTCCTTCTGCCACCAGATGGCAGTGCTTCTTGGGGGACAAACACGCAGGACTGTGGTGGGGTTCCTGGGAGCCCCAGGTGTTGACCGTGAGTGTGTGTCTTAACGTTATGTTTTTTCTACCCCTCTTTCTCTCCAAACAGAGAAGGAGACCTTTCTGGATCCTTTTGTACTCCGAGACCTCCTGCCTGCATCCCTAGGGAGTTACTACCGCTACACGGGTTCCTTGACCACCCCTCCGTGTAGTGAAATTGTGGAATGGATCGTCTTCCGGAAGCCGGTTCCCATCTCCTATCACCAGGTAGACAGACATTCGGTCCTAAGCTGGCTCTGTATTGACGAGCTTCATGTAGAGTTTAACCTTGCTAGATATGATTAGTAAGGAGTGTCGTTGAATTCTCTACTCTTTGTTGTTGTTCTGTCTCTCCAACAAACATGCTTTTAAACTCAAGAATAATCAAATACAAATGTAGTTTCTCAGCTGTAAATTAACTAGCTGCAGAGAAATGCAGGTGTGAAATGAAGGTTTAAGGGTTTGGTCTTTAAGCAATAGCTATTCTACAGTGATAATCTCACACCAGAAACACAGTTAATCTTTTAGAAGCTCGGTATTATTTATACATTTATTTCATAGAGGAAACAAAGAGACATGGAGGGTAAGTAACTTGCCCAGCTATTAAAACTGAAACTGAGGTTCTGTCTAGCTCACAGCCCCTCATGGTCTTGTGAATCTGAGAATTCCTGATACACCTTGGTGACCCATCCTGTACTTTAACAAAGCTCTACTTCCAGCATCTGTGCTCTTGGCTCCATGAGCCAGTGTGGTTGTGTTCGTCCTTGTTAACTTTAAGGTCATGATGACAGCTGGCACGAGTCAAGTCTTCTGTCAAGAAAGGACTCAGAAAGATGGGTCTGTGTAGACCTGACAATCAAGTTCTGGCCTTGAATTGCATACCCATCATCAAAGAAGTCAGCAGAGGTGCTGCGTGGTGTCCCGAAGCATACAGGGATTCATGAAGCAGTTTCTATATGAAAATTTCTAGGCAGGAAAGAACCTGACTTCCTAGCACAGTTAGAGAGATATTATGGCTCCAGGCTTAGGTGAGATACACGGTCTTTGTTTGTTTCTCTCTTTCTCTCTTTTCTTTCCTTCCTTCCTGTCCTTCTTCTTCCTTCACTTCTCTCTCTCTCTCTTTCTTCTAGTGCCAACCTTTTTAACAGTTATTTTTCCTTTTAATTCACATGCTGACCATAAATAAATAAATAAATAAATAAACAAACAAAGTGCAACACTTTGGTTCTGAGCAGCATCTGTGCTGTAAGGAGATAATGAAATGGAAACAAGTTTTCTTCCTCACTAGTGGTGAAGCCATCATTGTTTTATTCTTTTTAATAGTTGCAGTCCAAATATTTATTTCTGCAGGTTGAGGAAAACCTGTTGTTGATTTTTTTTAAAGGGATCCTTTCTGTCATTTAAGATAAAGGCTTCTGTCATCAAAGCTTTAGAGGCCCGCGCTAACCAAGTTAAACCACACTGTCGTGCCCCCTTGTTTGTAGGATTCAGACAAAGGGAGAGACAGAGACGCAAAGAGAAGCAAAGGGCAGCAATCAGTTAAGAAGATTTGAGAGTTGTTGACACATGTAGTAGGTTTTGGGGTTTTCTGTGTTTTGTCTTGTTTTATTTTGTTTTTTTGGAGCTCCAGATACTTAGTATTTTTATGCAAAAGGCACAGTTTAGGGGTTAGTTTGGAGGTTTGGATGTCTGCAAAAGTGTTTATGGATTCAAAGTCTTTGGACTTTTGGTAACTGGAGCTTTTCGAAAGTGCTTTGGCATTACATGATGTGCAAGGCAAATATTCAGGTATTTGCAGCTTTGCCTTTAAATATATATATTTAAATATATATATCTATATATCTTCTATAGGGAAATTAAGAAAGATAAATTATATCTGCTTTCTAATTCCTGGAGAGTTAGATAGCTCTCCATTGCTGTCAGACCATGCTTCCTACATCCCTGTCTTGCTCCCAAGGGAGGAAACCAGGTTCCCTTTCTGTGCCTGAACCGGATGGGTGCTAGCCAGCTTTTTTGGGGGCTGGGGGGAGCATAGCTGCGTCATCCCCTAGAAAGGAGAACATCAGCCTTCCACGTGTTACCGCTCTGGATCTTCCCGTCCTGACCCTGCCAACATTCTTTCTGACGCCAGCACAGAATGTTCATTTCACAAAGTCCAGTGGCCCATTTGGAAAAGCCAAGTTAGGAATCCTATGTCTGCTTCTGTCAGAGAGAGAACATCCTGCGTCCTTCAGATCCTCCTTCCTCTGTTTCTCAAAAGCTTTCTCTGGTCTCTGCCCTTCTCCTCTCTCTCGCCCAGCATGGCTCCAGATACTTAGTATCTGCAAGCAGTGGATGAGCGTCAGGTCATAAGATATGGTGGTCAGCCCAGACTAGTGGCCAGGGAATATGGATTTTTTTTTTTTTTTTGAAACCTCACAGAGCACACATGAGCAGTCACTCATTTTTTTCTTTCATTCTCTTTTGTGAGACAAGACAGACATTCCAACCTTCCTTGTAGCCAGTGAGCTTTGCCTGTAGCTTTGTGTGATAGTGTAAGTCAAAGTACAGTACTTCTCGATGGACTAATCACCTGATATCTTGGCTGACCAGTCTTTAGCTTCATTTATATGGCTTCATGTGATGATTAGCATTTATTGTCAAGTTGATAGACTCTAGACTCACTTAGGAGACAAGCCTCCAGGCACTTCTGTGAGGGATTATGTAGATTAGACTAGCACTTGGATATTAGACTAACTGTATGCAGGTTAAACTAGCCTCTGGTTGTGAGCTATAATCTTCAGATTAAGGTAGGCAGACTCACCCATTCTGGGTTGGGTTCCTGACTGAACAGCAATGGGAGAGCTAGCTCAACTCCAGTGTGTATGCATGTCATCATTCCATGCTTCCTAGCGTTGATGTGACGTGACCAGTGGCTTCAAGCCCCTGCTACTTTAGCCTCCCTGCCATGACAGACTGTACCCTTGAACCGTGAGTCAAAATAAAGCCTTCTTCCGGGGCTGGAGAGAGAGCTCAGGGCTTAAGACTCTGCCTCACAAGCAGGACCTGAGTTCACATCCCAGCTTCCATGTGAAAACTCCAGGCCTGGTGAGCTGAGTCTAGGAAATATCAGAGCAAAGCCAAAAGGAGGCAGAAGCAATTCAGGATGATTCCTGGAGTCACCCTTGATCCTCCACAGGGACAGTACCTTCTGATACACACACACACATGCAAAATAAAATAAAATAGCCTTTCTCTGTTGAGCCGCTTTGGTCAGCGCTTTTTATCACAGGAACAGAAAGTAAACTAAGACAGCCGCTGTAAATATCAGACTAAAAATATCAGTCAGTTCCCCTTGTTATCTCAACCAAATGGCAGCACTGCCGTCTTGATGTGGAGGGTCAGAGGAGCTGAACCGGTGCATGGAGTCAGGTATCAGAAATGTGTTCTATATTTTAGCTTTTTATTTTTAAATATTTATTTATTTAAGAGCGAGAAGACACATGACACATGCTGGAGGTCACAGGACAACTGTCAGAAGTCATTTCTCTCCCTTCTACCCTGTGGGCATCCAGACACGGAACGCAGGTCACTAGGCTCCTGAACAGGTCCCTTCCCACTGAGCTATCTTGGGGGATCTAATTTTTTTTTATTTTTTTACCTTTTGTACATGTGAGTGTTACATTATTGATGAGTCCAGAATGTATTAGCTTCGCTTCTAGGCTTCCAGTACACTAGAGTTTGTTTCACTGTACAACAGATGTCCCCGAGTGTCCCCACTGCCCACCATGCGAAAGTCTCCTTCTAGGACTATTGGCTTCTACAGGTTAAAATATAATGTTATCTATAATTTTCTCTAGCATGAATTTAACTCTTTTGGGAATGCTCCCATTGATTTGGATGCTTGACATTTTTCCCCCCTAGCAGGAAATTAGAGGACAGACAGCTAAGATTTTATCAATCACCTTTTACTTGGATGGACATTATCTCTGTGAGAAAAAGTAGAATGAACCATCTCCTTTTAGACTGCTCTGGTTCTGTTTCTGGCTTCATGCCTTGGCCAAGTTTTTCTGCTCCTTGGCGCCCTCATTTTCCTTTCTGTAAAATGGTAAAAATGGAGGCATCATGAGGATGAAATAGACATGAGATGACTTGACTCAAGTCTGACACCCACAGAAGTGGTTTGTCCACCATTCGGTGGGTTTTTTGTTGTTGTTTTTGTTCCTTTTTCCTGTAAGGCAGCTCTGCCCTGAAGAAATACAGGTAAGCTTCCAGTGCACTGTTTAAATTTCATAGTAGCCACACCGAAAAATGTAAACAGAAACAAATCAAGTTCATTGTCCTCATCTAGACTAACCCAGCGTTGTTTGACCGTGGTGGGCTCTCTAGTGTCTTAGCATGTGTACTACTGGCCGTCACAGCTCTGGGGTTTATCTCAAGACCAGGATAGCTAGTTAGGCACTGAACTCAGGTTTCTTTCTCAGCAGGATACAATGTGCGACTGCCAGGAATAAAGAAACATTGTAAACGATGGGGCATGAAGATGCCATCATTAATCTGAGGGCGAGAGCTTTCTCTGTTAATTCTTCGGCGCCCTTCCTGTGGAAGGCCTTTCCGTAACTGTCTACTTCTGGAGGTGCCAGAGCCACCAGGAGGACGTGGCCTTGCATTTAGCTAGCTATTGTGGGGTTTTCATGTTGTGACCGTGGTTCAGTCAGTAAAACTCAGGATTCTGTGGGCCTTTGGGGATGTAGTATTTTGTCTTCACTGTCGGCTTAATTAAGAAGACGACAGAGCAGGACCTGTCCTGTCATTGTCTAAATGTAGAAGGAAACCAAAGGAACCAAACCTGTTCCTCAGGTTTCTAGTGGTGCTGATAGTGGACCCTGTTTCCATTCTATTCTATCCATTGCACTTGTCCACGTTTAATGGCTCATAATTCTGTTACTTTTGCCGTTCTCTCATCTCTCCTCTTTAGCCACAATATCCCCTCTCCATGTCTTATGGACAAGGGCTCTAGCTGCACACAAATGGCTTGAATAGATTTCAACTTTCCTTTGATTCAAACCGACAGATTAAAAACTAATTATTCTCTGTAATACTTTTATAATAAAAACTCAGTCGAAATGATTTATATACACTTCCAGCCAACACATTTGCAATTCAAGGTTAAAATTGTTCTTGAAACAGCACCAGTTAAAACGCAATTACAACTCCCCAAGCAGGGATAAAAGAAAGAAACGTCTTACACATTCACTTCAAAAGTTAAAAAGTCA
This sequence comes from Typhlomys cinereus, assembly GCA_023101885.1. Classification (NCBI taxonomy): domain Eukaryota; kingdom Metazoa; phylum Chordata; class Mammalia; order Rodentia; family Platacanthomyidae; genus Typhlomys; species Typhlomys cinereus. Next base: position 886,468 of record JALPQD010000084.1, on the reverse strand, counting down.
ATTTAATATTATAGAAATAAAAACTTTCATTTATTTTTACTAAAATTATAAAGACTTCATTAGTCGTGTTAAAGGAAAGATAAATCCAAGTGTGTTTCTTACCTGCTTCTGGAAGAACTGGCGGATAGCAGCAAAGGCCATTAGAGGTAGAGAACCTTTGTCCTTCCCGCCATCACGTGCAGGCCACACTTGCTTCCTTTCAGAGCATAGGAAAGAACAGCTATCAATACATTACGTGGCCCGAGTCATTGGCCCTGTGCTGTAAAGTTCCGCCATCACCACGTTCCATTTCTTCGCTGTTCTCTCTTTTTCCTGTAGCGTGACTGAAGGAGGGGTTGTTCTATGACACAGGATGTGGTCGAGAGAATGAGAAACCAAGTCACCCAGACTTTACCTCTTGGTTCCTCTGGGGCAAGTTACTTTAATGTCTCTTAATTTTAAAAGTACACTACTGGTTGTAGGAAATAGTACTGCCAACCTGATAGTACCTGCCAATCTGAGATGACTAAGTAGAAAAGTATGTTGCTTTTTGCCTTTGTGTACAGTGAAGGCTCAAGTATATATTAAGTTACTAGTGTAGATAATATAATATTACTAATGCTCTTTTAGGCTAAAACTAAATATTTAAGAACAATAATTTCTGTACAATGCTTGACAAGCTACCTGGTATATAGTAATAAGGATGAGAAGAAGGGAAAACGTGTTACTTTTAATTAATGCAAAAGATAATCATAGTCACCCACATTTGTCATAAGATAATAACTGTAGTGATGACAGTACTCATTGAGCTTTGACTTGTACCAGGAATTATTTCATATACTTATATAGAGAAAAACATTTCAGTGTTAGAAAAATCATGTGTCATTTGAATCTTTAGTTGTTTGGGAAGCTCGTAGCACCTTGAGGAGGTGGAGCCTTGCTGGAGAAAGACAGTCATAGAGGGTGGACCTTGAGGTCCATTAGCTCCGCCCTGCTTGAGTGAGTGAATGTACTCTACAGCTTCAGTTCTGCAGCTTGCATCCCCCTTGATGGATGTGACTTGGGCTGCCTCCATCTTCTGCCAGCCACCATGCCTTTCCCGCCTTAATGGACTGTCTATCCCCTCTGAAACTATAAGCTGAATAAATCTCCTTTCTCTCTTAAGTTGCCTGAGTTTGAGTATTGTCTCACAGCAACAGAGAAGAATAGCTGGAACACCATATGAGGTAGATAAACACCCTTATCGCTGTTGTCCTATAAGGGCACTAGAGTATAGAAAGATCAGGGGTCTGGGGAGATGGCTTAGTCAGTAAATGATGTATAAGTATGAGGACCAGAGTTCAGATCTCCAGCTCCCGTATAAGAAGCTGAGTGCAGTGGATTATGCCTGTGATCCAACTGCCTGGAGTAGAGAGAGATACAGGATTCTTGAAACTTACTGGTGGATCCCTGCAGCAAATCAACTTCAGATTCATTGAGAGACCATGCCTTCAAAAGATAAGGGGAGGGTGACAGAGGAGATAATAGCTCTCCTCCTGCCTCTGTACACACACACACACACACATACAGGAAAGATTAAGTAAAGTGGCTAAGGCCATATCTCTGTCAAATAATAGAATTTTGAAGCCGGGTAGCAAGAGGAGTAGTTTTGAAGGTAGAGAATGAATCATAAACACCATCACTAGGACCCTGCAGTTACAAATCAGATATAGGGATACTGTAGCATGACCAGAGATCAGGTGTATATTTTGAAAAGATCTCTGTGTAGCTTCCAGACACATCTGGAAAGGTCCAACAGCTCAAACACCAAGCGTGTACATTGATGGACCAGAGACCCAGAGAGTGGGTCCTGTGGCTTCTGTGTTGCTAGGAGCTGTCATGCCCCACATCACCAACAACGTGTTCTCTTTGTGGTCTCGTGGTGTTCCCTGGAATTAAACAAAGTTCAAGGCAAGTGTGAGGACACAAAGACAGTCTGTGGAAGGTTGATCAGTGGAGGTCTGGTCCTGGTGGTTGCTCCTCTCCAAAGGGAAAAACGCAGACCCTCCTCAATTGGAGAATAGGGGAGATTTCCACTTTGTGGCCAGCCAAGGCCATTACCAAGAGGATGGGCCACTGGCAATTTCCATTCCTTTTAGGGGAACAACAGGGCTTTAGTGAATGCTGCCAACCTACCGAAGGGCATTTGATAAACCAGCTAAGCCTGTCCTCCTGCCTGAAGCCTTTTGTGCGGCTGTCAAGTGAAGCTATGATCCAGTTGACAATATAATATCATTCAGGTCATCAGTTCACTCAGAATCGACACATCCTTCCTTCAAAACCGGGTGACCAGTCGAGTTAATGACAGGGAAGCAGCGGAGCTTTTAAGCCATAGTGTGTCATTAAGCTGTAAGAGCAATCTAAGCCAAGGCGTTTCATTCACAACCTGCCTCCCTTTACAGTTACATGACTAATTCTTTCCTGGGGCATCAGAATCAAACTTTTTAGTGGTAAATGCCAGTTAAGAAAGAGGTACGCATTCTAGAACATCAGCAAACCTTGGTGCCGTATTGCAAAGTGCCTCCTAGGTTGTCTTTTCTGGAAGGCCGAAGATGAACCTATTTCAGGACAAAATGCTGTCTCTTCCAGAAGATTTCCTGTCTGACTTACTATATGTGGCAACCCTGTCCTGTTTTAGGGGAAAAAAAGCACCCCTAGAATGAAGGTATTCTTCCCTTTTATTCAACTCACGTCTCTACCGCTTTAATTTAAACCAATTTCCTTTTATTTGGCCTTCTCTGGACACAGAGAAAAGCTGGTCAGCATCTTCCACATGCAAGGGCCTTTAATCAAATTACCCCTTACTCGCCTTTTCTTGAGAGTGAACAATTCTACTTCCTGTGGCCTTTCCCAGGATTTATTCTCCCTTTTAATCATTTTGCTTGGTCTCTCCTGGACTGTCTCCAGAGGGACTTTGTTAATTCTTTTCATATAATTTTAGGAAGCCATTTCCTCTGAGAAAATCAGAAACCTGCTCTCATATTTTTTTTTTCATGTATTCCATTTGATTTTGGTCATCCTAACGGGGGTGGGGAAGCCTCTATATTACTGGACCGAGGGGATTTCTTTTTCCAATACCTTCCTTTCTTAATTCTGAATGGCTCATGTCTGGATAGAATAGACAGTCTAGATTTTTTTTTTTATTTTTATGTTGTTTAGTTCCTTTGTGTACTTAAACAAAGAAAAAAGTATAAATTGAAGAGAGAGGGCTTGAGTTGTCTGGAGACATGAGGTGACTCATGGGAATTGAGATCTGACTGCTTGTGTTCTGAGATGAGCTTAACCATTATACTTGGGGGGATTTACCCAGTAGAAAGGCAAAAATGTCTCTCTGTGTCTTGCTGCCACTTCATATAAATGGCAAGTGACTCAATAAGTGAATCCATGTACTTAAGTCATTTGACTTGGCTGAAGTCACTCTGAGAGCACATCACCTGCTTAGGCAAAAGAAGGGCACCCTGTAGTTGGCAGTAGGTCATGTTCTGGGTCATTCTCTGAGCTAAGTGTTAGCTCCAGGCCTCCAGATGACCACCCCCCCCCAAGAATCCACAAAAAAAAAAATGATGCTCCATTTCTATTTATTAATTTTACACATGTGCCAGCGGTCACCTGCTCCCTGAGCCTGCAGCAGTCCCTCAGTGCAGTGGCTGGGAAGCATGCGCCTAGCCACCTCTGCCAACCTTCCCCTCTTGTGGTACTGGAGAAGCCACAGGGGGCAGAGACAGCCTGAACCAGTTTGCTCTCCTTCATCCCCTAACTCAGGGACTTAGTGCTTTTGGTGACTGGTTGTTCTTATTACAGTCCATTTCTTTGATGATTAGACTATCTTTGTGGCATAGTGAGACCAAGTCCTGTGTCTGTGGCTAATCACAGCTTCCCCCTCACAACAGAGTGGCCTTTCTTTGTGATCTGATGCTGGGGGCAATAGGGAATCCTATGATACTGGAGAGGCGATTGCATGTTTTACAAATGGGGAAGCTGGCGTTTCAGCTGGAGTGATTTGCTCACAGTTACACATCTAGTAAAGACTGAGCTTGGGCCAGGTAACCGATGATGTTAGCCAGATAACATCATCGCAATTTGACTGAATTCAATCCCTACTATGTCAGAAGAGGCTGTGACTGAGAATTAAAGCAGCAGTATTTACCAAGCTCTTACTGTGTGCCAGGAGCTATTTTGAGTAAGGTACATAAATAAAGCGCCTTCTCAGCACATCCCATTGATCAAAACCCTGTCTGTCAGGTAGATTCTCTTGGGACGATCACCATCTTCCTCCAGATGCTGGAGGCTCTGGGAAGTGGAGCAATTCGCTCAGAGACACAGAACAGGCAAATAATGACACTCCGCTTCATGCCCAGCAGACACCTCCAGCACCAACAGTGAGTCAGCGCTGCTTGCCGTAGCGCTGAGGGGCTTACCAGAGAATACCGAAGAAAGCTTGTAGGTCTGAGAGTTTTCAGGAGTCATCTGGGAGTGGTTGTGCTGAGCCACTAGGGCAGAAAAACACAACCAGGTCAACCCACTGCCAGCAATTCCAGCAGGCAAGCTACTGGGGGCATCGACCTTGGTCTGGGTACTTACATCCCCTTCGGATTACAGAGCTTTTCTAATGGCAGGTTTGCTTTTCGTTTTTTTTTCCCCTCCCTTCTCTCCTTTTCTGTTCAGCTTGAAGCATTTTATTCCATCTTCACCACGGAGCAGCAAGACCACGTTAAGTCAGTGGAGTACCTGAGAAATAACTTCCGGCCGCAGCAGCCTCTGAATGACCGGGTGGTGTCCAAGTCTGCTGTGCGTGACGCCTGGAACCACGACCTGGTCGACTTCCTGGAAAACCCACTTGGGACCGAAGCCTCAAAAGGTAAAGCCCTGGCTGGAGGGAGGCTCTGTGTCGTCAGTCGTCTTCAATGAAAAGGAATTCAAGGGACGGGAAGATGCTTAGCACCCCAGTGTGCAACATTCCTGCTCGCACCCATACTAAGCAAGGGCACCCTCCTTCCCCCCGTGCTTTGAACCCCTTCCAGAGGCCATTTGCTTCTTGAACTATTGAATAGTTCAGCTCCGGTGTCTGATAAGCAAGTGGCTGTCACTTGATCATAATCTCAGTCTTTTCCTTTTCTGCTTTTTCTTGGGAAGTGAACATGAGATTATCTCCCAGGGGTCTTTCCCTGTCTCTTCTCCCAGGATTCTGGGCTTTATCCTGATTGTGACCTGGAGTTTAGAGCACATGCAAAGAAATGAGACTAGCCAAAGCCCTTGCTCTTGGGAAGAAGATTTAAAAAAGGAACTCTTCCTTGGTAAAGTAGTGGGTGGATATTTCCAAACTTAGTGGTCCCCCCGCTTTGGAGTTGTGAGGTCAAGCAATGTACGCAGACTTCATCAGCACTAGTAAGTGTTCTCTCTGGTACAGTTAGTTAGGTGGGGAATTTTGTTTCTAGAATATCCCCACTTCCAATATTATTGACACATGAACTTTATAGAACCAGGAAAGTGAGACTATTCCACAAATAGCTTGATAAGAAGGAGGAGCCCAGCTTGCTTCTGCAAAGTAGCTGAACAAAGGGAGAGGAGGCAAAGGGTGGGCTGTTACTTAGTGATAAAGCACTTAAGCCATTAGTATGAGCAAAGACCTGAGTTTGAGTCCCATGTTTTGGGGAGAGGCATCTGAGTCTGAGTTTGGTCCCTAGGGTTTGTGGAAGAGGTGTCCATGAGCAAGTTTGATCCTTGGGATTTGGGGGGAGGTGTCTGTGACTGAGTTTGATCCCGAGGGCTTGGGGGAGATGCCTGTGATTCTGTGTAAGACACTCATCCTTCCAGATGCCTGCAAGTTAAGCTTCAAGGACTGGATAGGTAGCTTATTTGGTAAAGCACTTGTCTTACAGGCAAGAAGACCTGAGTTCTGATCACCAGAACCTATTATATAAAAAGCCAGACATGGTGTACATGTTTATAATCCCAGCACTGGGATAGCAGAGATAGGTGTATTTCCTGGGACACACTGGTCAGCCAGCCCAATCGTCAAGTTCCAGGCCAGTGAGAGACCCTCTCTCAAGAGAACAGAACAGATGGAACAACACCCACTATTGACCCCTGACCTACACACACGCATGTACACATGCACAATAAAAAGGCTTGAGAATTCAAGTCTTCAGGGGTCAGTACTATGTCAACAGCTCATTCACTGGCACAATGAAGAAGCTCACAAACCTGTGTGTTGCCTAGGGTTGGGTTGCATAGAAATCCGTATCCTGGCTAGCTCTTTTTTTTTTTTTTCTTTTTCTTTTTCTTTTTCTTTTTAATTTAGCTAAAAATAACTGAACTGAAAGACTATTTTCAAGAAAACCTGGGGAAAGCAGGATTCGTAGCAAATCATTGTTCTCTGAGAGGTCTGGGCAGAGGATGTGCAGGTGGGGAGGAATTTTTCTCAGGAGAAACACGATCTGGTAGCGCAGAAATGCAGCACATGCCAAATGTAGGATAACGAGATGAACTGGCAGAGACTGGATGGCAGAGTCTGCCATCCAGGAAAGCCAGAGGATGATGGTTTCCCTCCATTGAAGCGTCAAAGTGGACAAGGTCTTCCACCGAATTTGGCCCGAGCCACACACCCATCTTTTTAAGTGGACAAGTCAGTTCTTCATTATGCAAATTTTAGCATGCCTGATGCTGGTGCTTTAGAAGGGCAAGTATTAAAATGACTGCAGATCTTTCTAGGGTCCGTACACACTCCTGCAGCATTGATGATTGAATCAGTACAATATTCTTGGAAAAAGCATGGATCTAAAGTCTACTGGGCACTTGCTGAGATTTCCACATTCTGTGTCCCGTAAAAAAGAACAAGGGACTCATGGATAGTGATAGAAATAGAATAGAAATAGAGATCGTTTATTAAGAAAGAGAAAAAACTGAGCTGAGACAGACCCAACCCAAGACTCAAAAGCCTGGCCAGATCTCCACTGCTATGACTTTCGCAGATCATACACAGAGCCCCACCTTCTCCCTGTGCTCAGAGATCAGGGGGGCTTTTCTCACACACACTCTGTTTTAGTGCATGAAGTCCTGGTGGAGAAGGAATGTCTAATCCCTCTGCCAATGGGCTTCTTTCATGTTGATTCCAATGGCTCTTCCTCTACCCCTTCCTCTCCCAATCCTATACTGACAGTAGACAGATGGATAGAAGAGGAGGTCTTGGAATTTATCACATGTGTAGGGCATTGCATGAAAGAGAAGTGGATACTCACATTCTCAGTGAGATAAATACCTTCCTCACAGGGAGGAGAAAGAGGATGCTGCAACTTAGAGGAGATAGATATCTCTGGAAAAAGATATTTCTGAACAGGCCCTCTGAAGAATGTCTGCCATGATACCGCCAGTCTTGTCTCTTGTGATACAAGTGGGTTGGTCGTCCCTGGTGTGTAGAATTCTGGGAGGAAGATTCATGATTACTCTCTGTGAAGGGTCTGTTGCTAGAAAGACAAGGGGGAACCCAGACTCAGCCACTTTCTGCATTTACTCACTCCCAAATGTCTTCGCAGAAGCCCAAAGTGACATTTTGACATGGCATTTCTTGTACTCCTTGGAAATACTTATATAGGACTACGTACAGCCACCAAAGTACATACACATGTATTTCATGTACAACTCGACAAATTTACATAAACTAAATGCACTTGATTAATGAACACTCAGATCAAGAAACTAACACGCCAGACTCCATAGTCCTCTCCACATACTTCCCGACCTGTGTTCCCAGTGCTAAGTACTGCCAAAAAGTAGCTGCACTTGCTGTATGTTTGATCATGGCGTCATCTGGTGCCCCTTTTGTGTGTCTTTGCTTCATGTTGGTCTGATTGATTGATTCATTTGTTCGTTGATTCATTCATTCATTTCTAAATGCCATTCTGTAACGACATCTTTTTCAATCAGAGAATAATTTTTGGGTTTCTGTAATAAAACTCATAGATAGGATGTTACATTTGTAATACAGTGTGTTGCCCCTATACAACTTGAAAAAAGTTTACCATTTCTAGTCCAATATGACTTAATTTTTAAAAGTTTATTGTAATTTATTTTTATTCTCTTATTAGAGTTTCATGGATGAATACAGTGAATTTATACTATTTTTACACCTTAATCCCCAGTCACATTCCCCCACCTTTTTCCATTGGAGTCTTTCTTCCTTATCAGCCTCTCTTCTATATTCATATCTTTTTGCATATGTGGTCCACTGGGTTTGCCTTCATATACTTGAGTACCTACTGAACTATGAATCATATATCAGTCCATGTTGGTTTTAAGTTATTTGTGTTAATGCTTGGAATAATAGTGTATTCATTCTTGCAATTAAATCCCTTTGTTCAGCTACTCCAGAATGCATTTACCTCTTTATAGTACACATTATGTGGTGTATATCCAAGATTTAATGATTCTGAACATTGTTAGGGCATGCCTTTTATTGACTTTTACTGTTTACTGACACTTGTCTATTAAAGCTCCACCCACGCTCCACCTTCTCGTGCACATATGTTTAGGTAGGCTAAGACATTGCCAGACAGTTTGCAAAGTGATTGCATGCACCCTTTACAGTCCTGCCAGCACTACAGGAAAGGTTCCCCTGTATTATTTCATTTTTAAGTCACCAGAGATTAAACCCAGAGCCTTACTGGCCATATGCGAGTGTTCTACATTGAGCCACGACTTAAGCTCTTCTAGTCTCTTTCTAAACAGTGTTTGCTAAGTTTCAGGCATAATGTATCAGTCATAAAACTCCTCTATTGCTGTCTGGAGAGATGGCTCAGGGGCTAAGACTCTCTCGCAAGCAGAAGGTCCTGAGTTTGGATGCCAGGTCCCACGTAAAAAAGCCAGGTGGAAATGTCCTTGGCCAGCACTTCTGGCCCTGGTGGGCAGAGCCTGGAAAATCCCAGAGCAAAGCAAGAAGGAGGTAGAAGCAATCCAGGAGGATTCCCAAAATCACCATTGGTCCTCCACAGGGACACATATGCCCTCTGGCGCACGCATGTGAGCACATGTGTGTGTGTGCACGCACACACACGCACACACACACACACACACACACACACTCTAAATGAATGAATAAATAAATAAAAGTTTTAAAAAAAACTCCACTATTGCATATGTACAGTCTAACAATGTTGACTTGTGCAGCCATCCTGAAAACCCAGTTTGGGGATGTTTCCCTCACCACAGAAAAGTTCACCCCCACCCCTTTCCAGTGAGTTCTTTCTCCTGTCCTCAGTTTCAGGCAAACATGACAGACTTTTGTCTTTCCCGTGGTGCTAGGAATTGGGGATTTATCCATGTTGTGGCATGTATCAGTAGAGCATTCCTTTTTATTGCTGAATCGTATTCCTATTTGTTTTTAATAACAACTTTATTGAGATTTAATTCACAAGCCATAAAGTTTATTATTTTTAAGTGTCTGCTTCAGTGGCTTTTAGTATATTTGCAGAGTTGTACAACCATCATCATTATCTACTTCCAGAACATTTCTGCTCCCCAAAGAAGCACCATCCCCTCTGGCAGTTACTCCCTATTCTCTTTCTTGTCCTTTCCCCAGCAACCCCTTGGCAACCACAGATATACTTTCTGTCTCTGTGGATTTGTCTCCTCTGGACGTTTCATACAAATCGATCATAGAATACGTATCTGGCTTCTTTCACTTAATGTAATGTCCTTAAGATTTATATGTATGGGAGGGGCATCAGAAATAAATGTCATCTTATGGTTAAATAATGCAGCACTATATGGATATAACTTTTGTTCATTCATGTATCTACTACTGTGTCCCTTGAGCTTTGCCACTCTTTGGTGATGATAAATGGTGTCATTCTAATCAGTTGGCGCTCCCATGTTTGTGTGAAAGTACATGTTCAGTCCTTTGAAACACAAACTCAGGAGGACAATCGCTGATTCACATCCTGGTGGTAGGTTTCCAGTTTGTTACCAACTCTTTCCCACAGTGGCGGCACTCATTTGTATCCCCCTCGGTGGTATGTGGAGACCCCATTGTCTTTCCATCCTTGCCAGTACTTGGCAGTGTCCTGTTTATTTTAGCCACACTGGTGAAGACAAAGTAGTTTCCCTTTCCCTTCGTGCACTTGATGACATGTCCGTGAGGCCTGAGGCCAGCCACTCTTCCATTTTCACACGTGCATGTCCTAGAGCTCTACCCGACCAAATGCTCCCATGCCGTAAGACAGCTGGTGTCGTTAAGCAACGGGGCAGGCAGAAGCCATGCACAGATGCTTGAAATCCGCCCACAGCCCAAGGAGCCTAAGCGATCAGGCTTCGGGCCTGAGCAAGGAAGAAGGAATGCAAAGCAAGAGGCCCTTTCCCTCCACTAGTGGCCTGCAAAAGGGAAGATTCTAAGTAGGATGCTCGCTCATGGTAGTCTTCTGGCCGTTCAGGAAGGACTAAACTGATCTGACTCACATTCTTTAGAAGCTTCCGGTCCTCAAGAAAGCCAGAATGTTTTATGCATTCATTGTCCTGTTGTGACAGAAGAAAGAAAAATAATTAATTATGAGAGTCAAGAGTTGTCGTTAACTTTTTTTTTTTTTTTTTGGTTGAGGGCCAGATAGTAAATACTTTCAGCTCTGTAGGCCATACAATTTCTGCCACAGAAGCAGGAAAGCAGCCACAGATAATATGAAAATGAGTGGAAATTCAAAATGTCTTCTACTATTTTTTACACTAAAAGGTCCACAGCATATTTGTCTTGGGGATTCTTTTTTTTTAATTCAGGTCTTTAAAAAAAAAAACTTATTTCTTATTTATAGAGTGTGTGTGTGTGTTTGTGTGTGTGTGTGTGTGTGTGTGTGTGTGTGTGTACTGTGTGCTTGTGGAAGCCCAAGGGTGACTTCTGGAATCATCTTAGATTGTTTCTACCTCCTTTTTGCTTTGCTCTGGAATTTCCCAGGCTCCACCCACCAGGGCTGGAAGTGTAGGCCACCACCTTTTCCTCCAGGTTTTTTTAACATGGGACCTGGGATCCGAGCTCAGGACTTTCTGCTTGCAGGGCAGAGTCTTAACCCCTGAGCCATGCCTCCAGCCCAGGGAATCCAGTTTTGACTCCTGCTTTAGGGAAAGCATCATGATGGCGAAATCACAGTCTTACTTGGGGGCAAACATGTGATGTCTTATAAAGATTGTAGTTGTGCCGAGGATATAGCTCAGTGGTTTGTTTTCCTGTGTTTAAGATGCACAAGACTTGGGGATCCAACTCCCACTTCCATGATGGTAATGACCATGACTGAAATGGTTCGTGTGTGTTTTTCATTCTTATTTGAAGCGTATTAGCCTTACTATGTCACCTTGCCACTTGGTCATCACATCAGAACAGAAACAGAGTCTCAATTGAGGGAATGTAGCTTCTCAGCCATGCCCAGCCCATAGCTGTGATCCTAATTAGAGCAGCGTTGGGCGGGTTCTTGCCAAATGTATCGGTCGTCTGTCAGGTCCTCACACGAAAAGGAAGAAGTGAAATACAGCCTGTTGCTGCAGAGCCCGAGAGGCACGGACATATGGGACAACAAAGAAAAAGAGAGAAACAGTCATCCTAATACTGTATTGTTGCTGGAGAAAGACATAATGGATGTCACCCATAAAAATATAAAGCCTTAGTTCCAGTAAATGGAAACAATATTTAGGCTCAGCCGATTGTTCGAGGGACATCCAATTTGCCACTCTGCCCTTTGTCGGTAAATAACTTGGACAGACTTTAGGATTTAATGGGCTGTCATTTCAGTTTCTCTGCAACCCATCCCGGGCGCTTGGAAGGGCGTTCTATGATTAAGTGCTGAATACTGTCTATTGTGAAGGATTTGGGAACAGTGATTGGAGAAAAATAACTTTCGTTTTTCAGCAACGTGAAACATATGGTTTATTAATTTAACGAAACCTGTTCTGCTCACAGTGGAATCAAAACCACTTGATCTGATAATTCAATTTGATGGCTTAATTAAAGTGACACTGTATAATATAATAAAAGCAAAGGAAACAGAGAGGGCATACAAGCTGCCTGCAGTATCTTTCAGTCTCCCAAGCCAGGGCCTTGGTTCTCAGAAAGTGGGACTCACATCTGCTGATAGAGGAATCTCTCCTTCCGCCACTTTCTCAATGCCAAAGATTGCTTTCTGTTTTGGTTCAAAGCAGTTTTAAAGAACATATACTGCCATGGGAGAATGTCTAAATAACTGGCCTATTTTAAATGAGAATACATTGAGGAAGAATATCATATCTTCCACCAAAATGAACAAACAGAAACATAAACCCATGATTGCTATGAAAAGAGTTTGACATTGAAATCATGGTTTTCTGCTATTTTGGGAGAAAATATTAATGTTGTTCTATTTTCAGTTCGATCATCTCCACTCACCACATTAATGAGCTTGAATTACTTTATCTTATTAAAAGAAGTTCTGATATGAAAATTTCATTCTTTTGTAGGCAGCTGCCCCTCCCAGAAACACTTCTAAAAAGTTATCACATTGTTCCTAGAAACTCTTAGAGAAGGAAAGTGCTAAGAATGAAACCATATTTTTTTCATGTAGCCCCTTAGAGAAATAGTATTTAACTCCTTTCAAAAATAACTTTCATTTGCTATTGTTTTTTAACCTTGGGAATATATGGAAGAGGTGAGCAAGTCTAGACCTGACTTAAACCTGAAACAGGAGTGACAGGAGATAGTCCAGGAGTTAACACGCTTGTTGCACATGCAAGAGGACCAGAATTCAGATCCCCAGAACCCATGCGAGTGCTGGGTGGGCAGGCCTGTAATTTCAGCCTCAGAAGGCAGAGACTAGGAATCCCCAGAGTATAGTAACTAGCTAGATGAGCTCTGAGCTTGATTTTTGATTGAACCTCAAGTAAGATAGAAAAGCAATCAAAGATAATTCCTGATACCCACATCAGGCCTCCATAAGCACATTCATCCATCTATGTGTGAGCCTACCTACATAATACACATACATACATGCATCCCACACATACATATGAAAATGAGAGGAGGACTGCAACATCCTAAGATCAAGCATTTCTAAGTGTTCAGACAACTCATGATTTCTGTAACTTTCTATCAATATCTAAAAGTTGACATAGGTTGCCTCAGATTGCTTGACATGAGCTGACGTTCTACAGACACTTGACGAACTGTCTCATTCTGTCTGCTGTTACTGCAGCAAAATAGCCTAGACTGAGTAATTTATTAAGGAACGTCTGTTTGGGATTTGCCCAACTTCTTGTAAGGGACTCAGGAAAGTTTACCTCATGGCGCAAAGACAAGTGGTACATGCATGGGCGAGAAAGAGAGAGGAACAAATGGATAACTTGCCTTCAAACCACCAGATCTTACGAGAACGAATCCATTCTCCAGGGAACCATTTTATTCTCTTCATGGTCGTGGAGACCCCAAGATAGGCTCACCTCTTAAAAGTCCCTCCCTCCCTCAGCATCAGGGTGGTACGGACCCGTGCCTCTGTGTGGGTTTTGGTGGAGATGAGGCGTACGGAAACCAGCATTAGCTACTCTGCTGGCCTGTAGATTCCGTTCCATGGATCAGATATCTTCAACTGCCTTTGAAAAGGTTACTGACTAGGGGAGCTGTGCCCAAAGCTCCATGGCGAAGAGAAAGAAAAAAAATCAAAAAGGTTTGCATTGCCAGATGTCAAGTTGGCCTCCTTCCATTCACATATGCTTTATTTAATTCTTAGAATGACTTCAACCAGATTAACTGTTCACTCGTTATGCATTTATGAGTATCTACTATGTACAAGTTCTAGGCACTAAAAGTAGAGGTGACTCTCATGAGAACTGGGGTGACGGCTCAGTAAAGTCCTTGCTGCACAAGCATGAGGACTGTGAGTTTGGATCCACACCACCCACATAAAATTTCAGATGTGGGTGTCACCCACTGACCCCAGTGTGGTGTTATCCATCTGTAATGGCAGGATTGGGGGGTGAAAACAGGATCCCTGGAGCCTCCAAGCCAGCCATTCTAGCCAATCATTGAGCTTCAAGATTAGCCAGAGACCCAATCTCAAAAAACAAAATGGAGAGCAATTGAGAAAGTTATCTGGCATTAACCTCTGCTTTCCATGTGTGAACGTGGGCATGTCACACACACACACACACACACACACACACACACACACACACACACACTGAGCATCAATTAGTGTCCATTGAAAAGGGAAGAAATAGACAAGACCAGCAAGGCTACCCTCCCTAAGTGTTGGTTCTGCAGGAAATCACTCATGTGCTAAGAGTGATGGAGTTGGGAGGTGGACAATCAGGGGTGGTTTTCCATAAGCTGCCCTATCCATCAGTCTTTTTCTGGTTGGCATTATCTCTTACAGCTGGTTATCTTAATACTGAAAACACTGGAGTGGCATATAAGCCACTGAGACCCTGGTCACAGGGTCAGGCCAGGGGAGGGCAGGAGAGGCAATTCTACAGACATCTGAAGAGAAAGATCATTGGCAAAGGGTCTGGGGACACAGCAATCACCATGGGGCAATGAGGAGGCCGGTTGGCATGTCAGAACCAAGCCTTCTCTTGGTGAAGTGTGGTGATGGCGTTCTTGCAGCAGTGACAAGCTTTTGGAGGGCTTTCTGCGGTGCTGTGGCATGATCGAGCAGGTCCATGGGCCTATCACTTGGCCTGTCCTGTGAAACATATTTGCCAAGGACTTGGAGTAGAGTCCACAAGACCAGCAGGAGGCCACTAGAAATATCCCAGGTCAGGAGATGGTGGTCATGGTGGAGTAAGAAGTGACTGGTTAGGGACAGGAGCTCCTCTAGCGGAGCTTGGCTAAGCATTTGGACGGAGAATGCCTGGAATGAGCAAAGACCGAAGTGCGGAGCTGTAGAAACTTTTTAACTGGGACAGTGCTAACTCACAGTGACTAAGTACTTACCCCGTGGCACTCAGCCAGCTATGACAGAACACAGGTAGGACACTCACTCAGGAGGGCAAGATCTTACATCCACATTGTAATGTTCTTTCCATCAGTGGTTATCTGCTTGCTGTTACCTGTCGGGCCAGATTGTCTGGGATGCTTCATTTACAAGCCGTCAGGCCCTGGTCACAGGCGCAGCCCCTGGAAGACCAGTGCACCCATTGTCACAAGACCCCTGAGCCTCAGAGGCAGGGGATCGTGTACATTCTTGAGTCCACAGGGCCTCAGACTGTCCCAGTCTCCACAGCAAGGATACAGCTGTTGTCCACCAATGGGGCATTCCAGAGTGTTAGACCCTAGATCTGGGAGTCCCGTGACCCTGTCTCAAGCCCTAGGCCGCCACTTGGTCCTGCTGAGTGTGTAAGTCCCTGTTGCCTTGTCTCGGAAGTAGAAACAATCACACGCCTCCCCCACCCCCACCCTCAGTCTGTGGCCTCTTAAATGTCACAGTCTTAGGGCAGATGGCACCAGATCTGGATATGGCAGGTCCTCTGCAGGTGATGGTACTCTGTGATGTGGAGGTGGCAGGGGCTTCTGTGTGAAATGCACTGGAGTGTGCATTTCAGAAGGGGGGGGCCACTTCCTGCAAGAAGCGTAAAGCAGAGCTGTTTGCATCTGATGAAACCTTTCCAGGAAAATTCACAATCACTGTGCTCCCAAAGTTCCTCCTCTCTGTCCCCCTCTGTCTTGCCTGTCACTTCCTTTGACATCTCCGCTTCAGCGCTCCCAAGCCCACCCTCTCCTGCCCCTGGCTCCACTCCCAGCAGCCCACTCCTCCTGCCTGAGATGCTTGGCCTTCGCCACCTAAGTGAATCCTCTCCGACCTACTTGACCGTACAGTTCTGACTCCGGCTCCCTTCCCAGGGAGGTCTGTTGACTTTCGTGGTCTTACCACTTGCCGAGACCCTCATACCTTTCCTTCACAGCCAATACACTACTGTAATTCTCTAATAGCGAGCCATTACCCTGCCTACTCCCATAAATTCCACGATGAATAAGACTTACTCTTGGAGCAGGGGTACTGCGACTGCTGCACACTACTCAACAAATGTTTGGATGGGTGGGTGTGTGGGTGAATGGATGAGAGAGTGGGCAGTGGATGGGACCCCTATATTCTAGGTAGACAGGAATAACAGATCACTGGGATACAGCTCACCCACTCAAGGCAGTTACCATCACAACAGGCTAGATGCTCTTAAGGGACGGCGTGAACAGGCATGTGTAAGAGGGGTCCACACTGAAGTACCTGCAGTCTGAGAGGCTGCCTCCAGGTACTTGGGAAGACTTCTTCTACCGTGATTAAAATCTGCCTTGGATGGAAACATTCATTTCCAAACAGCTACTGCCCAGGGAGGAAACTCTAACAGCTGAGATGGGGGGTCTTAAAGTGGCAAGTGCTGGCTGTTATCCTAGGACCACTGTTGCTGCTGGTGGTTGGACTGACCCTGTGGCAGGCACCAGGGGCTCTCAGTAGTTTTCATGCTTTATAAATACTACCTAATTACTTAATTCCTCTGTGTCTCCAGACAGGGTCAGAGAGTCTGATCTTCGAGGCTGACTTAAAAACCCTCCCACAGCTTCTGCTCTTCTTTGCTTACCAGGCAAAGCTTCTCTGACGTTGGGTTTATTTATGCGGACATTGTGGCGCTTTGTGAACATGAACAGCCATGTGGAGATTAATAACAGCCAACAGCATCCTTCCCGCCATAGGGGCACGAGTTGTCTTGTGCTGTCTGTCTGGCACTTGCTGCTTGCAAAACGCAGGGTTCTGAAGTGTGGGCAGCATGTCCTTGGAGCCAGGGGAGGAATATACCTGGGAGACAAGATCATTTATCTTTCCCATGCCTCCTGCTGACTGTTCTTCAAGCCCCCTTTAGCTACCTGTCTGGGAATATGGACAGACCCTCACTGTCTCACAGCAGGGAAGAACCGTGGCGGTCTTGTGGGGAGCCTTGGGAGGTGGCCTCTCCAGTCACCCTGAACGCTTCTGGGCTCAGCCAGCGTCCTGTCCTCATGGCTGCCGACTCCTGTCCTGGGCAGCTCTCTCGACTGGCGTTATGATGCCAGCTCACTGATGCTCAAGCCGAGAGCCGTGTCTTGTGGGTCTCATCGGAGACCTCTCTCTGCCTGTGCTGAGATGCCTCCGCCCAGTGTGACGCTGGACGCTGTGGAGCGAGTCCCAGTGCACAGAGCAGTGTGGGTCCTGGACTTCTGGGCTGGTACCAGAAAAGGCTTCTCAGAAGGGAGATCCCTTCTCAGGGAGCAGCAGGCTGATCCTTCAAGGCTTTGTCAGCGGCAAAGCCTGGGCTCTGCGGAGCCCGTGGACCTGTTTGCTAGAGGCAACCTAGAGGCTGGGAAACTCAGTCCCTTCCTTGCATTCAGTTGGTGATTTCCAGTGAGGGCACCTAGAGGGCACTGCACATTCCTAAACTAGTTTCTATGCAGGTAGCAGGTTGGCTCTGCTTCTTCTTGGACCTCTGAGGCCAAGGTCTGTGAGGCTTGCCCGAGGGCAGATCCTGGGTGTAGGAGACCCTGAAATCATACCATGCAGGGCCATCCAGCTGGCCAAGTGACTCAGTTATCACATCCAGGGTTGAAAGGAGCTTAGGAGTCAAACAATCCTTCTACCTCACTGCCACACAGACAGAACTGACTAAGCAGCATGGCAGATGGCAAGAGCCAATCAGGTAGCACCATAAGTGGGAGCCTGGACACCCCCTTTAATTATATCAGGTACCAAATCTGTTGCTCCAAGATAAATGATTTCAAGGACCAAATGGAATTGTAAATACCCCAGATGACTTATTTTAATGGAAGTCTAGGGGAATCCACCTATGGGGTCACTAGTCATTGCTCTCTTGTCACTTCTGTTAAGTTAGCTTGTAACATCAGCTCGTGGGCTGTTCTTGGATGGTGGTATAGAGCTCAGTCTTTCCTTGCTCAAACTATCTTTAGGGCTCTAGCAAGTGACCCAGCTGTTGTCTTCACAGCTATAACCTCACCTTAACAATATGCAATAAGCAGTTCAGCGGAAGGAAACCCCACTACAAGGCAGAGGTGCTAAGTACTTGCCTACCTTGGTCAGTCTTTGGGACCTGGTATCTGGTCCGTGCCTCATTTAAGAGTCCTCATGGAGAGCCAGGTATGTGCAGTGTGGGAGGGCAAAAAGAACCGGTAGAAAGGATGCTCAGTCAAGGTCCACTTTGCTCTCTTGGCAGGCCACAGTGTGTTGCAGGCAAGGGGAGGGAAAGGTCTCAGAACATGAAATCAAATCTTCCCCAGAATCCAAGGCTCCACTGTTTGCGTTAGGTGTGACGTCAGAAGATGCAGCGCCCTGAATTTTGCCACCTTTCTTTGCACCAAACTGAACAATATTCCTTCCTGCAAAAGGCAGGGGCACCTCCCGTGGTCCTTAGCTCTCGGGGAAGGAGAAAACAGATTCCTGACAGGTGGGGGAGGGAGATTTCCACAAAATCTAGATCACGTGCTTGGAACGAATGGACATGTGCCCTGCCTCCCCAACCTTTCCTGTATGCTGAGCCCAGAGTTCTGTTCTATGTCCAGCAGTAACGGTTTTCAAGTCTGCTGAATTCTGCAAAAGCTCCGACCAGGGTCTGATACTAGTGTATTTGCTGGAAACTGGGTTGCAGTTCAGGGCTGCTGGCAGCAGTGCTGAGATGCCATTTGATGGGGGAAGGGGGGCCGTGCAGCGTGTTCTATCAGTAAAGACTTAAAGTGGTACTTGGAAGAACTTGGGGCAACTGTAACCAGTGTTTCCTATGGCGAAAGATGAATACTTGATGTAGTCTGACTTCTGCAGTCAGGCTCATGTGTGAAAAGACCCAGCTCTTGAACCTACCAGCTTTGGGATCTAGTTTGATACCACGCTCTTCCTCATTCTCTGCCTGTCAGCCACGTCTCCATCCCTTCCTGGTCACTGTTTAAACACAGAACGATCCTTCAGCTTTCGGTTTACTCCCCCTCTGTTCATAAGTGTACTTCACCTACCCTGCCCACAGTCTAGATCTAGATTTCTTATTTTTCTACAGAACTACTCTAAGGATGTCTGAAAAGATGTCATTACATATTCTTAGTGCTTGGAGTGTTTAATCCTTGGGGCGACACGTACCCCTTTAGCCGTCCAGGGAATCCCATAAGCCTCTTATCCATAGTTTTACATAAATAGATAAATAAGATAAAGTATAATTGATAATATAGAAATTATCTTTAATTAATTTAGATATCTTTAGATGAACATTATCTTTAAGTATCATCTTTGTTTGGAATTGGTTCTTTCTATTGTGTGGGTTCCAGGGATCAAACTCCAGTCCTTAGACTTGTCCACAAGCTCCTTCACCCTCTGAGCCCGTCACCAGCCCATGAAAGCAGTCTTAAGCTCTGGCATACTAACATCTCTGCTTTCTAGTGAGCACATGTAACTGGCCAGATCTAGCATCGGGGCCAACTAATCCTTAGGCTCAGCTGAGGGTGACGTGGCGCAGTCTCATGAACGCAGCTGCAGTTGCTGCCAGGATCGAGATGTGAAGAGACGCTACATTTCAGCAGGAGATGGGTGAAAATGATAACGCCACTTTTTCAGCCAAATCGACAGACTTCTCTGAATTCTCTCCAGAGCCCCTAGGGAGACCAAGTTAAGATCTCTGTTTCGACGGTCTTTTCCAACACTCGGCTGTGGTCTCTAGGAGTTCAGGGGCTGTGCCAGCTTGTAGTCACAGTCAGTGCTACTGCCTGGTGGAGGGCTTGCTATGCCGAAGTCGCCCATGTATATCCGTCCCTCCTGGCACCACGCTTCCGGTTCATTAGCGTGCTGCCGTGCATTTTATAAGGCTGACTGCAGAACAAAGAGGTGACCCTCTTGTGTCTTTATCACAAGGGTAATGACACAAAGTAAAAGTCATGGGAGTTGGGGAGCAGATGCCACTATGATGCCCAGCATCTCCAAGATGGCCTGAAAGACCACAGCTTCCATGTGCATCTGTGATGCAGGACAAATGACCCAGGCTGCACTTGGTTTTAGGGACTCTCAACCCTGTTCTTCAACATTAAGAAGAGGCAAGGGATGGTGAAGGGGAGGGATGCGGGATGGAGGAATGGAAGGAAGCTTTCATGCTGAGGATGGGTAGCCCTTGAAGAAGCCGCAGTACTGATGCCTTTATTGGCATCATGCAGATAGGAAAAAAGGCAGGAAAAGACTGGAGAGAACACCTGACTGCATATTGTGTCATTCCTACCACCCCGTAGCACCTGCCCTTCTCATGGTTCAAAATCGGGCAAATTGAGTCTCTGAGCTGAACTGTTCTTCCACTCTGTGTCCAGGCCCCTCCCAGTGACTTGGTCTTGATGTTTCGAGGCAACACTAACAACTCTTCAGCCAAGGTGATTCCACGCCCTCTTAGACTCAGTCACCACCGTGTGCACATTCTGAGATGTGCACAGAGCTTGACCTTCTTTACCAGGCTTGTGTTTGGCAGCTGGCAGCTCTCACTTCAGAGCTTCCGAGGATGCGAGTGCAAATCATGCCAGAGCTGGGGTCTTACTCTGAGTGTCGCCAGCTTCTGAACCTTCCTCAAGACAGTGTACCCTTCTTGAGCTCCTGGGCAGGGCCAGGGATGGAGACATTCTGAGACTCCCAGAGCTCAGGCTCTTGGAGTCCAGCCTGTCTGCCGCGGGGACTTCATGTGCTGAGGGGGCTTTGATACAGACCGCGAGAGAGAGACTCCTTCCCTCAGGCCATTTCTTTAGAAACTTGCCTGCATTTAAGAGCAACTGAGCTGAGGTGAGAAGACTAAGAAATGGCAGATAGTTAACAGGCTGAGTTGAGATTCAGCCTCTCTTGGGCGTTTGCCAAGGACTAGGGCTGGGGCTGCTCCCTGCAGTCTTCCTTCACCACCCACTTTGCCATGATGCCGTAATTCCCTCAGGTCCAGCACTGGTTGCCTGGACACAGAGTGGAAGAACAGTTCAGCCCAGAGACTCAGTCGGCCTGACTTTGAACCATGAGAAGGACAAGTGTTACAGGGTGGAGGAGACGACACAGCGACGCAGTGAGGTGTTCTCTCCAGTCTTTTCCTGCCTTCCCCCCCTACCTGCACCATGGCAATAAAGGCATCAGGGGTGACTGCATCCATGGAGAATGGGTGCCATTGTGGAACAGTGAGCCTGCGCCAAAGAGGAGTGTCTGAGCAATCTGCAGCTCACGCCTATCAACACTGGGCCTGTGGCCTCGGTGCCAAGCTCAGAGAGGGGGCGGGGCCTGGGAGACCCTGGAGGAGGTTTGAGCTCACACAGTTGAAGGAACCTGGGGATCACGCAGACTGTTCAGCTGTGCACATCACAATTATTTATCTAAAGCCTAGAAGGAGGAGAGTCAAGGGACATAGAGGTAGAATACAGGAGCTCGGCGCTCTGCTAGATGCCTGTTCGTTATTTAACAAAAAGCTGGGATCATAATTAAAGGTGTTCCAAGAGGCTCAGCACTGGCAAGGAGCAGCATCCCGCGTGTCTGTGCAAAGCAATCAGTCCCCAGTGGGAATGTAATCAGGCCGGCGAGAAGGGAAGGGCCAACGCCAGGGCCGCCTCACAGGGGATGTTTGTTTGGAGAGCCTGGTGTGGAACTTCCCGCATGGTTAAAAGGCTCAGATTTTATACAAAAGGATGTAGCAGGGTGTAGCAAACAAGGAGTGGTTTGCAAAGGTCACCACCCCGGGAAGGAAGGATGTAGGGATAGGCCCCTGTTGCTGCATGCACTCCTGGTGCATATTTGTGAACCAGAGGAAGACACTTGGCCTAAGGGTGGGCATGTCACTCGGCCTCAGTTATAGAGACAGTGCAGAGGTGTAGGGCTGAGTGGAAACAGTGGCAAACAGGAGCACGCGCCCCCAGTCTAATGTTGAGATCCACGAAAATCACACATAACTGAAATTTCACCTCTTGCAGGCCTGGCCACAGCTGGTCATATGACTTACCGCCTGCATTGCTCCGTGCTTCCAGACAGGTGGTTGCGACAGAGACCATGTGACTTGCTTGCAGATTTCCTGACAGGCCTTTCGCAGGAAAAGCTTGCCATCCTCTGTTCTAGCTCCTTCTGGAGTAGTCTGCAGAGGCCTCCTCCACGTCAAACCCACTGTGCCTATAAATCCTCATCTCTAAAAGGTGGGAGGCAAGGTTGGGAAGGGAGGACAGGAGATAGATTTCTGTTCAAGCTATGCTTGTCTTTGGCCAGGAGTTAGATTGGAGGCCTCCTGGGGCTCTTCTGCTGTGGATCTGGGATGAGAATCAGTCTTAGGTGACCTCTTAGTCTTAGTCCCTTCCTGTAAGAGGCCAGACCAGTCCCTCGAGAACTTAACTCTGTGTTTGCTAATGCTTGAGGATAGTGGGGTTCTGTACTGTTATTCAAAGCAACGATGCCTAACACTGTTCCAAGTGAGGCTACAGCTATGAACTCTGGGCTGAAACACAATGAAAATTCAGGTGCAGACTTTATACCTCTCCCCTCTGTTTGTGTGGGGGAAGGTTGTTCTGCTTTGCTTTCATGTTTTGAATCAGGGCCACCCCCCTTCAGACTGAGACCCTCCAACTTGCCAGAATTATTGGCACTCAGCACCACCACAGTAGCACGTTGTCTTCACGTCAAATTGTGTGTGATCTAATTCATATGTGCCTGAAATGGCAGAGATCCCTTAGCAGTGGATCCTAGAATGATCACACCGGTTTTCTGTGGTCGCAGTGATATCTGAGGTAAATTTGCACTTTTTTGAAACTTGCTTATTTTGATTGATTGATTGATTGATTGATTGCTTCATGGTTCAGAAGAAAAAGAAGGGGGAAGAAAAAAAGACTAACATGAAACATCTTAATCTGCACAGAAGAGCCCATCTATTTTCATTTCAAAAAATAAATAAGAGATTGCATCCGCATGTGAATACCAGCAGTGATGTAGTTTCGGGGAGAGAGATGCAGCCCCAGACAGCTTACCACTAATTGGGGAGCAAGGCAGTGAGTGAATGACTTCAGAAAAAGGAAGATAAAGAAGACCATGGTGGGAGATCAGGGGGCGATGCAGAAGGTAGGTTATCTTCCTGTACTATAGAATATTCCCAATATACAAATTCATCTTGCTTCACTGTGGTATTAAGAAAGATGGAGGTTTGCTTCTTTGCTGATTCTGTTTTTCCTCCCCCTCTGTCTGCTCTCAAAACATACTTCTAGTAATTTGTGCTATTGAAAAACAGTGTCTTGGCGCCACCTAGTGTCTGTACTCTATCATAACATCTTTGGCCACTCCAAGGAAGCCAACTTTCCTCCAATCTTTGTTGGGTACCTCTGTTCTGGTGACAGCATGATTCTCCCCTGTACCCCCATCTCCCAGGAGAAGGAGTGCAGTAAGAATACCTCATTAATTTATCCTGCCTTCCTGTTGCAGCCACATCTTGCCCACAGAGCCAAAGGAGCCTGTTACTCGCAGCTGTTATCCTGCCGCAGCAGCAGCCGAAGCCGCCCATGCTTCTTGTTGGAAGTGGCACAGGAGGCTCCGCCAGCATTCTTGTGAGCGAGGCCTGGGGTGCTGCGCTGCCTCTGGATGGTTTAGTACACTCGCCAGATCTATGGACTACATTGCGGGTCTCTGCTCACCCCGCTTTCCAGTGCTTCTCGTTACCTGGCCAGCCTCTCAGTTTTCCACCCCGTGAGTTCTAGAATCTGCCATTCTCCTGGCCACTGATGTACCAGTTGGCCATTTGCAGTACTTTGAAACAGACCTGCTCCTCTTCCTCATCATCTTCCTTTTCCTCCTCCTCCTCCTCTTCCTCCACCACCATCTCGGGGTGGGGGAAAGACCTCTGTGCTCTGCTGGTGGCAAACGGATCTTTGTCTAAGTAGAGCTTCAGCCTGTCGTTCTGGTTCGGATTTTTCCAATGGTTGCCATGGGCTCTTGAGAGAAAGGTTAGGGTTCAAATCTGGCTCTTGCCTCTCATTCCAGCTGCACCTATCCCTTGGCTGGTCCCTGTTCTCTCTTCTTCCTACCTGATGGTCTTTGGTCATGGCCTCAGGCCTTGCTCCTGTGTCCCTTCCTCTGCCCTTCCGTGTTCCCCAGCCCGCAGCCCCCTTCCCCCACTTCAGTTGAAGGCTTCTTCCTCCAGGGAGACCTCCCTGGAGCCAGAGCAGAGTCCCACCCAAGTGCTTCAGAAAGGTGATGGAACTCTGCTGCTTTCCATCCACCGGGTCCTGGTGTTCAATGTCAGCTCTCTATGGGTGATTCCTTCCAGAATCTTCCTTGTAGACTGATGGTTCTCCACTGAGGGAAGCTGGCCTTGCGGGGAACATGTGTCTATATCTGGGGACATCGATGGCAGTCACAGTGAGAGGAAGGATAGCATTATGTCTATTTTCGCCAGACACCCCAATAGAAAAGAATTGTCTGGGTCACACCTCTCAAAGCTTCCTTGAAATTCTCAAGGAATTGGCTGAGAGTCCATCGTGTCCCCTAAAATCTCCCAACCGTGAGTATAAAAAGATGCAGTGGCCTGACCACTCCTTTCCACATCAGGATAATCACACGCAGTGCAGCTGGTCTCCACAAAGTCCTTCTTGGAAGCGCCTTTGCTCCAGCAGCCTCTGAAGCCACTGCTACATTCACACTATGGTTTATTTACAGTGAAGATGCACCTGCACTATTGTGTAGTTAGGGTACTCCGTAAGTCAGGCTTCTGGCTGCTTCTAGAAGATGCTCTGGGAGGAAAGGCCAAACGAGAATGCTGTGGTAAAATGAGTTGGGGGGATAAGAGGGTGGTTGTGAGTGACACTTAAGACCATGGGGCAGATTTAAATGTGGACTGAGGATGAGATAATGTTATCGAATTGACGGAAGATTTCTTAGAAAAGTGGTGTTGTATGGGAAATTTTCCTTACTCTTAATAGTTGTAGGCTAGAGTGCTTAGGGTTGAAATAAAATGTTCAGTGGGTTAGCTGAAAAACCAGTTTGTGTGTTTGTGTGTGTGTGTATGTGTGCGTGTGTGTGTGAGAGAGAGAGAGGAAGAGAGAGAGCACCTAAGGAATGACTCCCAAGGTTGTCTTGGCTTCCACACACATGCACACACACCTACAAATACAGACATACACACATACAAAAGCAGAGCACAGTAAAGAGAAATGGGAGAACAGATGTGGCATAAGGTTGGTGGGGTTTCGTGTCGTGGGTGGTTGTTTCCTGCACTGCTGTTTCCTCACAACTGGAGTCGAGGACCCTGCAGCCAAGGGGCACGTGACTCCGATGCCCTCTGATCTTGGTCCTGCATTTCTTCAGTGTGCAGCTCGCCTCCCATCCACATGAAGGTGCAGCCTCTGAACCAGACGGCGCTACAAGTGTCCTGGAGTCAGCCTGAAACCATCTACCACCCGCCCATCATGAACTACATGGTCTCCTACAGCTGGACCAAGAACGAAGATGAGAAGGAGAAGACGTTCACGAAGGACAGTGACAAGGACTTGGTAAGGCCCTTGTTCCACGTCAGGTGTGTGCTCCCTAAGTGGTGCCAGATGCCCTGCAGAATACCACATGCCTCCTGGCCTTACGCATTAGCTCCCTGAGCAGGAGCTAGTTATCTTCCTTCAACACAGGCTGCTGGGACTGGAGAGGTAGCTTAGTGGGTAAGGCGCTCACTGCCCCAGAATCTACATAAAGGCAGATTGCAATAGCATGCATCTGTAAGCGCAGCATCCTTGAAGCTCCCAAGCCAGTGAGCCAGGAATACCCTGTGGCAAGCATCAGAAAAGAGACCCTTCCTCATACAAGGCAGAAGGTAAAGGCCAACATCGACTGTCCTCCACTCTGTACAAACGCGCCTGGCACGTGAGCACATGTGCATCATATGTGTATATATACACACATATACACTTACATGCCCTGGCACATGACTGTACACGCATGCATACACAAACACCCTGGCACATGGGTACATATGCATGTATATATACACATATATGCATGCCTTAGAACATGAGCATACATGTACGCACATACAGACACACACACACACACACACACACACACACACACACACACACACACACGGAAAAAAAAAAAAACAAATACCTGGCTGCTTTTGTTTTTCTGTGTTTCAGACAGACTCCTTTCACGCGGCCAGGCTATTGCACATCAAGCACATAGTAAGCGCTGTGGGCATGTTAGTTCTCACAGCGTCTCACCTCTGCAGCCTCCTCCTTATCTTCTCTCCCACAGCTACGCCTGCTGCCATTCCTGGCCCCGCTCTGCTATCCACAGACCCCACCACTCCCTTTTGTATCACATGTCAGTACCCACTCTCATTGTCTGCTGGACTCCTGGGGTCAGGTAATTTCCTTTGGACCTCTCTTCTCTCTCAGATCCTGGCATCCTTGACCCTCACTTTGAACTGCACTCTTCAAACTCAGCCTCTTCTCTCCAAATTGACATGCATAGCTGTGCAGCATCAGATACCCAAGAAAGTCCTACAGCGCGGATGCTTGGAGAAGCCTCCTTCTTCCCTTATCACAGCAAGCACTAGTCTTTAAGTCTTTGCACAGAAACTCAAAGTGACACATTTGGGTTTGAAAAGCCTTGCTACGTTTATTGTTAATCAAAGGAAGGCCCCAGAATAATGAATCTCGTAATTGTATATGCACATGAAAAATGCAGTGTCTCCAAGTAGGATTCTTAATGACTTACCACTTTTTTTTTTCCCTCCCAATAGAACGTCCGCGGGGCCCATTCAATCAGTCAAAGAATAATACTTTTCATATTCCTTTAGATGAAGATTCTTTAACTTCATTTCCATTTTTATTTTCAATTTCCCCGCTAGACATTGTTATCTGGGTCACGTTGGGGAACGGGCGAGCTTCGTGAAATCAGAGAGGAATCGATTGAAAGGCACCCAAGGTTATGGTGCATTTTAACCTTTCTCTTGTCACGACTGGAAGTCCATCGGGGACTTTCCTCTCTCTCAAGTCAAGCTGCCTTACATTAATCAGCAGAAACTATCGAGGCGCTCATTCGGTTTTTTCTTCTTAGCGGAAAATAATTAAACATGCAAAGATGAAGAGATACCAACTTGAAGTGAATTCTAATAAATCCTGGCATGGATGGAGTCAAGATTTTACTCTTAACAGCAGATGGGTCAGAGGTTTGGAGAATGAGGCAGAAATTAATTTCAGGGAGGGAGAGAGACTGGGGAGGCTTCGACAGCAAGTTATGTTTCATAAGGCTTCCCATGTTTCTCTTTTGTGTGTGTCTTTTGAGACTATAAAATTAATTTTCTTAATCCAGCCACACATCAGGCCTGCTGACTTAGGGCAACGGTGCTATCCTCTAACCTGTGGTTCCCGTGGCCCAGAAACCCCAAAGTAGCACTTACTGTGCCTGCAGCGTTCTGCAGCCTCCTCCCCTCTTCCCATGCTTCCTCACAAACCCATGGGGTGGGTGTTGCTCCCCGTCTTAACAGGAAGAAATGAATGAAGCCTGTCTCTGCCGCTGTAACCTCCTGCTCTCACCTGGAGGGAGCTGGTGACGGCAGGAATGTGTTAAACCAACCCAGAGGGTCCAAAAGGCTGCACCAGGAAAGCCCCTCCCCCCCAACGGTTAGATTCACAGGGTGACACAGACAAGACAGGCTTCATTCGTTGGGGGGAGTCTGCAAGGCAAGTCTCATGACGGTTCGAGGCAAGTACCACAGGCTTTGTAAGCGTGTTCAGTTTCCTCGCCGCTCCAGTTGAAACACCAAGGACTGGTGGCCTGGATTTGGCCAATGATGTCTGATTCAGGGCGTAACAGCATCATCTGCAAAGAGCCAGGCAGTAAATAGTGTAGGCTTTTAGGTCACACTGTCCGTTGCAGCCACTCAATATATCACATATCATATATTGAAGTATAATTATGCATTTAAATACAATGCATATATGCACACATACACACATTTATACATATAAATGGCTTTGTCAATGTGTCAATAAAGCTTTACTTATAAAAACAGCTGGCGGGCCACAGCTGGCATGTAGGCTATAGCTTATTAATGCCTATGCTAAACAAGTGGTACTCTGTCCTGATTCAGTCTACCTATGAACAGTTTGCCTGGCCTGTGTTCCACAGCCTTGCATGTTACACGGCCCTGTGTGTCGCACGGCCTTGTTAGGTGGCTGCTCCTCTCCACACATTACAGTTGAAGTAGCTGAAGCTGGAAGGCACTGAGCCACTGTCCCATGGTCACAACAGCCAGAGAGCAGTGTGACGAAGTTGCATCATGGCTAGGGGCAGAGGAGGCAAGCCCTAAACACAGCAAAGAAATGCACAGGAAGAGGATTTCTCGCCAATTTCCCAAAGGCTGGAAGACCCCAGAGATATTTTCTTTGCTAATTCTGGAAGCCATCAAGGATAAATACAGTGTCTGAGGTACGTGATTAGGACAGAAGCTGAAGCCTTAAGCATGGAGAAGCTGAGGACACATGGGAGCCTGGGCCAGACACTGTCACTTCTGTTTTCCTGCATCTTTTCTGTGGTGTCTGATGAGCAATCTTCCCAGGGTAGAACCCAGGCTTCCTGGGTTTGCTTTAGGCTGGAAGGTGTCTTCTGGGCTTTGATAACCAACTGAACACCTCCTCTTCCCCTACAGAAAGCCACCATTAGCCACGTCTCACCCGACAGCCTTTACCTCTTCCGTGTCCAGGCCGTGTGTCGGAATGACATGCGCAGCGACTTCAGCCAGACGATGCTCTTTCAAGGTGAGCCTGCTTTCCCACTTCCTCTGGACTTGCCTAGCGCCTCCCCCTTCAGGACGAACAAGACCTGTGTGTATAACTCCTAGCATCCAAAATTAACCATGATGATATCTACAATAATGAAGATAAGGTGCTTTCTGACTTACTTGCCCAATCTAATCCTGGTTCTGGCATTATTTGCAAAAACAGTCAACTAGATTTGGGATTATAACAGACTCGGTCCAGCCTCTATGTCAAGGCCAGATCCCTGGGCTGCATGCTAGAACCCTACTGAAGCTCTCTACTACTCAGAGCTCGGTCTTCCCATCTGTGGAATGAGAACCTGCTCACAGGCCAGAGTCGAGTGTCAGCCCAGTGCTTGTTCCCTGTCACTTTGAGGCAGGCTCTCCCTAGGTGTGTGCTGCCACGCCCTGCTGATTCTTAACTTTTTAGAGGAAGGGGCATGGCATGGATGTGATTAAACATTTGGACCTTTGCCCTAGAGAATGTCAGACGTTTACATAAAATTATAGGGACGCAGTAATTCATGTGGGCAAGGCATCGCTGCAGCCTCTGGAAGCCCATGAGCAATGCTTAGTCATGAGCCCCTCCCAAGCCAACCCCCTCTGAGTCTCGGCAGTGAGTTCTAGCAGGAGAGCAAGATGGCTCTGGTGACATAAGAATGACAGGTTGCTGCTGGGCTCTGCAGTCAGTGTGTCGGGCGGGAGTTCTGGCTGCCCATCACCAGCTGTCCGCACTAAGGACATTTCTTACCTTCTCGAAGCCGCAGCGACCAATCCGAATAGTGGTAGTGTTTACAGTTCTGACCCTGTGGGGTCGTTGTGCAATGACACAGGGTCACATGGGGTAAGCGGTCAACAGTGCTAATTACAGGACTGGGTACCAGCCACTGCTTCTTTTTTTTTTTTTTTAATCTATTTATTATTTTTCCCACTGATACAAAATTGATAGGTACCCCATTCCCCTCCCTCCCTCTACTCTTCCCTAGATTCCCTTGCTCCCTCTCCCCTTTTCCCCTACCTTCTCTCCCCCTTCCTTTCTCCCATTGCCCCCTCCCCTGGAGTATCCCTGGAGCATCCTTTAGTGTGCATGTCAAACTTCCCTCTGAGTCCTCCTCTCTGATGAGGTATAAAGACTCAGTAGCATTGCCTAGAGCTCTTTTTTTTTTGTGTTCCCCTTTAGTATAGGAGCACTATTGCAGCCACTGCTTCTGTAAAGCATTTGTCTACACTTTGCCAGCTAAGCATCCCTAATCCAAAGGTTTGGAAATCCAGAATGCTCTAAAGTCCAAAACCAATTGCCCATCTTGCCAGACTTCATCAAGTGTCAGATCTTAGATCTGTGTGTGGATCATAGACGCCCAGCCTGCATTAGGTTTTATATCAAACATAATAAATGGTGGGCTCAAGGCAGGAAGTTGTCTGCCTGTAGTTCCCTCCCAGGAATTGAATATTTCACATGTACTTTTTAAATCAGCTTGGCTAATGAGTCTATTCTTCTCTTTAAACTCATCCAAATTGCCACAGTTGCATTTCTTTCATCAATATATCCGTGTGTGCACATGTACGTGGAGTGAATTAAGTCCTTCTCCTTGTGTTCCGTTAGGACCCCGAGCCAAGGAAGAGTCTGTTCCAGCTTAGGACAGAAAGTAGGGTAAACCAGGTGGGAAGCCTGCTATGGCCGGATCTGGAAACTCCAGACCCATGAGACATGAGAAGGTCCCTCCTTGCTTTGTCCAGGACGTTGGGATCTGTAGAACCACCTGTTCTGATTAATAGTCCCCCCCCCCCAGCTGCCTGGTTTCCATGCAGACTTTGACAACTTAAATGTTTACACTATAACAGAATTTAGAAAGCCCCCATCAGCTGTAAATTCACAGTGGGGGAGCGTTTTAAATGTCTGGTCAAAGTAACTTGTTGAAAAATGGCCGCAGGACCGAGTTGTCCTCCAGCGTTCTCTGCTTAGAGATGGACAGGAACAGACTAGTGTTTGTGCAATGCTTTTGTCCCCTTATGCTGAAAAAGAAAGAGATCTTCTCTTCACACCTCCCCACAGTGGCATTGGTATTTCCCTGCATCAGGCGTACAAGTACCACAATAACCTGGGAGCGAGGAGATGATGGCTCAGTTTGAAGACCCGAGTTCAGATCCCCATCACCCATGTACAAAACCAGGTACAGTGGTGCCTGATTGTAATCCTTGGACTGAGGGGATCCCTGGAAGCTGCTGGCAGCCATTCTAGATAAGGTGATAAACTCCAGGTTCCACGAAATAATAATGTGCAGAAGTGATTGAGGATATGCATGCTCCCATGCGCCCGTACACACGCACGTGCACACACACACACAGAGAAAGAAAGGAAAAGAGGGAGAGAGGGAGAGAGACAGAGAAAGAATGCCCACTACCCTTCTCCACTAAACTAGGTAGGTACACTTAGGAGCAGGAGAGGGCATGGTATAAAATTCGCCAACTCTTCAGACTAAAGTTTTAAGAAGAAAACTTAGAAAATCCACAGAAGCTTTTTTTCCCCATAAAAACTAGCTTTTACAGAAATAAATTTACACCTGAATTGGGAGCATGAAAAAGCCACATGGAAATGCTATGTCATTATAGCAAATATAACAATATTTATGTCCTATATTAGATACCAGTAAGTGTACTTACCTCACTGTGACAAATATATTAGCAGTAATAATGCAAGCGATGTTTGTGGAATGACTCCCGGTGACGGAGCATTGGCAGTTAAGCTATTTCATCTAAACAGCAGAAGTATCAGTTTATCATGGAGTGCTCTCTCTCTCTCATGCATGCTGTCTCACTCTCTTTCTCTGTGAAAAGGATGTTCAGGGTTCAGGAAACTCAGGAAACATCACATATCGACCAAGTAGAGTTCTGTGCTCTTATCCTGTGCTGCATCACCGTACACATCACCGGACCATCCCAGAGCACACATTTACTCAGTGCACTGGCTCTTCCTTCATAAGGCCAACAGGATTGACAGACAGCTATTTCAGGCCATCTCACAGTTCCCTGAGGTCATGGGAAGGGATGTTGTCAAACTTTCCTTGAGCTTGAGACCTACTAGGCAGCCTGACGAAGCCCCCCAATCCTCCCTCAGAATGGTTTCAGAAAAGTAAAATATTTAGGAGAGAACTGATTGTATTTGAATACAGTTGTCACAGTATTTTCAGCCAGTTTGAGATAGAGCAATGTACGTGCTCACTTTATGGAAAGCATTAGGTGGCAAGCAGTTTGCCATGAGCTACTGATGTCTCTTGAGTCGGGACGAGTATCATTCGTAACCAGATAGCCCCAAGGGCTCTCAAGCCATGTGCAGCAGCATTGATTTCAATCAGAGCTGCTTGTGTTCCTCTTGGGAGTCACCGGGAACTGTGGGTGTCATAACCCTGGCCACGGCCTTCCCAAGCCCCTAGTTTGCAGGTGGAGCACTCCTGACCCGAAAGGCCCCCTAGAAACTTCTAGTCATCACTGCTGTGACTACCAGTAGCAACTGCTCAAGGTTAATAAAGCCTACAGGCCAGAGGAATGCCATTTGAGTTTGTCGCCTTCATTAGAGCCCTTTGTAAAGGGCAGATACAGCAGGTCTCTTCGGAGCCTTGGTTCCTGTCTTAAGGACATGAGATATGCACCCCGTCCCAGGCAATGAAGTGTCCATCTGTGAGCAACTCAGTGGTCACCGGAGGCCCTATTTGGTCCTGCATGCACTCTCCACTCTGGGCTTCCTATGCTGACCCGTTAGACCTGGAATCTAAGTAGTTGTAGTAGCTTCTACATCCTTCTGTACGGTTATCTCTCTGCACATCAAACATTTTATTTGTGCAAAAATAAGTTCATTTTTAGGTCAGTTGTAAGCTTAGGCGCCTGTAGGACTGGACAAAGATATGCTAGATGAAGGGAGAGAACCAGATTACGTGACTAAATGAAGGACGGGGCGGGCCCTCATCCTAAGACAGGGGCTGCCCTATAGAGAGCCAAGCCCAGGCCTACCAATATTGTGATTTTTCCCCCAGATAAGTAGGGAATTGGGAGTAAATGAAAGTTACTTTTCACTGTCCTGATATAAATTCAGTACTTAAAGTTTTCAGGGTAAACAAGCCTGATGACCTGAGTTCAATCCCTAGAACTCATGTAGTGTTGCCATTTCTCTTCGCATTGCTAATAAATGCAAGAGCAAAAGCTTAGGGAACGAAGGGTTTATTCTCGCTAACAGTTCTCATTGACACTTCATCGGCGTGCAGGAGAGTTCATACAAACACCAGGCAAGGAACTGTCCACAATATATCCACATGAATTGTTGAGAGAAGGGCAAACTTACCTGTCTGAAAAAGTATGTCAAACTACCAAACCAGCTTTCTCCATCTTACTCACTTGCCCGGCAAATGGTCCCACTTCCCAAAGGATGCGTCTTCCCACATCAATTAGATAACCTCCCACAGGCTTGTCTTAACTGCTAATTCTTTCCAGAGGTGTGCAAAGCTCAGACATTAATTGTCAAGTTGATGCCCATAGCTGAGTAAAATGGGTGGATCCAAAGAATCAGCTCCACAAAATTGCCCTCTGACTTCTATATATGTGCTGTGGCACATGCACCATAAATTTTTTTTTTAAATCTTTAAAAAAGAAAAGCAAATGTAGAATGGCAATTTCCAGGGATAGACAGAAGAGGAAATGAGCTGGTAAGTATGGCGTATGTGCAGTATTGAAGAAACACCAAAGATGTGTGGATAAAGATCTTACCATTACTGGAGCACACTCTTTTGCTACTATATGTATCTTAACAATGTTTTTAAAATACTGAGGTTATATCATTTATGAATGCCATATAGGAGAACAGAGCTACAGGAAAAAAGTGGGCATCAAAAATGGCAGTGCCAGCTAATAAAAACTACTTCACCATGTAGAACCTTTCTTAGGATGTTAAAACAAAGTAGGAAGAAAGCCTATGAAAATACACACAGACGAGGTAAACAGTCACTATCCAGTCCCTACTCTGTGAAATTAGAGGAATAACAATGTAATAGTGTGAACCCACTTAATTAGAAGTGACTAAAGCTTAGATGGAGTTCACGACACTAGATACACTGGAATCCTGTGCATTTTACTATTTTTACATAAGTTTTATCTCAATCAAACAGTGTGTAAAATCATAATTCTTTTAAATTTATAGCTAGAGACAGAGATACAATGTGTGGAGCTCAGACTAGATCTAAGTCTTATGCTTTCAAGCTACAAGGAGGCAAATGTTGAAATAGTTGGGAAAATGTATGGAGAAATAATAATTTGTGATATGGAAACTATATTTACATATGGTTGCAGTTCACCTGCATGGTTGCTGATAAATGATCATCACACAGCTTAAGGGAACAAGGAGTTTACTTTCTTACAACAGTCTGGTTACAGTTCTTGAAGGGAGAGCACACACCCAACACCAGGGCCAAGGGAACTGGCCACCATCACCACATAACAGCTGAAACATAGACGATCCCTACTTGCCAGACCAGCAAGTCTGGCCAAGTGAACAGAAGGATGCCAACTCTCTGAACCCTGCTCTCTGTGATTTATCCAGGGCCTAATCCCACCCACCATGGGCTGGGTCTTTTCCATCAGCTAGACAATCTCCTTCATGTTTGCTCTGGACTTAACTCAACTAATTCTCTACAAATGTGCCCAGAGCTCAAACCCTCAACAGTCAAGTTGACACCTGTGAGTAACTATGACACATATGTAAAAGTAAGTGTATTGGAAACACAGGAATAAAACATGTACATTGCTTATACTGTAAATTCTTTATTTTTCAGCTAATACCACCCGAATATTCCAAGGAACCAGAATTGTGAAAACAGGAGTGGTAAGTGGAAGGCAGCGAGTGCTTTTGTTATGGTGTTAGTTTAACTGTAGTTACAACTCTGACCACGAGGTGGCACTACAGTGTTGTTGAACTGCTCAGTGAACAAAATCACATTATCCACTCTGTAACTTAATACATTATAAAAACCAGCTTTGCAACAATCTTAGTGGCTTCCATTGTACAATTCTGTCATGTTTAGAATGTTCCAGATTTGTAATTGTTCATGTTCCCTACAAGCTGGTCTGTCCAGAGCCCTTCACTCAGGGTGGCCTATGCTAAAAATCCAGAGATTGTTACATGGATTTATGGGTTTCTAGACCCTGGGTAGTATGTCCGTTTTTCCACTTCTCAGATAACCTCTGGTCATAAAAGCAGTCTCAGTGCTGATGATAGTGGTACCCTGCGTATGTCCAGGATTCAAGACACAAGTTGTTCTGTTTCTTTCTCCCAAGTGCCCACAGAGCGGATAGTATTGTTATTCCAGTCTGATAGATGAATGAACTTAGGCTCGGAGAGTTAAAACAATGGGCCCAGCATCACCCAGAAAAGTGTCAGCTCGAGCCCTCTTCTGTAACGGCCCACCGGAGTTCTGAGAACGTGTCTTTAAAGCGATCTATCCTGTAGAACTCGATAAAGCCCCCATACTGACTTGTTCTGTTCCTTGTTTTTGAAACTTGGGTAGATACAAGATTCAATTTTGAATTCTGTATATAAGATTATAAGACCTAAATTAAACTAATAACCCAGAACAAATTTTGCTTTCACATGCTTCGCTGGTTAAAATGCTTGCTGTATAAGCAAAAGGACCAGAGTTCAGATCCTCGGATTTAACATAAATGCCAAGTGGGCGCAGCTACCTGCTTGTAATTCCAGCCTTAGGAGTCAGAAACTGGGAATCTCCAAAGCAAACTGGCTGTTCAGACTAGCCCTGTCAGCTCTGATGGTTCATTAGACACCATCTAAAAAAAAAAAAAAAAAAAAGGTGGAGAGCAATTAAAAATGATTCATGCGTGTTTGCATACGTAGAGAGAAATGAAAAAAAAAAGGTTACTGAACCTCAGTTTAGTATAGCAGGAAGGATGAGCTGAGGTTTGGTCTCTGTTCTTCAAAGCCATGGGCCTTAGACAAGCTTCCAGCACCTCTGGGCCTTAGACCCCTCACCTGTACCATTGGTGGGGTGCAAAGCCCTGGCACAGAGTTGACGCTTGCCGAGTGGGACTCTAGTTATTGTTCCTCATGTTGCCATCTGTGTGGGAAGAAATGTCAGCACAGTGGATGTGCTGCCCCCAAGCCTCAGGTGCAGGACTATAAACCAGTTCTCCTGACCCATCTGTTGCATTACTGCAAAATAGTAGGGTTCCGGCCAATGCCGGGCCCTCCCGGCCCTCAGAGCTAGCTTGTCACCAGCTGTGTTAGTGGGGGCCACTCCTCGTGGCCACTGAGGAACACCAGGTGGTCCGATACTACTGCTTTATGATTTATTCCTTGTTTATCTTTTGGTTAATTTCAATGCTTCTTTTTTCCCCACTTAACACTGAGCCCTGAGCCGGTATCAGTGAAAAGTTCAGTTTGATGCAGTAGGTAATGCCTTGTCGTGTTCCGAGCAACTGTAGAGCCACTGAAGAGTTGGTCACCACGGACCAGCCGTGGCCAACTTTTATGCCGTGGCTTGGGGAAAGCCGCAGAGTGAGCGGCCGGTGGGACCAGGCCAGGCCACGTTTCCAGTCCTGCTCACTGATCCCGCTGCCTTTTCCTCCACCTATGTCTCTGCGACCGCCTTGGTGAACTTCCAGCCCACAGCGTCTCCCGCCTCTTCGGCAGACATGGCTCCCATCAGCTCGGGGTCCTCCACTTGGACGTCCTCCGGCATCCCCTTCTCCTTCGTGTCCATGGCAACGGGGATGGGCCCCTCCTCCAGCGGCAGCCAGGCCACGGTGGCGTCCGTGGTCACCAGCACGCTGCTGGCGGGCCTGGGCTTCGGCGGCGGCGGCATCTCCTCCTTCCCCAGCACCGTGTGGCCCACGCGGCTGCCCACGGCCGCAGGCGCTGGGAAGCCGGCGGCCAGGCCCGCGCTCGTCGCCACCGAGGCCTTGGCGTCGGCGGGACCCGATGGCGACGCGGCGCCCACCAAGGATGGTGAGGGCGCGGAGGATGGAGAGAAGGACGAGAAGAGCGAGAGCGAGGACGGCGAGCGGGAGCACGAGGAGGAAGGAGAAAAGGACTCGGAGAAGGAGAAGAGCAAGGGGTCGGGCCCGGGCCAGGAGGAGAACGCGACGGCGCCCGCCCCCAGCCCCTCCTCCCCCCACAGGACTGCGGAGCGGGGCGGGCAGCAGACTATACCGGGGCAGGACCACGGGGCCACGCCCACCGACCTGCCCGGCCGTGCCGACCCCCGAGCAGCCACCGCCACCCAAGTGCCCCCAACAGCCACAGAGGAACAGTATGGAGGGAGCGATCCCAGGAAGCCTGAGATGCCGTCCAAAAAGCCTGTGTCCCGCGGGGATCGCTTTTCCGAGGATAGCAAATTTATCACTGTTAATCCAGGTAAGTGGTGGTGGTCTTATTTGAGGGTAGGCACTGCTGCCAACAGACGCACTCCTATTTCTTAGAGTTGGAGGGGTTGCGGTGACGGTTCAGAAAGTGGATAATATTCATACAGGTATGCATATCCCTGTATAAAAGTGGTGTGTAATGTTTGTGTGTATGTGTGCACGCGCACATGTGTGTAAATGTGTTGCAACTACCTGGAGAAATATTTCCTTGACAACCAATGTCTTTGCTTTGGAATAACCTTATAAGGGTTTCAACCACGTGGGTGTAATAAAGAGAAAAAGAATGGATACTAAGAAGTTGGTTTATTCAGATTTCATTCCTGGGGCTAGAAGATAGCTCAGTCAGTAAAGTGCTTGCCTTACAAGCAAAAGAACCTGAGTTTAATTCTCAGGGTCCATGTTTAAAAAAAAATTGGGGCTGGAGAGATGGCTCAGGGGTTAAGACTACACCTTGCAAGCGAAGGGACCCGAGTTCAGATCCTAGATCCCACATGAAAATGCCAGGCAAAAATGACAGTGGCCTTCACTTCCAGCTTTGGAAGATAGAGCCAGAAAACCCCAGAGTTAAACAAAAAGGAGGTAGAAGCAATCCAGGATGATTTCCAGAGTCACCTTTGGACTGAAACACATGCACACACAGTGCCCTCTGATTTGTATGTGCATGCGCGTGCACACACAAACACACAAAGGGGTTCAGTGACCAGATAGCCCAGCCTCAGTAAGCTGTAGACAATGAGACACCCACCTTAAAAAAAAAAAAAAAGGTAGGGGCAACAAAAAATAATAGCAAAATGGTTAAAGCCTTCGCCTCACAAACAAAAGGACCCGAGTTCAGATCTTCAGATTCCACATTAAATGCCTCAAGGACATAATGGCAACCTGAAATTCCGGCCCTGGAAGGCAGAGCCTGGAAAATGTCAGGTAATGCAATTAGTGGAAGAGAAATCCAGGATGATCCCCACTGTCACCCTTGCACCTCCACAGGCACACACACTCAAGTGCTCTCTTAGACACAACCATGCATGGGCATGCATGATTAAAAATAAATCAGCCAAAAAAACAATCAAAGTTCTTCTCTGGTCTGCATGTATACACACACACACACACACACACACACACACACACACACACACACATGCTCTCACACAAAAATTTCAATTCTTAGTTATTTATCAAACACAGCTGTTTATGGACAATTATTGTTGTGCCATGCACTGGGCTGGATGCCCTGTCAGGGAAGCCTCCTGCTTGCCTCATGGAATAGAGGGAAATGTATATAGATGATTGACAGCTGCCAACTAGAACACATGCTAAGGAGTCAGGTAGTAGGGCCATTGAACCCCTGTGTGACCAACCAATCAGGAAACGACCTATTGAAAGAGGTTTGAGATCACTGTCTGACCAACCAATCAGGAAATGACTTGATGAAACAGTAACAGAGAAAGTTATGAGAATGTGATATGAATTATAGCTACAGGAAGGACAATATCCACCTTACATCAGGAAGGCCAGCTGTGTAAAAGGGACATCGCCATTGATACCTAATGAACGAAAGGCAAGTGACTGAAGGCTGGTATTATTAGTTCGTAGTCCCAAGTCGAGAAATAAGGCCTTATGTTCGGTAGCTGCCGTGCGCTGTGTAAATTCCCCATTTGTAGAGGGAGATCAGGCACAGTCAGTCTCAGTCACTTGCTGTGATTCCCACACTCCACACCAGTGGCAATGTTTTTACTCAATCCCAGGCTTAGATCTTAATGAACCACCCTGATACTTTGTAGTGGAGCTATGGTGCGAGGGCTGGTGGGGAGGGGTTCTCTTAATAAGAAATTCTTCATTTTGCCAGACTACAAGATGTTTAGCAACAATTTTTTTTTCGTCTAAGCTGTTGTGGAGTTATAGGAGTGCAAAAAAAAGGCAACTGGTAAATATTTATTTGCTTTTGCACTTGTAAACATTAAAATTCATCTAAAGCTGAGATCTCGTATGTTAAGATACAACTTAGAATAAATTTTCATGTTTTGAATTACTTTCCTCTTAAAGCTGGTATGAACTAATTTTTTTAAGTAGGGGTCTCCTACAGGGTTGCTCGGTTTGCTGAAATTTGGCAGAAAGATGCACAGTAGCCTTCTATAGAACTGAGCAGAGGAAATGTGGGGAGCTCTTTGCAAAGTTACCTCCTGTCTGAGCTTGACATTGCCGCTAGGGGATTACCGTGAGAAAGTTTAATTTCTTGCACCTGAAGATATTAAACCAATATCATGGGGTTCCCGCTGTCACCAGGCTCTAGGTGAAGCATTAGGAAGAGCCAGCAGTTCAAGACATCCATTTTTCCCAGGTGTATGTTCTTGGGGAGAACTTGAGAATATGCCAATAAACAAATATATAACTTCATATACTTTTAAATATTCTATTTATCTGTGTGTGAGGGAGAGGGGGAGAGAGAGAGAGAGAGAGAGAGAGAGAGAGAGAGAAGACTCAGGCATGCCATGGTGCATGGATAGAGATCATAGGAAAACTTTCTGAAGTCATTTTTCTCCTTCTGACATGTGGGCTTCTGGAGATGGAACTCCAGTCACCAGGTTTGTGAGCAGAGGCCATCAAGTTTGCAGTAGGCACCTTTTTTGTGGAGCCATCTTGCAGTCACAATTGCATGACTTTAGTTGCCCTAATTATTAGTGTTGGAGAGATGTGGACATTGGCATTTGAACCCTATGTGGTGAGGAGATAGGTGGACGCTGTATGTGCACAGGTGCATGGAAGAACATTCCAGGCTCCTGGAATAGCAGGTGTGGAGGAGACTCTAAGGTCAAGATGATTTGGATAGGTCATGAAGCTATCAGAAACCTTGTGGAGGTAGACCACAGAGAGGGAAGAAGCATGAGTTCTAAGATGGAGAAAGCTCAGGTAATGAAGGTTGCATTGGCCACATCGAGGTTTGGATTCTATTTGAAATGGAATACCAGTGGTAGATATTAGTGAAAAAAGTTACACTTGTCATTAACTTTTGTGAAATAGCACTTGCCCGTGACAGAAGTGATATGGGAGCTAAGAAGAGTGGAAACAATGACCATGTGGTTCGGGTTGATCTGTTCTGTTCTGTTCCATTCTGTTCCATTCTGTTCTGTTCTCAAGACAAGGAGTCTAACTTGGAATTGATTTTCCAGCTTGTGTGGTTCATTCAGCATCTGGACCGAGGACTCTTACAGAGTGGTCTTCTCAGCCTGTTGTGTGCAAACATTTTCTTTGGCTATGCCTGTGAAAGAAATAGCTGCTGCACGCCTGAGTGGGGGATGTTCACTTCTTGAGGAGCTGCAGGGGGAAGACTCCTCAGGGAAGGGGAAATGGGTTCAAACTGTGGGAGTCAGACTGCAAACCCCAGGGAGCAGGGAGGAGAGACAGTGGTAAGCCTTGGGGATTCCCAGCTCCCACCTCTACCCTTCAGGTAGCAGAGAGCATTTTACAGTGTGGGAGGTGTGGCTTTGCATTCAGATCGACCCAGTACATCCGGTTCCTCATTCACTCAGGTCTCCGCAGGCTGCTGTTCAATGACCTTGTCTGTAAAATGAAGATAGAGATAGCCCTTTAGTCACTACAGAAGATGATGTGCATAAACAGTCAGCCTTCTTGTGCATGACAAGGAGGACTGCCAGTCGCCCAAGTCTCCTTGGCTATTTTGCAGTCATTCATGAACACTGAAGAGCAGGCAAAGTGTGGTCCCCAACCGGCTGGTGTTAAAATGACCTGCACATGGTTAGGAATAGAGCTCGTTAGACTGCTTGCCTGTCTTGCACAAAGTCCTGGGTTTCATCCCTAGCACTGCAGAAACCAGACATGGCACATGCCTGTAATCCCAGCACTCAGGAAGGAGAAGCAGGAAGATCAGAAGACAATGATCAGCTTCAGGTACACAGAGTTCAAGGTCAGCCTAGGATACATGAGACCCTATCTCAAAAGAGAGACCCTGTCTCAAAAAAAAGAAAGATGCAAACAAAAGAAGAGACCGACATCCAGGATCTCCCATCTATCCCCAGTACCTGTCCTGGGAGGCCAGAGATTCTCTTCCCCTTTATCCGTATGGGAATGTCTACTGCTTCCTAAAACCATAGGGATTTCTGATTTTCAGGAGATTTGAATTTGAAAGTGGTCTTAAGGATTGTTGAAGTCATGACTTGTCAACTTTGAGGGGGAAGAGTTTAGATAGTAGATACTTTGAACTTTACAGGTCACAATTCTTGATTACCATTGCTTAGTTCAGCCTTACACCACAAAAGCAGTCAGAGATGAAATACAAACAAGCAGGCATGACTATATGCCAGTCGGTTTTGTTTACAAAAACAGGCAGTAGGTAGGCTGAATTAGTCCACAATCTGCCATTTTCCAATCTCTAGTTTAAGCAAAAATATGTGTGCGCCTGTCTATTAATAAAGGGTGTGAAGAGCTAGAGGGGAAAAGTAGCAAATCCATGTCAATCTGTAGACCCCAAGGTTGCATTTCACATCCGTCTGTCCCACCCTGTCCATCTGACGTTTCTAACTTGGTATTCTTTTGTTTGTTGGCTTAACAAAATCAACCACAATTTTGGTGTTGGTGACAATCTTAAAATCTTTGGCTATTTCATTTCACAGTTACATTTTCTTCCCATTAGGTAAAAATAATCAGTAAATCCATCTTTAGTATCCTCAAAAAACACCATGTTTAAAGTGAACAAAGTATGTTATATTTTAACACATATCTCTAAAAGACTTGTTCAGATTCATTTAATATTTGGAGATACTCGTTTTAAATACTGTGAATAGTCCTTAGTGTTGTTCTGTAGTGACAAAGTCAGGCACCCAGAAATGAGACAGGCTAAAGTGAGGGAGAAGAACCAGATGTCAGGGAGCGGTGAGGCTTGTTGCAAACTGCTGAGCACCTGGCATATTAGCTCCAACTGCTGCCCTTGGAAATGCCTTGGGAGTCCACAAATCTTACTTTTTGTGCAGAGTGCCCCAGTTTTTAAGTGATTTTTAGATCTTAAAAACATTTTGCTTTGAGTGCTAGGAAGATGGCTAAGAGGGTAAATCTTTGGTCACACAAGGATGAAAATCAGAGTTTAAATCCCTACCTAGTATTCACATAAATACCAGGCAGGTATGGCATGGCAGCCAGCCTTAACTCCCAGCACACAGGGAGGTGAAGTTAGGGCATCTCAAGAGCCAGTAGACTGCTTACACTAACTATATCCATGGCTCTGGGTTCATCTAATCTGCTTCCATGTGTAAGGTGGAGAGTAATGGAGTAAAACACATCAATCACTGGCTTACACATGTAGCACATGTGCACCTACACACATATTTAGCACACACACATCCATGCAATCACATATATACATCATGTAATGCAAAAACTAAAAGAATATTTTGCTTTTATATGTGCCAAGCTAATCACAGCTCTGAGCCAGATGGGAGCGCACACACACACATACACACACACACACACACACACACACACACACCCATGGTCCCCCAGCATTCACCTGCTATTGTGATTGTGATTGCTGTTGTTGCTACTGCTCTGAAAGCCTGTCTTGGGGGTTGAAGGCCCATGCCTGTGTGAGCAGTTATTCCCCTTTTTCTAGTCTCCTGTAGTGGTCAGGTCATAGCTGAACATAAGCTGCATGGAGCTCTATCTAGCCTGTGGACCCTCCCAGGAGCCACATCCTCAAGGTGGAGGCAGACTGGAAGTCAGTTGTAAACAAATGTTCGTGGGCCGTGTGTGCTACAGCACACCCTAGCAGAAACATTCAGAGTCCACATCATCTCCGAGCATCACTTAGTTCTTGGATTGCTTGTGTCTATCTCCTTAAGTGAAGGAAACTCAGCTTTTCAGATTGCAACTAGATCAGAACCTACCCGCTGCCCCTTCAGGGCAACCCCAAATCAGATGCTGAAGGGTCTGGGTCAGGGATAGCAAATGACAGTCTACAGGCCAGATCAGTGTCCACCTGGGTCTGGTTTTATATACTCCGTTAGTTGTGAATGGACAGAGGTGGACCTCGACCCTGGGTTTCTGCTTTGTTCTGAGCCCCCATGGAAGGTGCTGAGCCATCCCATTCCTTTGGGGAAAGGCCTGAGGTATCTTAGCTGGAGCCTTCAAGTTCTAATGACCCAAAGTCCAAATACTTGCATGACTGAAGCAACATTCTCATTTCACACTTGCTCCATGTAGGCTTTGCCTGTGCAGAGGCAACCTGTATATGTCACTGCCCTGCAGAACTGCCTCCAGGGCTTTGCTGTCATGGTAACCATCAAACCCATGAGGAAAGCAAGGCACGATAAAGTAACATGCCCAGGCCCTAGTCATGGCGGGACAGGGCCTGAGATGGGGTCTCAAGCCACAGTGCAAAGGAGCAGAGCATCCCAAACTGCACCTCCTGTGGACTTTGGCACTGGTTCCCAGAGCCAGCAGTGTGAGGGGGTTTCAGGTGAGATAGGAAGTGGCATTCAAAAGCTACTGGTATGCCATTTACAGCAGAGATTCTTCACTGGATAATTCTGTCCTCCTCATAGGGCCACTGGTTGTATCAACAAACATTTTTGGCTGTCATGACAGGGAGCCAGGTGATCCTCTTGCATTGATAATGGCCGAGGATGCTGCTGAACACACAAAACTGGCCCCACAGCAAAGGCATATACAGTTGGGAGTGACAACAGAACTCAAGCTGATAGAAGCCGACTTAGGGTATTAATATGAAGCCTTCTTTTGAGGGAAGTGACCTGAGTGGAAGGGGGGGTGATTGATTTAAAGACAAGCATCAGTAACATACAAGTTCTCGAGGTAGAGACAGAAATCAGGAATGTGAATAGAAACCAGGAATCAGCATAGTGAACTTCATTTAAAATAAACAACTACAGCTACTTTCAATCAAGGCTGGCATTTTACTGGGCATTGTGATAGGTACCAACTCTGGGTAGCTCGCAGCAATTTTCTGCAAGCCAAAATTAGTTTACTTTCCTCTAAGAACTTAATGGATCCTTGGAAACATCCCTCCAGCTTAATACACAATTCCTGTGGAATCTTGTGAGTCAGAGAGCTTGTGTAGTTTCTGAGGTAGAAAACCAGATTTACCAAGGAGGCTGGAGTCAGGAATTCATAGGGGAGAGAAGCGTATTTACTACAAAGCTGAATATGACTTCTATCTTCAAATAATTGCAAAACAGCATGATGGTACAATAGAGTATTCATGAGGTTTGGGATTAAAATTAGAATTGGCAGACACTTTTGATTTTTCCAACCTTTAGACTATCTTTGATTATTGAGGTCTGGTGGAGCAGGAGTTTGTGGAATAAGGAGAAAGTGTTGTTCACTGATACAGGTGGAGACGAAGGTGCTGTAGTGGGCTCTTGTGTGTCACTGGGTTCCCAGAACACTGAGTCTGTAACAGGTAAGTAATTGGGTCTCATGCAACAGTTCAGGTGA
This sequence comes from Typhlomys cinereus, assembly GCA_023101885.1. Lineage (NCBI taxonomy): Eukaryota > Metazoa > Chordata > Mammalia > Rodentia > Platacanthomyidae > Typhlomys > Typhlomys cinereus. The sequence goes on along the minus strand of JALPQD010000084.1, from coordinate 841,834 downwards.
TCGCGGGGCTCCAGGAAAATAAAGACACATGTGGCCCTGTCAAAGGCTGCTCTATTACCTCACAGTTCTTGAAATGGCTGGAAGTTAAAATAGTGTTTATGAAAATGGGGAAACCAGGACCTTTTCTGCACTGCTAGCAGAAACATGAAGTGGTACGGTTGCATCGGAAAGCAGTGTAGCAGTTATTCAAAGAATCAAAAATGCATACAAGGACGTTTAACTCATGATTTCACTTCTGGATATACATCTGAAAGGGTTAAACAGAGTCTCTTGGAGAAAACATTTGCACTCTCATGTTCATAGCCATATTCACACAATAACCAAGGCACGGAAGCAACTACAATGTCCATTTATTGATCCCTGGAGGAGCAAAATATAGAGTGTGGCCCAAACCTTGAAATAGGAATTCCCATTAGAAAGTGAGGAGTAGGAAGAACCATGTTCAGCCCTAGCTTGAGGCTGAGCCTGAAGGACATTACACTAAATGTAAGAAGATGGTTACAGATACCACATGTGATAGTTAATCCTGGTTGGTAACTTGACCATGCCTGGGATTAACTAAGAGATCAGCTGAAGAGATTATCTGGATCAATATATTTGCAATACAAAAACCAACCCTAAATCCAGATGGAACCTCCCAGTAGCAGACAGATAGAAGGAACCATAAGGCAGAAGAGCTCAGAGAGATGCTTTTGCCCTGTGCTGCCAAACTTATCTTCCCTCCTGCTGTCTGGCTTCTTCCACCCTCCAAACCTCCAACAGTTCAATGTGTCTGAAGACTCTCCAGGAATCTTCCAGCCTTCAGCCTTCTGGACTGGACTTCTGGACTGAGCAGCTTCTGGCAACCATGGGTGGACTACCTAGGCCTGACAATCATAAGGCAATCCAATGGAATTATATCCAAGTGAATATGAACCCCCAATTCTGTACTAGTTACATTTTTCTGTGGCCGTGAGACAGTGCTCAAGTCAAGCAACTTAAAGGAGAAAGGGAGATTGAGTCAGCTTACAGTTCAGAGGGAACTTCCATGACAGGATGGCAGAATGGCAGCATAAGCCGGAGGAGACCTAGGTCTCATCCATTCAGAAGGCTGAGCACTGCTAGACGGTCACTGCTGGAGCGACCTCTCCTGGAAGCAGGGTGGGATTGATCCTCCTTGAGGCCCACCCCTGTGACTGCCTTTCTCCAGCAAGGCTCCACCTCTTAAAGGTGCCATGACCTTCCCAAACACATGAGTCTATGGGGGACACATTTCTAACTACATGAGTCTAGTAAGGACAAAGATTAAAGGGACTCAGAGGAACAGAGGCTAGAGGAAGGGAAGACAGTTGTGGCTTGGGGAGTTACAGGTTGTTTTATAAGATGAACATGTTTTAGGAGATGAGTTGCCTGATAGTATTAACACAGTTGACACCATTGAGGTGTACATAGTTAAAAAGGTACATTTTATGTGTCTGTTCTTTAAAAAAAATCACAATTGGAAAAAATAAAAGCAGTCACCTTAATTCACAATGAAGGGTTAATCAGAATGAAAGTGGTGAAATGATCCAAGATGAGAGCAGGCTATACTTTGAGGACATGCTAATCTCTTTCCCTCTCCCTCTCTCTTTCTCCTTCTCTCTCTCCTTCTCTCCTCTCTCTCCCTCTCTCTCTTCCTCCCTCTCTCCCTCCCTCTCTCCCTCTCTCTCTCAGTCTCCCTCTCTCTCTCTCTCAAAGGCAGAAGCGTGCATTTCCCACAAGGATAGAGCCCAGGCTACTGAGCTGATTTTAGTCCGGATCACAAGGAAAGGGGTCCTGACCTGTGGACCCTTCCTGCGAGCAGGAAGCGCTTCAGCAGGGTCCGTCTGATGCATCTCTGCCTGCAGCCTTTATAGTACATTGTGCTCCGTTTTTATTTGCTTCTACTGGGATGAGAGCCAAGCCAGTAAAAGGCAAACAGCATTAATTCAGTGATGACATATGCCACTGAAAACTGTTTTTCTTTTCTTTTTTTTTTCCATTTTTTTTAAAAAGCAGAATGGAGGCAGTATACTCAGATGCTTCGGGGTGCTGAGACAGAAAGTGGGAGGACAAGATGCTGGGGACGGGGGGTTAATACATCTTCTCATCCTCCCTTCTGCCTGTGCCCAGAGACTGTCAGTTAGCACGCAGCTGCCTGTTTCACTTGGAAAGTGACTGGCGGGAGGAAGCATCTTTTGTGCACCTGGGCCCCTCCTCTGGGTCACATGCTGCACCTGCAGTTAGTGATACAGATCAGAAGCAGCTTCGAGACTCTGCCAAGGGGTGCCGTGTGCTCAGAACAGACTCAAGCCTGTAACCATGCTGCCCAGACCCCCTCTTGCAACCTCCAGCAGTTTTGAGCAAGGAACTCTGATTTGCACTTGGCCTTGGATTATAGAGACATAATTTACCGTCAGCTTCATTAGCTCATCTTATATCATCCCCATGAGTGCCACAAGAGATGATTTTTGTTACCTGTCTCCCTCTGATAAAGGTCCACAGGCTCAGGTTCCGGTAGGCATTTGAAAGCCACATGAAGACCCATGCCACTTTTTACCCAGGCCCCACTGAGATTCAGGAGCATATACCGTCACAGCATAGTGCCCTTGATTAAAACTGGAAGGTTTCTTCAGGGGTTCCCACCCCTCATTTTTTCCATAGTTTGATTTTTCTGCAGTGAAAGTTACTAGCAGTCCACCATAGTCCAGAATAATAAATGGAAAATTCTAGAAATCACAGTTTTAAATTGGGTATGATTCTGATAATCCCAGAGAACTACCCCATGGTCTTGCTCCACATTGCCCAAGATGTGAACTGTTGCTATCCAAACATATTTGTGCTGTACCTCCACGCTTCTTTAGCCAAAGAGTAGCCATGTTTGTTAGCAAATTGTCCAGGATGGTGGCCTGTGTTTAAATAATTCTTAGTTTCCGTAAAAACAGCCCCAACTACAGAAGTAATGATGCTGGCGATTTCAGTATGCCAAAGAGAAATGGATAAAGTATTTCCTAAATGAAAATAATTAAAGTTTAAGAGACCACATTCACAAAGCTTTTGTCATAATTGTTCTGTTTATTGTTGCTATTAATCTATTGCTTGGCCTAATGATGAGTCAACTTTATCATAAGTATGTATGTGTAGAAAGAGCAGGGCATGTATAGTGTCAGTATAGTCTATGGCCTCAAATATCCAATAGATCCTGAACATACAGATATCAGGTGATTCGTTGAATGATTCTTGATCTCTGGTGACACTGGCAGGTATGGTTTGGCAACTGTGAAGCATTCTGTGTGTTCCTAGTAGCTCCTAGCAGCCTCCTCTTCTGTTGAGGCCACAGGCTGAGTCACAACAGGTCAAGTGTCTTCCTGAGGCATAGCAACATGAGCTGACTTTCAGGTTCTGGGTTCTTGGCAGCAAGCTTGTGGCAGACAAGTTCCCTGTGCATCGGTGCAGTGCACAATCAGGCACTGTAGGGAGGAATCTGATTCAACAACCACCCAGGGAGTGCTCCCATCTCCCGAGCTTGGCTGCGATGCTGGGGAGGAGGTGATGGAGCAGGTGGGGTGATAAGTTTGCTGCAGCTGTGGACGGCAGAGGTGGTAACGCCCACAGAGACAGGAGGGCAGCAGTGACAGTCACAACAGCTACCTGTACCCAGGCAGTGGTGAGTCCCAGACAACACTCTGAGTATATACATACCCTGCCACCGTGGCATAGGCAATACTGTCTCCTCTAACAAAAGAGGACGCTGAGGGAAGGAGAAATTAGCAGTTCACATACCCCAAATTGCACAGCTTTCGTGTGTTCTACCTGTGTATATCATGAGTGGTGAGGGGGCCCGAGGTGACGTGATGCTGATGGTGGGATGCACTGTGCCATGCCTAATGCCAGGTATACTTGCAAGCAATCTGCCAGTGCACTTCCAGGCATCCTGCACATCGAGCATTCTTCTCATCAAGCATGTCTCCAAACACTTCTATGAAGCAGCTTCCTTTTTATTCTGTTTTATAGATGAAGAGACCCAAGAGCAAACTGGTTTGGGTTTTTGGTTAGAGACCTCACAGAAGGTGGCAGCCGATGACCTCAATCCTACACTGCCCTCCAGAGAAGCAAGGACTAAGTGCTTGGGGAGCCCTCACAGAGGAAGGCAAGCATTTCTAGGGAGGCAGGGGAAGGGCAGTCTGGCTGAGAACAGCCCTGGTGAAGGCAGAGGTCAAGTTGGTCCAGTATCGAGCCCCTGGGGCCATGAGTGCACAACCGTGCTGGGGAGCTGACAGTGAAAGTGTCTTGTGCCCATCTGACAATCCAGTAACATTTGTGCAGAGGACCTGAGTTGACCCAGCTGCCTGCTGCAAGTCAGGTGCAAATCCAGCTGTTGTGAGAATTCAGGTCTCTTCCACTGCACGTGGCTGCCAATCTGAGGCCCCTCTGTGGGAGCTGTCTAGAGAGGGAATTAAGATGATTGCCCAATGTCCTCCAAACATCTGATCGCACAGCACAATCCAACACTGGGACAAAGTGACTGTATTAGTCAGGGTTGTCTAGAGCCACAGAATCAACAGAATGAATATATAAAAAGAAAATTTATTGAGTTGGCTTATGAGATATGGCTGACGTAGTCCAACAATGACTGCCAGTATCCCAGTCCAGTAGTCCAGTCAGTGCTGGCCAGAGGATTCCTGGAGAGTCTTTAGTCACACTGAAGACTTGGAGAGTTGGAGGCTCAGAAGGTCAAAGAAGCTGGGCGGCAGGAGGAAGAGATGTTTTCTAGCACAGCTTCAGAGAGTCTCTCTTCAAACTCTTCTGTTTTATGGTTTCTTTTATCTAGTCCATAATTGGGAAATTCCAATCAGCTCTAGGGCTGGTCTTTGTATTATAAATGTATTAATCCACATAGTCTCTTTAGGTGGTCTGTCAGCTGGTCTGGTTAATGCCAGGTGTGGTCATGTTGACAATCACAGTGACTCAGCCAGGCTCTGACCCAGGCTGCCTGTGAGCTTGAGACCTCTGCCTACTCCACAGACAGCCTGGGATCATCCTGTGGAACCTGCTGGAGAATGTGATGAAAACTTTGAACACTTAGTGGAAAAGGAGGGAGAGACACATCGAAGCACCAACACAGATATCCATGTGATTTCTGGGACAGTGGATGTGCCACTGTACCCAGCACTTGATGGCGATTCCTTTGCTCTTCTTCCAGCCTCAAAAACTTTGGAGTAAGTGGTCTTCACAGGTTTTAAGGTGATGGACATACCATAGAGAATTATCAGTAATTTAGAACTGTAAGTGGGAGAAGCTGTTTTGGCCAGGGGTTAGAACAGGCCAGGCAGGGGATTAAGCCTTCTGCATCCTTCCCCTTACCTGCCTGTCTGTGTGCCATGCAGTAGCTTAGGGTGAATCCCTTTCTTTCTGTAAGGACAGGGAGAAACGTACAGCCCTAAGCGTCCCCTTGCACCTGAGGGCTTTCCAGGGTAAATACTGAGGTAATTGGCCGTGTGGCCTGGACCATCAGTTCTCCTGACACTTTCTCCATTAGCTGGACCTCCAGGTCTTCAAGATGCTTGAGCATCAGCCAGATAATTGCCTGGCTGAAGCGATCCCTGCTGGGACCCTGGGAAATCATTCTCATTTGCAGCTCGAGTTCCTCTGGCCACTCACCACTGCGTTGCAATGAAAAGAGTGTGTGAAGGGGAGAACAAAGGACCTCATGTATGCCCACCTTTGCCTTCACTTCAGACACTTGTTCCACTCTCAGAACTAAATCCAGGGCCCTTAATTCAGCCTCCCGGTCCGGCTGAGCTGGCTTCTAATTTTCCAACCTGCCCCCCCCCTTCTCCTCATTCTTGTACTCCCACCACTTGTATGGTTTCTATCCACAACAATCGGTCCTGCTGATTTGACCTCCATTCCTCAGTTCTTACCCTAAACCTCCTTCCCCTGGGACCATGTGGAATCCTGGCCTTGCATTCACTCCCATGTGCCTTAGAGCTGTCCCTCCAATCACATAGGTTATGTTCAGACTAATTGTGCATGGGTCCGCCTCTCTTCTTTTTTCTCGTGTGTGTCTGTGTGTGTCTGTGAGTGATTTTAGGAATTATCCTGGATTGCTCTACCTCTCTTTTGCTTTGCTCTGGGGTTTCCCAGGCTCTTCCTTCTAGGGTTAGAATTGTGGCCTTTTGGATTTCTATCCAGCATTTGTATGTTTGTTTGTTTGTTTAGGCTTTGTCTTTATTTTTTTTAAATGAGGGATCTAGGGATCCAAATTCAGATCCTTTTGCTTGCAAGGCAGAGGTTTAACTTGGACCTAAGGTTGCTCCTGACTGGGGTACCACTGCATCCCAGCCCTGTAGTTACATGCCTGATGAGTATCTGTGCGGTCAAAGGAATGGACAGGCAAGGGGTAGGAGGGTATATGCAACAAGATGCTGGGGGGAAGGGGGAAGAGGGTAGTGGCAGGGGTGGGGGTGGCGGAGAACCAGCTAGCTTTGTAGCTTCGCCTGTCTACTTCTAGTTACTTTTATGAGCTGGAGTTAAGTCCGGTTCCACCTGTTCCTGGGACTTGTGCCTGAAACTAAGGTAAATGTTGCACATGAAATATCCTAGGGGAAACTGGTGGGGTGCAGTTACAAACTGTCACACAGCCACATGCCTCATCACCGCTGGGAGTCTTACCTCTTTAAATATCTGTCCCTGAGGCCTATTATTTCCTTCCTGCGCTGCCCACCTTCCTTGCCTCAGAAACCCAGCCTGATTTGTCCTGCATATGTCTGTGCTGAGCGGCGCTAGGAACTAGAGACACGTTGGCCTCATTTTGGCAGAGCAGGCGGGATGCTTGCTGAGCAGAAGTCAGCTCACGGGCAGCTTTGAAGTACTCAGGGGGCTCTGCCAGTGGTCACAGTTAACTTTTATGCTGCCCCTCCTGCCCGCCTGCCCCGTGGTAGCCTCCATGAACCTGTGCAGCTCCCAGCCCGCGGCCAGCCTCTGAGCATCACTCACACTACCTGGCCAGCTCCAGGGTCAGCCCCGTACTTCACAAGAGACTCAGTGCTTCTGCCAAGGCTCCTTGGAGACTTCAGAAGATCATGGGGTCTGGAGGAAGGAGCTCCCTGGGTAAGAGGGGTTTGCTGACCAGGGAGAATGGGCAGCCTTCATGCAGTAGCTGCCGGGGTGAGCTGCGTGTGGCATGGCTTTCTGTCTTCAGCTATCTGGGAACTTTTGGAAGGATGGAGGGCAAGTAAGGGGACGGAAGGAAATGCTGGAGAGCGAGATTTGAGGAAAGGGGGGGCCCTCTGGCAGGACCCAGCAAGCGCAGCGGGATGCTGGTTCAGTCTTATCATTCATCCAGATGCTACGGTGGGGAGCAGGGAGCTTCACACTTGTGTAGTCCCCCCTCACCCCGCTTCTGAATGACTGTTAGGGAGAGGGTTTCTCAGAGCAAAATCATCTGGTCACAGTAGAAGGGGTGGCAGGTGGGAAGCAGGTAGAAATCAAAGATGACTGCAGCGGATATTCTGGTTCTCTCTCTGAGAGGCCCCTTCTCTGCTCCTGTCTGGATCCTTAAGTAGTATTTCCTGGATGCGTCCACAGCCCCATAGGTCGGGATGTCCTTGGAGTGAAGTTGAATGTCATTGGTGTGCTGGCCACTAGAGGGTGCTGTCTGCAGAAGAGGCTGCATTGGTGGGGGCTGGTGGACATCTCTGCCTTTCTAGCCCCAAGGCCGTCCAGAGCGGGCAGCCCAGCTCTCCCTGGATGGGGCCCACCCACGGGCTCCCCAGCTCACTCAACCTCTCTCTGTTCATCCATATTTCTTTCGCAGCCGAGAAGAACACCTCCGGAATGATAAGCCGACCCCCTCCCGGGAGGATGGAGTGGATCATCCCTCTGATTGTCGTCTCAGCCTTGACCTTCGTGTGCCTCATCCTCCTCATTGCCGTGCTAGTGTACTGGAGGTGAGTACACTAGACACGGGAACGGCAACGTGTGTTCACAAAGCTCAAGTGGCTGGAACATTGCTAGTGCCACTGCCTGGGACACACTGTTGTCTCAGGAGGATGACACAGCCAGAGCCACCGCTGAGGTCCATGTGTCCATGGTAAGCTGTCAGCCAAAGTGCCCAAAAGTGCCCTATGGACAGTCAGGGAGATACATGTTCAAATTCCATCTCTGCTGTTTATTGGCTTCAAATCTCTCGTCAAGTCCAAACTTTAGTTTCTGAACCTGCACAATGCACATTCCACAGCATTTCTAGTTTCTCACAGACCATACTATACTTTGTGTTATCCATGTAGTAAAAGTTCTATGGCCTATTAGTGGAGAGTATACACTGGGTGCTCAAAAAATAGTTATTAGATTACATGTCTTTAGTGCATGTGAGGTAATATGTTGGGCTGCAAGCCATCCTTCCATTTTCATTGCCCTCCAGGTAGACATCACTGTGTCCCAGGAAAGGGGTGGTGGTGGAAATCAGCCCTTCATATAGAGGGTCCTTGTTCTTCAGCTATCCAGTCTCAGCAACTTCAGTGGAGTGAGTCAGAGTAGACCAGATGGTAGGCCTGGCCCTGACTGCTTTTATCTCCCAAACATCCAAGACTTCTGCCCTTTATCCAACAGGCTGTACAAGTGAGATAGTTAATTGATCTACAACATTATTTTATTAAGAAACATGTAGGGCAAGATAAATCCATATCTTCAAGTGCGTTTGTGAGGGTCTTTCCAGAAAGGTTTACCTGAGTGGGAAAACACCATCCTACATGTTAAGGGCCCAGACTGGATAGGGAGGGGCAGAGGAGAGAAAGAGCAGAGGGCTGGGCTTCCCCTGTCTGTGCACCACCATACTCTTCCCCCAGGATGGACTACAGCCCAAGTCAATCCTCCTTAGGCTCCCTCCTGTAAGGTATTAGGTCCTGACAACAAGAAACATAACTGAAATAACCCATAGAGACAGGTATATTTCACTGTATCCCTTGTCATCTTCCCGTTCATTCTGCTATGTTTGAGCCAGAACATCTTCTAGGAACTAGTGATGCTGAAGTGAGCGGAGTAGTGATGGCAGCTCTCATGGTGCTTACAGGTAGTAAAGTCGTGACTAGACATACTCCTAAGGTGATGCGATGTATCAAATAGAGAAAACTAAATCTAGAAAGGGGCGGGTCATGCTGGGGCTGGAGGGAGGAATGTTCAGGTAGGTATGGAGGCCATGATGAAGCAGGGATACCTGAGGGATACCTGAGTGATGAGCTTTTCTCAGCCACCCTTCAAGCGCAGGAGACAGTGGGTGGGCAGCAAGATGCCTGGCGTGTTGCTGGAAGAGCCAGGCAGGACGGCTGGAGCACTGGAGTACAGAGAGAGTCAGGAAGAGACGGGGTGGGGCAGGAAAAGGTCCTGGACGGCCTTTCTGGTGCTCATTGCTAACACGTGCCTTTGACACTGAAACAAGTAGGGTGTAAAAAAGTGTTATGGCTTGAAAAAAATTTTTAACAAAGGGACTGGACAGAGATGGCTCATCTATGCAAGGCTGCTGATCTGAGTTAGATCCCTGGAGCCCACATATGTCCCACATGTGTCTGCTCTCAGCTGGATAAGACAGGGAGACAAATGGGTCAAGGGCTCCCCCAGATGTGTAACGATGACTACCCACATGGGAGCAAATCCATGGCACAGCTGTCTGTCACACTGCTGACCCTGCCCAGCCATCCTGACCGGGTGCAGCCAAGCTTGATGCCTTGCACACACCTATCGTCATTCCAGCCAGCACTTGGGAAACAAAGGCTAGAGGATTGCAAGTTTCAAGGTCAGCCTGGGTTACATGGCAAGTTCAAGTAGCCTAGGTTACCCTTTCAGGGTTTTATTTTTCAAATAAAAAAGGCAGTTTGTACAAAAAAAAAATGGTTAAAAAAAAAACACTTCAGGACTCTGTCACCTTGTATCCTCTGCCAAGCCTTGAAGAAATCATGTGGAATAGAAGTCCTGAGGCCCAGCTGCTAAACAAGTATGTATATCAGGCAGCTAAAAAGCATTCGTGTCCTACACACTTTGTTTTGAAAAAGACTAGGTGCACGTTTATGACAGCTGCAAACTACTTATCATTCCAGGTATATGTTCCCTTCAAATCAAAATGACAGCTCTTTATATTTCAAAAAAATGCAGTGAGTCAAGGTAAATATGTCAACAATTCATGCCAAAATATTTTTATGATTTTTTTTCTAAAGTTTGGCTTGACCAGAGTGTGTTCTCTGCATCCATAGAGTCTGCATTTGAGCTTTTACCAAACTCTGGATGGAAGCAGCACAAAAATGACTGTAAAAGAAAAACAAATCCCAACAGAGCGAGGAAAATAAAATTGAATTAGCGTCAAGATGGATGAGTTGGCAGAGTGGGAGAGTTGCCTGAAGGGTCAGCAGCCTTCTTTCTGCCCAACTTTTCTCCTGTTGTTAACGTGAAAGAAGCAGTACGGGGGCGGGGGGAGGGTTCACAGAGAGAACTGGCAAGTGCAGAAGAGATGTGTGGGGCCCTGTGGTGGGAGGGTTTAATTGCAGAACGATGGTGCTCCTCCTTGCCTTTTCATGCACAGAGAGAGCGGATAATTGACAGAGCACTGAGCCACATCCAAACCTTATGGATTGTGTCCACTCCTTCAGACTAACTCACGGTGGCAGCCATCACTGCCACAGCCAAGGACCCATCTTCACAGCTCTTGTGTGGATTCTGAACATGCTCACTGGGGTTTGGGGGCACAGCAGCGTAATGGGTTCGTGAAGGAGTGGGAAATTCAAACCAGCATCCCCAGGTGGGGTATGCTTCCTGCTCTATGGAGGTGTGTGGATTTGATTGTGTCTGGTGGGGGATTGTGGGCACTTAGTACCTGAGTGGCACTATCCCATGTGGTCCATACAATGCCCAGCCCGGTTTCTTCTGAGTTGGGAAGAGAAAGGAAGCTGGCGTTTGTTTCAACTGGGCAACATACAGAATCGCCATCCACTGTGCTGGTCACAACCCTTTTCTGTTACAGTTGACCAAAACTCTTTCTCTTCAACACAAGGGAAGAGGCAAGAAGACTATTAAATCATTCAATCAAAAGTTTCAGAAGCATCAGGCATGGCTGGGCAGAAAGATGGAAGGAAGGCATGGCAGCTTGGCTGGCATGGTCTTTGTCTTTCTGTCCCTGTCTCTGGAATATTCCCCCACGGGAGCTCTCTGTTTCCACCTAGTGGTCTCTGGATCATGTTAGATTTGGAATCTGTCTCAGAAGGAAAGAACTTGGAACATCACTGGTACTGAGAGAGATGACAAAAATGGTATTTATCATATCTGACGCTGGTCATTTGTATGTCTCCAGAGCTACCTGGCAGCTAAAGAGATGAAATGTGCTTGTCAAGTCTGCATCTTACATTGAACTCTGGAACCTAGAAGTGGGGTCAGTGCTGTTATCCTGAACTGTGGACTGAGAGTTGGTCAAGGGTGTTTTCCTGCAAGACTATTCGGGCTTAGGTAGCTAGGGTAGAAGTAGAACTAAATGTCCTGTTATTTATGAAATTAGGAAGCTGTTGCTGGCCCTGCATGCCACCCCCTCCTGGCTCTGCAGTGCTCATTGAGTTCCCACCACACAGAGTGCTGGGCCTGGCACTTCGTGGGTGAGGTCCTTTGGTCCTCACAGTCCACTGAAGAGTTCGGTGAGTAACAGTGGAATCTGGAGAGTGTTTGGAGCCAGGCAAACCTCCAGTTGGGTCTCAGCCTGACCTGAGAAAAAGGTTAGAGTTAGAAAAAGTTCCCTGGGAAGACGATGTCTGAACAGCTAGAAACCAAGAGAGAAGGCCATAGAGGAATGAGGCTGAGGGGAGAGCCCGCCCTTCTGCAAGCAGATCCCCTGGTCCTGGGTAGTGAGAACAGGCCATGAGCGGCAGAGGCCCTCGAGGCACTAGATGCCACCGAAGGGACTGCCTCCTTCTGTGGGGTGACCGGATGGCACTGAAGGAGAGAGGCAGGGCTGTGTGGTGGCTCAGCAGGAACACAGGACCCCGCCTGCACTCAGAACCAGACTCCATCAGACTTAGCACCTGTGTGGTCAGCATGTGTGTGTTCTACCAAAGGGTGAAAATGGGTTTTGAGAAGCTGAAAAAAAAAATGTGTTTTGTGTATAGAACATACATGCACTTAGACAGTGATGGTATATGTTAGTGGTATTTAAAATTGTATTGAGAAAATATCCATGCAGGAAGTTTGGGGTAAATGCCAGGACAACACAGGTTAAGAACTACCTTCAAGGAAGCCTCCCCGCCAGCCTGTTCCCTTACCTGCAAAACAGCTGAGAGACAGGTACTGAGTATATGTGAGCATTCAGTGTAGGAAATAATCAACCTACTGCCTCGCACACAGTGAAGAAACACACGTGTACTATTGTGTTGGACCAGATCCGACTTTAAGGAAAAAACAGATATTTAATTTGAGTCCTCGTGTACCTAAACAGTATATAATTTAGAGAATCAAATTTCTAGACCTAGATGACTGTCTCACGAATGTAATTATTTTGTGTGGCTCTACACAGTTTCCAGGAGCATAAAACAGTATCCACAAAGAACTTTATGTATTTCCTTCTAAGGTTTACTTTTTAGGGTTAATCTCAGCTGTGCTGAGTAGCCTAGAAATAGCTCTGAGTCATGAATTTAGAGCTAAATATAGTGTAAATGTAGGTTAACCAGCAGAGTAGGACCGCGTGATCCTTAAAAGGAAAGGGTGACTATCAAGCTAGTGAAATGGGTTTGGGTGATGCTGCTAAGGAGTCCTAAGGGAGCTCCAGAGGAGGACATCCCACAGCGAGGAAGCAATCAAATGCAAGCCCCAGCCCCCGCCTGCACCCAGAGAAGTTTTGGAGGTGGGGCACCAGCCTTGATAACTTAGGGCTCGTCGTCTTGAGTCAATGTCAGCAGCAGCTGCAGCAGACTGGCAGCCTAACAGCAGGGGCTGTTATTTCCCACTCACAAGAAGTCTGACCGCATCAGCCTGCCCTACAGAGGTGGCTCCGCTCTATGGAATACGTGTCTCCTACACTGCTGCAACAGAAATAATAGAAACAATACGTAGCTCTCAACTACTTTTCCCAGAAGTAGACCCATTACTTCCATTCAGCTCCCCAAGGATGTAAGGGGAGGTTAGAGAGCACACCTGCATGTGTGACTCATTTACAAGTGTCCTTATAGTCACAACCATTGGCACTGTGCTATTCAGCATGTGCGTCCTGAGAGGGGCAGTCTTGTGGCCATTAGCTTCATGGCCTCAGGTCTGCTCAGACAAAAAAGTACAGGCACACCCACCTCCTTTGTCTAATATCTGGGGACCTCAGATAGAGAGTCCACTGGGGACTATATGAGTTGTAAAACAAGCAGCCTTATAGGTCCATAAATTTCTTTGTAGTATTTTTAATTGAAGTGTGAACAGATAAAATGATTATAGTTCTCTCTTGAATGGTCTTTGCAAAAATCAACCTGGCAGAGATGAAGAAAACAAGATCCATAACAATGTAGCTTCTGCAGTGAAGGGAGGCAGAAATAGATGCAAACTGACTTGCGGTGGAAGACAGGGTGATGAAGCGGGTCAGCCAATGGTTAAAGCTCACCTCCTCCTGTAAGTGGCTTCCTGCCATGTGCATTATACATTTTGCAATCCATTTCAGTCCCACGGGCAGTTTGGCGCTCACGTGCATGACTCAGAGCAACTAAAAAAAATGTTTCAGGGCTCTGGAAGATGAGGGAGAAAGTCCACTCAGGAGTTTTTGACCATTTTAACCTTCCTACTTACTGATGATGGTAACAACACGCTTTTGGAATTGTGGTTCACGTTGAGTTACAATCTTGGAATTACTCATCCAGAAATACAATTCAGGAGCCGTGGATCCCTGCCTCACCACGCCAAGCTGTTTATGTGGCATTAATGTTCCCGGAAAGACTTGGCGCAGCATAGCTCCAAGAGAAGGGAAAAGATTTGGGAAGGTTATCTTTTCGATATGCATAATTTGAGGTGGATACTGGAGAGGTGCCAGGTATCCCGTCAGTATAGTGGGGTGTACATCATCTGCGCTGTGGTTTAGCCCTTTTCTGAAGTGTAAAGCAGTCTTATTTCTCAGAGTCAGATAGATCTAAGCTAACTATGTGGGTTTGGGACCAGAAGATGACCAGCTTACAGGCTTCTTAAATTTTGATGCGACAAAGGTTGCCTGTTCCAATCCAGGATATTCATGTCCATCTTGAGCGCACAACCAAGCCATCTGTAAAGTTCTGTGGAGAGTCAGTCAAGCCACGTCAAATAGAAAAAGGTCTCTCTTTTACCCTAATTCCCATTTTTTGGACCTTTGGAAATCTTGTCACGTATCGGTGCCTGCTCATTAAGAATTCTGTTCATGAAAACAAGTGAGTTTTGTTGACATTGCAATTTGTTTTCTCTTCCCTGGATGTTCAGTGGGAGGCAGAGTGTAATAAATACAAAGGGATGCAGACCACAGATGTATGGGGGTTTGTTTGGCATAATGGAGGCTCAGGAAACAAACAGATGCACGCGGAAGCGGAGCGTGGGTATGTGAGGACACGTGGCTCATGCTCATGGCTTGATGAACCACATGCGCTTCACCTTGACTTGGTGGCTTTCTGTGGCTCCACGTCAGTGACAGTGACACTTGGAGCAGCTTCAAGCAGCACACGCTCTGTACCCATCTGTTCCTTCAGCCAACACGTGCTGGCTTATTGGCTGCTGGCTGCGTTTGAATTAGATGTCTGACCACCTCCTACCCGCTCGGAGGTACAAAGGTGCCCCGTGAGCTAAGAATGATTTCTCCTAAGTAGGTGACCACAGAGATAGCAAATGCAAACTTGCTCATGAAAACCCCATAGTGATCAAATTAAAGAAGGCCCATTATTGTGCCTCATTTTTTTTTCTTTTGAGGTAGCAGAGATTGAAGTCATGCATGACCCTTTATTCTAGACAATCACCTTTACCACTGAGCTGCATCCAGAGCCCCTTTAAAAATTGTGTGTGTGTGTGTGTGTGTGTGTACCTGGCTCAATGGTTAAAGCCTTGGCTTCACAAGCAACTGACCTCAGATTCCCAGATGAAAAATGCCCTGTGGATATGACTGTAGCTTTTAATTCCAGTCCTGAAAGGTGGAGCCTTGGGAACGCCAGAACAAAGCAATAAAGATAATTCCCAATGTCACCCTTGGGTCTTCACAGGCACACACAATAAGTGCACTCATATATACATGCCTGCACATACATACACACGTATACTCACCCACAGACAAAACATGCAAAAGGAAAAAATTTTCTCATAGTCTCCAAATTTCTCAAGCTCACCATTCTCCTGCCGCAGCTCCTGAGTAGCTGTGAGCTACCACCATGCTCTGCATGCTTACATTTTTCCACCTTGGAGCAGCCCTAAATGGTAGGCAGGAAGTCAGAGAGGAAAAAGCTCCTTTTCCCAGGAGAGAAAATGGTTTCTAGAAGGAGAAATAACTGAATGGAGAAACCATTTGAAGGTTTCAGGGATCCCCATACATAGTATTGCTGAGCTGAAACCATCCACTCCTTCCCTCATTCACTGACCACATCCTTACACATCTGCTTGGCAACCAGGTGCTAGAGATTTCTCGAGGAGACAGAATTACAGCCATGCTGGGACTCCTGACTTAGGAAAGATGAATAGTAAATGAAGGTAACTCTAAACCATCGGTCTTTTGATCAGTTTTATTTTGCTGCCGAATTGCTTGTAAAATTTTGTGCCCCTTGATAATACCATCTAACTTACAGCCTGGCTGTCTTGGCATCTTGTGGTAAATAGCAAGATTCAACAACACTGCTCGTTTTTCTTGTGGACAGAACCGACTCTGTGGTTCCTTTGTAAGGGTCACTGTTGCCAGCTGGCCAATGTCTGCCTCATCACTGTTCCCTACTGGGTCCCTAGATAATGTGTGCTTCCCTGGATGCCAGCCATGATAGAGGGAAACAGTATATGTGCCCTGGAAATAAAGAGACTAAGTAGAAGACAGGCAGGACTTCTGCTGGAGGGGAGGATCTTCGCCATGTTTATCAAACAAAGATAAAGAGCAAAATGCTGAGGTGGCTGTATGGAAGCACTGAGTACAGTGCATTTCAGCATGGCTGCAGCTTGCTGTTCAGACCTCACTGCCTGCCTGCAAAGAAAGAGTACTTCCTCGGCTTCTCAAGGGACCTTTCCAGGGGATTTTGCACATGCAAAGGCACTGGGTTCAGTCCCAATTGTTCAGTGTCCTCTTGTGCAAAGAAAACTAGAATCACAAAGGAAGATTATCTAAAACTATTCTTAAGTCTAGAAAAATTTGAGCTTCCAAGTCCCTTGCAGTGGCTCCGTGTGAGCCCTGTCATCCACTCTACAAACAAGACTGTTCACAGGCATTTTACGTCCTATGCTTTTATTTTTCTTTTATAAACTACTAATTACTGTCTGTGCAACTCGTCTTTACCTAGAACCTGTACCTATAGCTGTTTTTTAAGATTTTTTTTAACCAGTAAGAATAATCTTTTTTTTAAATTTTTTATTATTTATTCAATTGAGCGTGTATGCGTGTGTGTGTGTGTGTGTGTATGTGTGTGTGTGTGTGTAGAACCACAGACGAATTCGCGCACCACCATGGACGCCTCCACCTCCTTGTTTACTCTGCCCCGGGATTCACAGACTCTGCCCTACCAGGACCAGAAACGCAGGCCACCCCCGCTTCCGCCTGGCATCTATACATGGGCCTAGGATCAGAACTCGAGACCTTCTGCCTGCAAGGCAGAGGCTTAACCCCTGAGCCACCTCTCCAGCTCATCCAGTAAGAATAATCTTTACCAGTCCGTTCTGATGATGTGTCAAGCTGAAGTTCATTTATGGTACCAAAATGGAGCTTGCCTTGGAGGGTTTGGGTTTTTACAGTGACTCTGTAGTCTTCAGCTTGTATCACTTGTAAGATGCTGAAAGGAATGGGGCCAGGAGACTCTCCTCTTGTGGTCCCCAGGTATTCCAGGATATGGACACTTTTTTTTCTTTTCTTTTCCATGCGACTGTTCAGGGAGATCTGAGTCATGCAGCAGCTAATGACTCTGATCCTGGGCAACTCTTTGCTCAATAACTGTTTCCCAAATGGCTACTCACAGGGCCTTTCAGAATGCATGAGAGCTGTCAGTTGTTATAGTAACCGGCCCCCTGCTGTCGAGTTGGCCCCGAGATGCCAGTCGAAGCTCTTGGAACACAGTCATTAGACAAAAGCAGAGAAGCACGCGCAGCTGAAGGTTGCCATTCAAGCATGTCCATGATACTCAAAAGGCAGTGCTGCTTCTCGGCTGCAGAAGTGGAACATGGTGCAGTTTTAAGTGGGATGTATATGCTTTCCAGAAAGGAGAACGCCTGCCATTTTTTTTACTTTCTAGGTAACACACCTTTGGTTGAGTTCTCCAGATTCTTCCCTCCCAGGGGTGCTTGCTTTGGGCTCCCGGGGTTGGTCGTTGGGAGTATTAGTTATTGATTTATGGCATTTGCTTCTCAGGAGAAGTGTTGTCAGCTTACGGGTGGGAGTTTGAAGCGCCTGTGATTGTGTGTGAGGAAAAACTGCGGAGATAGCCGGCTGCGCTCCAAAATTCCTGAAAGAGTGAATCTGGCAGGATTCAGAGCAGGGCTAAGGGTTGAAAAAAAGTCTAAATATTTTAGGAAGCTGCAAATTTCAAGATTTTGTGAAAAAATGTAAAAACATTCAAACACACTTCGTGGTTTCTTCAGATTAAGCCACACGGCATAGTCTTGACGTGGGGAAGGACAGTCGTTGTAGTTCCAGAATGTTCTCAACAGAGGGAGACAGGAAGTTCTGAATTACAGCAGCCTTTCCCCTTCTCAGTCTTTCTCTCAAGTTTTGGCTCTTCTGAATTTCGGCTCCTTTGACAAGCACTGTAGCCCCACTGTGCATCTGATAGCAATCAGATAAAAAAAAAGATTATATAAAGGGAGAAGACGACAACTTCAGTACTCAAAAACTAGAGGTGTTTATTCCAAAAAGAAGGCTGTGGGCAAACTGCATGCCCAACTTTACATTCCTATGCAGGACTTGACAGAGCTTCCAAGAAAGAGACCATCCCCTTATAAGTTTAGCTGTCTGTTCTAGGAATGGACTTCGGAAAGAATAGGAATCATTTCAGTGTGAAATCCTATAGCCCTGGTTTGAGGCAAATCAAAGATGCTTAGATACTTTGTGGTGTCTGCACATGACAGAAGTCCATCCTTCCTAGTCTACAGCTAAGCCTCACATGCTTTGGAATTAAATTCAAGACTTTATATATAGCAATAAAATGCCCAGCACTGGCCCCGCCTCTCTGAGCTGCCTTTTCTGTGTAAAAGTGTTCATCCAGAAGGGACAAGAATGCAAAACCCTAGGTCCACCTAATGGTGCCGAATTCAGGGAAAATTGTACAGAAAGTAGCCAACCATGGTCAGCAGACACAGCAAGTGCTGGTTCTTTCTGTGGTGTTTCAAGTCTCCTGTATACCAGGGTCGTGTATCAGAGATGCAAGAGCAGACACCCAAATGAGGTCATGCATAACTATAACACCTTCACCTCTGTCTACACCATCAAACAGGGCTTGGGAGAGAACAAAGCTCCTAGTGTGTGCTTCTCACTTCAGTATCAGAGACCTGTCTCATGCTGGTGACCATCTTTGTATATGAGTGTCCCCCTCCCTCAAAAATGCCCCAATGAGATCCAATAACGGGTGCTATGGTGGGGGTGGGGAGAAAGGGAGGCATTTGTGTGGAACTCTGGGTGGCCAATTGAAAATACTGTCTTCTACACCTGTTCTCTTTTGTTTTTTGTCCATTTAGAGGGTGTAACAAAATAAAGTCCAAGGGCTTTCCCAGACGTTTCCGTGAAGTGCCTTCTCCTGGGGAGAGAGGAGAGAAGGGGAGCAGGTGAGGGGCAGCCCAGCTTAACGGGGAGTCTCAATGGCCGGGATTGGCTTGCTGAATTTTTGTTTTGTTGCCATGGGGGTTAAAGTCTTGTAGACGAAAGTGCTGGTTCTCATCTGCTCTGCCCCGCCTCCCAAAAGTAAGACTTGTAAATACCAGTTCACCCTCCAGGTAGCTGGTGGCCATCACAGTGTGTCCTGTGTGCACTTGCTTTGCTTTGTCCTGCGGGTCGGGGAGGTGTTTTTGTTTCTAGACTGGTAAATCCTGGGGATGGGGGTGTTCTATGTATGTGTTTTATATGTATGTTGCATCCATTTTATTTCCAGAATTTCAGATGTTTGCATGTTTTAGAGCCTTTAAAAAACCAATATAATGCATGCATTTAGCTTCGTGAATGAAAAACATCATTGAGATGCCTAAATGTGTAACTAAGGGGTTAAAAGCAAAAGGGAGAGGGAAGTGAACAGATGTAGATATACATACATGTGCTTTTCCAATAAAAGATAAAAAGGCAAACTTGTTTTTTAAAAAAAAAGTGTGTGATTTCTAGGAAGTCTGAACTAGAGAGTTTTGTAAGAGATGTAAGAAACTTGGTAAGAAGTTACAATTTGTATAATCTTAGTGTTCAGACTTGATCTTCTCAGTGGTATTTACATAAGACTTCGGTAAATTCAGTTTAATATTAATTGATATTCTGTTAATATGAAGTTAGTAGTAAGTTGGCTAATTTTCTAACTTATACCATTAATAATATCTTTTTATTTTGAATGAATGACATACAATTTATATTTGAACTTATGGAATGATTTGTCTCTATTGGTTGCGGTAAATTCATCAAGATGAAATCTCAGTGATATTTCCACTACAGTCAAATAGACCCATAATATCTGAGGTATAAGAATTTTGTCAGACTAATGAAAAAAATCCATGATCTGCCTCTTTTTTATGCTGTAGAGTGCAGTTTGGGCTTTGCAGAGAAAACACTTTACTGTTGACATCATTCCCTTCTTTCTTTCTTTAATCTTTTTATCCTGTTGAAGTGTTTTAATTTCTAATACATTGTCAAACCTCCAATAGTAAAAACTGGAGTATAGACCTCTCTATAAAGAATTTGTGTTCAAAGACTATAAGAGAGGGAACCATGGATATCACTGGAAAAATTACATTTTATACTCAGTTCACTGTGTTTTTCCTGCAATGCTTCAAAGAACCAGCCTTGTGTCATGCACAGTACAAACAACCTCCCACCTTCCAGGTATCCCCAGAAGTGATGCTGTACCCCACTTCAATGTGCCATTTATGGCCCAAGCTCCATGTGGGAATGGACTTGTTCCAATCACAGTGCATCTCATAGGGAGATGTGTCATGATTGTATTTTGACATAAGGCAAATCTCTGGTATATTCTACACTTCGGATAAGGATTAGGAAGTATGAGTATTCATGGGATCTACCCATTGAGAATCATGGAGTTTAGCACAGTTTAAGACAAACAGCCTGGCTCCGACAGAGTACATTATAAGTTTGGATCTATCACCTCTGGACCTGTAACCAAGAAGCCCTTTGAGTCTCAGTTTCCTAGTCTAGGAAACTGGTCTATCGAAAGTTCTTCGTAGGACAACAAATGAGGCATGGAGCACTTAGTAATCCCCAGAGGAAGATGAGGAAGCTGAGGCTTTGGGACAGCCAGACTTCTGAGCTAAAGTGGCTACACTAGGCTCTGTACCCTAGCCATTAGGATCCTACCAGCCCCCCTTTTTCATAATGGGGCAATGAGAAGTATGAGCTGAAGACCAAGCTATAAAACTCAAGTCTCCAACTCTGAGGTTCTCAAAAACTGATACAAATTTTGAAAAGGTAATACTGACAAAATTCAAAATTGAAAAGCTAAAAACTGTATATATTCTTATATCTTCTTTTCTCACCCACCCTTGTTTCCTACTTACCCACTTTGGTAGTTTTTCCATTATTCAGATAGAGACAAACAGGAATATGCCTAAATACCTTTCACGTAGTAAAATGTTTATGCATGACTGTGTGTATTGTTTTTCTTCAATGAACATGATTTTTCTCTATGTATCTGGAGCTTCAAATGATATTTTCTTATGTAGAGGTGTCAATGTATCTTAACAATCCCCTTTGACCATCAAATTTGAGTTGTCCCTTTTCTTTGGTGACTACATAATAATGTACTGAATAACTGTGCCATTTTGCAAGTAGGTAAATACACCTTTGAAGCAAACTCAAGACATTGGTGGTGCCGCAGGGTTCATGTACAGGGACAGGTGGTACCACCGTGGTAATTGAGATCAATGGTGCCAAACTGCCCTCCACCTCCACTCCTGAGATGGGCTTCTATTAGCAGTCTGTGAAGAAGTGTGTCTGTTTTACAGCAGCCTCCCTAGTTATGGCTTGGCTGTTTTATTAACCTCATGGGTGATGAAGAAATAGTGTTGCAGGAGGAGAAAGGTGACTCAGTGGTTAGAATACAAACGGTGGCCTGAGACCCCAGCATCTGTGTGAAAAGCCATCTGTGGCCCTGCACGTGCTGCAACCCCAGTGCTGGGGGGTGGGGCAGTGACAGAAGGATCGCTGGGGCTTGCTGGCCCCCAGCCTAGCTCCAGATTCAGAGAGAGACCTGTCTCAGGGGAATAAGGCAGAGAGTGACAGAGCAAGACACCCTGCCTCTTCTGGACATTACCCCCAGTGGACATTTTCCACATTACCATTTTAGTATAGATGAAATGGGACCATTTGCTTTTCTTTTTTCTTTACATTGTTTCTTTAGCACATTTTGCCTTTAGGTTGTGAGTCTTTTCCTAATTAGGAGCAATATCCCCTATCAGCAATAGGGACTACATATTTTTTCCAACTTGTAATTTGTTTTTAAACTATTTTATGTTGTTTCTTTGACTTCTATATGCTCCAGTTTATCAACATTTCTTTGTTGATATTTGTTGGAATTTTATGGGTTTTTTATATGAGTTCAATTCTTCAAAGAAAATTCTTAAATCATCAGAAATATAACTGATTGATAACAGGATGTCTGACTCAATTCTTTCTCCTAGGTAATTCCAAATTTCTCAAGTAGTGCAGCATGGGGTCTAGGTATTCATTAAAAAGGTGTGGAACACCTTGTTAGACATTGAAAATATTATTCTTACAAGCAAAATACAGCCAGTAGTTACCTAATGAAATAGGAGTTGCTAGACCATTTTAGACAATAAATACTAATCATCATTGTGTAGGATTTGTGTCCTGTCTTCCCCTGGAAGTGAGGTAAACCTTCCTGTTACCGTTTACCATCTCATATCAGTAAGACTTCCATCCAGTGTCTGAAAAACAGTGGTGCATGAGGTGGTGAGTCATTGCACCCTTAGTCTAGGTATCCAGAACATTCCAGGAGAGGGTGCAGGGGTGAATCACCTGCCTGAAACGAAATGCCCTGATGCAATAGCTGGGCACCTGGACAAGGACAGTGAGGGGCTCATTCCCTCAGAGTTGGCTAAAGGTCCCCTCCCCCCAAAAAAAGCATGCCTAGGTTATTGATCTTATCAGATGTGGTTTAGGAGGTGACCTCTGCCATTTGCCACTCTATCTCCTGAAAAAGTCACCAGTGCTTCAGCAGGGTACCTAGGATTCCTAGGCAAAAAGTGTATTTCTCCTGCCTTCTGAAAGATATTAGTTCCAGACAGTCTAAATTGTCCAGTAAAATTCTCACTGTGGAAATCACACTTTTTCCTCATTTCTACCTGTATCAGGAATGGCCTGGGACACCCTTCTCAACCATGTGAAAGATAAAATACTTGGGAACACCTTCTCCTCACTTAATGTGTGCATCTCCCCCCCATCCATCTTTTGAGTGGTTTTCTCCCCCCCTCCCTTTCTTTCTTTCTTTCCTTCTATCCTCCACCTGTCTAGGGTATGACAACCATATGCCCCAGGATTTCCAGGACCGCCCCAATGGCATACACGCTATGTGATTATTCCCCCCAAGCACATTCAGATCTGTCAGATCTCTCGTCCCCTTTTATGGCTTGGAAAACATGCCAACCAGAAGCATATTTTGGTTTCTGAGTTTCTCTAGAAACCCCTTCCGGAGAATACACCAGCAGTATAAACTTGGTTGTATAAACGGAATCATTTAACATGCGGTAAAGAAAGCAGAGCAGCAAGTGAGTTGTTGTGCATGAAAAATCTCAACTTAGAACTGAGTTGGGATCCTTTCCAAGTGGGACCCGGAAGTAACTCCAGGCAGACACTTCTGGGGGAAGGCCCAGTGGTGCACGCTGTCTTCCCCGTGCATTGTGTTGGTCACTTCCATTTCTGGAAACATTTCACCCTGATAAATGTATTTGTATCCTTCAAGCACAGCTCTTATCTTACCTCTTTGGCCTGCTTACAGCTTAGTTTTTATAAGTGGCTCTTTCTCATACAAAGTTCACTCCAGCAGATCCATTTACAAAAGTAAATATTAAATGGGATTTCTGTTCTTGACAACATGAAAATCAATGGGATTATTAGCAGGCCTGCCACTGTAAATTTAAATGAGGGCAGTCTATGAATCAGCTGAGATTGCTTAATTAACATTCAGCAGCAGCTTAGCCAACTGCCCGCTATAGTCTGCAATTAGAATTTTGCCTGCATACTGCTAACTAACTCCTTCACACTCTGATGTGATTATAAAACCATTGAGCTTAATTTGAAGATGGTGACTTGATTTCTAATCTCCGTATGTCAACGTTTGGTTAGCTTGTGATCCCGAGATTTCATACAAGTCTGGAAAGCTTCTTGGGATTCCCCTCCCATCCCATGGCCAATACACACAACACTGGTGGAACAGGACCCAGAGTGAAATCCCAGGCTTGTCGTGCTGACCTACATGTCAGAGCCCCGTGCCTGCTGTGGAGGATCCCTGTTGGTACCTAGAGTGCAGTGTGCCAATCCACATATTTCTGAACTCATCATTAGCACTTCAGTTCTGAAAAGTGCTACTTTACCAAACCAGACCTATTGTCAGTTATATCAGAGGTTGACTTGAACAGAGATCTAGAAAAAAAAAAGAGCAAGATGGTGGGGCTTTATGCAGAAATTTATTCATGGTGGGTGTTCTGTCTTGAGAAGGTATCAGATTCCTAGAAAGAAGTGGGAGATGTTAAAAATCTAGAGACTGCCTCTCCATTTTCGTAGCTTTCTACCTATTGTTATAACGGGGAGCCTTCACAGCTAGACTATTTACTGATACCCTGAAAGCACCATCAGAGCAGCTGTTTGTGTGTGTCATTAGTCACGAGGGCCAATTAAACACACCAGAACCTGCCATGAGCTGGCACTGCGCATGTTTCAGAGGGGAGCTATGGGACTTGAAACTGACAGCTGAGGCAGGTCAGTGTTTACTGCATCCTAATTAGAAAATGTGTTCTGCTTTCCCAATGGTAGAATGTTTGATTTGTGAAACTGTCTCTGTCCTCAAAATTGCTCTCTTATTTGAAAGTCTGGGACGTTTTAAATGCAAGCTAAACAGCCAATGTTGATGACCGAAAGCCTCATGTGTCCCCTGAGCTTTCTAAAAGCCAGACACATGCATGCACACAGGTACAAAAAGCCACCAGACACCCTACATGTGTAGACTACATGGGTGGTGGAGTGGGCTTAAGATCCAAACAGCTGCTGACTAGGATCCCTCCAGGAGATGAGCTGCTAGAGAAAATAGCCCACATTACCCTTTTGACCGAATGCCTCTAAAAAAAAAAATCATTCCAAAAATATAGAAGTTCATTTTTTTAAAGGGGTTGATGAAGGAAGATGAGTATAGGAGGCTTGTTGCCATTTTATGACATAGAATGTTTGTGGTAGTGTGCACAGATTAATACATTGCTACCATAGGGGAGAGATGGATGGGGAGGAAAAAAACTGAGATTCTGACTCTTTTCATTAACCTCCAAATGCCAAAGTCTTCTTGAATTGGGAAAAATGTATATTATAAATGTAGATCAGGGGACAGAAGAGACAATTAAGCTGTATTCTTAATAGACCAATGAGATCAGTGGAAATAATGTCCCCTGGTCGCCATTCCTTAAAGAGAACAGCAAGCACCCCGGAGGGCCAGGAAGTAAAAGGAGTGAGGAGAGGTGTAAACATAAAATGTGTGGTGAGGCCCCACTGGGTTGTGATTTGTAGTTGAACTTGTAAATGCATTTCTCCTTTATCCCAAATCCATCTACTTCATCATTTTTCCTTTGCATGCTGCTTGCGTAACACTCATTGTGAAGTAATTTTGGAAAATGGCTTTTCATGAACTTAGAAATTTGTTTCATTCAGGGAGGTGCTTTTAGGGTAAGTTAACTGAAAGAGAATTAGAACCAGGTAGAAAATTAAAATTGCATGTTCAATGGCACACTGCAGAGCACTTTTAGGAATTCTTTCTCCAATCCCCTGAGCTCAGAATTAGAGCTAGTCTGCGTTCTCTGGGCAGACAGTAAGTTAGTAGTTCAAAGGCCATAAGGCTTCTTCTAGATATGCTTCCTTTTCTCCAAAATCTCCACCTTGCTTTTCTAGTTCCTATACTTGCTAAACATTATAGGACTTCTCAGAAATGAACAGATTCAAATACAGTGCTATGCAATATCTAGCTGTTTTACTAGTTTACTACTGCCACTACTACCATGTAGACTGTCTACATAAAAAAGATGGAGTTGTTGGAAGGGCAACAAAGCACTGACAGCAGCCCGACTCCAGGTTGGACCGCTAGTAAATAGATACTAAAGAAAGGAATGCTAATAATGCAGTACTTCCATGAAGTGGAATGTTACTACTGATGAGGCTTGTCAGAAGACAAGGTTTATGGTATGGTCATAGTTTATAACTGAAAAATCAAACAAGGCTAGAGAGGTAAACCAGCAGTAGAACACTTAATCTACGGCTTGTGAAGCTCTGGGTTCAAACCCCAGCATCACAAAGTGACCCATAAAAAATAAAACATCTGACTGGATTCTAGAGACATTACAGCAGTAGTCCTTGCTCGCTTTCCTTCTTCCCTTCTTGCTGTCCTGTGCCACTCCTTATAGAGCAACCCAAAGGAACTTTTGGAGATATCTAAGACTGTCACACGGTGGATTGGAGCCTTCCAATTGCATCATCCTTAGAAACACACAGAGATCCTGCATGGCTTCCCAGCTGTTACATGATCGGACTCTTGCCCTCCTACACAACCTTACTTGCTACAACCATTCCCTGCTTGTGCACACCTACCAGTTCACTCTGTTCCAAGGCCCTTTCTCTAGCTGCTACATGTGTCTAGAATGCCTCCAATGGCATCTCCATCTGCGATCGCTTCCAATAGCATCTCCTCAGCCAAGTTGCCTCCTTCTGCTCCATCAGTTAATCGCTACTCCATTCTGCTCTATTTCCTCAAAACTCCTGACTATAGGTTCATGATACATGGAAACTTTAGTGCCATGAGAGCAGAGACTTGCTGTGTCTTGTTTTTCCTACTCACAACATCATTGAAGGTTATCAGAGCATCGCCAGCTAAATAAATGAGCAAAATTATAGAAGGATACTCCCCAGAATATTAATAGCAATTACCAGGAGAAAGAGGATTTAAGGTGATTTTAATTGATCTCCTCCTCCACCCTTGTTCATTTGTATTCACTACTGTCTCTACAGAAATCATCCGTTCCTTATGTAACTCTTTATAAATTACTCCAGTGCTTATCCAGGCTTAAGGAAGTGGCTTTAAGGATTTCGGACTGTTGCAGAGAATATGTTATCTACACAAGCGATGCTGTGCAGTATGTGTGGAATAAACATCTGGGGCTGCCTGGAAACCATTCTAAGGAAGAATCCCTCAGGCTCCACGGTCATTTGCCCACCCTTGTCTTTGTGTGGATATAACCCACAGCACAGATGTGCAGAGCTTTGTCTCCCAGGGTTCTGATACTCTTGCCCACTTGCAAATTTGGCTCCAGCACTCGCAAGAGTTACTTTGCTCAAGGGAAAAATCCATTATAAACAGCAGCACATGGGGGACTGGGATGAGAGTCTCACTACACACCACTTTCACAAAAATCAGTGCAGCTATTTCTTTCACATATAACAGGAACACTGTTAGATTGTGCATTCTAGGAAAAGTAAAATAATCTACATCCCAATATATTTTTCCCCGTGTCATTTGACTGACAGTCACTAAGCCAGTGATGATTCTACTCACTAATAACATTGTATTTTAAAAATAATAGGCACAGTAATTTGCAGGTTTAAAATAGAATGTGTGTATGTGTGTATGTATGTATATAATATGTATATAACCCATTCTCATAATGATGGTTTAGGCTGGCCTTGAACTTGAGAGGTTCATTCACTTGGGAGGTTCATAATCTACATTTCAACACTAATATTACAGTGTGGAATTCCATATACATAGGAGGTAAGAAAGGGGGAGAAATAAACCAAAGTAGAAAGCAATTGACTAATTTAGAAGCAGAAAGAAGTTGGTATAGCAAATTCACAGGTTATGTTTTCTTGCATGGATTTGACACTGAGTGGTTAGTGCCAGAACCCAAACACATGCACTTGACACTTTATAGTTGGTCTAAATGATGTCACACTGCAGTTTAGGTAAAGGCTGCCGAGTACAGTGACAGACCCTGAGTTCCCTGTATTACAAACATCAGACATCCATAGGCAAAGTCAGCAAGGCCAGTCCTGTGCACATGTGCTAAGCATTGGCTTCATTTCTGCCAGAGTCAGTGTGGAAGAACAGTGCTAACTCTAGACTCTAGATCACTGTCCTTTGCATGTCAAAACAAGCCCCACTTAAAAAGAATGACACTTCACTCTGGGACACATGATCTTTTCTGATGGCATTAGTTGGTAGCGGCTCTGCAGCAAGCTACATTTGGGAACGCTAAGGCTCTTGAGGTCTCATTCTCACAGGACCTTGCTGGATTTATAGAATCACTTGATTTTTTTTTAATTCCTTGTTCCCCTTTTCGGGAAACATCCCAGGATCTTTTTTGTTAGATGAGCAAAGACACCCCAAAGAAAAGTTGACTTGCTGTAGTGCAGACCCCCAAAAAACCCAAGCCGTCGTGTGCATAAATGTGGCTTGTCCCAAGAGCCAGAGGAGCCGGGACCAAGCTCAGTGACAGGAACACCAGAAGGATGCCGCCTGCTTGGCTAAAAGACTCAGCAGTAGGGCCAGCCATTGAAAAGCCCCTCCGCCAGATGAAGAGAGACCCTTCTCTGGTCACAATAGCCATTCACACTGAGCAGTCTCATTAAATATTCAGCCCATGCTTCCGGCAGCTCATTAGGGCTGCAGCGAGCCGTGCCCAGG
Source organism: Typhlomys cinereus (assembly GCA_023101885.1). Taxonomy (NCBI): domain Eukaryota; kingdom Metazoa; phylum Chordata; class Mammalia; order Rodentia; family Platacanthomyidae; genus Typhlomys; species Typhlomys cinereus. Next base: position 813,545 of record JALPQD010000084.1, on the reverse strand, counting down.
CTACTGGAAAGCTGAGGGCTGGCCAGCATCTCAGGCAGAGCTGAGCGAGCTGCCGCTGACCTTTCCGTTCACTGCTTGTCTATGATGACCAGAGTGTGCTCCCTACTTTGCTTGAAGTACAGGTAAAAACCCAGCCAAACTGCAAGACGAGCCAGAGGATGCATCTGTCCTGGACTAGATGTGGGCTTCGCAAGATTCTCTGACTTGGGTGTGCATGTCCCCAAGAAGCCCTCTGACCCCCTGTGAAAAGCCGTCTGAGGCTGTGGGGTCTCAGCTAGACACAGACAATGTGGTGCTGCTGTGCAATTGGGCTGTTTGATAACTACATCAGAGGGGGTGCAAGGTATGGTTTTGCACTTGGTGCTAGGGGTGAAGAATAGAAAATGGCTCATTCATAGTGTGTCATCTGTGGATATTGGGGGCAGTCCTCACAGTCTGTGTAAGAGTGTACTATGCCAAACTCTAACTTCTTGGGGTAGTTTAAGCTAGATCTTCCCTTTCACTCTGAGGCTGCAGTGGACATTTAAGCTGTTTGGGGTTCCTCTAATATAGTGAATATTTTGCTTGTATTTTACTATTTTCTCATGGGTTTGCTTTCCGCGCTAGTGTGATGTGTACAGCCAGGAGAAACTAAGAATTGAAAACTGATAAACTTAGAGTGTATTTCTGTACTCACACAGTTAACATGCTCTTCTTTTCTTCACACAGAAAATGTTTTCAGACTGCTCACTTCTATGTGGAAGACAGCAGTTCACCTCGGGTGGTCCCCAATGAAAGTATTCCTATTATTCCCATCCCGGGTAAGTAAAGCACTGCTGTACTCCCAAGAGGGTTGTCTTCTCTTTTGTTCTCTGCTTTATGTGATAGCTGTGACAAAATATTGTTTTTATAGCCATTTAAAGCTAAGAGATTATTTTACTAATGGTAATTTAATGGCATCTTCACTCTTTTACATGTCTACAAAGCAATAAAAACCTCTTTAAAGGAAAAATAACATGAGTTAGTATAGACAGAGTCACATGTAAGGAAAGAAAGCAGAAGAAAATTGAAAGTCATATCAAAGTCATAATCTACTTGCAGTTCATACTTGATTTTTTTTGGTATTTAATCACATTTTTTATATATGCATGTGTGCATGTGTGTGTGTATGTATCAGAGGGCACACTGTGTATGTGTATCAGAGGGCACACACTGTATGTTCCTGTGAAGAGCCAAGGGTGACTTAGGGAATCATCCTGGATTGCTTCTACCTCCTTCTTGCTTCTCTCTGGGATTTACCAGGCTCTGCTCACTTCCCCCACCCCCAACCCCCAGGGCCAGAAGTGCAGGCTGCCACCATTTCCACCTGGCATTTTTACGTGGGAACTGGGATCCGAACTCAGGACCTTTTGTTTGTGAGACAGGGTCTTAGCCCCCAAATCACTTTTTTTTTTCAAAAATGTATTTTCTTACTCTGTTGGTTTTTCTTGATAGTGGCCACTCTGGCAATGATGCTTGAGCGAAGGGCTAGCGATGGATACATTAGTGGTCTGGTATGCATCTCATTTGTCCTCCAGTAAAAGAATGCAAGGGCCAGTGTGAGGAGCAGGGCTCAGTGGAGTGCACTGTAGGGCATGCTAGCGAGTGCTGCAGACATTCAGACGTCTCCTGGTGGGTTCCTTGTCATCAGAGGGACGTCTCTGCCATTTGTACTCAGCTTCCTTTTTCTGGTGTCAGATTTGAACTTTGTACTGCTCTGCTTCACCATCTGCTTCTAAACATACACATTCCAGTATCTTCAGTATCTGTTCTCTTTGCATTCACTGTTCTTCAGCATACAGAAGCACTGCATTTGTTGTTGTGGCATGCCCCACCCCACCCCAAACACCTGCAGCTCCACCCACAGCCTCATTTTCCATACAGTTCCCAGCAGCTAATTTATGTCACTTTTTCATTGTCACTTTGAAGCTGAATGAGAGCTTTATAAGGACAGGCAGGTAGATTCACAGTGCTTGAATTAATACCCAGCACACAGGGGGCACTTTACAATGTTGGGTGTCATCCATAATTTCCTTGAGTTCATGAAAGACCATAGCTGTGAAGCTGAAAGGTGACTGGCATTTCCTGGATGTCAAAAAGCACACTTCTTTTGTTTGCAGAGTATCATCATGGATGGTCTTGGGTAGGACTTGTCCATTTGAGAGTCTGTGTGTGCTGTCATTAGCTGTTGCTGGGATTGCCTATATTCCCTTTCTCATCTTTTTATTCTTTCGCTACCACCCGTCACAGACAAGAATAATAGAAAAGTACCATTTGTTACTGTCAGATCATTTTGTGGCAGCAAGAATATTCTGGTACAGTTGGGTCAGGTTCTTGTTACTGTGAGTTCCTCTCCAGTAGCATTTGTACTTAGTTGAAGGAGCCACACTTGGTAGAGAGAAAGTAGCCAGGAGTTTTCGGGCTTTATGACCATGGAATAAGTAGCTCAGACAAATCTCCAAAATTTACAAGATAGTATGCATTTACCCACTTTCCTCCTGCTTCCTCAGGTATGTGTTGGTCACTGAGATATTCCTGGGAGCCCTCCCCCCTCCGCACCTCTTTCTTTCCTTGAACCTGATTTGCTTAACAAGCACAGTTGTTGGGTGGCTGTACAGTTGAAATTTATTTTAAAAGATAAACATGAAAGTATTTCTGGAGATGTTTCTCAGTTCTTAATTTAAATTTTTATTTAGTGTTGTGTGCTGATGATATGGTACGAGTGCAGTTAGAAGGTAAATTTGTAGAAGTTGATTCACTTTTGCCATATAGGTCCGAAGGTGGGACTCAGGTCGTCAGAATTACATGCATAGCAAGTACCTTTACTACTGCGTCATCTTGCCAGTCCCTGTTGTGCTGTCTGTTTTCCTTTTAGTAATAAAAAAAAAAACTTAAGCCCTTTTGTGCACTTTGAGTCCTTTGGTCACTGTGTTGGTTTCTAGAATCTATATACTGAACAGGATATCTGTTCTTGCCTACTGGCAGTACTAAAGTTTATATGAAATAATACATGTAAAAGTGCTTTGGAAACCATAACCAGAGCCAGAGTAAACACTGTTAAAATTGCCTTCCCAGGTCATTGTATTGTTAGCCTCAGCCATGATGGGTCTAGCAAAATTCTCTCTTGATATAAACTATATCCACAGGGTATAGCTAATACTCTTTCTTTTGGGTTTTAGAACTTTCCATTCACTAAAATCTGAAGATGTCATAAATTGTATTGCTTGCCTTACTACTAAATAGGTATTTTAGAGCAGAAATTACTTTTAAATGTTTTCTACTTTTTCAACTACCTATTTAACTACAAATAATCAACAAGCTCAAAGGGAAATCATTAAATGCGTGTTTCTTCCTTTTGGGGTAATGGATCTTGCTATGTAGCCCAGACTGGCCTTGGAATTATAATTTTTATCACATGTGTACCAGTATAGTTCTCATTTTTAAATCTCAAAGCATTGGTAAAATCAGCTACAGGCTGAGACAGGTCAACAGTTAAAGGGCTTGTTTCTCAAGCAAAAGATGGAGTTCATTCCATAGATCATGGTGGTCCACCTGTATTTCCAACCTTGGAAAGCAGAGACTGGGAATCCCTAAAGCAAGTTAGCTGGACAGAATAGCCCTATTGAGGAGTACTGGGTGTGATTAAACATCCTTCCTCAAAAGAACTGTGGAAGAAATCAAGTATGTTCCAGACATCAGCCTCAGGCTTACACACACACCCTCACACATGTGAAGAGAGAGAGACAGAGACAGAGACAGAGAGAGAATAGGCAAATGACTTAAGCTTTGATTTTGTGTGTGTGGTTTGTAGTGCATGTGTGTGTGTGTGTGTGTGTGTGTGTGTGTGTGTGTGTAAGGAGAGGGATGGAGAGGGATGGAAATGTGTATGTGCATGAGTACATGTCACATCAAGCATTGACAAGTCAGAGGATAATTTTGGGGTGTCAATCTTCACCTTTCTACCTCTAGACAGGATCTCTACTCTCACACATAAACCAGCGTAGCTGGCAAGCTTCTGAAGATTACTGGTCTCTACTGCAATTACAGATGCTTGCATGGGTACATCCAGATTTCAAGGGATTGGAACTCAGGTTGTTAGGCTTGTGCAGCAAAAACTAAACCTGCTAACCTTTAAAAATAGTAGTTTACAGAAAAGTGTGAAGAATTTCTAATTACCAGTGTTATTAATTATATCTAAAATGTAAGAACATATTATCTTGGGTATATTCTGGTTTTATGTGTGTTAAAGACAGTATTTGTGCAAGTCTTTAAAGAATGAAGTCTCTTTTTATCCTGGTTTTATCTATGCTTAAGTAAAATATGGAAAGGCCAGAGACTGGAAATGGTACCTTGGGTTAGACACATAAGAACTCCAAACACCTGAGGATTTATTCATGTATAAGAAGTGCTTTGAAGTTAGCTTCCAATCACCGTGGAAATGACATTAGTTTTTCATCATGAACATTCTAAATCATCATGACCATTTCATGCATGATGTCTGGGGAAAGTGGTGTGTGTGGAGGGAGATAATACATTTTACACCAAGAGAATGGAACCTCAGCTCCTACTGGATTTTACTAGTAGATTTTCAAAATCAAGCATTCTGTATTGTTTCTATGAGAGGATAAAGCATGAATGAAGGAGCTGTGGCTCACTTCAGGTGTTTTGTAATTTTATAAGACATTAAACTACTTATATGTTCCATCTTTTTTCCCCTCCCACGTTTTATTTTTTTTCCTAATCATACCAGCTCAATAGGTACCCAGTCCTCTCCCTCCCTCCTCCTCTCCCTCCCTCCTCCTCTCCCTTCTTCCTCCTCTCCCTTCCTCCTCCTCCTCTCCCTCCCCCCCAGTTATTCCCCTTACACTCTCCCCCCTTCCTCCCTTCCTTTCATCCACCTCGCTCCCTCTTTCTCTCTCAGTGCCTCCCCCTTCCTCTCTCCAATCCCCTGGAGCATCCTTTTGTGTGAATGCCAAACTTCCCTGAGTCTTCCTCCCTAGTGAGGAGTAAGGACTCAGTGGCATATCCCGGAGCCCCTTGTTGGGCTCCCAGTTAGTATGGGAACTCTATTGTGACTGTTTAACTCCTTGCCTCTAAGGATCCTGCTTCCTGGAGCCTTCTCCCCTATGATCCATGCTAGACTTTGGGAGATCGTTGACATGTCAGCCACTGTTCAGGTCAAGGAAAGTCCAATTCTGGCTGCTGAGGTCCTAACTTGCATATTGTTGGTCCTCCCCATTTTTAGGCTTTTACAATCTTGCCCCACACACACACACACACAAGGTTCCCTGAGCATTAGGATGGGGAGAGATTTTGCTGGTCTGGTCCCATCTTTAAGAACTGTAGTATTTTTTGTTTTTTTTTGTTTTTTTTGTTCACGAGACATGTTTCACTTAGTCTTCTTTCCTCAGCCTTCCAAGCGCCAGGGACATAGGCAGGAGCCACCAGACCCTGTAAGTTGCACATATTAATACAGAATAGTATTTTTAAAAATCTAGCCACTGCATGTGGTGGAAAACACCTGAAAGTTGAGCACTCAGGAGGCAGAAAGGGGAGGATCATGACTTTTGAGGCCAGTTTGCACTTCAAAGCAAATTCAAGTGCCACCTAAGCTACAGAGCATAACCTTGTCATAAAAGGCCACAGACTGGGGATATATGCTCATTGGTTGAACACTGCATGCTATACATCAGAGCTCTTGTGTCAGTGTCCATCACTGTAGTAACCAATGATGAAGACTGAGATGATGGTGATGATAAATAATAAAAACAATCTGAGAATAAGTATGTGATGCCAAGCACTCTGCCAAAGAACTATATTCCTTGTCAGATGATTCTTTTTTTTTTATTAAAAATTTAATTATACATTTTAAAATTTTTTACCAGTTCCCTCCCTTCCCCCTCCTCCCTCTCCCCTTCCCCCAGTGCCTCCCCCCCAATTCCCAGAGAGTCCTTTATTGTATACGCCTAACTCTCCATTGGGTCCTCCTCTCCGATGACATATAAGGACCCAGTGGCATTTCCATAAGCCCTTTCTCTTGTTCCCCTTAAGCATAAGATCACTACTATGGCTGTCAATCCCTTGCCTCCAGGGGTCTCGGTGCCCTTAACAGATGCTAGACTTTATGAGGGCAACAGTGCGCTGGACATTGCGCAGGGCATGCAAAGTCCCATTACGATTGCTTTGGCCCCAACTATTGTTGAGAATCTTGCAAATCGTTGCTCCTCCCATCCTTTTGCTCTTACAATCTTACCGCCCCCTCTTCCGCAAATGTCCCTGAGCTCCAGGATGGGGAGAGATTAGGCTGTCCTAGTTCTATGTGATTGATATAGTCTCTGAAGTTCTGGATTGTGGTTTGTTGATTTTCTTTTGCAGTTTTGCTGCTTCCTGCAATTCCCTTCACTCCATTCTGCTGGGCACTGTATGTCACCCCCTGGCCAGAGACAAAAAGCTGTTAAACTGGAGTCTTGTTGTAATAGCACATTCAAGGGTAGATGTAATAAGAGTAGGAAACCTCACTGAGGGAGGGGTCCATCACCCATTTGCAAAATGATTACTTTTTATCTGCTAGACTATATGCCCTCCCCTTCTGGTGAGATCAGGAAAGAACGTCTGTGAACTTAACCAGGTTTCTCATTACTTACTTGCAGACCTTGATGGAGGCCTATTTTCTCTGCTGTAACATGGTCTCCTCTCTCCTTGTTTCTGGTGTGGCCCTCCTAACCCATCTCTCTTGTTCATAATCCTTGCAATTACTGTGTTTCATAGGTTTACTTTTGAGTGTCTCAATGTGGGTTGGGTGAGTTTGGTACTAGGAGCCACCTATTAGGGAGTACATACGGCGCTTAATTTTCTGGGTTTGGGATACTTCACTTAATATAATTCTTTTTAATGACATCCATTTCCCAGCAAATTCCAGTAATTCATCATTTTTGATGGCTGAGTAGTACTCCATTGTATAGATGTACCACAGTTTCCTTATCCACTCGTCAACTGTTGGACATTTAGGTTGATTCCATGACTTTGCTATTGTAAACAGTGCTGCTATGAACATGGTCGAGCTTGTGCTATCGAGGCGAACCTCTGCTGCATGGGGGGTTATTCCCAAAAGTGGGATAGCAGGGTCATACGGCATTTCAATCTTTAATTTCTTTAAGAATCTCCAGACGGCTCGCCAGAGTGGCTGTATGAGCCTGCATTCCCACCAACAATGTAGGAGAGTTCCCTCTCTCCACATCCTCTCCAGCATTTGTCGTTGTTTGTATTGTGGATTTTTGCCATCCTGACCAGGGTGAGATGATATCTCAGGGAAGTTTTGATTTGCATTTCCCTGATGGCGAAGGAAGTGGAGCATTTTTTAAGATAATTGTTAGACATTTTAATTTCATCCCTGGTAAAGTTTCTTTGAAGTTCCAGGGCCCATTTTTTAATTGGGCCAGTGTTTTCCTTGGAGTTTAATTTTCTAAGTTCTTTGTGCACTCTGGACAGTAGAGCTCTGTCAGATATGTGGTTAGTGAAGATTTTCTCCCATTCTGTGGGTTGCCTTTGAGCTCGTGTGACAATCTCTTTATCTGAACAGAAGCTCTTTAATTTCACAAGATCCCAACTGTTGAGAGTTGGTAGCAGTGATTGTGCCATTGGATGTCTGTTTAGGAAGTGTTGGCCTAGCCCAATCAGCTCGAGGGAGTTCCCTATCCTTTCAACTATGGTTTTTAAAGTCTCTGGCCTGATATCAAGGTCCTTGATCCATTTGGAATTAAGTCTTGTACATGGTGACAAGTACGGGTCCAGCTTTAATCTTCTGCATGTGGAGATCCAGTTTTGCCAGCACCATTTGTTGAAGATGCTGTTCTTTTTCCATTGGATTCTTTGGGCCCCTTTGTCAAAGACCAAATGGCTGTAACTTTGTGGGCTTACATCTGGGTCTTCAATCCTTATCCATTGATCTGTGGGTCTATTTTGGAGCCAGTACCAGGCTGTCTTTATAACTATGGATTTGTAGTATAGACTTAGGTTTGGTATGGTAATACCTCCAGCTGTGTTTTTGTTACTCAGGATTGTTTTTGCTATCCTGGGTCTTTTGTGTCTCCATATGAACTTTGAGATTATTTGGTCAACTTCTTTGAAGAATTGCTTTGGGATTTTGATTGGTATAGCATTGAATCTGTATATTGCCTTTGGTAGGATGGTCATTTTTACAATGTTGATTCTGCCAATCCAGGAACAAGGGAGGTCTTTCCACCTTCTGGTGTCTTCTGCAATTTCTTTCTTTAGGGTTTTAAAGTTTTCATTGTAAAGGTCTTTTACCTCCTTAGTTAGGTTTATACCAAGGTATTTCATTTTTTTAGGGGCTATAGTAAATGGTATGGTTTCTCTCAAGGCTTTTTCACTTCTTTCACTCTGGGCATATAGGAAGGCCTCTGATTTTTGCACATTTATTTTGTATCCTGCCACCCTGCTGAACTTCTCAATTAGTTCCAGGAGCTTCCTGGTGGAGTTTTTGGGATCACTCAGGTATAAGATCATGTCATCTGCAAATAGGGATAGCTTGACTTCTTCCTTGCCGATTTGAATCCCTCTTATGTCCCTTTCTTGTCTTATGGCTTCAGCTAAGACTTCAAGTACAATATTGAATAGAAGTGGTGAGAGTGGACAGCCTTGTCTAGTTCCTGATCGAAGTGGGAATGCTTCCAATTGTTCCCCATTGAGCATAATCCTTGCTGTGGGCTTGTTGTATACAGCTTTTATTATATTGATAAAGGTTCCTTCCATTCCTACTGTCTCTAGCGTTTTGATCATAAAAGGCTGTTGGATCTTGTCAAAAGCTTTTTCTGCATCTATCGAGAGTATCATGTGGTCTTGGACTTTGGACTGGTTTACATGATGAATTACATTTATTGATTTGCGTATGTTGAACCAACCTTGTGTGCCGGGGATGAAGCCTACTTGGTCCCCATGAATGATCTTTTTAATATGTTTTTGAATCCGATTTGCTAAGACTTTGTTGAGAATCTTTGCGTCTGTGTTCATCAGGGAGATCGGCCTATAGTTTTCTTTTTTAAGTGAATCTTTATTAGGTTTTGGGATTAAAACGATATTAGCTTCATAGAAGGAATTTGGTAGTGTTCCTTCCTTTGCTATTTGATGGAACAGTTTAAGGAGTATTGGTGTTATTAACTCCTTAAATGTCTGGTAGAACTCTGTGCTGAATCCATCTGGTCCAGGACATTTTTTGGTAGGAAGATTCGAGATTACTTCCTCAATTTCCTTATATGTTATAGGACTATTTAAATAATTCACAACTTCCTGATTCAATTTAGGTAAGTTGTGTTTACTTAGAAATTCATCCATCTCTTTTGTGTTGTCAAACTTCACAGAGTATAAGTTTTTGAAATATGATGTTATAATTCTCTGGATTTCTTGGGTATCAGTAGTGATAACTCCATGTTCATTTCTAATTTTGTTAATTTGGGTTTTCTCTCTCTTGCTTTGGTTAGTTTAGCTAGGGGTGTATCAATCTTGTTGATTTTTTCAACGAACCAGCTTTTTGATTGGTTGATTTTTTCTATCGTTTTCTTAGTCTCGATTTCAGATATTTCTCCCCTTATTTTGCTAATCTCTTCTCTTCTACTGCTTTTGGGATCAGATTGCTCTAGTTTCTCTAAAGCTTTAAGCTGCATTGTTAAGTTGTTTATTTCTGATGTTTCCATTTTTTTGACGTGGGCATTAAGAGCTATGAACTTACCTCTTAGAACAGCTTTCATTGTGTCCCAGAGATTTTGGTAAGTTGTATTTTCGTTATCATTCACTTTCAGGAAATCTTGAATTTCCTTTTTAATTTCTTCCTGAATCCAGTTCTCATTCAGCATCATAGTGTTAAGTTTCCAGGAGTTAGTGTATTTTCTCTTGTTTGATGTGTTGTGGATGTCCAGCTTTAGGCCGTGGTGGTCTGATAGGGCACAGGTTAGAATTTCAACTTTCTTGTATATGTGTAGATTCATTTTGTGGCCCAGTATGTGATCTATTTTGGAGAAAAGTTCCGTGTGCTGCTGAGAAAAATGTGTATTCTTTGGTGCGTGGGTGAAAAGTTCGATAGAGATCTGTGAGGTCCATTTCTTTCAGGGTTTGATTAAGTTCCAAAGTGTCTCTGTTAAGCTTTTGACCTGTTGATCTATCCCATGTAGAGAGGGCGGTGTTGAAGTCCCCAAGAATTATCGTTTGGGGGTTGATTTCATGCTTTAGACGCTGTAGGGTTTTCTTAATGAATGTGGAGGGGCCCGTATTGGGTGCATATATGTTCAGTATTGTGAAATCTTCCTGGTGAATTGTACCTGTGACTAAAATGTAGTATCCATCCGTGTCTCTTATAATTTTTTTGGTTTGAAATCCACTTTGTCTGATAGCATAATGGCTACCCCTGCCTGTTTTCTGCTTCCATTTGCTTGTAGAATTGTTGACCAGCCTTTTATTTTTAGAGCGTGCCTATCTTTTGTGGTGAGATGGGTTTCCTGCAGGCAACAGATTGATGGATTGTGATTTTTAATCCAAGTTTGTAATCTGTGTCTCTTGATCGGTGAATTAAGTCCATTAACATTTAGTGTTATAATGGAGAAACTATTGTTAATTCCAGACATTTATTATGTTTAGTAGCTTTTATAAGTATATTGCTTCGCTATTAATGGTGTTATGTTCTCCTGGATATGCCTGTTTTTTTCTTCACGCTTGAGTATCATTTCTAGCAGTTTTTGAAGGCCTGGTTTGGTGGCCATGTATCCCTTAAAGTTGTCTTTGTGCTGGAAAATTTTTCTTTCTCCCTCGATCATGACTGATAGTTTTGCAGGGTAAATCAGCCTGGGTTGACATTTTTGCTCATTCAATACTTGAAGTATGTCTCTCCAAGCTCTTCTTGCTTTTACTGTTTCGACTGAGAAGTCATTTGTTATTTTAATAGGTTTGCCTTTAAAAGTGACTTGTTTTTTCTCCCTTGAAGCTCTCAGCACCAGTTCTTTATCTTGAATGTGGAGTGTTTTAACTATTATTTGCCGCGGTGTGCTTCTATTTTGGTCGTATCTGTTTGGGGTGCGGTATGCCTCTTGTATATGAATGGGCCTCTCTTTTTTTAGATGAGGAAAGTTTTCCTTGATGATCGTTTGAAAAATTTCCTCAGGGGTGGTATTTTGAGATTCTTGCTCCGGTATTCCATGAATACGCATGTTAGGCTTCTTCAGGGTGTTCCATATCTCTTGGATATTTCTCTCAAGTATCTTTTTGGCTTTAACAACCTCTTCCATTGAGCTGGTTAGTACTCCCACTTTATCTTCAAGGTCTGAAATTCTGTTTTCTGCTTCATTAGTTCTGTTGATAAGACTCTCTGTGGCGTTCTGGGTTGAAGATAACTTGTCTTTTAGCTCAGTTTTAAACTCTGCTTGAGTTTGTTTTAACTGCTCTATGCCACTTTTTGTTTCTTGCACTGTTTTTCTCAACTCCTCCAGATGTCTGTTGTGTTCCTCTTCAAAGCGATTGATTCGATTATGTAATTCCTCCCGGATTTCCTCTTTCATAGTATTGAACATGGTAATGATCATATTTTGAAAGTCGTTATCCTGGGTCAGGCTTTCTTGGCCTTTTTCCGCGGGTTTGTTCTTGTTGGAATCTAACATTATGGGATTAATTTCTTCAGTGGGAAATTTGTTTACTTGAGTGTTGCTTCTCATGGATTTGCACTTTGACTTTGGCATTGTCATTTTAACTCTTAAGATCTCTCAATTTCACTAAACTGAATTATTTGGCCTGGGGTACTGGTGGGCGGGGCCCGAACGGGGACTCACCTAGGGCGCGGGTCCCTGTGGGCTGACCTGGGGTCCTAGAGCGCGCGGTGAGAACCCGGCTGGATCTCGCGTATGCGTCCCGACCGGCGGAGCGGGGGGGGGGGGGGGGGGTGGCGAAAGGGGACGATGGGCGCGTCGGCGTGGAGCTATTTAACCCGAGGGCAGCTGGGGCGGGGCCCGGGCGCAGGGGGAGGTCCTCCTCGTCCCTCGGCCCCCGCGCGGCTCCGGCTGGATGGCGGGAGTCGGAGCCGGGTCCCTGTGGGCTGACCTGGGGGGTCCTAGAGCGCGCGGTGAGAGCCCGGCTGGATCTCGCGTACGCGTCCCCAGATGATTCTTTAAAAACAAACTTGATTTACATTTTCATTGATAAATTCATGAACAATCACCTATATATGGCAGCTCAAAATTGTATTATAGCTTTAGATTAGGTCTCTGATGCACTTAACATTTTACACTTAAAATCAGAACTTAGCTCAAAGAGCATATTGTAAGGGCTCTTGCAGATGTGCAACTTGTCAGAACCAAATTACTTACAAATGCTTTTCTCTGAAAACTAGAACATCTATCTTTATAATAAGAGCTTCACACAACAAAGCGCTTTAGCTTAGAAATCCAGAAGTGAATTGTGCCTTTCCAGCTGCTAGAATACATCCTAATAATCTAAAGGTCACTGGCTGTAGCAGGGTGCCAGCACATAAAGGGACTTTAAACATGCCATTTAAAACCCTTGGGATTAAACCAACCTTGCTGGCATGTTTTATTTATACAAAGATTATCTCCAGAGGAGATGCATTGATCTTTTGACTGTAATGAAACCCTTTCTTTATTGACTTCATTGTACCATACATGAAATGAGATTTCTTTTTATGTCAGGAAATAAAACGTTCCAATCCCCAAACACTTATTGCCTCCTTTAAGAGTGTCATTTAGAAAAAAAGGCAAGTTCTTGTAAGGCAAGAACTAAAATCTTTACAGCTTTCTTTTATTTCATATTCGTTTTATCTCTGTAAGGTGACGCATAGGTAACCGAGCATAGAGGCCCAAAATTGGCCTCTAGGAATCTGAGACAGTAGTCAGAGGGCAACTGGGTTCCTGAAATTGAGGTCTGCCCACTAAAGGCATGCTTCCAAGAACACAGTAGTGGTTCAGTTGAGGAGACTGGACTGAGAGCAAGCTCTGAGCAGCAGCTGATCTAAGATGAGTACTGTGCAAGGTGCTGTATGTTCTCTCTGCCTTCAGTCAGAGAGAGCTGGAATTTGGAATAGAGTTTAGAGATCTGCTGAGGTGTTCCCTGAGCATTTATAGGGGAGAAAAAAAACAACAGAGTAGGTGACCTCTGAATGACCTCTAAAATGGCATGTCACCTCTAAAATATTATGCCAACCTGAGTTGGCAGGAAGAGATCTTTCCTAAATAGATCTTAGTCTGGGAATCCAGAAGCTAGCATTGTGGTAATACTCTTACACTTCGTTACGTGCACAGCGAGGGGACCAAGGTAACAGTATGGATTTTCCAGGTAAGGAAGTTTACCATTAAAGCATAACATATCATTTCAACCCTCTGTTGTTGGAAGTTTCAAGTGTCAGATCTGGAAGGTAATGTCTGGCCCTGCCATGCTAGGTGATGGGAGTGTACACCTTGCCTGGCCCTGCCACGCCAGGTGATGGGAATGGAAGCTAGACAAGTTTCTTAAACTTAGCTCCTAGAATTTAGGAGCTGTGCCTGGAAAGAATGCATCTCCTAATAGCAAACCATATTACTAAGTAGCCACTATGCCTAGCACTGTCACAAGTACTGAAATTGTTTATAGCATGTGTTTGTATAGTTTTTGATAGCACTTTATGAAGTATGCATTGTTACTACTGCCTCAGATGAGGAGAAGGAATCCCAGAGAGGCAAGTCATGGGAGCAGGCGGCCTGGCTCTACCTTTTCCACTCATATTAAAAGGAACTGATAAAAAAGGAAGGAAGGAAGAAGGAGGGAGGAGGAAGGGAGAAGGGAGAGGGAGAGAGAGAACACACAGAATTCTCTCGAGGTCAGGACTACTTGCTAGTCAGAGACAGCCTTGGCTGTTGATTTTTTTTTTCTTTCTAATGTCAAACTAAAATAACAGCAAGAAAGCTATTCTTTCTCTTTATCTGATCTTCCTGAGAATGAGAGGCAGCAAATTTAATAGATAAGAAAAGGCTGAGGTGTTAGAGACTTACCTCCAATAGTTCTAAAAATGTAAGTACAACGGGGATCTGCCTTGAGATTTGAGAAGCAGCTTTTCTTTGTGTTGAAACACACTATTCTGTATTCCCAAAACTGTTACAGGTAAAGTTGACATATTTTTGTTGTCTTCTGAGCACAAGGAACTGTCTTCCCTTTACCCTCCAACACTCTGCTTTTGGTACCTATAAATCTAAAGCTAATAAAAGCAGATTTTATGTGCATTAACCCAAATAAAAGGCCTGTTTACAGTTTAATTCTAAGGACAGAAAGTTAAGTCTTGGGATTAAAGTTAATCATAGCTAAAAACAATAAGCTCACACTTCAGGCACCCATCCTCAGTTGATTGTTTCAAACATTCTATAATCAAGGGATTTAGCAATTAGTGAACCCCCACAAGTATTAGTGGGCTCTCTTTTTCCTAATGTAAAAATAGATATGTGAACATAAATTCTTGGGAAGAAGCTGCACCTGCAAGAATAATTGGAGCCTCAGTGATGTGGAAAGGTCTGGAATGTTCCAAGTCCAGAGCCAGATTATCTTGAGCTCACCTTTCGTGTCCTTAATTCCATCCACTGGACTCCTCTGTATGTAACCCAACATCCTTGTGATGATTAGACAAAAATTTTTGTAATGCACAATTAGACCCTTGGTTTACATAAACCCAAAGGCTAAGAATATCATAACATTTATAGCAAACAACAGTCTCCCTGCTTTGCTGTCACCCTCTCCCCAACCTGATGATTCACCAATGTGTCTGAAAAGTGTCTTTGATTTATGGTTTTCTTTGTTCTGTGATTTTAAAAACCTTAGGCATCCATTATCAGAGCAGAACACACAGAATTTGGGATAAACTGAATCTGTATTCCTGGCCTATGGTCATTTTCCTTTGAATGCAGAATAAACTACCTCTTATATCCGCTTTGAGGAAAGAGTTGATATTTTCCATCTATGGATATCAGAACATTCTCTAAATGAAAATATTGACATAAAATGAAAGAACAAAGATATTGGAAGGTGCTGTGTTCTTTCCTAAACACGTGGAGTATTGAACCATGAGCATGGCTCAGGAGTAAAGAAAGCTGCAAACAACCTGACCATCTATGTTCATGTCTCAGAACCTAAATTAAGGTAGAAGGAGAGAACCAAATCCAAAAAGTTGCTACACACCATAGCATGTGTGCCCTTTACACACACACACATACACACACACACAAATAATAATAATAATAGCAATTCAAGCTTTAAAATGCACAGTGCTGGGCTGGAGAGATGGTTTAGGGGTTAAGACTCTATCTCACAAGCAGAAGGTCCTGAGTTCAGATACCAGATCCTATATAAGTACAACTGCATACACTTCTTACCCTAGTGGGTGGAGCTTAGAAAATCCCAGAGCAAAGCAAAAAAGGAGGTAAAAGCAATCCAGGATGATTAACAAAGTCATCCTTGATCCTCCACAGGGACACACAGTGCCCTCTGATACACACACACACACACACAAAATAAAGTTAAAAAATAAAATACACAGAAAGAAGATAAACAGTATGTCACAGTACACACTTCAGCACAGACTTGTACTTCAGTAAGCCCTGCTGAAGAGCCCATCTCTACCATTCACTTAGGACAAGTTGCCTCCAGTTTATTATGTGTATCATGAGAAATACCTATGTTTCCTTCATCTGAAAAAGCACGAGCATAAGCTTTGACAAGGAAGGAATTAGTAAATAACTGTCTTTATTAAAATAACTATCTTTCCCCTGTTTTTTATATGGTAGTTATCTGCCATCAACTTATCTATATTAGCTGAGACTCTAGCCTATCTTTTTCTTCGTGTTTCTCCTACCACATCAGTGATGAGCTAACTAAGCATCAGATGCATCTTTTTCATGGCAGTAGTAATGATGAACATGTAAACATCACACTAGTTTTCCCCCAGCTGACCTGAGAGCCAGTACAAATGTTGCCCCTGAACAGCGACTACTTTCCTGTTATCTGAGGCGCTCAATCACTGCCACAGCCAGTGGTCTCTCATCCTGAGACCCACACAGTAGCTATTCCCTAAGTCAGAGCACTGTGTTTGGAGTCAGCAGCCAGCTTTTTCTGCCGTACTCCAGCCTTCAGCTTATCTTTTAGAAATGGTTTCCTCAACTGTAGGGCAAGCTTGAAGGAACTTTCTCTTTAAGTGCATATCAGTCCTTCTAGAATGCACTGGGAACACTCTGTACTTACTTTAAGAGAGAAAAAGTTTATAGTTTCTGAGCTGCTTATGTTTGAATAAAGGACTAGAGGTGTGTTACCTGGTAGCCATCGGGGTCAGTAATGTCTCACGACATTATTGGTGGTGCCTGGAAACCCAGAGGGTACGGTTCCTTTTCTTGTACATACATGCCAAGGAGAGTGACTCTAGTGAACCATGTATTTCCAGGACCCTTATATTGAGTGTTGCTGATTTGGCTACAATTAAGGCAGCTAGGTTTTGGGATATATGCATCATTACCTGGGATATTCAAATTGAATTCAGGAAAAAAAGTTACGAACTTGCAAACATTTCTTTTAAGGATTCGAGGTGAGCTATGCCCTTCGAGACACCATGTTTCTGACCTTACGGTCTTTCAGTCTTAAAAATCTTTTCTATTAGTAAGAGGACAAAATACTGGATTGTGGCATTTTTTCTTATCTTAAACCAAAGTCCACATTCCTTTCTCATGGCTCCTTAATTTATTGGCATTTAAGACTTCTAACTGATGGCCACAGAGTAAATGTTTCTGTCTTCCTACTTCACAATTAACTCTGTATCTCTGTCCTTGAAAATTATGGGATCTTTTAATTAGAAAAAATAGAGAACCACGATGGTGTGCGTTATTGTGTTTGCCAGGTTGGGTCCATCTGATTCATCTTGGATCATGTCCAAAGTTGAGTTTATCTTGGGCTATTCTTTCCAAGATTCCCCAACTTTGTACTAATATTAATCCTTTCTTTCATGTAATTTGCTGTCCTTTCATTGCCATTTGATTCTTATAGAACTTGCTTTCTTCTAAACATTTCAAATGTTCAGATAATTTTGGAAACTTTTCTTGAATAGCGTGCTGCTAAATATTCTGGGGGAGCATGTTGGCTGGGCTTAGTTTGTTAATGCTGGTTACATCATGGGAGCTATAGATTTCTTGGGCATGCAGAACTGTTACATATTCATGAACATCTTCAATCCTGAAATATTTGTAAATAACTTGGCAATTTTTTTCATAAGGTTGCCTATTAAAATGATTAGGACTTTAATTGTTCACACAGAGAGAACTCAGATATACAGAGCATCACCTATGTGATTTAAGTAAATTTCCGTGCTGAACAACTTAGATTATGGACATAGAAATCACCTTTCTTAAACAAAGTATAAGAGTTGCTTTTTTCCGCCAAAGAATGATTCCAGTTTGAAAATGTCAATAGATGCAAAAAGCCACCCTAGAGCTTTGCTCTCTCAAAAGAAAGTAGAGAAGGAATGACATAGTCAATGCTAACTGTCACCAGATGAAGAGAAATCAGATTGTCAGGCCTGGATCTATGAAATTCTTGCCAAAGTAGGACCTCATTTACACATACAGCTCTTCATACCCTTTGCTAAGAAAAGCATCTGTGGCAGTTTAGATGTTTGTGCGTTTGCCAAAGATCTTTCACTCTGAATAAAGTAAATGTCATGTCTGTTGTTTATCTCCAATTCGGTGGAGTATTTTTAAAAGGAAATATTTGCGGGGGAGGGCTGGAGGAGGAGGAGTTCAAGAGCTGTAGTGACGTGGGTGTGTCAGTTGAGCAGTGCCAGTCAAGGACCAGACAGGAGGATCTCAGTAAATAAGCCTAAAGCACACACTGGCCTCATGAACTAGAAACGTCCTTTGGAAGTGACAACACAGTACTGAAACTGGGGAATGTGGAGTCTTCCTGAATCCATACCTAGTCTGTCAACACCAAAAAAATCCAGTTAATTCCGTCAAACTGATTATTTGGCACCATGTAGACACAGCTGTCTTGGACTAAAATTCTAAACATTTAAAGATAGATGGCATTGTACCCAGGGCCAGCTGGTACAAGGGCATCTATCTGTGTACAAAGATTATATAGACTTCAGCAATTGGAAATAAAGTGTAAGCGCACCACATTCAAACTAACCCACTGAGACAATAATTTTTCTTTTGTTTGTTTTTTAAAAAAAGGTTGCTGTAAAATTTTTGGCAAGCTCAGATTTTTGGTTAAGAGTATGATGTTATTGTGTAAGTTGTCTTTGATATAAAAAGAAGCGTATATGTATGCTTCTTGAATACCTTATTTAAACTGGCCTGTAGGTAATTCAAAGTCCTAATGAGATCTTGATGTATAATAAATCCAGGGACCTTTCTTCAGGACCCTTTTTTCAGATGATACAATTAGAGTTTTTGGCAAATACTTGTTTTAAAATATGATATATTCTTTGGCATCATTTGTTTATGGAAATGTTCTATATGACTCTGAATATCATTTGTTTATGGAAGTATTGTGTGGCTGAGTATCATTTGCTTGTGGAGGTATACTTTGTGACTCTGAGTATCATTTGCTTGTGGAAGTATTCTTTGTGACTCTGAGTATCATTTGTTTATGGAAATATTCTGTGTGACTCTGAGTATCATTTTATTCCTCCAGATGACATGGAAGCCATTCCTGTCAAACAGTTTGTGAAACACATCGGTGAGCTCTATTCTAATAACCAGCATGGGTTCTCTGAGGATTTTGAGGTATGTTTCAAAAGTGGAACTTAACTTACAGAAACCTTATTTCATATGCTTTTTTGCAAACCTGAGCTGAACTTCTAAGCCTAACAGCCTAACAGTGCAAATTGGAGATCATCTCATTTTGTTGGTGGTCTTTATAAACATACTTTTCCCAATGAAGTGTGGAGAAAGGGAGCTGGTTGCACGTGTACTGTGAATGCACATCTATGAAAGACCAGGCTTAGGGACTCGAGACAGAGCAGCTAGCAGGCAGGGATTGTTTCTATGAAAGACCAGGCTTAGTGGTTCAAGAGAGACCAGCTAGCAGAGATTGTTTCTCTGGTTCTTTCTTCATCTTAAACTGGAAGCAGCAGTCACCACACAGAGCTCTTTGATACTATGTCATTTCTGGGATGCACATGGTGTAGAGGAGACAGCAGGTTTGGCGTCTGAGGGAAGTGGGTGTTGGCTCTGCCAGTAGTGAGCTTCCTAAGTCCTTGGGCCAATTGCTTCATCTCTGATCGCCAGTTTCCTCATCTTTAAAAATGGTGCTAATGTCACCCACATCCTGAAGCAGTCAGAAAAAAATTGATAAGCATCTATGAAAGTGCTGGGTTAATTACTGATTGATTGTTGTTGTGTTCGTGGTTATGAATCCTTGGAGAGAAGAAATGGGTAACACAGCCTTGTGATTTTAAGAGCTGCTACACAGGAAACAAGGTAGAGAGCGGCACGCACCATCCTGCCAGCTCTGGGTTCTGTGCCAGTTCAACAGTGACAGCGTGTCAATGAGGAGCTATTAAACAGACTGCCCTTTTCTTCACGAAGGCGCTTAACTAAGGCACATCTCTGGCAGCAAGAGTTGTGCTGAGAAGGCCACATTTTGATGGCAGTTCAGCTGTCTTCTAGCTTTGTGGGTAAGAGGGTTTCTTTCTTTCTCGTTTCTACCTTATATTGGAAATGGCAGGGAAACTACTAACCTGCCCAGGTCTTCTTGCACAGTTGGGTATGAGGCTCAAAGGAATTGATGGAAAGTAAACATTGGGAAATCATGAGGTGCTGAGATTGTGACTGAACAATGAGAAATAAAATTGGACCAGAATCCTTATCTTTATGCTAATTTGGAATCCCCCAAGACCATGAGAAAAGCAATTATATTGACAATTCATTTTAAATTAAGCCTTTCTTAGTTTTAGGGTTTTGGTATGGTTTGTTTTGTTTGTTTGTTCTTTGTTTTTGTTTTTGTTTTTTGCTTTTCTTTGGTTTAATTTGGTTTTGTTTTGGCTTTTTTTTTCCCCCAGTGGACTGAAAGCCAAAGTGGTAGAGAGAAAGAAAGGATGTATATGTGTCAAGGAACAAACAAAAGCTTATCAAGTATTGCTGCTATTAGATGCCAACCCAAAAAGGTTGCCTGTTGTACTACAAAGAACATGGTTTAAGTCAAACATTTTGTATTCATGAGGACAGCAAATGTGTGTGGTGTTACAGTGATTTAGTCCAATTGACTGTTGGCTGGATGACTGAGCAAGAATATTGAGGCATTTAACAATGTTGATGGTATTCAGGACAAACATTTATCCTCCAGAGAGCAGAATTTGATCAGGATGATCAAATGCAGCTCCAGTTTCTCAATTATTTATGATTTGAGACCCCAGTGCTATTCATCACAGCTGGTTTTGACACCATTTAATTATTCAAAATAATCACCTACACCTCTGTATACTTGATGTGACTTAAAATGGGATTTGCTGCATCAAAATCATGCCTGTTAACAAATCCTAGGCATTTATCTGTATCCTCTTTCTATCCTAAAAATAATACTGTATGGCTAACAGTTTAATTGCCTCCACTAAACTCTGTAGCACTATCATTGTTAGTTGGTAGTTCTGGAGGTGGAATGAGAAGCCACATAGGAGACATTGTGTTTCCATGTTTCCCTCAATTCTTCCTTCGAAAAATATATTAAAACTCCAAATAGGAAGAATGTTCTATCTTCTGAAAAGAACATTAAAGCAGCAACATAAAGGGGGAAAACAAGACAGGTCAGAAATACCAGTACACTTTGAGCTTCAAATTTATCAAAAATCTTAAAATTTTTTGGGCTGGAGAGGTGGCTCGGGGGTTAAGCCTCTGCCTTGCAGGAGGAAGGAAAGTCCTGAGTTCAGATCCCAGATCCCACGTATAGACACCAGGCGGAAGCTTGGGCGGCCTTCACTTCTGCTCCTGGTAGGGCGGAGCCTGTGAATCCCGGGGCAGAGTAAACAAGGAGGAGGTGGAGATGGTCCATGGTGGTTCCCGAATTCGTCCGTGGTTCTACACACACACAGACACCCACACGCGCGCACGCACATACATACGCACACACACACAATTGAATAAATAAAAAAAAATTTTAAAAAAACCTTAAAGTTTTTTGAGCAAAACATTATTCCTTTTTGGTAAATGCTAAAAGAAGAAACTATTAACAGGTTGCTTAAAAAAAAAAAAAAAAAAACTAAGGTGTTTTATGACTAATGATAGAAGCAGGTCATGTAAGGAAGGGCAGAATGAGATTTTTAGGTAATAAGAATAATGAACATAATCACCAGTGAGCCCCTTATTATAGAAGCAAAGTCATGATCTCAGCCTCAGATTTTAGATGCACCAGGATCTGCCATGGTATGTATGTTGCTTTACTCCTTCCTTGAGTTCCATTTTTTTCACTGACCTCACTTTACAGAAGTAGAGGAAACATCATCCATGAGAAAACCAGTGCATTAGGTGGCTTTGAAATGGCAGCAGCAGGGCTTGAAACAAGGGCCACCTGATTAGAACCCACAAGGTTAACCTTATGCCTTCTATAATCTTATCGAAGTGAGCTAACATCAGGAGAACCAAGCAAGCTTGCCCTTGACCTGCATGTGTGCCTTGGCAAATAGAGACCTCCATTGCAAGTATTAACTGCCTATGATATAATCTCTCTGGAATAGAGCCTTCATATTCCAGAATCTGGCTCCAAGACATCTTACCCAACATCCGAATAGAAGCCTAAGGTAAATAAGATGACTGATCATAAAGAATATGGAGAAATACTATCTACATCAATAGTCAGTCCTGAAGAAGAACTAAAACTACTAAGTACCAACCATCTCAGGATACCAAAGATGAATTTGAACAGTTATCCTAGAGTTCAATTTGGTGGTACTAGGACACCAGAGCAGTACCAAAGAAAAACCATGGCATAGCAAAATTGGTGCCATATCATTCCCTGAGGTTCTGCAGAAAGGCAGAGAAAAGTGCTCTGGATCATAACTGGATTTTAGTGAAGGTACCCTTATTTCCATCTGGTTTTTAAATCTGGGAAGTAAAAAACTGAGGTGAATAACTACCATAAATTAGAATTCTTAGGAGACAATGAGAAAAATAGTTCACTTATAATTTTGAGTGTTTGTCTAGAGGCGATGATGAAAACTAGCATTTTGTCTTTGTCAGATAAATTCTATAGACTCTGCAGAACTGGCCATACCATAGTTCTAAAGGATTTACAATCAGTAGCAATCACATCAGTCTTTGTCTTAGGATAGTGTTTGATGATCCTGTTCCCTTAGGTACCTAGACTGACTTCTGTGTTTCTGGACTTCCCAGATAGGGTCTTCTCCAAGTATTTTGTTTGTTTAGCAGACTAGAAGCCTCTTCCCCAGCCCCTTCATCACAATGAAGGATTCTTAAATACAGTGCTCCCACATTCTTTCCAAAGCAGGCAACTCCAAAACTCCAGGAGCCCAAGGACTAATAGATCATAGTTGGAGGAATCTGAAATTTAAAGGCACGGCACAGAGATGAGGCCAGAGGTCTATGGCCCTTGACAGGACCCTTTGAAGATGGCCTCTACTAAAATTGATTGCTGAGCTAAACATGGGCTGATGGATCATCTTAAATCAAGAGCACAAAGCTTTGCCCACCTGAGCCCATGTGCCAAGGATTAGATGGGCCCCACTCATTTTGTGTGATGAATGGAGACTTCGGGGGCTATTAATGATGTGTCACAGGGCAGTTCCAGGAAAGAGACCTAATAATCCGCAAAGATTGCTGCCTGCAAGAGGACCAAAAATGACTCCTTCACAGTCCTGAGCTTGTGACAAGGTACTAGTTTGGTCCTGAATGTTAAAGAAAAACATTTTAAATTTTCATTATGAAGAAAATCAACTGTTTAAATGGGTGTGTTATTTTTGGAGGCAAAGCATGTTAGCTAAATTTCAAAACCTACATGTGAAAAAGTAATTTCATGTTATTGACCAGTTGCCCAATGAGTGGTGCTGTGTTGTGCTTTTCCAAGATGAGATGATTTTGTGGAGTGAAAGACAGGCATTGGGAGCAGAGACACATGAATTCTGATAGGGAGCATAAGAAGTGGGACTCTTAGCAAGATAAATGGCAGTAAAGCTAGATCAGAAAAATGTGGTCTTTCAGAGACCATGGAGATTAAAACAGGAATGGGGAAGGTGGGATAGGATCTGGGAAGGCTGGCAAAAGAATCTGGAGTCTGTCCAGAAGTTCTTGAGTAATGGAATGACAAAGTCAGTGCCACAGTCAGCTGTGGTGGCCTAAGCTTGAAAGCAAAGGGAGGGAGACACAGCAAGTGAAGGAGTAAGTGAAGGAGCACCTGTGGAAGGCCAGTTATTGCACTAGCACTGGACTGGTGGTGAAGAAAGGTCCCCTTGCTATGCAAGGCCCAAAATATTTTCTGCCAGGCCTATTTGCTGAGGCTTGTGGAACATCTATAGATGTTAGTTTTTTGAATGGAGCTGCGTAAGAGTGGAGCCACAGCATATGCTCTTTAGTTGGCCTCTCTATAGCTCCAGGCAAGAGGTACTTCTATTTATTTCATATCTTAAAAATTCTGGCTATATCAAATGGGAGAGAGAGAGAGAGAAAGAGAGAATGTTAAACCTCCTATTTCTTATTGGCCATTTCTTGGTGTTCTAGACATGTTTAAATGTATAGTATTCACTTTGAGAAGTCTAGCTTTGTTATGTAGATCTAAACTACAAACAAGCTTAAGCTTAAAGTTATCATCAAAGTGCTAACCAGATAACTTGCTTACGCACACACCATCAGCCTGTCACTTTAAAGGGTTTTAACACCTATTAAAATCACATTAACTTTGAAATGCCAGCTCTGCTAGAGAAAAGCCCCTCCGGGATCTGATGATATCATCAGAATCTAAATGAGCCAAGCAGTACTGCAAGGAATTACCAGTGACATTATTGTCTACAAGACACAATCAGAAGGTCTTGGGTAAACCCAGTGAGTTCTAAGAAAACCAGACTTAACATTATTAACATTATTTATGACTATTCTCTGTTTTCTGTTATTCACATAATTGGAAAAATGAAACAGAGATGACCTATCAGGGTATGGATTAGGCTACAAAAGGGTTTGATTTGCCATCTTGAAGGACTGCTTTACACAACACACCCAGCTGCTCACAAGCAGTCCTGGTCCATTATCTATAACAGAGGTGCAGTATATATTATAGCAGATATCCATGGCTAGGTTGAAGAACTCAAGCTAGATAATCTCTCAACACAACACTGAGGTTATTTTTATGCCAAAGGTGTGGCTTTCAGATAATAAGAGGGTGTTGACTTACCTGTATTTGTCTATATAATGAAATATTTGTATATAAAATGAAATAATGCTATCCAGAATACAAACCCACTTTGAAAAGTTTTCTGTTTTAAAAGAGTATGCCCCCGGGGCTTTTAAGGTAGTTCTGAAAGTCAGGTCCCGTATTCTAAGTTTGTTGGCATTGCCTGTGCCCTCAGGTTCTTGCTCATGTTAAGGTGTTAGGCTCCTTGCTTGTCCTACTCTCTCTCAGGGAGAAAAGAGACCAAGTATTTGTGCGGCCCTTTGAACTATTGTTTGCAAAACCATTAGTTGTAAACTAGTTTAGAATGCAACAGAAATAGCAGAATCTATCACACTTAGTAAGGGTAAGAATCATCATCAAACATACTTTCCCCCAAAATGGCTTGAATTTATGCCTGTGGGAGTTCCTCAATGGGCAGCTGAGAAGGCTTATGATTATGGAAAATTGAATATACATCTCCTAAGGATTGGTGAGCCACTGAATACTGTTCCTTTGAGCAGATCACAACCTCGTATTTTTGCACCTGAAATTCTTTTACTGCAGAGTTCATCCTGCCAGAGAAGAGGGGACTCTCCCTGGGAAGTCCTTTGTGACTGTACCAGATAACCAGTTCCTTCTTCTCATTATCTTTAATGGAAATGCTATGGAAACAAAGCAACTCTTTTATGAGGGGAGAAAAAATTCTGCTACATGTAACACATTTCTCCTCCTAATTTTGTGTTACTTTGCTCCATTTCTTTGTAGCACCTGTGCACTGTTACCACTTCTTTCACTTATTAGTTAGCTCCAGTATTTCCTTGGGTTTGAAGCATTCCTTATAGAAAAGTTAAGCTTTTCAGCCAACCTTCTATTGATGTATTGAATGATATTTATATTGGAACACAGTGGCTTCTGTCACTGCTGTTTTTCTAAAGAAAGTTCACTTAACTATAACTAGAGATCACAATTTTTCAGGGCCAAATACATATAAACAGGAAAAGATCATTAATTGGGTTAAATAGCATGGTTTCAAATGGATGAAACGAAGCCAAGTACCTACAAGCATGTTGCAAACCTGAATGTAACTTGTCTTTCTTGAAATTTCACATTAATCTATGATGATGAATTGCTGTATCCTGATTCCAGCCTCCCTGATTCTTGTGTTTTTTTCTCCAATGAATGTTTCCTTTCCCAGCCTTCATATCTGTTGATTACATTTGGTTAACAGTTATCTTACAATCTGTGATATATCTAAAAGGTGGTTATCTTGCGTCCTAACACCTAGGTCAAATGTTGGAATAAAGTAGATGAATGATGAATTAGTAAGAATGAAGTCACTATGCCTTTTTCATATTCTTTATATTATGCAGTCATTACATCTGACTTTGAATCTAGAAAGAAAATGCTAGAAAGTAAGCAAATACTTGCCTTTGATTTTATATGATGATGTCTCTATATAAATAAAAGTATACAGAGTGTATCACTTAATGATGAGGAGGAGTTAGAATTGCATTAGGTGGTTTCATGATTTTTATGCCATCATACTTACACAACTAGTGTAAGTGACTCAACAAGGCTTCATTCAAGATACACAGTGAACATGAGGTATGAGGCTGTTCGCACTACAAACCATTTTAATGATTTTTTTGATGAATGGAAGGAATGTTCTATAAAGTAATGATAAAACTTTAGCAAAATGAAAAGAAAATCAACAAACCATAATCCAGAACTTCAGAGACTCTATATCAACCACCTAGAACTAGGCCAGACTAATCTCTCCCCATCCTGAAGCTCAGGGAAATTTGCGGAAGAGGGGGCGGTAAGATTGTAAGAGCACAAGGATGGGAGGAGCAATGATATGCAAGATACTCCACAGAAGTTAGGGCCGAAGCAATCATAATTGGACTTTGCATGCCCTGCGCAATGCCCAACACACTATTGACCCCACAAAGTCTAGCATTTGCTAAAGGCACCAAGATCCTTGGAGGCAAGGGATTGACAGCCACAGTAATGTTCCTATGCTTAAGGGGAACACAGGAAAGGATTCAGGGAAATGCCACTGGGTCCTTGTACGTTATCGGAGAGGAGGGCCCAGAGGAGAGTCTGGCATGCACATTAAAGGATTCTCTGGGGATTGGGGGGAGGCAGTGGGGGATGGGGAGAGAGGGGTAAGGGGAGGGGGAGCAGGGGGGTCGGGGGGAGGAGGAGGGAGGGAGGGAACCGGTGTACCTATTAAGTTTGTATGAGCGGAAATAATAAAAATTAAAAAATAAAAATAAAGTTTTACAAAAAAAAAAAATGAGCAAAATGACTACACCAGCTACTAAGTCATTTATTAAGTTCTGTTCTGTGCACATCTTATGTCTTGTACTTGGTATGAATGGCAGCATACTACATAGGTCTATTTCCTTTACCTTCACAAATAATATACCATGGCTTCAGTATCACTAGACAATAGGAATTCTTCAGCTGTCATACAGTCCTTAAGGACCATGCTAGTCCATATTGGGGAAATGTGTGATCTTAATGGCAGTTCTTTTGCTAGTGTGATAAACCTTGCTGTTGCTTTCTTCACTAGGAGGTCCAGCGCTGTACAGCTGACATGAACATCACTGCAGAACATTCCAATCATCCAGACAACAAGCACAAAAACAGATACATCAACATTTTAGCATGTGAGTAATAAACTTCATTGTCTTCCACTGAGGAAAATTAAATTTTCTTGATGGGTATAGGTTGAAAACCAGGCATTCGGAATCAGAATGCCAAGAAAGCTAATCTCTTAGGAGCCTGTGTTCCAGTATGGATACAAAATGGAGATATTCACCCCCTCTTCCCCCTGGGCAGTAAGAGCTCACAGAGTTTAGGAACATGACCCAAAGAAATGCTTCTGGGCATTGCTATCTATACAAGAAATGAAATCATTCTTTGGGAATCAAAGTACGATTATCATTTGGTTATCTTGGTTATTTTTAACCAATGAGAACCAAGCCTCTCCCTCCACATACACACATATGCACACACACATACACACACAAATAGAGATTTGTGGGGAATGAATAAGCTGAATTTTAAAGCAGTGTAAGACTTAAGTGTAATTAGTCTTCTCTTGAGAAACAAGCTCTACATATTTTCCAAGTCAAAAGCAAACTGATGGGAGCTTATGGTCTAAAGCAAATACGTACTCTTCATGGAGAGTCAGGAATACGGGCTGCCTCTGGGGCTAGAGGACCAGCTATCACAGATTCATAGGGCTTATGTAACTGTCAGGTAATATATGTTGAATATCCCTAATGTGCAAATGTGCAACAGACACTTGATTACCTGACTTAGTAGTGTTTAGCACCTGTGTATGGTGCTGGCCATCTTCTGTAGAAAAGGGTCTGTTTTCACTCTTTACCTCTTCCATTTTTTTAGCTGAATTACTTTTCTTTTTACTGTACAGCTTTATATAGTCTGGAATTCCTAGTCCACCATGTTTGTGTTTTATCTTATTCCTTACAATGTGTTCTCATTTGATGGTACCTTCTGACACATAAATCAAAATTTTGGTGAAACCAAATTTAACTTTTTTTTGGGGGGGTGGGGGGACATGGCTAAGAAAGTGTTGCACAATGGAAAATGATGCCAAGATATACTCCTATGGTTTTATCGTCAGCGTTTTGTGGGTTTAACTTGTATACTTAGGTCTTTGATCAATTTTGAGTTAACTTTTTAGATATGATCTAAGGTAGGAGTTCTTTAGTTCTTTGCATGTAAATTTCTACTTGTATCATTTCTTTTATGGCAAATTATCTTTCTGTAAGGTAACAAGTTGTTTTTGGCTTTCTGGCAAGCTTCAAAATCAGAAATCATAAGTGCCCACTTTTTCAGATTGTTACCTACTCTTGACCCCTATGTTTCCATATGAATTTTAGCATCAGGTACTCTTACTACAGTATATAGCACTAGTACTTGTAACTAGGGGTTGCATTTAGTGTGAGATTAACTTGGGATCACTGCCATTCTAACTGTATTATCTTTCAGGCCATGAAAATTGATCTTTTCCCATTTTTGGTTTCTGCTGTTCATTTCAATAATGGTTTAGCATTTATGCCTTCTTTCATCCATCCACAGACATCATTTTTTCCACTGTAGTGACCCCTTCTGTCCTGGCTAGAAGTAGGTGGCAAAGAAAAGGCAGAAAAAGCAATGCAACATTTCTATGATAAACACAAGAGTCATGATATTTTCCTAGAAAACCATAATCTCACCTTGAATGGGGTTATACTTTTATACATTCAGAGAGTTAGGATTGGTTCTTCTTCTGGCCATTCAGTCTATGCCTATAACCTGTCACCTTTACCCACCACCTTTACATAGCAAAGTATCCCAGAATTGTCACAGAAACAAGGAAAATCAAACCAGGTGTGTCAGAAACATGATAGGAAAGTTCTGGTTCTTTCTCATGTCCTTAGGTTCTATGAGGTTATCAGGAATCTATCCTTATTTAGCAATGAAGTGTCCTACAAAGTGATGTTCTAGACTTGACGTAATGGTCACCTTTTTATATCTGTAATTCTGAGAAACAAGGTAGGGTTCAAAGGCCTTTGAGTTTGGTTTTTGAAATAGAAACTAAGTTTGCAATTTGTAATAGTTTTACAGAAACTAATGAGGACATTCATTTGTATTTCTTAAATATTACTGAGTTAGAAGTAACCGTATGTTTCTGAGATGAATTGGAATGTTCTATATAGTCACTGCTCTGCCATATGACATGATTGCCTTGTTATGTTTAGATGCTACTACTTTTATTTTGTTTTAATTAACACATGTTGTTTTGGCATCTTTTCTTCTCTGTAGATGATCACAGTAGGGTGAAGTTAAGACCTTTACCAGGAAAAGACTCTAAGCACAGCGACTACATTAATGCAAACTATGTTGATGTAAGTCAGAAATGTTCTTACATCTGTTTCTGGACATTGAAGCCTACAGCAGAGGTGGTTGAGTGCATTTTATGTGAGTCTGCATAGAACTGTCTGTGAACATACAGCCTGTTCATGCAGAAGGTGCTTAAATTATTAACAGGTCTGTGATTCTTCTCGCATCTCACTTTGTGCTATGTTATCTTTGAAGGGTTACAACAAAGCGAAAGCCTACATCGCCACCCAGGGACCTTTGAAGTCCACATTTGAAGATTTCTGGAGGATGATTTGGGAACAGAATACTGGAATCATTATCATGATTACAAATCTTGTGGAGAAAGGAAGAGTAAGAGCCTCTTGACTTGTTGTCTTTGTATTTTGTGAATGAACATGCATTATTAAGTACCTGCTTCAGGGTAGGAATATGAATAGGTGAAAGTAAGCAGAACAGTGTTCTCTCTGTGCTCAGGGGATTAGTGAAATGAATGAATGCATCTTCTATCTAGCATGGAAGTTTCTAGAGGAACTCATCTCTGAGGTGACAAACAGATGAAAACAGGAAAAGAGCATTTTTTTAATTTTGCTTGTGTTATCAGAGAACACTGTGTGTCCCTGAGGGTGACTTTGGGAATCATCCTGGATTGATTCTACCTCCTTTTTGCTTCAGTCTGGGATTTCCCAGGTTCTACCCACCAGGGTGGGAAGTGCAAGACCTCTGCCATTTCTGCCTGGCATTTTTATGCAAGACTTGGAGTTCAAACTCAGAACCTTCTGCTTGAGAGGCAGAGTCTTAACCCCTGAGCCATCTCTCCAGCCTAGAAAAGAAAGTATTCTGAACATAGGAGTGTCTATAAACAGCAGGAAACAGGAAAATTGGAAGGTGCAGTGTAATGAAGAAAGGGGGCAACAAAGGTTGCTTAAACCTTGGCCATCGTCATGAAGAAAGTTGTAGAATGTAGGTTATCTTACCTAGATGATGTTAATTTCATCCAGATGAAGACTGAGCCTAAGAGTCATTACTCACAATCTCCACTGCTTTTACCCAGTTTTACCTTTGGTGATCTAAGTTTAAGTTGTAACATGAAGATTCCCAATTAGGAAAGACCTTCTGTAAATCCAGCCCAAATGATACTTAAACTCCAGTCTTTTTTTTTTTTTTTTTTTTTTTTTTTTTTTGCATATATGCATGTATGGGATGGATGCACACATACATGTGCGGGGGTGTATGTATGCTTGTGGAGGCCCAAGGGTGATATTGGGAATCATCTTCCATTACTCTTCCACCTGATTGTTGTGAGCTGGATCTCTAATTAAACCACATCGTTAGAGCACATCTAGCTACCCAGCTTTGCTCAGGGGAATCCCTAGGCTCCTCTTTCCAGGACTAGAATTCCAGGCAGGGCACCACACCCAACTAACAATCTAGGGAACCGAACTCAAATCCTTTTGCTCTTTTTAAACACTGAGCCTTCTTCCCAGTTCTTAAGCTTCACTTTATAACATATCTTACATTTTGTATAGTTTCTTCTTCGACCCCCTTTAAAGTAATACCTATTGAAAGATGATTCATTAATAGATAATCTTAGGACAAGTTTATCCAAAGCCATGAACCTCTTCAGAAGTCCCATTTGCTTTTGAACATTTTATAGCCAATGCATTTCTTTTTCAGTCAAATAAATGACAATACCTGTGTCTTAATGTTGTCATTTGAAATTTGTAATGACTTTTTTGCAGCGAAAGTGTGATCAGTATTGGCCTACAGAGAATAGTGAGGAGTATGGAAACATTATCGTCACACTGAAGAGCACAAAAATACATGCTTGCTATACTGTCCGTCGTTTTTCAGTAAGAAATACTAAAGTGAAAAAGGTATTGTTGCTGTTACTTTTCTTTGACTATCAGAGAGTATTCATATTCAAGCAAGTTAGGGGAGAAGCAATTTATTTTGTTTGTGACAGTCCATTATGATGGGATTGCATAGCAGAAGGCATGGCTGCAGGCAGAAGGGAGAGGCTGGTTTAGGTCATCACAGCCATCAAGAGGACAGAGAGAGCAAGAACCAACTAGAAGCGGGACCTGATTCCCAAACCTCAAGTCCTTCCCCCGTAACATGCCTTCTTCCAGTAAGACTTTACCTCCTAAAGGTGCTATACCTTCCCAAACATTAACACCAGCTTAAGGATGGAAACACATGATCATTTAAGGGACAGCTCACACTCATCCATGAGAAGTATCCAGGGAACTGAGTGAGCTATGAAAGTCTTTTCTTTGTACTTGTGTGAATAGTGGGTACAATGACAGAAATCTCACAACCGAATTTTATGACTTTTTTATTCTTTAACAATTTTATATATGTATATAATTAATCTGTTGTTTTCACTCCATTCCTGCCAAAAACCAAGTCCTCCCCCTACAAGTGTTTGCGCATGTGCAACCCACTGAGTTTACTAAGAGTTGCCTGCCTTAGCATGTGTGAAAAACTATTACTTAGTGGAGCGTGGACAACTTAACAGTGGCTACAAACACTGAAGAAAGTGGCACTCCTTTCCCCAGCTGCTTACAACATTTTTGCACATCTCTTCTTTTGAACAAGGTTACATGCAGCACAGACTAGCCTCCTATCAGTTGTGTAACCAATAGTATCCTTGAATTTCTGCTTCTCTTGCCTCTACCTCCCAGTGCTAGAAGTACAAGCCTGTACTACCCAGTCTGCTTTATGCTGTACTAGGGAGAGTCCAGGGCTTTGTGCATGTTAGGCGAGTGCCACTGAGCAACATCCCTAGCACCTCAATTCCTTTTGATTGACATCAGTACATGGTGTTGAAAGGTATTGGCAAAGCAAAGCAGAATTAGCTGGCCTGAGTTCTTTAATCTCTTTAACAAAGCTTTTTTTTTCTTTTGAAAAACACATATTCCCTTAGGTTTGGTTAACACTCAGCAAATACAGCAACATCTGTTTGTTGCTGTAGCTTTTTTTTTTTTAATTTTTTTTTATTATTATTAATTCAACTGTGTGCATACGCGTGTGTGTGTGTGTGTAGAACCACAGACGAATTCGCGAACCACCATGGACGCCTCCACCTCCTTCTGCCCCGGGATTCACAAGCTCCGCCCTACCAGGACCAGAAACACACGCAGGCCGCCCCCGCTTCCGCCTGGCGTCTATACGTGGGATCTGGGATCCGAACTCAGGACCTTCCGCCTGCAAGGCGGAGGCTTAACCCCTGAGCCACCTCTCCAGCCCTGCTGTAGCTTTTTTAATTCCAGTTTTGTGACAGCTTCAGATCAGGGCTTCCCATTCCTCCCCTCCCCCCAGAATTTTAGTCCTGCAAGATAGGTATTTAAAGCTCAGTTTCTGCCATTCAGAACGGGAAACAAATGTTCTATAATATGTATTGTCTTTTAGAAATAGACAGTGAACACAAGTGGCCAGAGTGTTGGGATTAGAAAGCCGCAGAACTTTGTTTTGCCTAGTGTTTTCTAACATAACTGAACCATAAGGTCCTTTCCTATGGAGCTAGTAGTATTCTGAGAATCTCACAGTGTGGAAATGTTGCTTTCACGTTATCTCATTTTCTCTCCCTCTCTCTATTTTCAAAATCTACTGTCACAACAAGAATCACCACAGCAATATTTTGAAGTCTAGATAGCAGTTCAGTAGGAAAACGTAGTTACTCTACAGAATCTTGGGTATGACAACTGTTTGTAGCAAGGCTTTTTTGGTAGGTTTTTTTTTTCTTTTACATCTTTGATCATGTAATAAAATGGTAGCTTTCCTACCGTAGACAAATCCATGTTTACTCAAATTTTACACGCGATTTCAGTGGCTCTGAAGCACATCTACAATCCAAGGGTGAAGCCCTTTCTATGTATGGTTATCTCCATCATTGCTGAAGTACTGTAATAGCTTAGTTCCATCAAAGAACTCATGGCTTACTCAGCTAACCAATAGTCAGTATAAACTGACAAGTCACATTCATTCCTCATAGGAATCCTTCAGGTATTTAAACAGGCCCAATTACCTTCCCTTTACAACCAAGTCAAGTAAGCGAAAGAATAAGTAACTTTAGGTGTTCTGTGTTCTGACAAGAGGAAAAAGCAGAGAGTTAAAACCCCCCCTCTGGTCTTTCGTAGCACAGGGGCCAGGTGTCCTTTATAGCCTCACTATCAGCTACTGAACCTATAGAAGTAAAAACATCACAGCATCTATTTGAAGAAAATTTTCATCCATGGTAGTTAAAATGTAAAAACTTAAATTCCCTAAGTGAAAGCTACTCTGAAAAAATTATTTGTGAAAGTGACAAATAAATGAAACATTGCCTGTCTGACTCTGGAGCTACAAGATCATTTCACACTCAGAACTTCACTTCCTGTAGAATGTATGACAAGCAGCAAGACACACATGAGCTCTAAATTCTATCTATTAGACAAGAAATGGGACTAGCATGAAAGGCAAGTACATAGTGAGGCAGCAAGTCAGAAGATAAAATGCTTTGTTGGAAATCTGAAAGTACTGTGGGTAGTTAAAAATGCAAAATATTGGTAATAAATGTTCATCCTGGGAATGATTTTAGTTTTCTATTATGCAACATGGTTGCATCCAGCTTGGTGGCTCCATGTAATGACAGGCAGTAACCTGGTCCAAGAATTTCACTTGTGGGGAATGAGACTGAAGTCTTTTTCTTTCAGTATCTCCAGAATGCTAGCTTTAAGGTTAAAGATGCCTTTTGCCCTTTTATCATAGGGTCAGAAGGGAAATCCCAAAGGTCGTCAGAATGAAAGGACGGTGATTCAGTACCACTACACACAGTGGCCTGACATGGGAGTTCCCGAGTATGCCCTCCCGGTCCTGACCTTTGTGAGGAGATCCTCCGCAGCCCGGATGCCAGACATGGGCCCCGTGCTGGTGCACTGCAGGTAAAATCAGCATTTTTCTCTCTTTGCCTAGCACAGGCAGTGAACTGTATGTGAACAATTGTGTGAACTACAGACCAAGGCATCTCAGGATGAGTAAATTTGGCACAGGGTTATGAAGCAACTGTCCTCCCATCCTATTAAGATACTATCATCTGAAAAAAAATTTAAAATGAAATCTGCACTTTTGAAAAATACCTGCTTAAGTAGATAAATATTTAGTTGTTAATCATCTTAATAAGATACATGTTACTTACAAGGAAACCATAGGCTTCTCCTAATAAGAATTTGAACATGGCAACAGCTTTTTAGAGCAGATATTCTGCTTGTAAGTGGATTGTCTGTGGGATCTTTCAGAATAATATTTATGGTATGTATTCTTTTTATTCTAGTTGATATATGCTATATAAAATACTTCTCAGAAAAACCTGAGAAGAGCCATAGTAAACTGTGAACTAACTAACTAAAGCCACTCTGGATGACTGTTTAAAATATTTGCACATGTTTCATTTTGACCTTTCCCGCTGTACTGCTTGACTTATTCTGTGACTGATGCTGCATAGCATTTCCTAAGCATTTCTTTGGGGCTGCTTTTACAGCATGCTCTCACAAAATGAGCTGTTTGTGAATGCGGAATATATACCCTGTGCTGAACAACTGCATGAGAACTTGAAAGCAATGTGGAGATGAGTCTGTCAATTGTCTGGGTGTTGTGCTGGATGGAGAACCTTCTGGGGGCATCCTATATCACAGTACAGATTCCAGATTTTCCTGGGAATCTTATTTAATAGTAGTAATATAAGCAGCCCAGTTTTTTAGATGTAGCATTCTCACTCTTTACTAAAGCACCCTTTCAATAGAATTTTCTAATCCTGAGAGCATGAGAAAAGGAGGAGATGGGAATTACACAAAAAAAGGGAATTATTCAGAGAATTAATGTTCACAGACTCATTGAGAGAGCTGGAGAACCAAGTACTTCTCTGCTTATGCTTCGCAGACTTCTTCTGGTTTAGAGGTGGCTGCTGCCACAAGACACTTCCCAGCCTCTTGTACCACCGAACTTCAGACCTTTCTAGAGGTCTGGAACCACAGCTGTATCTCAGTTACCTCATCATGTTGAAAGCACTCTGTGGTCCTCATGACGACAATAGAGTTTTGTCCTTCTAAGTCCTTTCTATTAAGACATCTGAACAACAGGGTTGTCTCTGTGCTCATCAGCACTTCCGCCAACATCTTTCTGGGCAAAGCTTGAGAAAGCACCAACCATTGCCTTCCTTTCTTCCAGTGCTGGTGTGGGCAGGACAGGCACCTACATTGTGATAGACAGCATGCTGCAACAGATCAAAGACAAAAGCACAGTTAATGTCCTGGGATTCCTGAAGCATATCAGGACACAGCGTAACTACCTCGTCCAGACTGAGGTGAGAAGAGGTTAATGGTGCTCTTGAGAAATCCCTGAAAGTTGGGGCTGGAGAGATGGCTCGAGGGTTAAGACTCTGTCTTGCAAGAATGAAGGTCCTGAATTCTGATCCCAGGTCCCACTTAAAAACACCAAGCAGAACTGGCAGCCCACACTTATGGCCCTGGTGGGCAGAGCCTGAGAAATCCCAGAGCAAAGCAAGGAGGAGGCAGAAGCAATCCAGGAGGATTCCTGAAGTTACTGTTGGTACTCTACTGTGCCCTCTGATGCACACATGTATATACACACATATAAAATAAATAAAATATTGAAAAAAGTCCCTGAAAAGTTAAATAAAACCAAGAAAACAGACTTGGAGAAATTTACACATTTGTATCAGAAGACACTCTGAGTGTTGTCCCATAACCACACAAGCACTTAGGAATCTGAGAGTTGTTTGTAGTGAGAGGTGAGTTCAAGGTTATTGAGAGTTAAACATGTCTGGCTTGACAAGCATATAGAAAAGTGCTTACAACTACTACTCAACAACAGTATCAGGCATGGTGTAGAGTACAGTGCTAAATTTAACACACCTCCACTCCACCCCAAAATAAATTAAAATGGATAGGTAAGTGAATATGGGAGCCAATCTCTAGCTGTAAATTCATGAAGTAATTCACTATAGGTCCCTGTTCAGGGCAGAGTTAGTCTAAAGTCAGCTTTATAAATGAGTGGTCACAGTTTCCCCGAGTGACAGACTGTTCCTTTCAGGAGCAGTACATTTTCATCCATGATGCCTTGTTGGAAGCCATTCTCGGAAAGGAGACCGAAGTATCTTCCAGTCAGCTGCATAGCTATGTTAACAGCATCCTCATACCTGGAGTAGGAGGAAAGACACGACTAGAAAAACAATTTAAGGTAACTCTTACAATAATGTCTTTAGTCAAAACAAAGCATCCAAAAATGCCTTGAGTTTGGGTCTTGTCTTTGCATTAATGAAGAGATTGAATAGGATTACACTTAAGGCGTATATAAATAGTAAAGAAAGAAATGCTTTGACCTGTGAATGTGATGTTGACTTTCACATAGATGTGGAACTATGCTTTATTTTCTTCTGAGCTATTGATAATCCCAGCACTTAGGCCTACACAGAAGATTGTGAGTTCAAAGTTAGCCTGGGCAATATAATGAGATACTGTCTCAAGAAAGGTGACTAATTACATATTGTCCTCAAAATAAACTTGTCTGAAAAACCCATGTAGAAAAACTAAAAAAGTAGAGCAACTGAAATTTCCTCAAATGATTGGGATTTATGTATGAGTACGTGGAGCATAAAGTTTAAATGTAGTTAAGACTTCATGTGGGGGGGCTGGAGAGGTTGCCTTGCAGGTGAAAGGTCCTGAGTTCAGGTCCTAGACCCCACGTATAGACGTATAGATGCCGGGCAGAAGCGGGGGCGGCCTGCATTTCTGGTCCTGGTAGGGCAGAGCCTGTGAATACTGGGGCAGAGTAAACAAGGAGGAGGTGGAGGCAGTCCATGGTGGTTCCCGAATTCGCCCGTGGTTCTACATACACACACACATACACACACATGTGCGCACTCGCGCATATACGCACAACTGAATAAAAAAAAAAAACACTTCATGTGGAACTGACTAAAGGATAGTTGAAGGAGACTAAAAGAATTATTAAAGTAATTAAAATAGATAGTACTAATAGTAATTTTCAAACGTTCCTACATTTCCAGTGAGTAAGCGCTTCCTATGATACCTTTCAATTATATTTTTTACACATTATTCTATATGTAGTTCCTGATTTTTGTGTCAAAATGGAGAAAATGAGATAAGTCTGTGCAGTTGTAGTTTACATAGACACTGAAATTTTCATTTGAATCTCAGCTGAGGGGAGAGACAGCCAAGCAAATTATACCAAGCAGCTTGACTAAAGCAAGTTCATGTTACAAATTTCAGTCGTAACATTAATTTTAAATTTCTAACTCTCCTTTTAGCATCCTAAGTATTGTAAAACCACTTGAGGTAATTAATAGAAGACACAAAGTACTACTTTAATGTTTACAGTGAGTTCTCATAAATTATTTAAATTTTGCCTTTGTTTTATATTTTTGCAGTTATCAATTTGAAATGAGGGTTTCAGAGTCTATTACACATAAAGTGAAAACTAAAAGTGCACAGATTCATTTTGTCCGTGCTGACTCAAAATGAAGTAAGACTGAAGAGCAGTGACAGCACCTCTAAGTCACAGTCAGCTTTTGGATTAATTCACCCTTGAATAAAGACTAAAGTGTTTTTTTTGTTTTGTTTTCAGCTGGTCACACAATGTAATGCAAAATATGTGGAATGCTTTAGTGCTCAGAAAGAGTGTAACAAAGAGAAGAACAGAAACTCTTCAGTCGTGCCATGTAAGATCTTCAAATCTATTTGACTTAGTTCAGTATGTTAATACTTTTTAAAATAGATTTTCTATATTATATAAAGACAGTACCTGTCCTAGAGAACTCAGCATAGTTAGTTCAACTAACACGGTTGAAGGCAAATGAGAGGATTGGGTGTGTGTGCCAACAGATCACTCCAGCTACATACATGGGGTCTACTTTCAGTTCACTTTGAAATACCATGGTCCAGCTTGAATAATGATGAGACCATTATCATCATGGCATTAGCACTGTGTTAAACGTTGGATATTAGATGAAGTTTGGATAATTGGAATTACACTGTTAAATTAGCCCAGATATTATTTTCTGTTGACTTACAGTAACCCTCATATAAATGACTCAGGACATATAGACACCAATTTTGGTGATATACGTAAACGGGAGAGAGGGGGAGGGCCAATGTTCTCTTATCCCCTCATGGGAAAGGCACAGTAACAAGATCAAAAAAGAGCAAACTAGAATACACTGGCTTAACTGTAGGAATAGAATAAGCTAGGGTCATAAGCCATGTTCAGACTGTGAAGCTGTCTCCTACCGCGAAGTTTTCTTTTTACAATTTCTGTCCTGGGTATGTGTAGTAAAATTTCATTTACATTACGCCTTAGCTATAACACTTCAGCTTGTTTAAATATATAAGCGAGTCTTAGAAAGTGGAACCAGGGAGCCATGCCATTTACTAAGTAAATCTCAGAAAGAATTGCTGGTTCCTATTATAATAAGGCAAATGTGGTGTTATTGTGTTTTTCATATGATAGCGGAGCGAGCGCGAGTGGGACTTGCACCGTTGCCTGGAATGAAAGGAACAGATTACATTAATGCTTCTTATATCATGGTGAGAGTCAACCGTTAGCACCTTTCAGTTTAATTGACTTTACTTACTATTAAGGAAAAGATACCACCTATGTGACTGATTTCATTTTAAAATAATAATTCTTAATGTGTAATATTAAAACTATAAAGATTTTTGTGGCTTAAAACTTTTAACAAAAGATACCAAAACAGCAGGAGTACAAAAGTCCTTAAATTAAGCAAAAAAAAAAAAAACTTAAGAAATTAATTTTATTGTTAATTTCACCCATGTAGTCTTTGAATACATGTTAAAATTACTGTTAAGTTAAAACAGCAGGGGTAACTTGAAGTGAATTGCATGTGGAGAGAAAATTGTCTGCATAGTGTTTGCAAAAGTACATCTTAAAATTAACCAAATGTACTGAATGCCTTTCTACATTATTTTAATGTGGTCAAAACAGTGCTCTCTTGTTGCATGAATTTATTTTACTACCACCAAATTAGCATGACACACTCCTAGTCACTGATTTTTCTTCTCCTAACTGAAGGGCTATTATAGGAGCAATGAATTTATTATAACCCAGCACCCTCTGCCACACACCACGAAAGACTTCTGGCGAATGATTTGGGATCACAATGCACAGATCATTGTCATGCTGCCAGACAACCAGAGCTTGGTAAGTAAAGCACATCTGCTATATATTAATGAGCCCAGGGAGCTACAGAAATAGATTACTGTGATACCTTGCTATGGGGCTGTTGTGTCTGTGTATGCTAGGGAGGGAATCTCTCACAGTAATTTCACTGTTGGGTCCATGTTGTCAATAGTCTTCAACTGTACTATCCTTGGCAGTCTGGTAAGTCTTTAGTAACTAAGAAAACCAAGGAAGTAAACTTACCCAAGAGCCTGAAACATTAGTTGGAGCCAGGATTTGAGCTTGAGTTTCATCTGTCCAAAGTCCATGTTTTTAGGCATCATACTATGTCCCATCACACGTCATAGGAATAGTTCTCATTAAAGAACAAGGTACTGATGAAACTCCTGTTCCATAGGCAAGTCAGGTCTGCAGTAGGTAAGAGGTGGCTTATGTTGACCTACATTATAGAGGCAATAGTTCTTTCCTTTTCTTAGTCCTTCTCGATTGAAGTATTTATAGGAGACAGGTGAGCAGAATTATAAAACAGAGTGCTATATTTCTGCTTAGATCCCACACTAAACTCTATTGAGTTACAGAATGAAACAATGAGAATCTGTCTCTGAGTGTCAGTTAATGAGTTTTTAATCAAAAAAGAACAGCATGTGATTGAACCCCTTAGACTGGGTGACGTGCATTTGACTATATGCCCAGTCAGTAGGAACTTTGCTTTGTCTCATTTTGTTCCAGATTCAGAATACCAAGGCTGCTTGTAGATGATAGAATGGCAGCAAAGTTGAGAATCTTAAGCTAAAAAGGAGTGTAAATTTTTAAATTAGCTGGCAACAGGGGTTCATTCTGATTGGCATGTGGAAATGGGAGGCATTTAGGGTTGAAACATTCATTTGCTAGATGAGTCAGTATTTTGCTACTGTAATTTAACGGAGGACCATCACCAATCTATCCAGGAGCTCATTTGCATGAGAAGACTAGGAAGCCAACTGGACCCAATAAAGGACTACCAACAGTACAAGCACTGTAACTGTCACAGAACATATCTTAGGGTCTCTTTGAATCACATTGGAAGACTTAATTTTTCCTAAAATTAGTATGTCTTTGTTCTTGTCTTGTTATTGACATTATAACTGCATTAAAGAGTATAATTCTGTAAGCATTCTAAAATCATTGGGTCCTAACTCAGAAACTACTCATAGATGTGAGTAGAAGCAGGAGGATGTGCAATTCAAGGACAAACTGAGAAATTTTATCTCAATAACAATAAACATGACATATATAAATGCTTGTTTTACATGTGAGTGTATTTACACATATTCAGAAGGTTTTTATTCTGCCTTTGTTTTGCCACAGTTTTAATACCCCATCCTTCATGAAGCTCAGGGAAATTTGCGGAAGAGGGGGCGGTAAGATTGTAAGATCACAAGGATGGGAGGAGCAATGATATGCAAGATACTCCACACAAGTTAGGGCCGAAGCAATCATAATTGGACTTTGCATGCCCTGCGCAATGTCCAACACACTATTGACCCCACAAAGTCTAGCATTTGCTAAAGGCACATCCAAGGTCCTTGGAGGCAAGGGATTGACAGCCACAGTAATGTTCCTATGCTTAAGGGGAACACAGGAAAGGATTCAGGGAAATGCCACTGGGTCCTTGTACGTTATCGGAGAGGAGGGCCCAGAAGAGAGTCTGGCATGCACATTAAAGGATTCTCCGGGGATTGGGGGGAGGCAGTGGGGGATGGGGAGAGAGAGGTAAGGGGAGGGGGAGCAGGGGGGTCGGGGGGAGGAGGAGGGAGGGAGGGAACCGGTGTACCTATTAAGTTTGTATGAGCAGAAATAATAATAAAAAAGTTAAAAAAATAGGATTCTGGATAAATTAACCTGTGCATAAATATATACCCCAAATGAGTTACAGAGTCATACTTGCATTTTCTTAAAAGCATCAAAAAACTCCTAACCTTTACAGACTTGTTTTGTATAGACTAAACCAAATTGCTAATCTGCTTCCCCTTATGCTGAGCTTTAAAAATAAAAATGTACTTGGCAATAATTTGTATTGAAACTTGAAAGGGTGATAAGTCTTATTGGACTGTTGGCTCATTTCTAATGCAACAATGTAAGATTAAACAAAACCTTCTTTGTTTTGAACATTATTCAGGATTATTCCTGACTTCAATGATAGAAACTAGGCATTCTCAGGAAGATATCCATAAAAATACTACA
Source organism: Typhlomys cinereus (assembly GCA_023101885.1). NCBI lineage: Eukaryota > Metazoa > Chordata > Mammalia > Rodentia > Platacanthomyidae > Typhlomys > Typhlomys cinereus. Next base: position 771,803 of record JALPQD010000084.1, on the reverse strand, counting down.
GACAAACTAGAATTTCTCATTTAAGCTAACTAGAAAAAGGGGGATATAGATCATTGTAGCTCTTATGATGAAGTCTCCACCCATTAAGCTATTCTTAGGCATCCACAGTTTTCAAGAATGGAATTCAAGTACCAAGCCTGAATTTTTATTTTTAATCTGAAAGTGGATGAACATGTAAATCTTGCATGATCTGAAGCTGAAAGACTTCATCAGAGTGTCTTCTATTTACATCTAGTATGCTGCTTTCCACAGGATTCTGTCCTTTAATATTTGCAAATGAGGACATCTTTAGGGATGTCCATAAATTATCTAAAGACATATGTACAAAAATCCCATATGTAAAGGTTGTTATTCAAGTAAGACAGAAAGGTGCTTAATGTTATGAAATCAAATGACAATGGAACACTTAGTGTCGTAGCACTTGTCTGTTACTTAGAGATAGCAATAGGAGTAGAGAGCAAATAAGCTAACATGGTCTTCGTAGGGAGTTCTAGGGCTACATGACAAAAGAAAGGAAAGCAAATTCATGCTCTTGATGGTTCTGATGGATTAATACAACCATATGGAAAAAAGTATGGAAGCTTCCAAAGAGATTAAAAACACCCTTCAGAGGCTAGTGAAACCATCACCTTATAAATAGATTGGCACTTTTGTATTCATGCAGAATTTTGCACAGTGGCTAAAGTACTGGAATAGCAAGTCTCTGGACAATGGTATTTCTAATACTAAAATAAGGAAGAGATTTGGAATATGCCATTGTGAACTTGGAGAACACTGTGTTAAATGAAATAACCCATCCACAGAAAGAACATCGCATAATCTCATGATTAAAAAAATTCAAATATACGGAGAGAACAAAATGATAGCTATTGGGGAAGAAAAGGGTCAAAGGATACAAAGCATAGAAATGTTTGCACACGAACTGAGAGTATGAGGACTATCCATAATAAGATTATACTAAACATTTATGGTAAATGAAATTTTAGTTGGTATTGCCACAAAAAACAAAAATATAAAATGGTAATTTACTTGACTATAGTAACCCTACAGTTGATATTTGTATCTATAGCGTGCTTTATATTATAAAGGTACTCAATGAAATTTACTTTTGAAAACCTTATTTTACTAATCATCATGAAATATCAGATAACATTTATGAAAATCTGCAAAATGCTACTCAGCTATGGAATTATTGCTTCTACCATGTACCAGAAATAATAATTACAATGTTTGAGTTACTGAAGCTGCTGTGAAATATTAAAATTAAATGAGCCAGTTATGCTGTCTGTTAGCTCTCTGCTTTGACTATTTGTCCACCAAGAGGTAACAAAGAACCTCTGGAAGTAGTAGTTTTGCTTGTTGTGGTGGCAGGTGTTACGAAATCACTTATCAAAGTACATTTCATAATATAATACAAAAACCACTGAGCAGGACTCAATGAGGATGTAAGTCCATGAACTCAATTTAAAGGATGAGCTGAGATGGCAAATACGAGCAGCCAGGTTACAAGACAGCTCATGTTTTTGATGTTTTACAATTTTCCATGGGTCTCCCAAGGCAGAAGACGAGTTTGTGTACTGGCCCAGTCGAGAAGAGTCCATGAACTGCGAGGCCTTCACTGTCACCCTCATCAGCAAGGACAGACTATGCCTCTCCAATGAGGAGCAAATCATCATCCATGATTTCATCCTCGAGGCTACACAGGTAACCCACGCCCCACTCTCTGTAATAGCCAGATCCTGACCCTGGAGCATCCTCTGAAGTAATTAGGAAACTCTTTACTGCAATCAAGACAGACTTCACTTTATACATTTCCCCTTCTTCTTCCTTCAAATGCTTGCTTTTTCCAACTGGTAAGATAAAATGTAAGTTCCTCTGATTCAGCTGGCATACAAATAGGTCTGCTAACCTAATTATTAAACATACTAGAGTACTGTTATTTTCTTTGTCATCAGAAATAAAAGGTTTGCAATGTGTTTCAAATATTAACGGTTTTAGTAAACGCTGTTTTTGCACAATAACAACTGCTTTGTTAGAAAAGTAAGAGGGTACATATTATATTAAGAGTTTAAATGATCACCTAGGCTCCTCCCTTATGTTTTCTTTACTCTTATTACACTGTCAAAGATAGAGTAGGGCTTAAAGTCTCTTATAATTGTTTGCTTGAACAAAAGATTCACCACATGACCTCATTTTTGTGTAACTGCAGGTGGATTTCCTTAGCCTTTGCTTTCTCTCCAGTGGCAGTTTAGTTAACCTGACACTTTTCAGAATTACTTATGATATGTTTTCCAAGGAATAAGCTCCAGAATCATTCAGTTGTAGATGCATGAAATAGAGGACTGCCTATGAACTCCTATGTGTCGGTTACAGGATGACTATGTGCTAGAAGTTCGGCACTTTCAGTGTCCCAAATGGCCTAACCCCGATGCTCCCATAAGCAGTACCTTCGAACTGATCAATGTCATCAAGGAAGAGGCCTTAACGAGGGATGGCCCCACCATTGTTCACGATGAGTATGTGTATCTGTTTCTTTGTATTAAAATTTGGGTGCTGTTCTCTACCCTTAAAAACTTACCATCTCTCAGCTTGTTGCATGCCTAATTTTAAAGTATATATGTACAGTGCTATGGTTTGGTTTACATTTTAATTATCCAAACTCTACCCTGTCTCCAGGTATCCTGGAATCTATTCTAGATGGAGAAAGTAATCTCTTTTAGCATGGAAAATACATTGGAAGCTCTATGCTTTAATAACAAATCAGTAACAATTACTAGTTTGATTCACTTTGCGATTAAGTACTTAAATTTATTTTAAACCTAATCCTTAACACTGAACTTCAGCAAATAATTTGTTCACGAACAAACCTTTTACAAGGGCAGACTGCATGGTTATTAAAGAGAAAGTCAGTTATTAGGAATGTTAATCAATACTGTTTCCACTACTCTCGTTTGAGATTCAAAAGTAAAGCTTAGGACTCTTAAAGAGCATGCTGTCTAAACTTCCAAGAGTCAGAATAGTATTCAAGCCCAGCCTCTTTTCTTTAACTTGAGTTAGATACATGTATTTGGAATCAACTTTCATAGCTAGAATCAACCTGAAAGGCACTTGTAAAAAATCTTGGATCATTTAAAAATCACCAGGTTTTTAAACTAATACAGAATTAGTTAGACCATCTTTTCTGGTTTTAGCCTCAAGGTCAGCAAACTGTGTATCCATGGTGATCACTAAATAAATCACACTTAAATAACCCACTACTCTAGTCACATAAGATATTACTGTCCTTGAGCTAATACTGTAGCCTGAAGGTCATGGATACTTCCCCATACTCAGGTGAGCACCTTCACCTCAAATGACAGAACGCTGTGCTTATATTTTAACATTTTCTCGGTCAAATGACTTACTCCTTCTTAAGTCTTCCCTAGGAATTAGTGAGATGAAAAAGAGAGTAATGGAAGATATATGACAAGAAAAGCAGGGCAAGGGTTACAAGTAAGAACAAAGTATAATGACATCCTTGTGTATGCCACCCTAAAAGCTTTATCCCAGTGGGCTAGTGAGATGGTTCAGTAGTAAAAGCGCCTGTCACACAGTGTAAGAACACATTAACATTGACTCCTGCTGGCTTTCACAGTAAGCATTTCTGCCCTGATCTCCCTCTTTTCAGGCTCTGCTTTTATCCTTACTGTTTGGGGATGAGGTCTCACTGTGTAATCCCAGACAGACTGTGAACTGAACTCATGGTGCTAGCATTACATTCTCTTCCCTAGAGAATCATACAGATTCTGGCTTCAACTCTGTTTTCCTTCCTGCCTTACAAATTTTTAAAGGAAATTTTACCTTCTTCACAGTGACAGGATTATAAATCTGGACTGCATTCTTACTCATCATTTTAAAAAAATCTTAAAGCAGTTATTAAAAAATGTTTAATTGGGCTGGAGAGGTGGCTCAGGGGTTAAGCCTATGCCTTGCAAGCGGAAGGTCCCGAGTTCTGATCCTAGACCCCACGTATTGACGCCAGGTAGAAGTGGGGGCGGCCTGCGTTTCTGGTCCTGGTAGGGCGGAGCCTGTGAATCCCGGGGCAGAGTAAACAGGAGGAGGTGGAGGCGGTCCATGGTGGTTCCCGAATTCGTCCGTGGTTCTACACACACACACACACACACACACACACACACACACACACACGCATGCACGCACAATTGAATAAATAAAAATTTTTAAAAAAATGTTTAATCAATCTCTGCTACTTAATATAATAACTACATAGCTATACATATTATGCACGCTAATTAATTAGGGAACTTCAATATATTTTAAAGTAATAAACTGAGCACTTTTCTTAACAATACTAAAAAAGTTACAAGCAGACTATCAAAGCCAGTAGATTTAATCTATAAATTATATTTATATCACTTTTGTACCAAGTCCCTGTAGTTCTAAATGCAAATCTGCGAAACCTGGTAAATAGCTTTCAATCCTACATAATTGCTACAATTTGATCTTTTTCTCAAGTTTTCTTTTGTTTTAGTGCTACTCAGCTGACTGTCGGAAGTTTCTGAGCACTTTTTAGGCATGCTTAAACCCTAGTGTATACATGCTTCTGCTTAAGTGCACTCAGATATCACTTAACAGAAATGACATTCTGAAAGATTGTCATTTCCTCATTGCCATGAACATCACAGGTTCATGGCCTCTCATACTACAACCTAAGCCATGTGCTACAGCTGCTGTCATTTTTGACCAAAATGATACACAGCATGTAGCTGCATTTATTTAAGAATGGCTAGATAAAGAAATAGGAAAGACCAGAAGGAATCCTGTGTGAAAAGCACACTTCATACTTTACGTTACCCTATCCTACTAGCTTATAGCTAACTTTAAAAAAAGAGCTAAGAAGGAAAAGAGGGGGAAATCTTGAGTTTATTATTTCACTAGAACCAGTTAAGTAAAGGTTAAATTATTCCTCTTGTGAAGCAGATCAGTAAAATGAATTTAAATACCATGTTAAAATAAGGTCAATTCAACTTATACAACTTGCGGTCTGAGGAAAGACGTACATGATAAGCAAGAACCAAAAAAAGTAACTCAGAAGAGAGCAATCATTACAAAATATTAAAGTAATATGCTCACACATCTGAAGGAAGCGTTTATGAAATAATTAAGAACATGTTTTATGAATCGAGAGCATATGAACACCTAAGAATATAAAATTAATACTGATATTAAAGAAAAAAAGTGTTGAGCTAGTAGTGAAATATGTAGTATAGAAATGAAACAAGGGCAGTGAGTGCCTGCTTGCAAATTTGGGGGACCTGAATTCAATTCTCAGAAGCCCTACATTGTGCAAATCTCTCTTTCCCAAATAAAACATTAAAAAAGTGAATTTTGATTTAAAAAAACTAAAAACTGAAACAGAATGGAGTGCAGAAACTGGACACAATATTGTGTCCAATTGAGCACATTACTTTAATATTTGGTAATGATTGCTCTCTTCTGAGTTACTTTTTTGGTTCTTGCTCATCATGTATGTCTTTTCTCAGATCACAAGTTGTACTAAGTTAAATTGGACAACACTGTGTCTAAGCAACGGTGTGTATAAGGAGATGAAAGACAGGTTAAAGAGGGAGAAACAATAGCTGATATTTCATAAGAACCCAATAGTGAATTGGGATATGTTTGAAAAGTAACAAAGAATGTGAATAGTCTTGTCCAGTGATGATACAGGCCAGTGTGTACACTAAAGAAATATGTGTAATGAGATAAAGAAGAATTTCAGTAAGATCCCCAAAACTGAACACCATACAAAATCACACTTATTTGTCACAGTACATTAATATTAGAAGTCACCAATGAAATAGGTTCCCAAACCTTACACATGCAAACTAAAATCCTTACATCTAAAATGACATGTAAATAATTCATGGGTTAAAGAGGTAACCAAGGTAAGAATTGGAAATACTAAGTGATGATTGAAGCACTTGTACCTCAAAACTTAGTGGGGCAGAACCAGACTACACCATCCCCAAACTATATCTATTTCAGTTTGGAAATGAACTAGTCTTAAACTTAAGAAGCTGGGGTAAGGAAGATTATGAAAAGAGCACCTGATCAAAGTAAACAAAAAGAAAGGGAAGCAGGGACTGAAAGCATTAAGCTATAATTAAGATCTAGTTAAAGATACAGCTTTGGTCGTGGTATACTTCTGTAGAGTGTGTTACACAGGGAGACTCTACAAAAGGGGGTACATTAGATAATATGAAAACAATTGCAGAAGGCATAAACTAATGCAGGAAAAAAATCTACCATGTATATTATGTGGTTACTTAAGAACATTCAAGAATTCTTTTAAGTCCTTACCTTTGAGAGCTTTAATACTAAAACAAATTTTGAATGAAATAGCCAAGATTTGTTTCACGTGCATATAAGAGGAAGCAGATGACAGAGACTGCCTATGAGCTTATTTTTGTAACTGAATGATGGCCACAACAAGATTACAACGCAATTGTGCTTTTGTATGTGTTCAATAGTTTCTTTGATCAAAAGGTAAAAATGATAGATACTTGTGTATTTCACACCATGTTCTTACAGCTCTACAATAATGAACTCCTAACCACCAAAAGTATTTACATTGTATGGACCCATGTCTTTTTCTGAGATTCATTTATAGCTAAATTTTAGTCGCAATTTCACTATGAGATCTGAGCCATTTAAGTCTGAATATGTTTTTAATATCAGATGACAATAATAATAGTATGCATAGCATATGACCATTTTGAGGGTAAGTTGGTGTATGCTAATTGCCTAGAGGAGAACCTGACACCTAGTAAGACACAGCAGAGATTACTAAAAACTGAGTAAGAGAAACACTTATCCAACTGTTAGGGTTCTTCTTTCTTTTTCCCATGCTACATCTAAACCATGATATACAAGGAGGAAATATACTGTGACCCCGATTTAAAGACAGAAGGCTGACATCAGAATGACAAAGTATAGGCTAATTGTTTGTTAATATTTTGATCATACTTTTCACATGCAAACTCCAATATATTAAGGTTACAAATTATGAAAAAGACTTACCCTTGTAATAATTAAAGAGTATAAAATCTAAATTTATAAAAAATTAAATAGTATAAAATCTAATTAAATAGTATAAAAATGCCTCATTATATTCATGTATGCAACATTAAAAAATGAAAAAAAATACCAAAGGAGGCACTTTAAAGAGATTTCTAAATCACTGATAAATAGAATTTTAAAAAATTCCCGCTTCCCTCAAAAACAACAAACAGAAAAGTAACCATAGTATTTAGTCTGATAAACACTAGCACTCTGTAACACAGTTCTTTTTCTAGAAACTTGTGTGCCTGACCTTTTTAAAAATCACAAAGAACATATACCTACTTTGTGCTCATCAGGTAAAACTATTCAGGTCTAACCAAGGGGGTGAAGGCTAAAGAAAAGAGTAAGTCAAAAGTAGGAAAAACTGTCACTGTAAGTAGATAAACTACCCAGAGAACCCACAGATTACTAAAATCTAAACTAAATTCTACTGTGTATCAAATAACTTACCTATAATAGCTCCAACAAAACCAACTAGAAAATGCCACAGGAAGAGGTCATTCACAGAAAAACAGACCCTATGATATCTAGAAAGTAACCTAAAGCAAAATAAGCAAATCTAAAAAAAACTGTAAAAACCTGTATGAATAGAGGAAGTCATGACTTTACTCAAACCCACTGTAATGAAAATTCTATCGAAAAATGTGTCCCTTCACAGTCTGGTTCCAAAGTTCCATTATAAAACAAGATGGACAGAGGTAGAAAGTTATAGCTATTCGGAAATGAAAGACTATAACACATGGTATTTGGATTCTAGTTGTAGTAGAACACATGTTCACATGTGGGTTATAGGTTCTATCCCTAACACCAAAAAAAAAAAAATTTATAATACGTATTTGAAACACTAAAAATGTAGAGTTAACCAAAAGTGTTCTGAAAAAATTGCTATTTAAGATTGTTAAAATCCTCTAAGATTTAAAACAAATATGGAAAGGCGCATGACTTAGGTCTCTGCTGCACAGCACATTCTACTTATTCAACAGGAAACAGTTTCGGGCCTCATTTTGCTTTTTTCCCTATTTCAATACCTAGCTATTCACCTATGACAAATCCGTACCTTCCCAAGTCTGCTATTGAATCTTTTGTTTAGTATTAGGTATCAAGTTTCTAATGGGGGCAGTTTGGGAGAGTTCACATTTATAAACAAATGACACCTTCACACAAGCTTCTAAATCCCTTCACCCATATACCATTTCACTTTTGTCTGGAGACTAGATGTCCATTCAGCCTACTTGGTTCTTAAGAAAGTATATGTCAGTAATTTCCTTTCACTGAATTCAGTCTCTTACTAAATCTGAAACAATGCCTTTTTCTCTCCCTTCCCCCCAGGTTTGGAGCAGTATCAGCAGGAATGTTATGCGCCCTTACCACTCTATCCCAGCAACTGGAGAATGAAAACGCTGTTGATGTTTTCCAGGTGGCAAAAATGATCAATCTTATGAGACCTGGAGTATTCACAGATATTGTAAGTAGTATGCCTGTATGTAATCCCTGCATGACATGAGCTGAGACCCTCTACAGAGCAGGAGTTCTTAACTAGAGATATATCCAGGGACATGTGGTAGTATCTAGAGACTTCTTGATTTTCACAACTCTGGACTGCCACAGGTGGTCTGGCATTTAGTATGTAAAAGGCTAGGGATGCTTTACAAATCCTACCATACACCTGACAGCAAAGAATTATCTCGTTCAAAATGCTGCAATTGAGAAACTCGTTACCAGCAGAGCATTCTTTAGCTATAAAATATAAATATTCCACTATTTTAGTGAACCATCCACACTGAAAATTAGGTAATGCTAACAAAGATCAAAAGGATATGAAGACGGGTAGGTTGATGACCCAAATGGTTCTTTTTTTTTAAGTTTCTTAGATAACAGATTACATTTTTAGTTGGTGTTTCTGCCTTAGATGAAACATCTAAGCCGTTCTTTGTCTCTTCTTGCAGGAACAATACCAGTTTGTCTATAAAGCAATGCTCAGCTTGGTCAGCACTAAAGAAAATGGAAATGGTCCCATGACACTGGACAAAAATGGTGCTGTGCTAATTGCAGATGAGTCAGACCCTGCCGAGAGCATGGAGTCCCTGGTGTGACTGGAATCCTGAAGGGCGCTTAATTTGTAAACTTCTGAAGACAGAACTTTTTTGAGGCCTTTTTTGCCAGACTCTAGGTTATACAATAACCCAGTTACTTTTTTACACTGATAAAAGTTTTGATATTTATTTTTTGCCATTTTATGTCTTAATGGTATCCTACTGAGCATTTGCACCTCTGTTCATTTGACACAGTGAAACGCAACTTTACCTAGTTTGCACTATTTGATCAGTGTTACTGCCTATAATCTAATACTAAAGCAAACTCTGATGTGACATTCCATGATGACAATATCCATGCTATTTTTTAGTTCAGTGCAGTGAAGGTCTTTGTTATAACAGTGAATCTCAGTTTTATTGCTGTTGCTAAAGCAGCTGCATTCTCCTAGCAGGCAATGCTGTACTTTCCTCAGTCCTCCCCTGTACTTTTTAGGCACTGTTCAATGCTATCAGCCATCTGTATTTTAATGGCATAGATGTGCACTGTTTTTACAGAATAACGGTTGACTGGGAGCTTCTAAGAAGGTCCATTAACATCAGGACCTTGAAATAGATTCCTGTTTGTGATGGTTAAGAAATACACTAAGAAATCAGAGGGCTTAAAAGTTGCTTCATGTGAACATCTCTTATTAGTTACCAAATTATATTCACAACTTAAAATGTGTCAAAATAAAAATTAATACTGTATTACAGATTTTACAGTAGCTATGAAGACAGTGTGTGTTATTTCCCTTTTGATTCTCTGAAGTACTTAAAACCTAAAACCAGGGCTATCTTTTACAGTTAAAAGATGGCAATATTTTGCATAACTCAAAGTTAAAATACATTTTAGTCAATTCTCATGAATATTTTTAGATTTACAATTCCATACCTCACAGTAGGTAGAACAAAAGCCAAAATTTTATAGGTGTTTGATTTTAAAATTAGTCCTCTCATAATTCCCTGCTACTCATATAAAAATTTAATAAAAACTTCCTATATAGTTAGCATTCTTTTCTTGCTTTTTTGCCAGATCCTTCACAATAAATCTCTAAATTATAAGCATTCACTTCTTAGGATTGTCTTGGAACTACAGAACTCCCACACATGGCTCGATCTTATTAGGAAAAAGAAAATCCAAATTCTGAGTAAAAACTGCTATCTCCACTTTCAAGTAGTTTTGAGATGGGGACTTTTGAACATTTTTGTGTAAGTTAGCCTCGCCAACAAATGCATGTCAGTAAAAGGTGGTGATGGTTTTTAGAGAATTCAAGGTCCAGCCTCTGGAGCTCCTTACAACCCATGATACTTAACTATGGAGCATAACTGGGAGATGTCATTCAAATTTCTCAAAGAAGCTACTCACCAAGATCTGCTTCCTCCTTTGCATGTTTGCTTTTGAAGGTCACCTTCCATCAGACGAAGTCATCCACCAAAGCTGGACCTATGAAGAATAGGGTTTGGTTTATGTTTGATGCCAGTAAGCATCAACATAAAGGCTTGCTGGCTACTGTCACCTTCTGGGAAGCATTACAGCATGAATGACGCTAAGCACTTGAGTTGCTTGTCTGAACTCATCAAGGCAGTGCTGCAGGACCAGAACTGCTAAGGAGAGACGGTCTCATGGGGCAATTCCAAGGGCTTCAATGCATACACCAGGTCAACAGAGCCCTCATGAACATAATTTGTCCACATTAGTTGCAACTTTTCCACACACAGATTCAACCATACAGCATGCTCTACTATTCAGAAACAGGCAGGCTAGTCTTCAGAAGTAGTAATCAGGTGAACAAAGTTTGCGAAGATGTCTGTCCATATGGCACACTTGCCAACCCCTTTGCTCCCAATAGAAGTGGCATCCTGCCCAACATGAGGAAGCCTTGAACACAGGAAACATTACAACTGCCACAGAGCCTGAGGAGAGTCAGAAAGGAGAAAGTTTCTGATGGTGGTAAAAACTAGTTTAGTCCATTAAGTGGATTCTTTTAGTTGTACAGAGATTTGCTATTAGCTACTTCTCAGTTAGATGGCTCTGTGACTTTTGTCATTCAGAATTAACTTTCATACACACTGGAGTTTATGCCCTCAATTTTCCTACAGTGAATGCTGTTCAGAAGACAAAGAACAAATATTCCCCTTTCTGTGCTGTTTACAGAAGGATCAATTTATAGAATTTCATAATCTCCACACAATTCTATGACTCTCTTACTATTACCAATGTAAGAGAATATGGAGGAAAGGAGATATTAAGTAGTGTAGGAACATAATAAAAGTGGTTTCACAGTTCTGTAGGCAACCTGTATGTCTATAGGAGGCCTGAGTCAAAACCTTACAGATCCAGCCCACTAGACCGTAACCAGTTGCTGTGTGCCCATCTTGCCAAAGTGGTCCAAGCACCCTTCGCTGAGGATGGCTGCATTCATCAGTCCTCACTTTTACCATTGCATGTATCATTACTGTTATTACTCATTCATTATCGGCAGAAATAGAGACAGAGAGTTCCAAGGATGGCGTCTTCTTTGAAACATAAGCACATTGCTTAAGGACGTAAGGTTATTATCATACATACTCAAGAAGAAAGGATGTAACTGTTGCTGAAGTTCATGTGTGCTACTTCATAAAATAACCTGTTCATATGTATGAATTCAGTTCTAGGTAAACAATACACACAATACAAAACTAGATTGTGATGACTAGACCAAGTGGCCAAGCTGGTCATCAAAGATGTATTGTTCATGTCAGAAGTTTCTTGTACCTAAAACCACAATACCATTCTTAATGTTTCTTTTAAAAAGTTTTCTTCAGAATTTCAAGAATAATACAAATAGTTTATTGATTTTCCGAATGTTTATGCCTTGGAGCTTTTAGAGTCCATTTTGAGTAAGGAAAGTCCAACAGGGTCAAAGAAGGGTTATGCTGTTTAAGGTTTTTCTCAGAGTGACAAGGAAAATCAATAAATAACCTTAATTATTTTATAATGACACAGCACAACTGCCTTCTTATGACTTTTTCTTAAATGCATATATACTGTATTTAAAATTAAAATATAGATACCAATTTACCAAAGATACACATTACTAATTCTAAGCAAAAAAATAATAATAATAAAGAAACCCAAACTCATCATAATTTAAGGGGAAATAATCAAAGCATAGTTGTCTTAAGAAATTTAGTGGCTATATTGGAAAATGCATTATCGACTCCTCTGTTCAAAAATTTCTGTTCAAATGGTGCCAGTGAATTTTTATATGAAGGGAAAATATGCCTGCTTTCTTTTCTTTTTAGTGGCTGTAATTTCACTAACCCTCTGCGCTTTCCCTTAGTTACCATTTAACATACAATATTGGCTTCACTTATCTCTAGAAAGAAGGCATGCTAAGAATAGGAAGGAATTGTAATAATGATATTTGGCCTCTACTTTTGTCTTAGCTGTTAAACTGTTTTTAGTATTTTTGTTAAATATTTGCAAAGGGAAGCATTTTCTACAGAGGATAATTAATTTCAAGAAAAATATCTTGAGTTTTAACAAATAAACATCTCCAGCAAAGGAGACAGTCAATTTTATAAAGTGTTGCAACTCTCCAACATTTGGGGTAGTGACTCCTTTTTGTTAGGACATTTGAAACTAGCAAGCAGCCATTGTTTCTAAAGAATTCAGCCTCCATATGGACTCGTTCCTTTCACTTTCACTTCATTTTCAAATAGCTAAAATCATTAAAACTGTAAATATTTTGTTGCTTGGGTAAGCATCTTCTGGGAACTTTGTATCTATGGTATATAATCATAGAATTTTATATTTTCATATAAAGCTAATTTTTTTCTAGTTTCAACTCTGTCATAGTTTTTTTTTTTTCTTTTTCCCGTGGTGGATATGTGAATTCAACTTTCTGTGTATTGAAGTAGCAAGAACCATCTTTGCATTCCAAAAGAATTCAACGTGTTATTCCTTTGAGGCAGTAATTGTGAAAGTTGAGCTTTCTTTTTAATTCCATTGACCATTTGTGCAATAGGAATTAGACATAACTAGTCACTGAATACATTTGTCGCATTGACCCATTTGGAAAAAGTGATTTTTCTTTATTTCTTCTGGGGGGAGGGGTTTTGTAACCTGAATTTTTTCCCTTTTTTCTTCTGTTTAAAACTATATCAAATCATTCTATTATAGTGTTATTTAATATGTAAATTGTATTGCTATACATAAAATAAAGTATGGTTTTTGATGTACTCATTAGTATCGATCATTCCTATGAAAATTTCTGTATCCAACGAAATCAAATTACTACCTTCCCTTAATAGGTCACATTAACACTTCATCTTAGCTTTTGTGGTAGTAAAGTTAATTTTAGTTGTCATCTTTATACAAACTAAAAACACAAATACTTGCTGGACAGATTATTGATAATTCTTTCATCTTTAAAATTAAATGATGACAAAGTCTCATTTCATTTGCTTTTTGACACTAAATTGTAAAACAGAATAATACTTCTTTCTACAACATATCAACCACACTGGGACTTCTCCCTCGTAACATTTACTCTGCCTTGCAAGTAGAAGGACCTAGTTTGGATCCTGGATCCAGGTGGAAATGGAGGCAGCCTGCACTTCCAGCCCAGAAAAGTGAGGCTTGGTAAATCCAAAGGGAAACAATGAACAAGGTCAAAGTAATTCAGGATGATTACCAAAGTCACCCTTGGTCTTACATGCATACAAATAAAAATAAAGGAAAATAAAATAGTAACCAAGATAAAACCTGTATTTTGACAAGACTTTCAGAGAATCCATGGACTACTTATTAGATCAGAACAAGTGCTTCTACTTAACAGGGAATTTCCAAATCGGTACATGAGTTCTTTTCTTTTTGCGTATGTGTTCAGTGTGTGTGCATATAGCATGTGAAAACTAATGGTCAACTTGGTTGTCATTCCTCAGGAGCAATCCACCTTGAATTTTTTTTTTATGTTGTTTGCTTGGCTTTTGAAATTATCATTTAGGACCTGGAGCTTGCCTATTAGGGCACACCAACTAGCCAGCAAGCCTGTCTCTACCTCCCCAGTGCTGGGATTACAAGCATATACCACCATACCAAGCCTTTTGCTTCGGTTCCTGAGATGGAACTTGGGTCCCATGCTTGCACTCAAAGCTCTTTACCAAATAACTCATCTCCTCAGCATTCACCATCTCTCTTACCCTGAAAAGACTCCACATGAGGCATTTCACTCTTACTATTAAGCACCAACTCATTAGTGTAAGAACTGATACTTTCCTCTCCCTAAGTAACAGGATTGAAGAAACAATGAACTAATCCTTTCCAGAAATGTACAGAAAAATGACCCAGCACAAAAGAATGGCTACCTCTTCCTGCCTTCCTCCCTTCGTCTCAGTTTCTATGAGACAGTGTTACTATGTGGCCTATACTGACTTCACTTGACGGCCTCCTGCTGAAAATGCAGGTGCTTGCCACAATGTCCTGAGAGAAAGCATTTCACTGGCTGGCAAAGTAACCCTAGGATTCCTCGTGTTACACCCTTGGAGGCTCCAATACTCTGTACATCAGATGATGACCTACAAATCCTGGCCATTCCACAGACATATTTTGTTTAGCCTTTATATTTTTAATTTCTATTAGGTACTAACATTTACAAAAAAAGTTTTGCTTTCAAATTTACATTTTAAGCTCCTTTCAAAAAGTTTACATAAGCCAGATGACTGTGAGAAATAATTAAGCCAAATTTCAACTCCATAGATTTTAAAATCTAGAATATAACCTGAGACAAGGAATTTTAGTTCTGTTATTAAGAATATGGAGAAAGGAAAAGCAATGAGTGCAAAACTCATTTTTAAACATGGATGGAATTTTAACATAAAGATTCAGGAACAGGAGCTGGAGAGACGGTTCAAGGGTTAAGTTTGCCTGGCAAGCAGAAGGTCCTGAGTCCCGAGTTTAAAAAAAAAAACAGGCAGAAACATGGTGGCCTGCACTTCTGTCCCTGGTAGGTGGAGCTTGGAAAATCACAGAGCGAAGCAAAAAGGAAGTAGAAGCAATCCAGGATGATTCTCAAAGTCACCCTAGGTCCTTCACAGGGACACACAGTGCTGTCTAACACACACACACACAATGCAAGCATGCAAAACAAATAAAAGTTAAAAGATTGAGGAACAAACAAGATAGCCATGCTGTGATTCAGAGACAGGATAAAGATAAGGGACTAAACTGGATGAGGTGGCACAGGCTTATAATCCTATCCTAGCGCTTTGGAAAGAAAGGCAGGCAAGTTGAGGCCAAACTGCTCTATATGAGACCTTGTCTCAGACATACACACACATACGTACACACACACACACACACACACACACACACACACACACAAAATACATATTCAAACATATGCTCATACAATCCACTAGCTTTACTTTTTACTTCCTATGTTAAACAAGATTTAAAAAAACTACAAGATGGCAACCTAAACCAGTAAAGCCAACTTTTGTGATTACTTTTGACAAGGACAGTAAGAGCTATAGTTTATCTGAGTCTATCACATTACTTAAAAATTTAAAAAGAAGCAGCTAATTACTACCATATTATAATTGAAATCAACTGACATTTCTAGTTAGTGGCCTTAAAACATAATTACTTTCCTTTCATCACTCCCTACATGTGCAAGAGCAAAGTCAGGCACTGTAAACCCTGGAAAGCCTAGATACAGCCTCTTCAGCATTATGTTAGACTCCATCTCATAAGAGGTTGCTACAAGTTAGTTTGATCTTAGACTGTAAAATCATTGATAGAGGCCTTTCAAGTCAAATGAGGCAAAGATTACAATGCAGTCTTAAAAATTAGTTCTTTGAAAGCTGAGGATGTGGCTCAGAGGTTAAAGTCTTGCCTCCCAAGCAAAAGAACCCAAATTCAGGTGCTCAGATCCCACATAAAAATGCCAGGCACATGGCACTGGCCTGTAATTCTAGCCCTGACAGGCGGAGCCTGGGAAACCCAAGAGCAAAACAAGGTGGAAAAATAATCCAGAATGATTCCCAATGCCATCCTTGGGCCTCCCCAGGTACACATACGCACCTGCACACACACACACACACACACACACACACACACACACACACAAAATAAATAAATAAATAAGCAAGCATGAGGGCCTGAGTTCTGTTTCTCAGCACCCATATGGTATCTGAGTGTAGGACTTTGTGTCTGTAACACAGCAGTGCTGGGGTGGGGGAGCAAATCAGGAAGATCCCTAGGGCCACCTCCAAGTTCAATGAGAGACACTGTCTCAAAATCTAAGGTGGGGAGAACATCCAATGTTGACCTCTGGATTATACACATACACATATAAAAAACTGGCAATACAATCAAAAGTTTTTAGACAAAAAAATTGGAAAGACAATCATACCAGAGAGTAAAATGGTAATCACAGATGTGCCCTGTTACTACATATTGTGATCATATATTAAACTACTTTTTGGACCATAGCATTGGCCAGAAAGTGGCAAGATAGATTAAAGAATGAGAATTATGGAGCCAATATCCAAAGTGCCAGTCAATTCTTCCATTTGCTAACAATGGCTAGAGAAAGTTATTTCACCTTTCTAAGTGCTATCTTCCTCTTCTACAAAATACAGGAACTAATGTTAACCATATAAAGCAACTATAAGATGATGATTCATCCAAAGATCTTGAGACATGCATATTGGTAAATACTCAGTACACCCATTCTCAGAATCTCACAATTTTGTTTTATTGCTTAACACACCCGTTGTCAGTCATAAAACAAGAGGTCAACTATTGTGACTTAACTTTAATAATAATGTAAAGCAATTGCATACTGGGGAAGTTAAACAAATGATATTAATTACAAGCATAATAAATAGGAATACAGGAAAACAGAGGAAGCAAGCCATGTAGTCTAGGATTCAGAAACAACAATGTAAGAAAGAGATGAGTAAAAAAGCTTGACCATTCCCCTCCACTCCTTTGTACCTTGTGCATCCTAGGCAAGCACTCTGACTTACCACCCTTTTTTTCTTTTTTGAGATGTCTATTGCCCAGGCTGGCACTGAACTGTAGGCTAGGAAGGACTTGAACTTTCAGTGCTTCTGCCTCAGCTACCAGAGTAGGTGGGCTACTTCTAAGAGTTGAAATCACTCTGTGTTTTCCAAGCACATGTTTATTCATTTATTCATCATTCATTTTGTGTGTAAGTGTGGGCTCATGTGCCATGACATATATATGGAGGTCAGAGGACAACTTTTGGGAGTCAGTTTTCTCCTTCTACGATGTAGAAACTCAAAATATTCAGTCATCAAGCATGTGTAGTAAGCACAATTTTTTTTTTAATTATAAGAAAGTTAAACAGAAAGCTCCACAATGTTTATATAGAAACAACATAAAAACTAAGAAAAAGATACTTTTTTTCCTATCACTAGTAGCATATCTGTACCTCTTTCCCAAAATTTACAGTGATAATTCCTTTCTCCTCAGCTGAGTTTTAACTATTTGCACTTCTCACTACTTTTCATATGTCACTTTCATTATAATTGGCATTATCAGTAACTGTACATCATTGTATTGTGCAGTGGCCCTATATCAGAGATCCTTCCACTTATTCTAACTATGAAGAACATCTCTTTAGGGTATCTCTCTATGCAAGTAGGATCATGTTTCCAGTGCCAAGACTTTATATTGATTCAAGGAAGAAAAAGTCTATGTAAGTTACAGCTGCTTTCTTTTAACTTCCAGTATTTTAACAATAAATCTTAAACTATATTCCAGTGTCACATTTGCATGACTCATGAATCATAACAATATTTCAAAAGTAACTACTTAAAATTAATTTGGGATGTGACAATATAATATGAAAGTAGGTATGAAACATATTTTCAAGGGAAGATGAACTACAAGAGGGTAAATGTAAATAGAACTTATCATTATTATTTATCAAGACAACTTTCCATCCAGAATGCCTACTGGGCCTGCTTTAAATTTTTGCCATACTGACACCAAATATCCTCTACTAATGTCTTTCTCATTTCCTAAGTGCTTCATAGGGCTGAAAGCATGTGCACACTCATGAGGTTCCAAATGTTTTGAAACTCAACATGACTTTAAAAAAATAAAAAAGAAGTTATTGAGTGTTTTCAAAAGTATGCCCCCAGTATCACCTCAAATTATGAATGGTACTAAAGAGAACAGCCAACCTTGCCCTCTTCTCCAATAGCTCTTTCAGTGTCCATTCTTCTCAAAATGTTCCTGGCTATTCACAGGTTTCCAGAAGTGTTTACCAGAGCAGGCAGAATGCAAAGGCTACTGGTAACATCTCCAGTTATTCTCATCCAGTTTATCAAACATAAGCATAAATGGGAAATGAGGTATTATACACTGCAAAAACAGTCCAAAGAGAATAAGGAAGCCTTCATCACTTCCTGGAATACTGTGACACCTTCACTGTCAACAGCTAACATGTTTACATGAGAAAATTTGAATAAAAGACTTAGAGATGATTTGGGGTATGTAAGTTAAATCGCTCAGGCAAAAGACAGCTAAAGTTATCAACCATCCTGTATCTATGTTCACAATATTTACTTTCTCTTATGGCAGTAGTAGTAGTATCTTTATGGCTACAGAAGGCCAAATCTGACACCTTCCCTCACTCAGATAGACCATTCTTTCATGAGCTATCAAGAACTCAACATGTACAATTTGCCCTTCTCTCACTTTAATCCCATATTTGTTTCTCTGATGAGTCATTTATTTCATTATACAAACATATTCTGTTAATAGCAAATTGAGAAACATTTTGATTTTCTTAGTCATCTTTTTTGAAAGTGTGTGTGTGTGTGTGTATACAAGAGGACACTTCAGTGGAGGCCAAAGGGTGATTTGGGGAATTACTCTGGATTGCTCCAACTCCTTATTATTTTGCTCTGGGGTCTCCCAGGCTCTGCCTTCCAGGGCCAGAAGTGCAAGTCACTACCATTTCCACCAGAAGTTTTATATGGGATCTGGGATCTGAACTCAGGTTCTTTTGTTTGTGAGACAAAGCCCCTGAGCCACATCTTTAGCCCCTTAGTCACCTTCTAATTATTCCCTATGGTAGTAAACCTCCTATAAGGGCTGATGATGACATAGCTTAATGGCAGAGTACATGTTTACAATGGGTTCAATCCTCAACAGCAAGAAACAACTTCATAGAAAAGCTACCTATAATCACAAGACCCACTCCATTCTTCCGTCCCTATTTAACTAGACAGCCCGAGGCACAGTACCATCCAGCAGTTTTAGTATTCTCAACTCCTAGCCTGTCAGCAGTATAACGCACTTTTTTCTCCAAGCACTCAAGAAACTACAATCAGCTATTAGGTACCAAAGGTGCAAGCTATTCTGGATGGCAGAAGTAAGCAAATCTATCAACAAAGCTAAATCTTTGAATTCATGTAACTTACTGTTGCTCGACAGACAATACATGTATGCTGAAATATTTAGTATAATAGAAGACAAAGCAGGATGGAGTACAGGGAGTCTGTTACCGTTTCATTTTGGAGTCAACTTGACAGTTGCAGACTGTTTGGGGCACAGCTGTGGAGGGTTATGGTTGGAATGACCCCTGAACAAGTCTGCAAGTACTTGACTGATTGCTGGGAAAATCCAGCCCATAGTGGGTGGTACTTTCCAGTGGTGGACTGGATAATAGGAGGTACAAGGAAGAGGGCCTTGCTCTTCCCTTATCTTGTGTGGACTTGCTGTGCAGTTCACTCTGAGTGCACGTTGTTCGCTTTTAGAGCATCTGGCCTTTGTTGTGGCTGCTGCTGCCTCCGTCCTTGGCTGACTTGGAGCTTCACCTTTTTCACCACGTTGTTGTTGTTCCCGCTGCCTTTGGAGCCTGGTCTCTAGGCCTTGTTGCTGTTCGCTGTTCATCGCTGACATAGGAGCCCAGCTGTTCTTCACCAATGTCGGAAACCAGCGTCTTCAACCCTCCAGTAAAGTAAAGGCTTGAGACCTTCTCGGGACCTTTTGGTTTTGTAGAACATTCCAGTCAAGAGCAAGGTGACTGCGGGCAGCTACTTTGAAGGACGCTATTTTTTTATTGTGAGTTATTTTAATGAATTTATTTTTATATATTACATTCTATAGATTCTGTTTCTTCAGAGAACCCTGACTAATCCAGAGTCATAAGGCATAAATGATAAAGTGGTCAGGCCTGCCTCCAGAAGAACACATAAATGAAGTGTATCAGTCTGCTCCTTGGTTCTTCTTGTCACATTTGGCTTACCTCACTTGTGATAAACACATTAAGAACTACCTGGGGTCTCAGAAACGCAGATAGTTTTAACTTTGAAAATTTTTTCAGGGTTTGATGGAACTCTGCCTTACCTTAATATCTGCTTTTCTCACATCTCCACAGTGGAATTCAACTCATGCTTTCCATATCTAGGCATTGGTATGTCTTGGGCAAAAGTAGCCCCTTTCACACTGATAAGCCATCAATCCCACTTGTGTCATTAGGTAAATCCGTATAAGCTCACATAATTACATGTGTGTGTCTATACACATACCCCTAAAACTCATGAAGTCAACACATAGCTCCAATCTATATTCAGAACTCCAAGTTCGTGTCAACTGGATGCTTAGTACCTCTATTTGTAAGGCTTATATGGTATCTCAAACCAGGTGATAAAAGCACATTCCAGACTTTCCCTTATCTTGTTCCTCCCCCAGACTTCTACTAAGAATACAGACAACAATAGTCTATGAAGGTAAAACAAACAACCTTGATTCTGTTTCTTTCCTGTTGTTTTTTTTTTAATGAAATGGCATCTTGCTATGCTGCCAAAGCTGGCCCCACCACTCCTGTACTCCAGCTATCCTCCTGCTCAGAGCATGCTACTCAGAGAGTTACAGGATCATGGCATTATGCCAAATCTTTGCCTGTTAATATGACACAATTTTTAAACATAGGCAAAATTGCTCAAATACTTCAACAGAGCTATACAAATAGGTACAAAAAACTTTAAGACTGAAACATAAAAAAAAAATCTCTTGATCAATAAGTAAGCCAAAGAATTGAAAAGACAGTTCTCACAAAAGTTCAAACACAATGGTCAATAAATATTTGAAAAAGTTTCAAGTTTGAGACTTGAAAAGGTCCCAAAGCCATCAGGGAAATGAAAATCAAAACTACTTTGAGATTCCATCTCATCTTAGCCAGAATGGCTAACAAGAAGCCAAATGACAACAAATGCTAATAGGACGTAGGAAAAGAAACCATATTCACTGCTGGTGGAGTACAAACTGATTAACAGCCACCATGAAAATCAATATGTAGATTAAAAAAAAAAAAACTACTAGCAGAAAAGGAGATGGCTCAGTGGGTAAAGGACTTGCTGCACAAGCTTGAGGATCTGAATCGGGATCCCCTACATCATGTGGAAAGCCAGGTGTGGTGGAACACACCTGCAATCTCAAAGCAGGAAAGTCAGAGACAGAAGAATCCCTGGATCTCACTGGCTGGCCAGCCTAGCTGAATCAGTGAGCTCTAGGTTCAATGAGAGACCCTGTCTCAAAACATAAAGGTGTCCCAAAACTAAAAACAAAGACCAGGATGATCCAGCAGAATAGAATACAGAATACACAAAGATCAAAAACATAACTTCTCTGCAACAAAAATTCTGGCAGAATACAAGAATTGCTATGAAGTGAATGCTTTCATTGTCTCGAAATTTATATATTGAAGCCTCATTCTTATTGTGACAGCACATTGCATCATATGACAATGGGATTACTGTCCTTACATAAGCGACCTGGCGAGCTCTCTTGCTCATTCAGTCATGATTAATCACCATGAACCAGCTGTGCACTAGGAAGTAAGCCCACAACAAACTCCAAGTCAACCCACACCTTTCTTGTACATTTGCCAGCCTCCAGAAGAGTGGGAAATAAATGTTAGTTGTAAGTCATTCCTTCTGTTATTTAATTATAGCCAGAAGAATAAACTAAGATAGATACTGGGAATTCAGGAAACATTGGCAAGAGGACCTGTAAGATTGTAATAGCTTGAAGAAGGGAGCAGTATGGAAAGACATTATCCTGGATATGACGGGACTGATGGATCCATGAATTCACTGTAGTTATGTGTATTTCCATAAGACCTACACTAAATTTGTCCTATCAGCATTTCATTATGGAAGGGGAAAGATCTCAAGAGGACCCACACCTCCTAGAAAGACTGATAACGCTACTGGGGTAGGAGGAAGGGAAGATGCTTAACTCAGTGATATACCCACCGATATGTAATTCTCGCCCCAGGAAATACTCAGGTACATATTATCAAAGTCAAGCCAGATGAAACTCAGTGAGCCACACATGCAAAAAAATAAAAAGAAACAGGAGGGAGACTGATAGGGAAGAAAGGTGATAAGATTGGGGATGAAGAAGTGAGAATATCACAAATCCACTGTATTCATGTATGAAACTCTACAAGAAACAGTAAAGAAACTGGCATACTTGCACAAAAATAAGGTGGAAAGCAATTGAAAAAGACACCAGATATCATTCTGTGCCCTCCACATGAACATACACACTTACATGAGACCCTATGTACACATGCACATGTGTGTCCACACAAATATGTACAAACAATAAAAACAAGATAAAACTATAACATGGTCATGTTGTACCCCTACAGGGTATATCCCCAAGGACTCTTAGTCCAACCACAAAGTTGTACATCTATAGTTGTCCATCAATAGATGAATATGTGGAACATATATGAAATGGAATCTTATTCAGTCATTAAGAAAAATAAAATCATTTTTGCAGGAAAATGGACGGAACCAGAAAATCACTAGGTTGAGTGAAATGAAGAAGACACAGAATGACAAATACTGCCTGTTTTCTCTCATACATGGGCCTAGAGTTCGTGTGTGTGCGTATAAGGAAACAAGAAAAGGCATCTGGAGAGGAGTAAAAGAGATCTGAAGTTCAGGGAGAGAGTAACAGAAGACATGTGATATGAAAGCAGAAACAGCGACCACTGGGGAAGGAAGAAGACCAGGGAGAGGAGGACAGGAGAACAGGGGAGGGAGGGATGAGAAAGATTGGGAATGAGAAATTACATATGGAAAGGCTGTATGAAACCCATTACTTTGTATGCTTAAAAACTAATTTTACAAAAAATTGGGAGATGTAGGTAAGAGACTTTGCTTCGCAAATGTGGGAAACTGAATCCAAGTCCCCAGAATCTCTTCCTCAATGGCCAGAAGTTCATTCCTGTAAACCCAGCACTATGGAGGAGAGAGAGGCAGAGACAGGGGGACTGCTGGGGCTTGCTGGCCATCAGCCTCATCAGATTAGCTCAAAGTTCAACCCTTATGGAAGTAAGACAGACAATAATAGTGCCAAGCAAGTTAGCATCTTTCTCTGGCCTCCATGCATGTACAGGAGCAAGGAGCATGTGCACATGCACACACACTCTTTCTCTCACACACACACAAACACACACCATATATTACAGACACGCACCACACATATCATCACACATACACATGTGCCTGCACCACATATAACACACACACCCCACCTCACCCATCAGCCTACCACCCACACAAATGCACACATAGATTAAGATGGAAGCTGAGAAGATGCCTCAGATGATAAAGTACTTGACCTGCAAGCACAAGGACTTTCATTTAATCCATACAACACATATTTAAAAAAAAGTTGGGTGTGGTGGTACACACTTGCAATTCCTGAACTGGGGAGGCAGAGACAAGAAGATCCCAGGGACTCATTGGTCAGCCAATCTGGTCTACTTGATGAGTCCCGCACCAATCTACTTAGTGAGTTCCTGACAAAGAAGAGACTCTATTTCTCTTTTGAGAGAGGGAGGGAGGGGGAGAGAGAGAAAGATATGCTACACCTGAGAAAGGACATTTGAGATTGTCCTCTAGCCTCCAGTGCACACATATGCATGCATGGACACCTATATACATACATGTACAAAAATAATATAGCAAATCCAAGAACTGTGAGGTATTGTCAAATGATATAAGTATATATAATTGGAATCCCAGAAGAAGAGAGCAAAAGGCATAAGTAATCTCTATAGAAATAACGGCCTATTTTTCCAATACTAAAGACAACAAACCATAGAAAACACCATGCAAAATGACAGCCAAAGATATATGCACATGCATGTGTAAATACACACAAATAAACAAAGGAAAACCCTTGAAGGCAACCACAGCAGTTCCTAGGAACACATTACCTAAAAAACAAACACTAGAGCAGACTCATCATGCAGCATGAGTCAGCAGATAGCAAAGCAATATATTTAAAATGTTGAAAGAAAAAAAGAAGCCTTTATTTCCAGAGTTCTCTATCCACTTTTGTGATTGGGTAAAAATATTTTTTTGTTTATAGTCATATACTTACAGATTATTTTCCATATGAAAGTCAACACTTGGGTCAGGTATATTTTTTCTCTGGGTAATGTTTCACCAATTTAATAATAGTCTAATTAGGAGCAATTACTAATCAGTTTACAGAAAATCTAAAGAGGTCAATAAATCTCGTTGTAAAATTATCAAGCAAGGGGCTGGTGAAATGGCTCAGGGGTTAAGACTCCTCTCAAGCAGAAGGTCCTGAGTTGTGATCCCAAGTCCCACATTAAAAAAAAAAAAAAAAAATGCCTGGTGGAAATGGCAGCAGCCTGCACTTCTGGCCCTGTGGAGGCAGAGCCTAGGAAATCCCAGAGAGAAGCATGAAGGAGGTAGAAGAAATCCAGGATGATTTCCAAAGTCACCCTTGGTCTTCCACAGGGACCCATTTGCTTTCTGATATACACACACAATAAATGAATGAATGAATGAATGAAGTTTTTTTTTTAAAGTTATCAAGCAAAATAATCAGGTTGCCTATTGACATTGCACCTTGAAAGGGTTGTAATGAGAAAGGAAAAGGAATGGGGTTGGGGATTAATGTTATAAATTCATTGTATTCATGTATGAAACTCTAAAAGAAAAAATCAGGTTAAAAAAAAACTGAATCAGGGGTTTGATATATGGCTCACAGGTTAAGCCTTTACTTCACAAGTAAAAAGACCTGAGTTCAGATTCCAAATTCCAAGTAAAAATGCTGGGGATAAATGGCAGTGACCTACACTTCTACCTCTGAAGGCTGAGCCTGGGAAAACCCAGAGCAAAGCAATAAGGAGGTAGAGCAATCCAGCATGATTCTGGAAGTCAACCTTGGACCTCCATAGACACATACAATGCCCTCTTCTACATACACACACACACACACACACACACACACACACACACACACATCCATACACAATGAAAAAAAACAACTCAGGCTAGGGATATGTCCTGAAATATGAAAGGTCAGAGTCTGGAGTCCCAGAAGCCCACATTACAGCCTGGCAGGCATGATGGCACCTGATATCCCAGAGCTCAGGAAGCAAAGATAGGGAATTCCCAGGCATGCTAGCTTGCCAATCCATGAACTCTAGGTTCTACTGCATGACTTTGTCTTAATAAAGGAAGTGGGAAGAATCAAGGAAGACACCTGACATCAGCCCTCCACAAGCATGCACTCATACATGCACACACCCTCACAGGTATGTGCCTACACAGATTCGAACACACATACAAAACACCTATGCAACCCACAGATATAAGTGAAAAAAAATCCTTGTATCTACTTATTTTGGAACTAAAGAAAGGAGAGAGTAGGCATGCAAGTCAGTTCTCTCCTTCCATATGTGGCTTCGAAATCAGTTCACCTAGGTATGCACATGGGCATCTTTTTCCAGCTGGCTCCCCAAACAGTATCTTAATGGAAAAGTTGAAAACATTTAGTTAATTCAAGTTCATTGATCTCCCCTTAAAATGAACAACTAGTTTTAGACTTTATAGCATTTAATAAATAGCTCTTTCTGCAAATACCAACTCACCTTTAAAAACATTACTCTTCCCTTTGCCACAACCATCTATCCAGTCTCCTATTTTCTCTCCTCTTCAATTCACACCTCTGTTCAGCCAGATTCAATGCATCCACACACCCACTGCTTCACTCCTGTATTCTGAGGTTCACTTCTGTCCCAGCTTTCCCTTGGATGGCCCTCCACACCAATTCCATTCAGCTCTCAAGACTGTTTCTGACCAAGCTCATAGCTTTCAGTAATAAGATGAATCACTTGCTTCTTACTGCACTCTTGTTATGACAACACATTGTAAGTGTGTTAGTCATCAGCTGTCCCTGAGAACCTGTAACTGATAAGAACAAACAAACAAACCATCTCATCTTATAGGAGAAATCAGCACTAAGAGATGGGATAGTTAGTACTGGGGAGTGGAGGAGGAACCCTGAGGCTGGGGTACATGAAATGAGAACTTTCAATAATTTAGAACTCTTAAAAAATAATTCATATAGATCTCTTTCCAAATGTTTTAAACACTTCTGGCAAGAGTTTTGCCAACATGGCAGTATTGTCTGCAAAAGAATAGCTCTTATAAGCTACACCTTGGATGTGAGGAATAGAAGAAACTTTAAACCTGGTTTCCAATGAACAACTACAATGCTAGAGAATGTAACTGTCACAACCATTTTAATATTGATAAAGTATATTATATGCCTCTTTCTATATATTCAAAGCCTTGTGGAAGACAGAAACCATGAAAACTAATGTGTATAAGGACATGCATAAATACATAAATATATACAGACACAAATTTTTAAGTTAACTCTTTAGAAAATGTTCTTATTGTATAAAACTCAAACGTTTCAATTTTTATTAGTGTGGGGAGAGGGGCACATGCATGCCAAGGTACACATGTAGCAACTTGTAGAACTTGGTTCTCTCCTTCCACCATGGATTCCAGTAATCAAATTCAGGTCATTTTCAGGCTTTCATGACAAGCATTGTACCTGCTGAGTCACCTCACTAACCCTACTGTTTTTATTTTTTTTAAATTCTTTGTGGATGTGTGTGCACAAGGTCATGTACACATGTGTTTGTATGTATACACATGCATGTGGAGGCCAGAAGGTAATAACAGAACCTTGTCAATTGCTCTCACATAATTTTTTTTAATTTTTTAATTGCTCGCGTATATGTGTGTGTGTGCGTGTATGTGTGCGTATATGTGTGTGTAGAACCACGGACGAATTCGAGAACCACCATGGACGCCTCCACCTCCTTCTTGTTTACTCTGCCCCGGGATTCCGCCCTACCAGGACCAGAAACGCAGGCCGCCCCCCCACCCCCGCTTCCGCCCGGCATCTATACGTGGGGTCTAGGATCCGAATTCAGGACCTTCCTCCTGCAAGGCAGAGGCTTAACCCCTGAGCCACCTCTCCAGCCCCTGCTCTCACATAATTTTTTTGAGAGACAGGTCTCTCCTGAACCCAGAGTTCACCAGTTCTGCCTGACTGGCTGGCCAGTAAGCCCAGGGATCTTTCTGTCACCACCTCCCTCACAGTCACACTGCTGCACCCGACTCTTCACATGGCTCTCACGCGGGCTTCATGTTTGCACTGTAAGCACTTTTCCCAGTGAACCATCTCTCCAAATCCCCAGACATAAAATTTTAATAGCACTACAGGATAATTTATCATTAGATCCCAAATGGGATTACAACCATGAAGATTTTAAGTAGTTGGGTTTATAGTCAATCAAGCACATACAGTATATATGAGAGAAATGAGAATGCTAATACAGGAAAAGCTAGAAACTGTCTCTTGTATCGACTTTCTTTTTTGGCCTTGCTTTTTCTTAATTTCAATGGATTATTAAAAGTAAAAAAATTCTTTGATGTAAATCCAGATTTATCTTTACTTAAAAAATCACCTTTGAAAAAAAAATTTAAAAAAAATCACCTTTGGCACGTTTTATTCTCATAAATGAAAGGATCTATCGCTAAAAAAGAAAAAATTCTAGCAGAACATGTGGCATTTGTCACATTCATTTGGAATTATGATGTGATTATGGAACTTACTGTACATGCTCATCTTAGTATGGCCTGACATGCTTGGTCAGCTGAGAAACTGTGGTGTGGGATTCGGAGGTAGGGTTGAACACATTGGTATGATCACAGCAGAGATGGCCAAGGACTTGGTGGAGGGCAATAATGTTGTGTGCTGTGTTGGAAGATTAGCATGGTGTTATGGTCCTCATGGCTGGGAACTGTGGATTTGGCTGAGTTTTTGGATGGTGTGAGTTTTTATTTCTGTCTTTGTATGTTGTGGAATACTCTGTGATGCTGCATTTCTATTTATGGTTCGGAAATTTTGTTTCCACACAATTTTTGGGGAAGTCTATTATTTTAAATTTTTTGAAGTAATAAAGTTAATTTTTAAACTATACGAATTACTCCATACAAAAAATCTATTCAATGGTCCATGGGATGGCTCGATGGGGAAAATGCCTGCTCACAAACCTGGCAACCAAGATACAAGCACAGGCAAGGACTTTCTGGGGAAGACTCCAATGATATAAAAAATAAGAAGAATTGCCAAACAGGATTGAGTGAAATTTAAAAAGCTTCTGTACAACGAAGGGAACAAGATTGGCAATATAGTCTAGAGCATTGTAGCCATTCCCCTGAAAGAGAATTATTAGCCAGAACATACCCAGAAGCAAAAACAGTAAACAAGAGAGGAATAAATTGTCCTATCAATAAGTGGGCAAATTAACTGAACAGTTCCCAAAAGAAGAGAATGAGCATTCATAGTACATTAAGAATATGCAACATCCTCAGCCATCAGGTAAATCAAATCAAAGCTACATTAAAATTCATCTCATTCCAATCAGAATTGCTGTTATCAAGAAAACATCAAAAAATGAATGCCAGCAAGGATGGAATCGTCACACACTATTGATGCAAACATCACAGAAATTAGTAGAGAGCTTCCTCCGAAAAACTCAAAAGAGAACCATTACTTGACCCTGCTATAGCATTCCTAAGTATATACCTGAAAAATCTGAAGTTGTCATACAAGTATGCCCACACACTTGTTTTCTGCAGTAACAGTTGCACATAGTTGAGTTCCAGACTCAGTCTAGGTGTGCATCGATAGATGAATGGATAAAGAAAATGTCATATACAAACAATGGACCTTTATTCAACCATGAAGAATGAAAATATGTCATTTATAGGAAAATAAACAAGAAGTCATATTAAGCAAAATGAAGCAGAATCAGAAAGATAAACACTATGTGTTTTCTGTCATATGTGCAATTTAGACTTTGGAGAAACAAATGAAGACATCAAAGCAGAGGGGGATTGTTTAAGAAAAGCAGGGGAGGGGGCTGTTTAAGAAAAGCAGGGGAGGGGGCTGGAGAGGTGGCTCAGGGGTTAAGCCTCTGCCTTGCAGGTGGAAGGTCCTGAGTTGGGATCCTAGACCCCACGTATAGATGCCGGGCAGAAGCGGGGGGCGGCCTGCATTTCTGGTCCTGGTAGGGAGGAGCCTGTGAATCCCGGGGCAGAGTAAACAAGGAGGAGGTGGAGGCGTCCATGGTGGTTCCCGAATTCATCCGTGGTTCTGCACACACATACACGTATATGCACACATACATACACACACGCACACGCGCACAATTGAATAAATAATAAAATAAAAAATAAAAAAAGGAAAAGAAAAGCAGGGAGGGAAAGGAAGGGCGGGTAGGATATGGGATTGAATATGTTGAAAGTACATGATAACATGAGCTTTGATTTCTAATGAAACCACCACTTTGCACAATGAATATACAATGACAAAAGAATGAAACACAAAAATTCTATCAGAAACTTCTCTAAAGTTCACAAATTTCATTACTTTTTGAATAACATACTTTGTGTTGCTTTTAAAGAGGAAAAGGCATGTATTTTTATGTCAACTTACATATATGAAAGAGGAGTTTATCAAGAACCTGTTATAAATCACTGCCTACTGTTAAGAGTTAGGCATTCAATATCTCAACAAAATAATGGCTTAATCTGATGAGCTATAGCAACTATCATCCTAAAGGAGGGAAAAAACTAGAAACATTTTCACTAAGATCAGGAACAAAACAAGGGTGTCCCCTCTCAGCATTCCTGTGAAATACAGTGCTTCAAGTCTCAGCTACAGCAATATGTACAATGGGTACAAATAGGAAAGGAAGAATCAAGTTATTTCTATTTACAGATATGATTCTACACAAAGCAGACCCCACAGACTCCATTAGGAAACTCCTACAACTGATACTTTTAGCAAAGAAGCAGATTATAGACTTAACTTACAAAAGTCAGATGCCTTCCATATATCAAGGACAAACACACTGAGAAAGAAATGAAGGAAATAATCTCATCCACCTTTCTCAAAAAACATACATAACTTGGAATAAACCAAGGAAGTGAAAGACACATAGAAGGAAATTTTTTAAAAATGTAAAGATACTAAATAAGACAACAGAAAGTAGAAAGATTTTCCATGCTCCTGGATTAGAAGGATTAATATTGGTAAATGACCATTTTGCCAAAAGCAATCTACAGATTCAATACAATCTCCATCAGAATTTCCATGCAATTATTAAAGAAATTGAAAAAATCTTAACATTATATTGAACCACAATGACCCCCGTAGAAAACAAACAAACAAAAAATCCTGAGCAATAAAAACAGTTTGGAGGTAACACCATACCTAATTTCAGGTTATCTACAAAGCCACAATAATATTAACAGCAGGGTACTGGCACAAAAACAGACACATTGATCAGTGTGCACGTTCATCCACCTAATTTTTGACAAAGAAGCTGAAAAAACATGTAGGGGAAAAGATACCATCTTCAACATATGGGATTGGCAAATGTAGAGAAAGTAAAAGTAATCAGAATGAATTATAAGCACATGCATGAATTTCATCAATAAAGCAAAATTCATCAATAAAGTGGAAAAACAAATTTGGAGTTCTGAGGACTCCGCAAGGTCACCAAGGTTACCACAACATGATCGCACCTCTTGGAGAGTCTACTGAACATTTACTCTATAACCAACCCAAACAGCAAACAATGATGTCAATATCTAAGGCGTTCAGTGATGTAGCAGGTTCCAGAGGCTTACCTGTATTTGCACGTCTGTGTGACTTGAAAGCAACATTCCCTGCAATTGTGCTAGGTCTAGTAAACCTAGCTAAATATGCACATAGGCAGCAGAGCTATTTAAACTGTACATCAGATGGGATCTATGTAATAATTCAGTATTTAGAGACTCAGAAAAAAAAGTTACTGTACAGGATGTCCTAGTTTGAATGCAAGTTGTTCCCCACAGGCCCATGTGTTTAAATCCTTAACTATAGTTAATGTTTGGAAAGGTAGTGGCACCTTTATGAGGTTGAACCTTGCTGGAGGAAGATAGGTTATAGGGTGGGGAGCAGTTCCTTGAGGATTGGTAGCTCAACTCCTGCCTCCCTTCACTCACTCTCTCTACCTTCTGATGGTTAAGGTGACCTCTACTAGCCTCCTGCTTCTGCTTACAGCCACGCCTTTTACTATGTGACTCCCACCTTCTGGAACAGCGAGCCAAATAAATAACCTTTTCTCCTTCTCTGTATGGGTCTGAATGCTGTCTCATAGCAAAAGAGGAACTATAACACAGTTGCTGAAAGGCAAATCAAACAAATCCTTCCAAATGCAGTCACTCACTTCATATAAACTGAAAAAAAAAGTTTTAAAGCTACCACCTTACCTTTCTAAGTAAGATAACAAGTCAGAAGAAATCCTTTGAGTCAGTCTTGTTTAAGCATCTTTTGTACTATTTGCCATCTTTTGTACTATTTGCTAGTGTCCTGGTTTGAATGTAAGTTGTCCCCCATAGACTCAGTGTTTGAATCCTTAGCTGTTGGTGTTTGAGAAGGTTATGGCATCTATTTGGCAGGTGGAGCCTTGCTGAAGGAAGATATGTCACAGTGGGTGAGCCTTGAAGTGGGTCACCCCACCCTGCTCCACTAGCAGTCTACTCTGAATCTGCAACTCGCTCTTGGTCTCCAAGATGTCTGCTGTGACTTGAACTACCTCTAGCTTCTGCCACCTTCTATGCTGTTTCTGTCATAATGGGCCATTTCCCCTCTAGATCATAAGCCAAATAAATCTCCCTTTCTCCCCTTAAATTGCTTGAGCTTGAGTAGTGTCTCAGAGCACCAAAAAGAGTAACTGAGACAGCCAGCTGGACATCATATCGCTGTAGGGTGACCACAATGAAAAGGTAGCTACGTTCAACGAATCCACTGAAACAGTCCATTGGAAGAACTGAGATCAAGAAAAGACCACCAAGTGTGACCTGACCAGCTTCTCCTTTCCCTTGTGTAAATACTCATGAAGACACACTCAAGTGCCCAGGAAGCAAGAAGCCAACATTGTGACTTAAGATATTTGCATGTAAAATGTGCTTTAAATGCAAAGCAAAAGAAACAAAAATGCAATCTCAACTGTACATACATGGTGTCTGTGCCAGTATTTGAAAGAACTTTAATTAGAAACACCACTTCGCAAAAATAGGTTTTGCTTATATTTAAGCATTTCAAACGTCAAATAT
This sequence comes from Typhlomys cinereus, assembly GCA_023101885.1. Classification (NCBI taxonomy): domain Eukaryota; kingdom Metazoa; phylum Chordata; class Mammalia; order Rodentia; family Platacanthomyidae; genus Typhlomys; species Typhlomys cinereus. The sequence goes on along the minus strand of JALPQD010000084.1, from coordinate 739,050 downwards.
GCAACAGTTTTCCCAATGGTGCATGATTTGAATTAGTAAAGAATTACAGAGAAAATGAAACTACATCAAACTGAAAATGCCAAAACAAAATACAATATAGACCAGTGCCCAGGTGTGTGCCAAATCACTAGCTCAAAACATCTTGCCACTACAGGCCCCCCTCTATTTCACATGTGTAATCACATTTATACACGTTTGTTTAGCAATACTACTTCAAGACTTCACTCTGACTATAATTAACTAGATGGCAGAACAGAATGTGTTTCACTAATTTTGTGTTTTCTGTATTGCAAAAAAGTTTGGTCTTTGAGCTGTGTTTAACTGCCATCTAGAGTTAAAATGAACTTATTTCTTTTCCCTTCTGCTAGTTCTTCAAAATTTTAGGTATGTAAGTGAACACATTTAACCCCCTATTTTGCATTAAACACATGTTATTCCAATACAATATTATCACAGTGTAAGTAATTATTTGACGTGTCGATGTGGTAAACATTTTCACTTGCTGCAAGCATTGCAAGTTGACTAACATGTAAGATTTATGTGTAATCTAAAATACTACAATTAACTGTATAAACATTCCAAAAAGCAACCTAATATATAACCCAGACCTAGGGAAATTGTCATGGTTGAAATGTGAGCTATCCCCCACAGGCTCATGTGTTTGAATCTTTAAGTTTTTTGGGAAAGTCATGGCACCTTTAGGAGGTGGACCCTTCCTGGAGGAAGGCAGTCACAGGGATGAGCCTTGAAGTTCCTTAACCTCACCTACTTGAGTGAGGGAGTCAGCTTTTTTTTTTTTTTTTAACCAGGATATAGTGTTAATTTTAATTACATAAACTCAAAAGTATTTTTTCTTTGGCATTTTTGACCCTTAGTTTTAAAATGTCCGTAGAAGAGTTGATCGTGACAGACGTGTATCCTGAGTTCTCTGTCCGAGGGCTGAGGCCTGAACAATATGTGGACAGAGGTCCGCACAAGCTGTGTGCCACCTTCCAGCTCTTGAACTAGCATGTAGCAGCTCTCTCTCTACATGAAGGACCTGATTGAGGCCACCTCCAGCTTTTGCCAGCGAGCCATGGTTTTCCTGACATGAAAGCCTGTTTCTCCTCTCTGGAACCATAAGGTATTAAATTCTCCTTTTTCTAAGTTACTTAAGTTTAAGTCTTATCTCACAGTAACAAGAGTAACCGGTACAGAAATACATTTAAAAACTTAAGTTAATTTACAGTTTATAGCTATTGATTATAATTGTTTTTTCAGAGTTTAATGAAATCAGATCCAAATAAAGATGCTTAGGAGTTATTTCACTTTGACCTCAGAAAAATATGATTATAAAATTTAGCTAAATCTCAATTTAATTGTCTGACTTTTAATACCCTATATTAAAAGTACTATGTGCAATGAACATTTCAGGTTTACTGATTGTTTTCTGGTTGGATCTGAGACCTGCTCTATAGTACAGATCTCATGTCTAACACCATAAACCTAGTCAAAATCCATGGCTAGAGAGGTCCAAGGCCCTAGTGGGTGGGAGGTGGCAGGGGGAGGACTTACTGATGTTGTTTTGCTAAATGGATATGGTGTCATCTATAGAAATTGTTGGCAGTTGATGGCTGCTAGAGGAAGAGTCATTGCTCCTAGAGGTAGGTGGAGGGACTATGACTACTAGTAGGCTGTCCCTGTAACAGTGGATGGCCCCACACCTATGCACATGTGAGCAGCTCTACCTGGACTCAGTGGATTATAAAAAAAAAAAAAGAAGAAAAACAGAAGGCAACATGAGATGGAAGGGGAAAGATCCCAGGGGGAGAGTGGATATGAACAAGATACATGTATAAAATTGTCAAAGTAATTGTTTAAAATGAGGAGTTTGTAAGAATAATCCAACAATGCAATTACTCAACTTTCAATTCAGAAACTCATTTCTAAAAAGCAATAAAAAATATACTTAAAATGAACGCAGTTTTGAAAGAAAAACTCAATGCCCCAACAATAAAAGCAGTGTATTCACATAAAGTGTTTAAACAATTAGCTAAAACATTTTCTTCATGCCATTGTCAAATAAAATAAGGACATAGTTTTTCTTAAGTTGTCCCAAATACATTAAACTACAACAGTCTTTTCTGACAATAATTTTATATATTAACAAAGCCTTAAAAAACTGTAGCCCAGTAAAATAAAAAGGCCTATGGTTTTCCTTTTTAAGAAAATTATAGGAAAGTTTTTCAGTAGATACATACACCAAATAATGTTGATTTAAAAGAACACTGCCTGGCACACAAAGTCTTGAAGCTTTTCAATAAATATAACTGTATGGCATTAGAAAAATATGTGAGTGGCGGAGTACAATCCTTACTGAATAGCCAAGTATAATTTAAATAAGTTCTTCATTGCTTGTTCAATCGTCAACTAATAACAAAATTCTTACAGGATTAGAAGAGCAAAGTAGAAAAAAAACCTGATAAAATTAAAAAGGCAGAAGACCATGAATGAGAAAATGCTCACTTTAATAAAACTTGGGGACTGGTAATATGGGTCAGTGGTTAAAATTACCATGCAAATATGAGAACTGGAGTTGAGAGGTCAGAGTTCAGTTCCCCAGAATTTATGCTAACGCCATTGTACAAAAGAGTCTACTTCTAATTTCAGCACTTGGAAGGCAGAATCAGGGGATCCTAGAGCATGCTGGCAGGTTAGACTAACCATATAAGCAAGATCTAGGTTCTAAGCTCTAGGTTCTGGCAAGCTAGAGCTCTAAGCTCTAGATGCACTTTATCTCAATGAGTAAGACAGAAAGTGACTGAGAAGAATCCTGAGGTCAACCTCAGCCCTTCACATGGATACATACATATGTGCACACACAATAAAGAAAAGATCTGTATTAAACATACATATGTATGAAGCAGCAGTGGAGAATCAAGAAGTAGAATTGGGAAAAAACGATCATAAGGTATAGACAGCTGGCAGGTTATCAGGATAAGATGAGTGAGCTTTAAATGAATGGAATCTGGGACATAAAAAGTACACATATTGACCATATATATAATATGCAAATGATTCCCTCAGAATTATCATAAGTGCTTTCAATGTAAAAATTCTAATGCTTTCTCCAATGAATTTTTAGAACAAGTGAGGTTTTAAATTCAGCTTCCCAAGAAAGAAAAGGCCATATGCAAATTTTCATCAGAAATCTCTAGGATTAAGCAAGCTCTATCAGCAAGACCTTGTTATCTCAGCCAAGAATGTCTGCAACATAGCTGCCAGCCTTGATAATGGTTTCTCTTTTATACCATTTTATCTAACTGGACATAGGTGACTACTTAGTTCACTATGAAGAGCTCCTAAAGACAGATTTCGACATAAATTTTTTTCTGGTCAAAACCCATCAAGAGCCACTTGAAAGCATTTCATATATGAATATAAGATGTTTCCATGGTAAAACAGAGTGCAAGCATGCAACAAGATAAAATTCTAATAATTTAAAAGTGAAAAAAGATAAGCATTTGGACCCACTTTACCAAATTCCTAAAACAGGAAGAAAACTTAACCCCATTTCATCATGGATTCTTTATTTTCTAAGCACTTGTCTTCCCACTAAATTTGTGTGTTTGTGTGTGTGTGTGTGTGTGTGTGTGTGTGTGTGTGTGTCTGTGTCTGTGTGTCTGTGTGTATGTGTCTACCTGTGGAGATCTAAGGGTGATATTGGAAATCATCCTCACTTGTTCTTCCACCTGACTATTACGAATTTGGATCTCTAATGAAACTCACAGTATGCCATTAGAGCCAGTTAGAAAAGTCAGTTTGCTCTTCTCAGAGCTCTGTCCTGATTTGATGTGTATCCAAACCATATCCTTTAAGCTTGTTAGGAAAAGGTCACTCCCTAGCATCTTCCCAAAGAAATTCAAAAGGGTCTAAAAACTCTGCCACAGACTGCTACAAAATCCTGTCTTCTGTACAAGACACAGCCATTGCAATTATAAGACCTGCATAAGATTGGGTCCTTTGACCTTCCATTATCAGTGTGGGAAATGATCATAGTGCCTCGCCCCTCCATGAAGAGCTGTTAGTAGTTGTCATGATTTGAAATGAGCTGTACCTCACAGGCTCATGTGTTTTAATCTTTAGTTGTTTGGGAAAGTCATGGCATCTTTAAGGAGGTAGAGCCTTGCTGGAGGAAGGCAGTGACAGAGGGAGGGTCTTAAAGTTGGTTAGCCTCACCCTGCTTGAGTGAGTCTGCTCCTGAGCTTACAGCAGCAGCTCTAAGACTTAGACTGCCTTAGTTTCTGCCAATCTGCCATGCCTCTTCCACCTTGAAGGACTGTATCTCCCCTCTTGAACCAAAAGCTGAATAAATCTCTTTTTCTCCCCTTAAGTTGTTTGAGCATAAGTGATGTTTCACAGGAATAGAAAGAGTAATTGGTACAGTAGCTCAATGGTTCCAGAGGAGAGAGTGTCATTTTGTTCAGAAACATACAACAGCATTGCAATAAAAAAAAAACTCCTGCCCACATCAACACAAGAAATTCTAACTAGATTCAGTGGATAAAAAAAAAAAAGAACATGAAAATAGGACAGAGGACAGGGACAAGGTAGGAAAAAGAGGGGTCAGCAGCAGTAGAAAGGGTAAGTTCAGATGAGCTCTCAAGAAACACCAATCATTTTATGGAGTTAGTTGTCATTCTCTGACATTTTTGCATATACCTTGAGAGTTCAGCCAAACTAAATATTCCTAAGGCCTAAGTATATCTTACATTACTTATATCTTTATAGAAGCCATTACTTAGAATAAATAAGGAAGTTAAGTAATGGGGGTAGTGGGGAGAGTATAGATATGAACATAATACATTTAGGTAGGTAGGTAGGTAGGTAGATAGATAGATAGATAACATTATAAATAAGTACCTATATATTCTATAACAATTTAATCGTAGCACCTTGGAGAATTTGACATGGTCAAGGACTCTTCAATTCCCCACATTTCTTATTCTTTAAACCCTATTCATCCATTTTCACTGTTTTCTGTCTTTATTTCTATTTTCTGCTCACAGCCTCACCTTCTCTAATTATCTCTTCTGTTTATCACCATCAGGCCTCTTTTCAATTGTTTGGCATCCAAAATGCAGTCTTTAAAACTGGGGGCTATCAGAAGAAACACTTCTCAATGCTCTCCTTCTGGCTCTGTATTCCTGTATATCCTGGCTGATGTATTCCTACACAGCTTTCTCTTCAAAGAGCTACTTTCCCATACAACATCCCAAAACCACGGACTTCCAAAAACCTACTTATGCTTTTCAAGTTTATCTTAGTTTTTAAAAGTGCTGTGTCTCCTGCTACCCTACAGCTACCTCACAGTCCTTACATTCTCAGTGTAATAGATGGCTGCCCCAAATAAACAGCTTCTCTTATCATGTGCTCCCATCATAATATATGATTTCCCAACAGACTCAAAATGAGCCAGCTGACCCATGAATCAAGCCTCCAAGGCCGGTGGCAATAGCCATCACATGACTTTGAAAAAAGTCAAGAAATTTTCAAACACCTTTGTACCGCCAAATAGACATCAGTGACTGACTTTTAATTTATTTACTTCTTATTCCATTAGAAAACTTGATTTTTACTGTTGATGGAAAATTTTCAACTAAACAAGCTGCAATTAATCTGCCAGGAGTTTAATCTTACATTAGTTATTTAAATCTGTTTTATTAGGTATAAAAGTAGCAAGCACTCACCAATTTTGTACATGAGCATGTTGTAAGATTAGCTGTAAATCATGCCAAGTGCCTAGTTCAGAATGAGCACTCAAGAAATACCAGTCATTTTATGGTGTCAGTTGTCATTTTCTAGCATTTTTGTGTATGCCATGAGAGCTCAGCCACACTAAATACTCTTAAGGCCCAATTATACCTTATATATTATATATGCCTTTATAGAAGATATGACTTATATATGAAAGCCCAGGAGACAACTATATAGTAACCCCATGCCAGAATTAACAGAGTTTAGGAAACATCTTAACTGTACATGTTTACAAAACTATCCCACTATGAACCAGGTGGCAATTTAGAAGGTTAACTTTTGGATGGTTAAACAAGAGTTATCTATCTCATTCCAAAAAGTACCCAGACTTACCTAATAAAATGCATATTACTTGACACACTGTGTAATTGCCAGGTATTTTTCCATGGCACCCAGGTGTCTCACAGAAAGGATCATCTGTGGGATATGTCATAAGAAGGGGTGCTATCACAGCAGATCTTTAAGTAGCGAGTAAGACTTTTATGGGATGCTATAAATTACCACAGTCTATCTAGAAAACCTTGAAGCTTCTGTGGTATGTTCCTGGTTACTGTTTTGCTGCAAGTTGCAGATTTTCCAAACTACCCTTGGTTCAAATCAAGGCAAATAATGTCCTAAAAGGGCAGGGTGCCATACCAAAACCAGCAGCTTTCTCTCAATTGTGTTACTATACAAAAACATACACAAAGTATAAAGGTACAAAGTTTGTCTTAAGTAATGTGAGCATTTCACTATTTCTCAGTTTTCTATTTCACAAATTCTGTTGCAGTTACCTTTCATGTTGCTGATATGATTTCTATGACCCGACAAAATAAGGGAACACAAGAGATTTTATTTTTGCTTATGATTCACTGTTACAATTCAAAGCTTGGTAGGAAAACCCTTACCAATACTAGGAGTCAAGGGAACTGCCCACATCATACCCTCAGGAGTTCTGAGAGAGAGGCCAACTTTCTCACCGGTCAGAATACTTGCATGTGAACAGGCCAAAGTATGCCTAAGATATGCCAAAGTACTAAACCAGATCTCTCCATCTTATTCATCTGTCCAGGAAATGGCCCCACCCACCATGAGCTAGGTCATCCTACGTCAACTACATAGTCTTCTGCAGGCTTGCTTAGGGCTTGCCCTAACTCTTGATAGCTGTATCTACCTAGCACACAATCCAAAACCAAGTTTAACCTAACTCATTACTTAAAAACTCCACGAAACAAGCAAGAATGCCTTGTAACAGTGAGAAACCTGTATTTCATTCCAAGAACACTGGCCCATTCAAGTGTCTATTTTTCACCTTCACAAAATCAGAAGGTTGTGAAACATTCTAGCAGCTGAACAGGTCCTGCCAAATCAAGACAGAGGTCTCTGAAATTATGGCACAATTTCAACCGACAGAGTTACTTCATTTACTCATTCGAAATTACAGAGCACTTTTAGGTTCTGTTTGCCCAGGACACAGCTGTAACATCAACATCAGAAAATCTGTTATCAAGTTCGAATTTTCGTGGTAGGTGCATTCGTAAACACCACCAAACAGCGATTATACAATGTATGTCATGTTACTGTATTATGAAGAGAAAAAAAAAAAAAAAACGCAGCTGGAGATCAGATTCTAAGTGGGGAATCTAACACTAGAGATGCAGAGAATGGCTGCATGAGAGGGTGGCACTGAAAAATATGAATAATGAGCTACCTGTCTAGGGAGAGGCTTTATCCAGCAAAGTTTCTATTGAGTTCAAAGCACATGTTAGATGTAAGGTGAACATTCCGGAAGGAAAAAACATTTAAAGCACCTGGAATTCTCTTTGCCCTTTACCAGCTATGTACCGACATTACCTGTGTGAATACCTTTTTTCTGCAAAGTGAAAGTGGAAAGTAGTCCGCATCTCACAGCGCTATTTCCATGGATGAACTGATGCTTAAGGAGGCAACTTTACAGCGGGGGGGGGAGGAGGGGGGCATTACCAGAGTGTATCCTTGAGAGCCATGATTAAGTTAATAAAGTTCGTTGCCTTCAAACTGTAATTCAGTTAACAGCCAAGCTGGTCTCCTTGTGCACAACGAAGTTGGTGGCATCTATCCAGGCTCACCGGTGTGGGGGAGAGGAGGGGTAAGGAGGAGATTTCCATGCTAACCCTCGAAAATCCAAGGATTGAAACACGGAAAGCCCCAAGATCCTATCAACCCACTATGAACCAAGAGTGGCGGTTCGTTCTGCGTAGGACCCGGGGCAAACAAAGCATTTGGGGAGGCTCCAAATGTGCAGCTCATTCAAACCTCTCGGTTAACTTCGCAGCTTTTCCCTCCCCACTTCCACACTTTACTGGAACATTCCGGATTTCAGGAAAAGAGCTGCGGCTGCCCGATGGCCTTTAAATACAGGCACGCCGGCATTGTCACCAGTTATTTTCCCTCGAGCTCCCTAAGGATCTTTTTAAAACTACCTCGCCGCGCGCCGACGGCCACGAGCCTGACTCCTCCTCGGGGACGAAACAGCTCCCAATCCCGCCAGGCGCCCGCTCTTTATAAAGGGCGGTGACGTCAGCGCGCCGCGCGCGTGCGCCCTGGCGGCTGCGTGGCCACGCCCAGGCCTCGCGCGTAGACCACGCCCCCACGGCGCCGGCGCAGTCCCGGAAGAGCTCGGAGGTGGGCGCCGCGCACCCAGCGTGACCGCGGCCCGCGGGCCGCAGGGCTGGTGAGGAGGACGCGGCTCAGGGGAGGAGCTAGGGGTGCGAAGGAACGTTCTAGAGCTTTCCTGAGGGGAGGGGTCCGAAAGCCGGAGCCGGGGTGGTCGTCGGCGCAGCTCGGTTCTTAGGGTTGCCTGGGGGGGGGCTGTGGCCCGCGGTCACCGTGCACCGACTGCCTGGGTTCTCCAGGACGATGAGCCGCGTTGCGCAAAGCCAGCCTGGGAAGAGAGCGACGGGGTTGACCTGCGGGGCTCCTAGCAAGAAAGTCGTGACCAGACCCCAGCCGCCCGCCCGAGAGCGGCTGCTGTCCTCAGTGCTGAAAAAAGAACCCCGCTGAGGGCAGGCGAGGGTGGCACGACCCGTCCCTGCTGTGCTGGGCGCGCCAGACCCCGGAGCTGGACGCTGAGCGACCCCAGAGCACAGCCCCCCCCCCCCCGCCGCCTTGAACCCAAGACCACTGGTGTCTCATTTCAGAAAGCCTCGTTCTAGGAAAAGTCTCTTCCTTCCTCCCATCAGTCAGGCACCTTCACCTTTTGCGCTCCCCGCCAATGATGTGACTTGGGCCCTGACTCTTTCAAAACACTTGCGCTAGGCCCCCATCTCCAGCACAGCTTGGTCCAGGCCTGGGGTGAGCTTGCAGCTGGCCTAAGACGCGTCATGGAAATGAGTTCATCTGAAACTCTAAGTGAGAGTTGCTGAGACGCCAGGGAAAGGTGCAAGGACTCAGTGTGCTTTTCTGCACGTGATTCCACGTGAAAAATACTTTCCTGTTTGGAAGAGAAATGGTAAAACTGGGCAGTCTTCCAAATAAAGGAAAGAGTGAGTTTCCAGTTGGTTCTCATACTTGTTTGCCTTCCTGTCTATGTGTGTGTGCACATGCATAAGGGATGGTGTTCCTGTGTTGAATTTTACATAGTGGATGTTTTTGCTGTCTGTTGATACAATAAAATGTTCACTAGTCTTAGTACCAGCTGCCTGTTTGTTTTTAAATCAGATTAGGGTTAGAGTTTGGGGAGGCGGAGAGAAAATGTGAAATGTGTTGAGTTTACCTAATCCATGGTGTTGTGGGTGAATCTGGCATACACCAAAACCATACATCATGAGTAAAAATGTGTTTTGAGCACATTCTTCCATTTTATGCATTATTAGATATTGTTTTTTTTTTTCTCTTCTGGGAAAAGCAGTGGGTAGTTGCAATACTAAAATGAGCATGTGTGATAGAAGTAACTAAATGTTTTTTATTTAGCAGAAAGCTTGTAGCCCAGCTTTAATTAAAGATGACTTCCTTGTTTGCTCAAGAAATTCACCTGTCTAAAAGACATGAAGAAATGTAAGTTTTTGAAAATGGTAATCTATATAACTTGCACTAGTTTGATTAGTGAAATGTACACAGAGAAGACATAAAGATATGACAATGTCTCTTAGTTTTATGACACAAGAGGATTTCTTGTAGAGAATTTGTTAAAAGTAAAAGGGACAATTCTGTATACATATATATGATATATATCATATATATCATCTCTGCACTTTTTGTTGCAAATATCTAAATAAATTTTTCCTCTTCTTACCTCTTCCAGACTCCATATGATTATTTAGTGGGTTTTTATTCATTTATTTGTTTTGGTTTTGTTGTCTTTAATATTTTATTTATGAGAGACAGAGATGGTACATGCACATATGCCTACCATGGTGCACGAGTAGAAGTCAGAGGGCAACCTTCAGAAGTCTGTTGTCTTCCTCTGTATTGGCTTCCCAGACTTGATCTCAAATGGCCAGATTTGTGAACTCTACCTGATGAGCCATCTCATCCACCCTATTTTTGTGGTTACTGTTTTGTTTTTGAAAAAGGATCTATTATAGCCCAGACTAATCTTGAACTTGCTATGTTATGTAGCCAAGACTGTTTCCAAACTCTACCCCCTGAACCCATGAATTAAGAATAGACACCACTATATTTGACTTCTCCATGGACTCTTAAGGAACATCTCTAAACCTCTTATCCAGGACTGTTTTTATGTTCGTAGGCATGTGACCCATATAGCTACAGGCCCTTAACTTGCCTTTCTGCTTTAATGCCAGACTTCAGCCATTCTGTACTGAGTCTGGCATATTATATAGCTAGCCACAATCTTATATTTAATATCAGTGTATCAGTCTTCATCTGTCAGTGGGCTCTCAGACTTTCCTTTTAACTTATTACTAGGCCTGTTTCCCGACCTCCTAAAATCTATTCCTTAAAAAAAAAGGGGGGGGGGTACTATCCATAGACTTCAGGACTTCTCCCTTAGGACAACCCCCACAAAACAGTGTTTATTTAAGAAACTCCAGGACTTATTTAGGAAAGGTTTAACTTTTACATGTATCACTTAATTTTTAATCATCTGACATATTTTATTATTAGCCATTGAAGTAGACCCAGAACATCTAACTGGAAAGGAACTATTCAAGTGTATTTTATGTAATAAAGTAGTTTGAGAATTTACTTGTACTTTTCTTCATCCTCCGGTTACTGTTGTACCTTGTTGTGAACTTGCATGCATACACACTGCCTCTCACTCATGTATCAAACCATCATCTTTCTCTTGGAGAAAGAGAAAAAAAATATTTTTATTGCTTCTTCAAACATATGGAAGTTTAGCACAATTCTAAATGTGTAACATGAGATTCAGGGGTACTGAAGTGTTAAGCAGAAGGTTTCATATAGCAAGTTATATCAATGTATATGTGTGGGGAGGTATATATAACTATGTGTACAAGGAGATATGTATTACAGTTTGCATTTCCACCAAAAATTACATGTCTTCAACACTCTAAAATAATTTGAAAAGACCACAGAGGCTAAAAAACAGAAGCATGTACTTATGGCATATACAAAGAATATGTTAATGAAAATAAAAATAATTTTACCCAGATTGACTTAAGATTTAGTGAACCACCCAGCTCTTTGATGGTCTTATTAGTTGATATAGTAGTTGGCTTTCAAAATGGGTGATAATTGAAATGATACTCAATTAAGAAATAAATGTTACATATATTGGACAAGCAATAATGTTTTCTTTTGGAATTTTTTCACTCTGTATAATGTTCACTTTTTTCTAGAGTGTCACAAAGATTAATGTTACTTCAGAAAATGAAGAACAAATTTGGAGATGAAAGCACAGAGAGGACATCCCAGCTTCAGGCAGCTGAGGTTGCTTCTAAAAGGAATCTTTGTCTTTTAAAGGTAACTTTCCGTGACTTGAGTATACACCATGACTTGAGTACATAGGTTCCTCTCCCCTTTCCATGTTTGCCTGCATTTTATGATTTTTAACTAACATAATTAAGAGTAAGTAGAATTGAAGAGCCACCATTTTTAACCCCATATCAGTTCAGAATATAACATAGGGATTCTCACTTTTTAAAATGAAAAAAAGGAAATTTATATAAATTAAATGTTTTCCATCAACCAAAAATCAGTAACTACTAGAAGAATAGTAAGGTTATCTTTGTGCAAGAAGAAATAGAAGATGGACCCTTCCATTTTTCGTTGTCTCTTATTTGAAGGGAGAATCTCAAAGATTTTACAGTAACTGTAACACATTTAGATCTAACCCAGTTATTAATCATAATGAAAATGGCTTTTTGATTTTGCCCTAGTGAGGTCACAGTCAATACATAGGAATCACATCTCTTGACAGCTGATTTCTCAGATCTCTTTGGATGGTTATGGAGTAGGTGGTCAAAGTGTGCAACTGCGCAGGGCCTCACCATTTGGCCAATGTGCCCATTTGGAATCAAATCATATGTGTAACGTTTTTGGCTGCTTGCTATACTGTGCTTCCAGAATTGTGTGGCTTCATCCATAATTAAAACCCTGAAGTTTGCTTCCATTCAAGCTTCCAAGAGATCCTATGACTAAAACATTTGGTAGTAAGACTATATTATTTAAGTTATAAAGCAGTGTTTTCAGTTTTTTATTGTTAAATATTTTCATCGATAGGCATGATACAGCTATCTTCTATCCTCACTACAGGATAAAGGAAGAGGAAAATTCAGTTATCTTCTCAGCTTCTGGCAGTTTGATCCACAGTAATTTAAGTCACAGCCATAGTGCTACCAAAGCATTCTATATTGCCATATGTCTTACTTGCCCAATGGTGTTAACAATATTTATTTTTAAATGGAAATATATAGGATATTCTGGAATTTGCTGTGAAAAGTCAGAGAAACTAAATTAGATGACTTGATTGCTACCTACCTGTAGCAAGTAATATGATATTTGGTTTTCAAGTGTTTTCCTTTTAATGAGCAAGTATTTGATGAATGCCTAGAGCCTGAAAGTGGCAGTAACAAAGTAAGTGTAAATCAGAGTGCTTCCTCTCAAGGAACCTACAGGGTAAGCTGGTGTTAGAAGGTTGCAAGCCCCTTGCTATCAAGAACTCTGATCCTGTATATGATCAAATATTAGGTTACATGAAATAGATTTAAGACTGAAGAATAAGAGTAGAAACACACTTGAGAACTTCTTCAGAATGGAGATTTTTTTTCCCTGCCTTTCCAAGAGTGGTTGCGCATGACTTTTCTGATTTTAATTAATTTTTTTGCTCTGAATAATAAGTATAATTAATGAGACAGACTAATACAAGAACATTCTTAGAGACCTCAGAGACAAAGCTAAACCCCATCTGTGTTTGAATAGGCAGAAGACAAGTTATTTCATGGATTCTTAAATGAAAACAGTCAAGACCAGAAAAATGATTGAACCTATTGATGTTTATAGGATGATGAATTAACTAGCTTAAACATTTACAGGAAACAAAGTTAGAAATGTTTGAGGACCAAAGAAATTAAGACTTAGCATAATGCTATAGTACTTATGTAAGTACAAGAATACAGACATATAATAAGTATGTAAATGAATATATACATTTTTTCTGTTTAGAAGCAAGGTGACTTCAAGACTAGAGAAACTACTTGAGTATAAGCATTGAGAAGGTTAACATATAAAGTATATATAGTCCCTTTATGATGGTTCAAATTTTTTTAATTTCACAACTCTGTAGGTTAGATGTACTAATTTCAACTTATGATATTTTCACATTAATGGAATTATGGAATATAATCCCATCCTAAGTGTAGAAGCATCAGTATTTCAGAAAGGTGAGGAACCTGCTACCAAAAATTAGAGAAAATTCAATTAAGAACAGATGTCATTTCATATGAGTACTTTTATGCAGTTCTTTAATATTTATTTAGCACCCGTATAGCACAGACACAGTACTTGCTGCTAAAGATCATCGCCCCCATTTTTGTTTCACATGCATTGAGTAATTATATATGTGCAATTTTTAATCCCATTTTTCCTGTCTTTTTAAACTTTGGAACTAATGTTAATAGCACTAAGAGAAATATTGGGAAAGCAAGATACACAGAACTTTATTAAAGAATTCTGTGTTGGCAGAGACTATTAGGGACCAGTGAGGTGAACCCAGACCCTCAGGAATGCTAAGCAGAGCTCTGCTAGGGGTCACTCCCAGCTCCCAGGGGACTGTGTGTGTGCTGATTGGATGCTGAAAGGGAATGGAGATTGAAACATAGGGTCTCACACATGCCAGACAAGCATGTCACCACTCAGCTATATTCCCATCCCTGATTTTACTTTTTATTTTGAAATAGGGATGGCTAAGTTGTCAGTCTAGCCTTGAACTCACTCTATAGTCCCACAGGCCTTGAACTTGCATTCCTCCTACCTTAGCCTCATGAATAACGAGATTAGAGGTCTGTGCCACAAGGCCCAGCTTCCAGGAAAGACTCTGAGTAGCACATGTATTGCATTAGAGTCTCATTTAAAGGTTTAAAAGAGAATTTGCCATTAAATCCTTTTTTCAAAAATACAAAATAAAAGGGTTTAACATAGCCTAAAGTTCTACCTGTTCACCTGTTCCTTACCGTCCAACTGTTGCTCTAATAACTATGAAAACCACCTGTCTGGCTAATACCTCAAGAAAGTGAGGAAACTGTAGGATAACTACTTTTTAATACCATTATCAAGAACAGGTTAAGTTACCTCTAGTCATATGTTTGACCAGTGCTGCATACAACTTACACATGATTCCATTGAAATCTAGACTGTAGATGGCAGAAACAAAATGAACATCACCTCTGTTACCTTCAATTATTTGACCTTACTTTAATGTAATGTAATAAACATTAACAAGAAGTCAACTACTTTTGAAAAGGAAGGTAGAAAGCATTTTATGTTACATGAATGTATCATTAAAAAGACCAAAAATCCTGAATTGAGCAAAATTAGTAGATTAAAGATAGAAGTCAATAGTATTCCTGTGTATGTAACTATACATTAGAAGAAAACAGATTCACATTAGCAATAAAATTCTAAGATACTTGCAGATGTTCTTGAATATATAATGTTTATAATATTGTAAACATACTGTTATGTGAGATTTTAAAGGAGTCCCATGATTTAATCCTGACTAGGGAGGCTTGTTATTTATCTTCAATCACTTGTTATAAAGTTTTTTATACAAATGTTTTAAGTCCCAATAAAATTTGCATTGAATGTGATGCAATTTCTATCAAGTCGTTTGGAAAAATAAACTAGCAAGGATACATCACATGAAGGAACAATTGGCAGGTGAAAAGAGACCAAGAAGAGGAAAGTAGAAGGGACATAAATTAAAAACAATATATAGGGCCAGAAAGATGGCTCAGCTCAGGTGTATACTTGCAAACCTAGCGACCCATGCTCCAATCCCTGGAAGCCACCGTGGTGGAAGGAAAGAGAACTAACTTTTGAAAGTTGTCCTCTGCCACCTGTGACTAACATGTGTTCTCTCTCTCTCTCTCTCTCTCTCTCTCTCTCTCTCTCTCTCTCTCTCTCACACACACACACATACACATAAATAAAACATTTTAAATGCTCATATATATGAAAATGGCATATTTTGTATGTCAATTGAAAATTAATTTACAAAAAAGCAAATATCAAATATAAAAAAAAAACTGAACAGTCAAGCTTTCTTAAACAAATACCCTAAAAGATAATGGCACATGGGCATATGTTTTTTCCTATTCATATTAAGTGGAATGCATCTGCCTTTTAAAAACAATTGATAGGGGTTTGGAGGAGAAAGAATGGATACTTCTGTAACATAAACGTCCTCTTCTCCCCTCATCTCTATGTAAACTCATCTTTCCACAGAAGATATTCACTGGGAACAGCATCTCATGCTAAATAAAGGTAGGCAAAAAACCTACAGGATGAAAAAGAGTAAGAGAGTCTACCCAGATCTGAAATAAAACAAGTGCCTACCTACGAGTGACCTAGAGGCTGTCTTGAGATAGTCAGCAGCTACGCAGAACCCCCACAGAATGCACCCAAGATGGCAAGAGACTTAGTGACCACTTTAATAAAGACAAAAAATACAGGTTAACCAAACATCACACACACACACACACACACACACACACACACACACACAAAATACTTCAAATGCTTGCCATGGACAAAAATTTTTTTTCTTGCCAAGTTTTCAAAAAATTTGTGTGTATTTTATACTTAAACATGTCTTAACTTAAACTTGGCACATTTCAAGAATTTTGTAGCCACATGAGGCTGATGGTTGGAGTAATAAGAGTGCAAATTAAGAGACCCTGATCAAACTCAAGACTTTTTGTTTGGGAGAAGAGTACCTCAGAAATGGATAAATCCCTGTTTCTTTGGAATGTTCGCAGAGTTTGTGATCAATTAGGAATATTCTAAGGGATGCCAGATGCAATGGAATAAACATCTGTAATCCCTGAATGCCTGGAAGAAATGGGAAACATGAGACCCAAGACTTTCCAGAAACTTACAAGTCAGCCAGTTTGCCTTACACAGCAAAGGTGAAGTTACCCAGTCTCACACAAAATGGAAAGATGAGGAACTTGTACAGAGAGAGGCGAGGGGTGTAATACTGTAAAGGCTGCAGTTAGGTGTGGCAGCTCATGCTTGTAACTTCAGCACTCAAAAAGTCAAGAGGATTGCCACAAGTTCTACGTGAAATAGCCTGGAAATAGCCTGGTCTATGTAAAAAGTCGCAAGCCAGCCAGGGCAACATAGCAAGATCCTGTCCCAAAAAGAAAAAAAAATACTCTAGAGGTCACAGAAAGTGATATTCAGGTTATTTTATTTTCTCTCATGCATATTTATATAAAGAGAATCTTCTTGTGTTGATTACATTGAATACACAGCTCACATAAGAAAAATTAAGATGAATATTTAATGCTTTTGTTAACTTAGTCATTTTTATTTTGCAGTGTTATGGATCAAATCCAAGTCCTTACACACATTAGGCAGGTTCTATACCAGTGAGCTATATTTCCTGCTTTGTATTAGTGTTTAAAACAGGTTGGTTCCCCATTATTCTCTGAAGGTGACCCTGAAGTATCATTTTGCTTTTACTTAATATAAGATTTAGAATGTTTTAACTCTGCCATTTTTATTCTTATTTACACTACTTTATCTCATTCTTCCACAATGAATGGATTAAATTATTCTTGAATGTCTTTGACATGATAGTAGCAATCTCTAATAGTTTCCTTTCTTTCTGACAAAAAGCACTTCTTTCAGGCTCATATTTATCATCCAGACTTAGACTTGGTCATTGCTTCAAGGAGCTCTGTCTCCTTTTGGCAGGAAATATATTTAGAGCCTTTGATCTGGGCACTAGGACTATTTACTGAAACTTCTTTTAATTTTTTTCAGATAAGATACAACAAGAGCTCCTACTAGTACTTCCAATTCAATTATAGGATTTCAAGGTTCTTAACTTAAAAACATTGATTTTGTTCCCTTAGTTTTTCTTACATTAAAAATCTCAGTTCCAAGTGAAGCATGGTGACACATGGCTGCAATGGGATGGTGAGGAAGAGAACTGCCATGAGTTTAAGGGGATGCAGAGACCCCATCACCGAAAAAGAAAATACATCAGTTTTCGATGAGTTTTCCAGCCAGCATAATTGTAGATAGTAGTTGTCCCTTACATAGGAGACATATTTCCCAGAAGCTGCCTATGGATGATGCCAAATTCTATATATACACTGTTTTCCTATACATAAACCTAAAATAAAGCTTAAAGTAGGTCACATATATTAGAAACAATAAAATAAAACAGGTATACTCTAATAGAAATGGTGTGAACATGATTTCAAAATATTGTACTATACTCACTCCTCTTGTGGATATATGAAGTGATACGGAGCCTCTGTGATGAAAGTGAGGGACCCAGTGCTAATCTATGTAAGGGTTGCTTACACATAAGCCCTGTGCTACTTCAAAGCTTGAAGTAACCCAGTAACCCAGACAACTGCATGTACGTAGTGGATCCACTAGATAAAATGATGGTTTACTCCTAGGCGTAATGGAGTAGAGTTAAGTCGGGGTGTGTTTGTATGTGTATGCTCACGTGCATGCATGGGCACATGCTAGAGATCAAATTCAAATCTTTATAACATGCTCTACCAATAACATATAAACTCAGTGCCTGAAATTTTCTATTTATTGTCTTTGGACCACCATTAACTATGGGAACTGAAATCAAAAGTAAGGGAACACTACTGTATTTACTTCATCCAGTGATAAAGATAACCATTCCACCACCAATATAATTACTGGGAATGGTTCCCAATGAGATACTTTTTGTCTGCAAAGTATGACCTACTAGGAGCACTCAGACCACTTAATGGTTATGCTAACAACTAAGGAATAGATTTGTCTCATTAGTTTCTTTCTTTCTTTTTTTTTTTTTTTTACTTATTTTACTTTTTGTTCAATAACTACTTAAAACTTTAAAGGAACTAATGACAAACATATAAAACAAAGTTAAAGTTATAGTCAAATGAGGCTGGCCTTTTCTTATTTTCCCCCTTTTCCTTTCCCTTCCCATCTTCAGTACTGTTTCTTTTTATGTTTCCCCAAGAAACTCTTGACAGTCTAGTTATTCACACAGTGAGTATTTATGTATGAGATTGTATGTTACCTAGTATATACCTTCTGCAGGGTACACAGTAGTCAATGGGGATGTGATATATGGTATGATAATATCATGATATGACTTGCCCCAGAATGCAGTAATCAAACTGTAGTTTTTTTAATTAAGTCACATTTCATCCTGTGTTTTATGGGTAACAATTCTTTTTGTGTTGAAGGTATATTTCAAGTACTTTTAACCAACTAATCATCCCCATAACAAGTAGGAGTAGAACAAGATGTGCTGTTGGCCTGAGTCAGAACAAGCACTCCATAATAGCTTAAATGAATAAACACAGTAATGAGACCCTAACACTTGAAATGAAATAGACACAATAAGAGAAGAGTCCTGAAAGAACAAACTAGGGAGTCGTGTAATCACAACAGGCAAGGAGGGTGCAGGGTAGGCACCAGGCTGAACAGAATTCCCACCATTGTTTATGTGGCCCACTCAGCAAGAAGAAGTTTTATTCTGTGAAAAATGAGGGCTAAAAGGGAAAGTTAACCATTCTATACTGGAATAGTTAAAGGTAGGTAGAGACAATGATGAAGGAAGATGAAAGATATGAAAATATGTCACAGATTTTAAGAAAGCCCAAACTTAGAAGCACAGGAATGAAAAGCGAGCCAACTCAAAAGAAAGAGAGGTAGCAGAACAAGTGGCGTCACTCGGCCAAGGGAGATGTTCAGAGAAGTGGCAGCTTGGGGCAAATGCTGCAGAGATGCCAGTGCCTCGCCTCTGGACACCTTACCAAGCTACCTGTCTGCTCTTCTGTAAGATACGTTCCAATTCCTTATTGTCTGTCTGCAAGAAAAACTTTGTAACATCATTGCCAAGCGTCACATATATCTGCCGCTAACAGTAATTTCAAAACAGTTCTTGGAATGCTGACATATCTGAAGGCATGATCATTCTTCTTTTTGTTTATCATATTTCAAAAATCAAAGATAAATTTTTGTAACAGTCTCAATAAAGTGAGAGAGGAGAGGGGTCCCTGTGCCACAGCATCAGCATGTTCTTAGCTATAAACGTCTGCAAGGGATAAATATGCTAACATCAGGGTTTGGTTTTTTTTTTTAATCCCTAAATTGATTTTTTTTTCCCTTCAAATCACCTTCCCCTAGACAGCAGGTGCATTAATGGTTGTGCAACTTTGGGGAGTCCCTTTAGGGAATTTCCTGTTTTTCCCTTTTACATTTCACACCCATTCCTTGCTCCCGCCGCTACCATCTGCTATCTTTTTTCTCCTGTTCAGCATTGGCTTCTTCACACCCCACTCCCACGCCCTCTTCCATCTCTCTCCGTCTGTCCAACAGCCCTCTACTTAGATTGCTCCAATGCGTGTACATGGATTAAGATAACTTTTCCTATCAATTCACTAGACTCAAAAGAGAAACAAAATTTACGCGGCCTTGAGCAAGGCCTCTGTGAACTTGGTAAACATCGTAAGTGGGTGCTATACAACATAAGGTGCTGATTCGGGGAGCATTTTTTCGCTTTGCTGAAATGTTTTGGTAGCAGTGTATAAACTGTACATTTGTGGACATGTGTTTCAGGTAGGTATCAACATAAAATTATATCAAACGAAGCTTAATTGCCCTAGTGTTTTTACAACCATAGAAGAAAATATGCAGATCTTCAAGTTAAAATATAAACTGAAGCATGGTGCTTGAACACCATCAGCTGAGTGATATACTGCCAAGTAATACAACTTGCCATTGAAATTAACCTAGAAATTTAGAATAAAAACTTACAACCCACAGTCTATATAGATAGCTAAAAATGTAACCCAAAATTGTAAACCTTAAAACATTAAGGTTTTTATTGGGGGGTGAAAATGTTCTCAAACATGAAACTTTGCAGATCAATGTCAAAAAGTTAGACATACTTGATTGATAGAGCAGTGAAAAGACCTTGTCACAGGGTAGTGAGAGGCTTGTTGAATATTTTTAACTGCTAAATATTTGAACAAATAAAATTCATGCCATTAATTTACATCATTTGCAGAGACTGGAACCCTTCTCTTATAAGGTCAGCTTAGTGTGGGTTTCAGTGCCTGGTTTGTATCTAAATGGTGATTATCTTATTACTTAAAACCAAATCAATCCTCTCATCACTTTTGCTTGATTTTATGTAGCTCAGTGGGCCTCAAACTCAAGATTCTCCTCCCCCTACCCCATAAGTGCCGAGCATGAAGCACCATGTCCAGATGCTTTGAACATTTTTAAATAATTTCTTTGCAAAGATTACTGGCATTTACTAGCTATCCAAAGTGAAAAGGCAGAACATTGAAGTACCATACCACTCCTTCTATGTTAAAATAAGAAACGTGTACTCTGTGGTAGAAGTGGGTTAATTGAGCTATCATCAGCTCCCCTGACTCTGTGTCCCTCCATCAGCCATTACGTATCCAGAAAAGGGGGAGGTAAGAGATTTGGCAGTCATGTCAGTCAGTGGTTGTATAGGCATCATTTGTGTTACATACTTGGATTTTAAGATGTCAATGTTTGTTCTAGGATATAGCAGCAGCAGAAACATCTTTACGGTCCAGGATTAGCCCTCATCCAGAGCCTGAGGTGCTTTCTCTTGAGGTAAGATCCTTAACTCTGTTAGTTCACTGCATGTTCCATTGCTATATGTATTTCTCAGATTTACCTAATAAAATAAAATGATGGATTTGATTGATCTATTTATGTCCCTAGTACAATGTTTTATATTTAATAGATATTTAAGGCATATCTTGATGAAAAGAAACATTTTATATAGTATGCATTTTATAAAGATCTTGTGTCTTTTCATCATGTTACCTTGAAACAATGGTGTTGTTAAACCACAACAGAGAATGTGCTGTAGATCTTAATGAGACTGATACCAAACTAAATTTTTTTTTCTGCTAAAGCTATTAAAAGTATGAGCTCAGTCCCTAGACCAGCATTCAGCTGAGGCCATTAGATGCGTATTAGCGCCATGTGTGGTAGATTGGTGATGCAGGCTATAATTCCAGCATTCAGAAGACTGAGTTGCTGTGAGCCTACATACTGAGAAAACAAAAGAAAGGAAAAAAGAGAAAAGATAATAATGAAAAGATGCATATTACCATACAGTATAGTATGGGTTTATTAGCTCAGCTTTCAAGAACAGATTGGGAAGATAGTTGGCAAAAAATAAACCAGATTTGGTATCTGAATGTGTTTGTGATGGGAATTTACTACATATAGAATAGTTTCATTTTCTATTTTGTGACCTTTTTCAAATGTAATTTTCCTTTCTACCCAGCTGGGGATATGAATAGACTAAAATTAAAGGCTAAAAATTTGCCCCTCATTTCTGGTGCCATTTAGAGTACTAAGAAAAAGCAATGATCAAATACAGAGAAGAAAAACCCTGGTAACAGTTGTGTTGGTTATACCTGTTTCTGCTGAATTCTCCAGTACCTCAGTCTAATGCATGCAGGGTCCACACAGTAGGGTTGATCCAGCCTTGGATAGCAGAGAAACCCTCAAACTCAGGTCTCACATGGAATTTTTCTAAGCTACTCCAGCACAGCAGGATGACCTTTATCTTAAGTGTACCAGACTGCTTTGCAGACCACATGCATAGATATATAGATGACTCCCTCACACCATCTCCAACTGTCAGAACTGCTCCACTCCTTCATGCTTAGAGTGAATAATTACATGTTCCTAGTGCTACCTAACTCTGTGCTGAACTGCCCAATATAAAACTGATAGTGTGGATCTAATATACAGTGTCTTCCTGTCACACAAACCTTGGCAGTATGGCTTTCTTTGGCTTCCTTACATTGCTGCTCCCAAACCATCACAACTCCTACACACAGCAATGCATTAATGTGTCTGTAAACCACTGGAGTCAGACAAATAAGTATCTCAACTTCCAAGGTATTTATGTCATACCGTTAAACTGTGTTGGCTATTATATTTTCACCATTAGAAGAAACCTGAGAAAATGGCAATTTGTCATTAAGTGTCCTTTCAAAAGGCCTGCGGGATACTTATGAGTGAGAAGGCTGAGTCCTGTTATGTCTCTGACTTCATCCCAGGTCATATCATCTCATGCTACTTCAAAGAAAGTTGTTCATGTTAAATGACTTTGTTTTAATAATTTCAATATGGGTAATCTTGCTATGGGATTTGGAACATTAAACAAAAATATTTAATGAGTGTATCCATGAAGAATAAAACTGTTAATAATCACAAGCCTGGCCACAAGAGGGCGTGTCAAATCACAATAAAATTCTAAAACCTTAATTCTGCCAGGCTTGAGTCTAACTGAGAAATTTGAAAATTAACACTAGTAAGTAGCCAGATTTTTTTTCTAAAATTAGCATAAAATATTCTGTAGAGGAAATGCATTCTACATATATGTGTGTGAGTGAGCGTGTGTACACGCACACAGACCCTGAAGTGAATAAACATTTAGACTATTATGAAGAGCCAAGTTCAATTGCTTGATATGCTTTCTTACTTTTGGATTCTTTTTTTCCAGACTTGTTACTGGGCATTAGTAGAAGAATATATTCCCAAATGGGAGTCATTTCTTTTAGGAAGAGCACCATCTCCACTCACTGATGGAAACCAAAATGAAGCACAAAACACCGTTCACAATGCAGCAAAGTGAAAAGTCCTTCCCATCGTGTTTCGGGAAACCTCATAAAACTGGATATTTGCAAACTACAAAAGCACT
This sequence comes from Typhlomys cinereus, assembly GCA_023101885.1. NCBI lineage: Eukaryota > Metazoa > Chordata > Mammalia > Rodentia > Platacanthomyidae > Typhlomys > Typhlomys cinereus. The sequence continues at coordinate 715,853 of JALPQD010000084.1, read as the reverse complement.
CTCAGAACCTTGAGGAGCTGCATATGTTTATATTGTTCCAGTGCTTCCTAAATCCCAGGGTAGGCGGGATCCACCAAGAAGTCTCGGGTTGTCCTGTGTCTGCTTTTTACTGGTTCTACCAGTGCTTTAAAACTGATATTAAAGGCCAAATGTTTGTTAAATCATTTATTAACTCATGTGTGTGTCATATGTGTTATTTAAGTATTTAGTCATTCTAAATAAGTTAGCTCTAGGTTTTCTAGAACTTTCAATTATCTTGTTATGGGAACACACACAGAATCAAAGTGGTGGTTAGCATACCATTATGGTTTCCTTTAACAGATGAAGACAGCCATGTTTAGCTGATTTTGTCCAATACTAGTTATTAAAAAATAAATTCCTATTGTCACACACCTTACAAAAGACTTGGGAGAGTCCTAAATTAGAAAGCACTTAATAAGGAACCAGTCTGGAGAAGACTCAGCCAGCCTTGCTTTTGAGAAGTAGACCCATCAGATTTGAATTGGCTTAAAGATTACACCCACTCCTCGTTTTTCATCTTTCACTCTTTCCCCTCCTTTCTAGTGTTATTATTTCTAAGAATTAAAAGACAAAAAACTCAAAAAGTTGTAAATTAAAGATAACAGTTCTGAGATTCTTATTGTTTGCGTAGGCACTAGGAGAAAGAAGGAGAATGTTCTAAGCAGAGAGGCAGCCTCTACTTCCGCCAACAAAATAACTGTTACAGCACAATGAACTATTCTGAATTGAAAAGGGGCTTTTGTTTTCATTGCATCTAGTGAAAGATTCCTTCTCTTTTATTTCTAAAGCAGGGTCTCTGTATCCCAACCTGACCTTGAACTTGCAGCAATCCTCCTGCCTCAGCCTCTGAGTGCTAGGATTACAGGTGTGAGTCACCATGCCCAGTTGGCTTATGTTTTAAAAAGAAGACAGTCAAGTTAAACTCACACACCACAAGGAAAAAAAAACTCCACAGAGACAACCACTGTGCCGATATGTTCCCCAAAACTACCCTGTAGAGTGGGTGTTGGTGTGGGTAACAATAATGTTGTTTTCATAATATGTGCTGGCAGATTAGCACACTTCTCTGCAGTGTTAACAGTTGTAATTAAGAAATAAACAGCACAGGGTGTCAGTCCGATGACAATTTTATCTATAGTGTCACAATACAAAATGTCACAAAATATTAGAGCTGTTATACAACTATAAAAAGTAGTATCAGCTTAAAAGCCGAATTCACTTTTGAAAAAGAAGATAGAGAAAGAAAGAAATGAGAAAACTGGCATAGCGGCCAGAACAATTTTATACCTTCTCAAGAATGTTCTGTCATGAAAATAAATTGATAATTTTTTTCTGTTACATTACAGTTTGGTTTCTAGCCATCCAGTTGATTTAGCAGAAAAATGCAGGTTTCTTAGCAGCTCTGAATTGGTAAACAGATTTAGACATAGCAGAAAGGAACATGAGGAAGGGCTTTTTTTTTTTTTTAACATCCAATCTTTCCTAGCATATGCACATAAGAAGGTGAATGAAGCAAAGTGAAACTTATTTCTCTTTAGTCAAGTGAAAAAAAAAAAGGCTAAACATTTGTTAGCTGGTAAAATATTGTCAAGTAAGTAGGCACATTCCAAAGTGAAACAGTGGTTGGTACGTTAAAGTCCTCAAATATTTGAGCACACACTTCCTTTGAGATCTGTAAATTAAATCACCAGTAAGCTAGATTAAAATACAAAATGAATGGCAATGTAACCATCTCAGAAAAGGCTTTGTTTTTCTCTTTTTTCTCTCTCCCTTAATTGCCTCACTTGCTAGTTTTTGGGATTTTTTTTTTTAAAACTAAAATCTAATAAACCTTAATAGGTAATCAAGGGCAGAAGAGAAGGTATTTTCAGGCTTTGGCTGTATCATTTCCCCATTTTAGTCAATACTTCCAAAATTCTCACACATGACTTTATTCTTGGCCCCTACAGAGCTTCCCACCCTACCCCGCCTTGTAGACTGCAGCAGATTGCACCACATGGTGTGTTTTAAAAAAAAAAAAATCTCATAGGGTCCTGAATATCCCATTAAAGGGCTTATATTTCTCAGGGCAAATCAGCATTATAGAGGAATTTCCAAACATTGTTTTATGGGGAGAAGGAAAAAACATCTCTACAACTAGTAGGAATCAAATAAACTATGCTAATATTTGCCCTGATCAGTATCAAATCAGTATCTTGGCATACTATTCATGAAAACTATGAATTTATATTTTTCTTGTTTTTAAGAATAATGGAACTTTAGGGGGTTTCTTTTTTAAAAAAATTCTCAAAGATTTTTTTCCTCCAAAACTTCTTGAATTATTTGCATATATAAACATTCAAAACATTTTTCCACTGAAATAGCTCTGGTTTATGAAATTATTAAACTAGAAGATGACAGCAGTCAGAAGGAGTTGTAGTTTGCCTCCAAAATTGAAAAAAAAAAAAAAGTAATTTTAAATAGGAAGGAAAAAGCCTGAAGCCTCAGAGACCAGACATGCATTCTTCCTGGTATGCAGAGAGCTCTGGGTAAGTCCGAAGTTTGGTCCTGAGCCAAGAGCAGGTATTCCCACTTGCCAGTGACATCCTAAGCATCATCTAGAACTTTCTTCACAGTTTTGGCCTCTCCATAATTTTTTCTCCAGTACAAGAAACAAAGTGGTGATGTGGTCATGTTCATTTTTCAATAGAAATTAAAGTTTTGATACTTTGTCACATCTCACAGGACTGAAGGTGTGTCATATTACCAATTTCTGAGGGAAGCGCTAGATGTCCAAAATCTCTGAGGCACATACATGCTCCAATGCATTAAATTTAATGTGTGAGGCCATGCATTTGGCTTCTTCAGAAAATATATTCTTCCATTTACCTTCCATAGTATGCTCATTTACCCTAAACCAATTCCCATCATTTTTGTCTTTAAAAAGTCAGTCTTTTACTTAGAATAAAATCAGTTTCTCAATCCCTCTACTGAATTGTTTCAAGAAATGCCCAAACATAATAGCTGTGTGCTTTCAAGCAATTTTTAGTAATCACCTATTTTTTCCTTACTATTTCTACTTTAGTCAGGGTACTGACCTGTTTTTAAAAGTTACAGGTAAAAATCTACATTTCAGGGAAGGTAACAAGCAAGGAAGGGCTAGTGCAAACAAAAAGTGGGAACAGAAGAAGAGAGAACGGCTTTAAAAAAGCTTCAGGTTGGCCGGGGGTCTCTGCTCCACCACCCCCCCATGTGTGTTTTTGTTTGTTTCTCTTAGAGTTGAGAGGTTAATTTGTCTGCATAAGAAATTTAATTCCCCATTGCTAATAACAGAGTTTTCTGAGACTAACATAGGGATGTGTCAAACTTTGGCAATTAAGGAGAGGATTGATTTGGGGATTTGACACCTGGCATTGTGAGCGCCTTTTCTACGAGAACTGAGATTATATCCTTAGCAAAATCCAAGAAAAGGAAACCCACTCTAACAAAGGCAGAGGTTGAGAATACTTCCGGACATCACCTTACCATACAGAGTCAAATTCCCCTGCTTCCTCTTAAGTTACAACATTGTGAAGTTCTTGCAATTTGGAAAACTTCAAATTTGCACGTCAGACAAAGAGAGAAATTCTCTGAAAGTAGCATCTAGACTAACCACAGTGGATACTAATTATTGAGTTGTGAGAAAACCATGAAATGTACTTATCTTGGAAAGTGAGGGTTTAATATTTCCATCCTATGAAAAGTAGTCATTTAATCTCTACTCTCAAGGTCAAAGTGGGTTATTTTTAATCATGCCTCCTTTATTCTAAGTTATCAATGTAGAAATTTCTCTGATATTTTTACACAGCTCTAAGAAAAGTACAGTTGACTAATAGGTTAAAAAAGAAACTCTATGCATTTTGTCTAGCATATCTATTTTCTTTTATCTCCCAATACTATGCAATTGTTTTTCCTATCTTTTCTCCAGACACTTAGAAAGACTACAACATATTTTTGTTTTGGAATGCTCCATATCAGGCTACTTGCTCTTACACTGAGAGGCTCAAAAGAAGCTACCTCTAGAAAATGCTGTTATTTCATGTGTATGTGTGTGTGTGTGTGAGAGAGAGAGAGAGAGAAAGAGAGAGAGAGAGAGAGAGAGAGAGAGAGAGAGAGAGAGAGAGAGAGAGTGTACTGTGTGTCCTTGTAGAGGACCAAGGGTGACTTCAGGAATCATTCTGGATTGCTTCTACCTCCTTTTTGCTTTGCTCTGGGATTTCCCAGGCTCTACCCACCAGAGCAGAAAGTGCAGGCTGCTGCTGTTTCTGGATCTGAACTCAGGATTTTCGCTTGAAAGACAGTCTTAACCCCTGAGCCATCTCTTCAGCCCAAAATGCTATTATTTCTAACAACTAAAACAGGGTTCATGCCTTCTAGAAATAAGTACAGGCATGTGCTGCCTGATAAACTTTCCATCAATGATGGATTGCCCATAGCCACAAGCAGGTAGGAAACATTTGAACACCATTCATTCTTTCCTTCAATTTTGTTGGCTGTTACTGTGTCCAGGCACAGTTCTAAGTAACACAAATACAACAGCAAGCAAAGCAAGCAAATAAATCCATGTTCACATAATTTAAATTTTGGCAGAAGAAACAGGTAGAAGGGACTGTAGAAGTCAGAAAAACATGATATACTAGATAGCAAGAAGGGTATCTAAAATATCTTCTCAGCACAAGGAAACAAAACCATCCTGGGGGGAGGGAACTGGTCTACCTATTAAGTTTGTATGAGCGGAAATAATAATAAAAAATGTTAAAAAAAATAAAGCATTAAAATATATGCCATAAAAAAAAACATCTTCAGAATTTCTCAAGTAGAATCACTAAAACAGAATTTTTTCCTATTCAAAAATCTAGAATTTTCTGGTGAAACAAAATTTCCACTGTTGCTAGTTTGAAAGTTCTATAATGGATATGTTTATGATAAAAATGCAAAACAGGGTTGATTATGTGGCTCAGTTGGTAGAGTGCTTGACTAGTATGCAGGAGACTCTGGGTTCCATTCCTGGTATCATAGAAGATAAGATGTGGTAGTACACACCTATAATCCCAACATGGGAAGGAAGAGGCCACAGGTTCAGGAAGTTCGAAGTCATCCTAAACAGTTTAAAGCCAGCTTGGTATCCATGATATGCTGTCTCAAAGAAAATGCTAAATAATTCCTCACGACTTCAATATTTATAGTTCATATTACAATGTATATAGCAGACTTGGTCACAGTAGCCATATAAAGTGAAAATAACCCAAAAGTCTACCAATGGATGCATGAGTAAACTGTGATATCCATAATAGAATATTAGTTTCAGAAGGAAAGAAATTCCAACACATGCTACAATCTGGATGAGCCTTGAAGACACACTAAGTGAAATAAGTTGGATACAGAAGAACTAATATGTGATTCCATTTACATGAGGTTTGATCAGACCGAGTTCGTAGAGACAGAAAATAGAACAGTAGCTGTCACAGGTGGAGGAAGGAAATACAATGATTACATTGAGTTACAGCTTAGACCATGAATAGTTTCTGACATGGAGGTGACAGATACAGCACGAATATGCTTAATTTCACAGAACCCTATATTTAAAATTATTAAAATGGCAATTTCTCTGTTACGTACATTTTACTCCAATAGACCTAAGATGATGTCTGTTAATGACGTCTGTATATATGATGGATACATCACATGATAGAACTAAACAATTGGTGTGTATATGCATGCACACATGCATGCATTGTGTACATGAAACAGAGAGACACACACAGAAAATAGTGTGGTATAAGCACATATGGGCACATGTGGAAATCAGAGCTCAGCATCCGCTGCCTTCCTCAATCACGCTCCATGTTACTTTTTGAGACAAGATTCTTCACTGAACCTGGAGCTCATGGATTTTCCTTAGCTAGCCTGGCCAGCAAGACCTAGGAGACCTCCTGTTTCTACTCCCCATCACTGAGAGGACAGACATGCCTCCTCACCTGGCTTGTATGTGGGTTGGGGGTCAAAATAGATCCTCATGCTTACAAGCATGCACCTTACTGATTGAACCATCTCCCCTGTCCCTGGAGCTGAACAATTCTTAGGATCTAGTGAAGTCACAACACAGGACATGTTTGTGATAATGGTGGCATTTAACAAAGCCACTGCACTGCAAGTCATATAAAATAGAATCCATCAAATTAGATAATATAAACAGTCATGTGACTGACTTATGTATTTATTATTTTACACTTTTCATTGTTATTTAGAGTGTGCTGGGTTTTTTCCCAATGCTGGGGAATGAACTCAGGGCCTTGCCACTGAACTAAACCCCCAAATTCAGTATTCCTTTGATTTAGGTATCATCGACACCTCTTATTTCCCTAGAAGCAACTCATGCATCTCAAGTTCCTGGTTCTTGACTGCCTCATTTTCTCTCATACAGGATTGATCCCATCCTGCATTATGCAGCATGGCCCTGAGAGTAATCAACTACATGGCATGTGCACCATGCAGCCCAGATGCATAGTAGACTAAACCAGTCAGGTCTCTCTGCAAGCCTTATCTATCACAGCACAATTCCTCAGTAATGTTTGGCTGTTTGAACAGTGTATCATGTCGTTTTTTCAAATTCACTTCAACAACTGCTCTTGAAAGGCTGGATATGTCTAATAACCCTTAAAAAGTTCTGGTTCTCCAAGTCAGTCCCTGACTGCCACTCGGTTTCCTTAGTGAACTGAATTACAGCCCCCAATTGTCCAACAGAGCATTCTACAATCATGGGGATGGTGTTAATTTTTATTTCTTTTATCCCAGTAACTGCCTGTGCATAACCCTGAACATTTGAAAGAAAGCTAGTTGAACTGAAAGACTGTCATCTGACTTCCAATTACCGTTTTAAGTATGTTCTGCACGATTTGGGGTCTACAAACCTACTTTCACTTGTAAGTTTTGTGAAATTGCCACCAATGAAAAGTTCATACTGGATTTCAAAAACAGGACACACAAAGTGATATTACTTGTTACATTTTGTATGGATTACGTATTGAAATATTTCCAGTAGAACAACTTAACACATGAATGTTAATTTTGCTTATTTCTAATTTTATAAAATCGTTACTATAACACTCAGAATTTTCCCATTAACCTTATTATATTTCACTGTACAGAATTACACTAGAAAATTCCTAAGATTCTGTGCAGATCTGAGTCCGTAATTTTAGAACTATTATTTGAATATAATTATAAAGTTATAATTGATGAAATTGGGAAAAAACTTCCAAAGAATGCAAAGAAGGAATGTAAGTTTCTTTTATTTTCAGAGAAAAGTTCTCATGAATGACTTAGGCTGGCCTTCAACTTGCTGTGTAGTAAGGATGACACTGAACTTCTGGTCCTCCAGCCTTCATCTCCCAAGTGCTGAGATTATAGACACATGTCACATCTAGTTATATAGTGCTGAACTTGGGGTTCATATAGGATTAGATTTATATAGGCTTGAACTTGGGGCCATGCTAGGCAAACACTCTTGCAACTGAGCTACATCCAATCTGTGAGTACACGTCTAACATATATCGTGTGATATTCAATCATATTCAAGTATGTGTTCATTTCTAGAATCCCAAACCCAAGCTCGATGTCTACAGTAAAACTAGGATTTGCATTCTGGGCCAATGCTAGTTTGTTTTCTTATTTGACAGCGTCTTACTGTCTAATGATAGCTATTCTCAAAATCTTAGTCTGTACCAGGTTCCCTGGCTTTGAACTTACAGCCATCCTCCTTCCCTGCCTCACAAGTGCTGGGATTATAGCCATGAGCTACCATGCCTCATTTGACATTTGGTGAAAACATCACTAATGGTGAAACAGCAAGAGACTGTGTGCCATATAAAATAATTAGGAATTTGTTTTCTATCAGAATATTAAAAAAAGATGGAGAGTGAAATCAAAGAGTTACTTTTCCTCAGAGAACCTTGCTAATCCCTGAAAGTAACGTTAGTATTTGCTGATAACAAAGTATCAGCATGGGAAATGTACATTGCAGATCTGCTTGCTAGGGGATGAATTTATAGCCACACACATGCTAAGCGCTTGCTCACTACTCAATTATATCACTAACCCTAGATAACTACTAATCTCCAATTACAGATGGTAAAATGGATGGACATGTGACTGTCTTGTCACACCAGCAGCTTTCTTCATACACTTGAGACCTGGGCATTCTCAGCTCCCACTGCCACACCAGCAGGCTCTCCACAGCAACCACTGAGAAGCAAATCATGGTAAATTGGGCCAAAAGGAAACATTGCTTTCATAAATCATCTTTTTGAACTTCAGAAACCTAATAGGCTAAGGGGGTCCCAAATGGAATTATTATCACTAACCACTTGAGAGTTCCCAACAGAGAGCTGTCAAAAGCAGCTTTTTTTTTTAAACAAATGCACCAAATGCATTTTAACAAATGCAAATAACAAATGCACCCTGCTGCTATTGGCAAAACCAATGTCATGAGAAATGATGCTTTTGAATCAACCAGGTAACAAATTGTTTGATTAATACACTCACTCTATGTGCTTCCCTACTCAGAAAACTCCACTCACCACATCCTTGAAAACAGCTGAAAATTCAATTCAACAAATATTTGCTCCTTATATCCATAATGAACTAGAAATTATAGGTAGAGATAAACAATGTGCTTCCTTCAACAGCTCTTTGTATGTAGGCGGAGTCTTCTGTGAATATAGACAAAAGAGAGTGTCCCGTAGAGACCAAGGCAGCAGCCAAACAAGGCAAAAAGAGAATCACAAAACAGGCATGGTGGCACACACCTGTAATCTTAGGATTTAGGAGGCTGAGGCAAGATCTCAATTTGGAAGCTAGTCTGAACTCAGTAAGGAAACTCTAGAAGGAGGAAAAGACAGAAAGATGGGAGGGGGCTAGGAGGAGGTAGGACGTCCACCTCAGCCTGGCAAAGGGGTCTCAGTGGAGTGGGAGGTAAGGAATCTAGGGGAGAAAGGAGAAGAAATCTCATGTTTCACTTTTAGCAATGAGAAGAGGAGAAAATAGCCAAGAGACTTCCTATCTCAAGACAGGCAACACTTACATGCCCCTCTGACCTCTGCACTTACACATGAGGACCTGCAGTTCCTGTCTAGGGCTCTCCAGCTGTCTCCATGGAGAGAGACGCTCTAGCTGCAGGTCCATCTGGACTGATCCTCTTCCTCCTCAGTCCCTTGGCAGGACATCGCAAGTCACCCCCTCAAACCTACTCTTCCCATTGTCTTCTCTAATATCTTAGGTAGAAATCTCAGAATGACCCCCACATCTTATTCCTGTCCCATAGGCATAATCCATTGGCAAGTCAGATTGGCGTCATCTTTAAAAATGCCCCAAATCTGACAATTCCTCACCAGTGCCTTTGCATGGTCTGGATACTCTTGCCCACTGAGCTGTCTCCTTGACTGTTCTCTCTGCTTCCACATGGGTCTCTCTTCACCGCAGAGACCCTGGCATCATGTAAAATGGCTGTCACGCCACAGACTTCCGCCACTCCCCAAGACCCTTGAAATAAAATACCCTGTCTGGGAATCCTAGATACCTTGGCATTTTCAACCACCTGCACCTTCACCTGATGGCCCCAACCACAGTCACTTTCTTCTGGTGGCTCCCTCCCATCTTAGTATTTTGCTGCTTACTAGCACACCTGCACAGGGGGCTCTGCTCCCTTACTTCCCTCGGGTCTCCCCTTAAATCTCCCCTTTCGGCATGGGCCAGCTACCATCTTCCTTGATGGCCTTCTGAAAAAAAGGGTGTCCTCCTGGTGTCCCTTCAAGACCTGTGTTGTGATCTGGGGTTGTGTGCCTACTAAGTTCTTTGGAGCCAGTTTGTCCTGAAATAAGCACAATGACGGAGAGGAGTCTGTCACATCCCCACCATCATCAGTCCCTGCCATTGCTCACATTTTGCATACATTAATCAGGAAACATGACTAAGGAGAGAAATATTTAAGTGACAAAAAGAATGAATGCACAGAAGTGGCCCAATAGTCAATCAAGAACTTGGCAAGAATTCAGAAAAGGAACCATGGACCGAGGAGATGGCTCAGTCAGCAAAGCTTGCCTCCTGCGTCGCAAGCAAAAGGCCCTGCATTTGAGCCCCAGCACCATGTTAGGGAGGAAAAAAGAAGAAAGAAGGGAGGGAGGAAGGGAGGGAAAGTGTGTTAGTGTTGGTGCTTGCTTGCAATCTCCCCAGCACTGGGGAGATGAGACAGGCAGATCCGTGGGGCTCACTGGCCAGGCGTGTAATCTATGTGGCGAGATCCAGAACACTGAGAGACCCGTCTCAGAAACCAAAGTAGATGGCTTCTGAGAAGTGATACCAGAGGCTATCTGTCCTCTGGCCTCACATGTGCATGCTTCATATACACACGTTCCTGCATACACACATGTAAAAAAAAAAAACAGCCAGCAAAGGTTTTAAAAAAGTGCTTAAATCTCAGTATCAACCAAGAAAATGTGAATGAGCCCAAGCCACCATTGATCTCTTCATACATGGGAACAAATGAAGTGTCCTATTGCAAAGGAGATGGGGGAAATATCCTTCCATATGTGACTGAATGAATGTAAATTACCCCTTTGAAGGGTAATTGTTTGCACAGTGTGAGTGTTGCATATACATGGACATACAGAGGCTAGAGCAAGATGTCGAGGGTCTTCCTGTTTCACTCTCCACACTACTGTCCTGAGACATGTCTGTCGCTGAACAGGAAGCTTGCCATTTCAGCTAGGTTGCTCAGTGAGCTTGAGGGATCCACCTGTATCCTCCCTACCTCCGAAATGCTGGTGTTACAGGAACTCACAGTCATGCCCTGCTTGCTTTGCTTTGTTTTACTTAGGTGGTAGAGATTCAAATGCAGAGCAGAGCTGCATTCTTACCCACTGGGATCCCCAGCCCACTTTGCAGTTTTAGTGACCCACACAGTCAACAACAGTAAGAAAACACTAAACAGAAAACTCCAGATGGGAACAACGCAGGAGTTGTAAACAGCATGCCGTTCTGGATAGAGTTGAGACCTCTCACCATCTCATTCCATTCAGCCTGAGATGTCAACTGTTCCTTTGTCCAGATGCACAGGTCACATGCACTTCCCCCTGCAGTCCTGGTACTTAAGTCTGGAAGGTTGACTGTGGTCCAAGTAGCTCTCATGGCAGTGGCCAGACACTGGCAGCAGATCTGTGTCATTCACCTCCCCTCATCTCAACATGGAGGAAATATGTCTTCTCCACATCACCACAAGGGTCAACACAGGATGAAGAGCCGTCTTGTGAGCCTTTAGTACAGCCTATTTATTAAAGCATTTCATTATTAGTTACTGACACAGTCTTTCTGTGCTAATCAATAAGGAAAGTTTTACTATAGGCAAAGTTTTATAACCCTTGGTCCTCCACAGGGACACACAGGGCCCTCTGATACACACACACACACACACACACACACACACACACACACACACACAATAAATGGATGAAAGAATAAAGTTTAAAAAATATATGCAGGGATGAGAAACATAGCTGAGTTGATAAAGTGCTTTCCTAAAGGGCACAAAGTTCTGGATGGGGGTCTATTCCCAGCATTGCATAAACCAGGGATGCTAGTAATCCCACAACAGCAAGGCAGCAAGATCAGAACTTAAAAGTCACCACTGACTGCACAGCAAGCCGGAAGGATATATGGGAACCTGAATCTTAAAAAAAGTTAACTTTTCCAACTAAATAACAGATAATAAGAAGTACCCAGGATGAGCCCCAAGGTGAATTCTCCATCATTTAGAACTTGGGGTGCATGGTTCAGGATGCCAGCTACCATATCTCCTCTTCACAGGCAGAATCAGGCTTGTGGAAGGGATTCTCTGGTCACTTGAACACAAATTTGAAAGGGCAAGTCCAATTCCCCTGTTTTCAACTTCTAAAACTGTAACGTTTCTTGACATTTCTACAGTTGCCTCTTGAAGTTCAACACGAATAGCTGCTGCCACTTTGGGAGTGCCCGGTAATGTCTATCACAGTACAAGGATGTATGTCTCTCTGATGACATCTAAATGTTGATCTTGTAAATTCTGCAGCAACACATAATGCAGTACAAAGAACATGCCAAGGACCATCAAAACATCTTTTTCAAAAAAAAATCTGGGTTTAATCTAAATGTCAAATCAAACTTAAAGGAAAACAAATTGCACAGTCTATTTAGATGACTCCAGCTAATTAATTTCCCCATTGATAATATTTTGAACTTTGGACACGAAGAATGTTAAGCGCTTTATTTCTGTTGTTACTTGCAGTTGCTAATTTCCAAAGCAAGTTAACTGTACAAATGAAAAAAAAAAAAACTTTTAAAGACAATTTCTATTTTTGTCCTAAGTGGGAATTTCCAACGTTAAATAAATCTATCTCTACTGTGTGTTGCTTGTGCCAAGATGTAAAATTTTTAAAACGCTGCCATCTGAAAGATAAATATATCGTTCTCTACCTTCCTTTTGCTAACCTGTGAGGAAAAAAAAATCCATCCATTTTAACAAGCCCTTCCAACTTCATGAGTATATTCTGCACACTTCTTCCCAGAGTCACGTGCAGCAGATGCTGGTGGCGGGCCAGCGGCATCCACATCACTTCCCCACACTTTGTCTTCACTGCAACATGATTTAATCAGGTGTCTGGATTTTTCTTTAAGCCATTACCCATGAAGTGGGAAGATGGCTCAGCAACTCTTATAGCAGAAATAAAAAGACTAGAGTTTGGGATTCCCAGATCCTATGTGTATATATATATAAAATGGTAGGCAGATGTGGTGACCAACCTATAATTCCAGCACCAGAAGAAGGTGGAGCCTGGGAATCCCTCAGAGCAAGCTGGCCACCAGACTAGCCCTGTTGGCAAGCTTTGGGTTCAATTAGGGACCCAACCTCACAAGAGTAAAGTGGAAAATTGACTAAGGATGATACCTGATTATCAATCTTGGGCCTCTACATACACAGGCATACAGTGCTTGTGAATCTGCATATGCATAATACACATATACCTACACACAGTCATACATACACCACATATACATAACAAAAATAAATTTATTGCATGCTTCAGGATAAAGGACCCATCCCAACTGATAACTACATAAAGAGTTTGTTGCAGTTTGCCTGTTGTTAATACAAACCAAACAACTTAGGAGAACAATGGATTTAGTCTTGCTTGTGATCCTAGTTACAATCCATAGTTCAGTTTGGCCGGAGAGTTCATATTAACATGTCCACGAGAATTGTTGAGAGAGGGGCAAATCGCACTTGCTAAACTGCAGCTCTGCCAGAGTATAACCCAAGTACGCCAAGCTATTGAACCAGCTCCCTCCATCTTATCCACCTGCCCATCAATTAGAAAATCTCCTGCAGGCTTGCTCAGGGCTTGCCTTAACTAACTCTTCACAAGTATACCCAGAGCTCAGCCTTCAATTGTCAAGTTGACATCCATCTATATCTAACTGGCACGATGTGGTGTAATTCTGGCTAATTGGGTCTCAGTCTCTTACTCCAAAGAGAGAGAGACATTTTGCCCACATGGGTGTGATCCGTCCAAGCTATGTGGTTGAACCGTCCCAGGCTCTTTCTAAAGTCTGAAGAATGACTTACAATGGAAGGACAGCCACCTAGCACATCACACAGAGTCAGACTTGAGGCTCCTGCTCTGGTTTCTCAAAATATGAAATGCTCAGGCCTGGGAAGATGGCTCAAGGTTGTTGAAGCCTTTGCCTCAAAAGCTCAAGAACCCAAGTTCATGATCCCAGATCCTCCATAAAAATGCTAGACACAAATGGCAACAGTCTGAGCTTCAGGCACTGGAAGAAGGAGCCTGAGAAATCCCAGAGCAATGCATTAAGGAGGTGTAGATGATTACAAAAGTCACATTTGGACCTCTTCAGGCACATGAGGTGTACTCTTCTACACACACACACACACACACACACACACACACACACACACACACACACAAAATATGAAATACTCAATGCCTTTCTCGATGATGCCCCTTGAGTGCTACCTTCAGCCAAGAGCTCTATTGACATATTAACTCTGCAGAATTTCAAGCACAACCTGAAAACCACTACTTGCTAGACTGAAAGATTGAACATAGATGAGTGTGACCCTCCCCAAGCAGCTCATCAGCGACACCATCCATGTCTAACTTGATGCGAGACCAAGCAAAGTTCCCAAGAGTGCAAGTGTCTGGAAAGCTAGGTTCCTACAGCTAAAGAAACTAAAGGGAGAGAAACACCCAAAGTGGGGGAGAGGAATGATGCCCCATTAGAAGAGGGGAGGGGGGACCTCACACATTGCAGTTTCACACATCATTATCCCCAATGCATTTGGAGGCATGACTAGAAGACGTCAGCTGCTACCAAGAAAGATCTTCACATTCTGGCTAATTATGAAACAAGCTGTACTCTTAAAAAGGCTGTCCAAATGGCTAAAGTTCTGAACACATCCACAGGCTGGGCTGACCTATATATTTCATGGCATGGTCCGACACAGTGTATGTAAGCAGATGACTGCTAGGGTAAAAGCATCGGCACACAGAGCTGCTGATCCAGCCTCATGCCTAGAGAGAGAAAAAATACAGAGAAAAGACTCAATACTGACAATACATCTTTTTATGGGAGAGGAAACCAAGACAACCCTCATTTTACTATTGGTCAAAAATCACTGAGCAGAGAATATCAGAACTGCTCTGTCACTTTCTGTCTCTATTCTTTCTAATATCTAGGGGACAAACCACACGCTTGACAAAAGAAAAGGTAGGCAGGATTTGGCTTCCATTTTCAGAGGGGGTAATGAGAAGAAGATAGCGTGTTTGACTGTAGAGACATCTTAAGTTCAGCTCCTTGAAAAAAAGAACTATGAAATTTTAAGATGAGAATAATGATATATTTTATGTAAAAGAGTTATATGCTTAGCTGGTGATATTTAAAGCAAAATGATCACAGCATATGTTTGTTTTCTAGGATCTGCGAAGTGACATTCGATTTTAGAACATTGCCGGGCACGTAGTAGGCATGCAGATACTGGCTGAAAGAGAATTTATTAACTAATTGCTACAAAGAAATAGATGAAAAAGATGAAGGCATATTGTTTACTCATCCCAATAGCGAGAAAAAAAAACAGGCCTTTTTTTAACTTCTAAAAGTTCCAAATAACTTTGAAGTCTTTTTGCTATCATTTTAGAATAAATTATTTCTATTTTATTCTCAGGTAATACTGAGGTTTTTTTTAAAACTGACAATTTTTTTGAACTAGCAAATATATTTTTAAACAGTTTCTAAGGCTAAATTAAACTTGATAATTACGTGTAAATTATGAAGTGAGTGACAATTCTATTTAAACTCTGAAACCCTTCTATGCTTATTGGTATTCTTAATACAACTTGAATTTTAGAAGAATTTGAGTGAATTAGTCTAGGCATATCTGCTTGCCGTGAAAGCTTCCGTGGGTTTATTTCATATTTGCTTTTGGCTTTTTTTTCATCTCATAAGTCTAATAATTCAACAATTTCCATTAATAGGATACCATACCACATATACCATAGGAAGTGGCACAAAGTGTATTTCATTTCACTCTGACCTCCACAAGTACTGTTTCTTCAAAGCTCGTCAAATCCAAGTCTTTGAAAATGCATACACTGTAACAGATTTTTTAAAAACATGATGGAAAATACATACCATCCAGCTAAACACGCTCTTGATTTAGAATCGAGGCCTATATGTTTCTATTTCCATAGTGACTATTGCTGTGGGATCGACATGTTTTAATTTAGATATGAGATTATAAACATCATTTGGAGACAGAATTTATGTTCTTCTCCTACAATCTCTGAAAATTGATCAGTGTAAGTGCTGAACAGAAGCAAATTCTGGAACCAGATTGAGAAAACATTTGGCTCAAGGGTCATTTGTAACTAACAAAAGGTGATGATCTGATGTTGGTTCTCTTATTACAATAAATCACAGAGTGTTAAGCCTTAAAAATAACTGAATTTTCATACTTTGTGAAACAAACCAAAGAAAGGATTCCTAATCAGGCCTTCTTGGGAGCCTTTAGAGAATGCTAACAACTAATTGTCTGAGAAAGAAAACATTGGGTAATCAATAAGAACACATTCTATGGACATACTTGTCTTTCTTTAGAAAGTTGTAATGAGACACCTCGTGTGACTCAGGTATCTTAAGGATGGTAGTTAGAGTGTGACTTGTATCCAGGTCACAAAGCAAATAGAATCACTAGAGGGCACATTATTTTTCATTTATTAACTTTTCTCAATGACTTGTGCTGAAGCCCATTTCTCTGGTGCTAGAGAGCCACACTGGTTGGGAGTGGGGGAAGAGAAGACAGGGCTGATGGAAAGTCTTGGGGTGTCTGTGAAACGAGGACTAACTGGGCTTTGGGAGCATCTCAGGGGTTAAAGCCTTTGCCTCATCGGCAAAAAGACCTCAATTCAGATTTCCAGATCTCAAATAAAAATGCCAATTAGATATAGCAGCAGCCTGCAATTCTTGCCTTGGAAGGCAGACCTGGGAAACACCAGTGCAAAGCATTGAAAAGGTAGAGCAATCCATGATGATTCCCAAAGCCCCCATTAGGCCTCCACAGTGCTTTCCTGTACCTGCACACACACACACACACACACACACACACACACACACACACACACACACACACAAAGAAAGTAAAAAAGAAAGAAAAAAGAACTGTTTAGTCCTCAAAGCAGACCTTCTGGAACAGAGCTCTACACAGACACACCTCTGAAACCTGTTTAATATACAGAATGGTACAACTTAGCTGGTGCAGCAGCTACCACATCACATACCCTGTGACCCACACTATTAAAAAAAACAAACTGGGCTTGGTAGTGCACACCTGCAATCCCATCTCTTGGGAGGCAGAAGGCAGAGATTAAAGTTTAAAGCCAGTTTGGCCTTCAAAGCATGACCCCATTTAAAATAAATAAATGCACCACACAATTAGGGGAAGTCTTCAACACAGCTTTTGCTTTAGACAAGTAAGATTAGTAACCCCTAATCGATTCAACCTCTCCAACTCAGTCTGATTGCTTTTTTTTTTTTTTTGGTTTTCTCTCTAAGAGTAAAGCCAAACTGAAGGTTTCTACAACTGCCCTACTTTCAGATGCCAGCTCCTTAGCTCGAGATGGTGTGCAAAAGGGAAGCCAACAGTGTGTAAGGAGAGGAAAGACTGTTAAGAGAAGCCATCATTTAGTTTAATTAATGGTTAATGAGACCCGTCAGTGGTAGCACAAGCGTAAGTGTGGATTATCAGGTATTTGTTGAAGACCTTCAGCAGTTTGGTGATGTGTGTCCAGCATGCTCTTCAAACGGACCATGTTTAGAAGTCCCAGTTAAGTTGGTTAGTCCTTTGCAGGGCTATTCAGCAGAAGCTTGCTGGGACTCAGGAGACCAGTGAGTCAGACCAGAAGGGACAACACATCCAGTCATTCAATACTTCCTGAACCCATATACTATGCCAGAGAAGTGCAGCAGGAAAGAAATCATAGGAAGGTCATTGCCCTAGTCATTTAACACAGGGAAATAAACGGTAAGTAAGGTAATGAAGGATGTGTGTGGGAGGGACAGGCAGCTAGAAATGCTACTTTGTGTTGTAAGAAGTTTCATAATTCAAGTAGTCTGGCAAGGGAAAATCTCCCAAGATCTCAGAGGTCAAGATATATGCAAACACCTGAAGAAGAAAATGATCCATAGAGAAAAAGGTCCGGAGCAAAGCAAATGTTCTGAGGCAGGAACTTGCTGGGGAGAAGGACAGAATCACTTTGGCCAGAATAGCTGTAAAGAAGAAAAGCAAGTAGACACACTCAGGTCAGTTAACTTGAAGGGAGACAGAGAGAAAAAAAAAAAGAAGAAGAGAAGGAGGAGGAGAGTTAAGCATGCACAAAAGGCCAAGTGTGCCGCAACATGCATGTGAAGGTCAGAAGACAACTTTCAAAAGTTGGTTCTCTTGAAAGCAGGTGGCCAGGTTCACATGTACCTTCACCACCGAGCTATCTCACCGACCTCTGGATAGACTCTTCGAGGAAATGCAGAGGTGCTAAATCTAGTGTCAGAGCAAAGGATAGCTCAGGCAGAGGGAACTGCATGTGTTAGAAACAAAGGTGTGTGGCTTGCTGCAAAGGCTGAGAGAATAAAAATCACAGGAGGAGGAGTGGGAGGAGGGAAGAGGCCACAGCTGCAGACTGGAGGCAGACCAGACCGCTAAAAGGAAAGCATGAGACTGTGATCCCAGACGGGGGAAAATGTCAGATGTGAAAATGGTGGTGCTGATACAAAGCGTTGGGTTTTGAAGAAAAACAGGTCGCATGGAGCATCTGGCAGAAAGCAGCACTGGACTCCACGTTAGGGATGGGTAGCCTCTGGCCATGTGGACCAGGGCAGGAGGTGGCATGGGCAAGTGGAAAGGGCATGGCACAGAGTCCTATCTGCTCCAAATGACTGTTCATGCAGTCACGGCTGGAGTCGAACCAGAGCCTTTGGAAGGCCTTTGTTTTCCCTAACTCTAGCACGCTATGTGCCTTGCAGGTTGAGAGAATTAAAAATAACATTCATCAAAGTCCATGTGCATAGCAAATGCCAAGTAAACTATAATTATCATGATAAATATATACGTTCTGCTCATTTTGGTTTCTGTGCTCTGCTTTTAAGAGCATGGGCCGAATGACAGCTATGCTTTCTTCTACCTTGCATTTCATTTGCGACACACAATTTTTCCCAAGTAAAATGTTCTGAACTTTTTTCACACCTTGCCCTTACAGAGGTTAAGTGCCCACAATGTGCCAGGCAAAAAGCTCAGCATTGGACCCACTCTGGTGACAATACCATAGTTCCCCAAAGGCACTATGGTACCTGGAGTACCCTTGGGGAACAAACCAGAAAAAAAACGACAACGAAATGCATGACCCAGAAAACCACAAAGGAAACAATGGAAGAAATGTGCAATGATAAAGGCAGAAAGGAATGGAGGGAGTCCGGCATAGATGGAGAGGGAGGAAATAAAGATACTCTATGGCCAGTGAGATGCTCAGAGGGTAAAGGTGTCTGCAAACAACACTTGTGGCCTGAGCTCAATCCTAGGAGCCCACCGCATGGTGAAAGGAGAGAACATTTCCCAAAAGTTGCTCTCTGATCTCTACATATGTGTCTGTATGTACATTTGTATTTTTTTCTCTTCCTCTCATTTGCATAAAATATTAAGGATAGATTTTTTTAAGAATAAAAAGGGGCTATTGAAACTCCTTTTTCAGTAAAGGCTTTTCCGAACAGGCTTGACTTCTGGGATAAGCGGGAGACAACCACAAGAAGGGGCTGGAGAAGGAAGTAACAAACTTCTCCTAGGACAGAGCTGAAACCCAGAAGCACCTGGTGACCAGGAAAGAACTCAGGGAGCCGGGCAGCGTGGCTCACATCTGTAACCAGCAGAGGGGAACCTAGGCAAAAGGATCTTGAGTTTGAGACCAACCTGGGCTACAGAGAAAGAAAATTGAAGACTCCCTAAGCCTTCTCTCTTCGGTGGTAAAGACTGCATTTATTTTTGCATAGGACAAGACTTAGAGCACTGGAGCTATTGATTTCCCACTATCTATCCAGAAGCCAATGCAATGAGTACCTTTAGCTGAGAGTGGCCACTTGTGAGTTCTCCAAAGCACACTTTGTGGGTTGCAGTTGCCAATAGCAGCACACTTTTTTTTCCAAGAATATTTTTTTTGCAGTCTATGTCCAGGGGTCTAATGTCAATTTTATAGATTTGAAAGAAAACCACAGAGACCCTGTGTATCTTCTTCAAATTAATCCTACACCTACAGTTGAAATCCTGTGTTTACTCTACCTCACTCACTCCTCTGCTAGCTCTCAACCCTGAAGAACACTTCACATTTTACTGCAGACATCTCAAAGGTGAGCAACATATAGGAAAGGGAAATTCTGGTCAAGAGGACAATTTTAAAATAAAAGCCAAGTATTTTCATGAATCAGCCATGATCATCAAACAACTTGGGTTTCTTGCATCTCCCCCCACCACCACCTTGCCACCGCTTAACTTGGCAACACCTTCTAGCTGTGATTGCACGCGCTGACTAGTGCTAACCTGTAGGGACTTGATCTTCTAGGTTAAGTGTGTGAGCCCATATGTAGAGTTATGAGCACATGCTTCACAGTATTCAAGGCAGAAGGAGTCACTTGAAAAGGAAATCTGAGAGCTTGTAAGATTGCAGGCAGCTCAAAGGGTCAGGCACCTACTCGCTCACCTCCTAACCTGAGTCCTGTCCCTTGAAGTCTACATGGTGGAAAGAGAGAACTGACTTCCGAAAGCTGTCCTTTGACTTCCACCTGTGCTGCTAGCATGCATATCTTCTGTCTCTCTTCTCTTTGTCTCACTCTGTCCCTCTCTCAAATGAATAAATAAATAATGAAAAGAGAAAGAAGTTTTAAAAGAAACTTGACCCAGGAAGGTGTTCTGTTTGTTTTCTGATGTCTCTTAAATAGTCACAGGATAGCATACATTCCTGTTCTTACTTTTATGATTTAGCTTCCAGGATGGTCAGTGTTTGTGGAAATACATCACTTCCTTCAGTAACCTTTATGCTACTATATTTTCTCCTATTTCTTTCTTTGATTTTCTATTTCTACTGATAACCTTACCCACAACATAGGAGTCTGGATAATAATAGAAGAATGCATGTTTGTAAAAAGAAAGAAAAAAAAAAGGACATAGCTTTTAGTTCCAAATGAACACCAACTTCTAGGATTTAAGTTCTTCAAAATATAAGCATAGAGCTGGTCACAGTGGTACATGACTGTAACCCCAGCTATTTAATGGGTTGACAAAGGAACAGCCCAAGTTCTAGGTCAGCCTGGGTTAGAAAATGAGTTCAAGTCCAGCCTGGGTAAATCAGAAGAGCCTTGTCTCTTACCTAACCTACACAAGGCAGTTCCCAGTGCTTCTCCCAAGTTTTATATATATATATATATATATATATATATATAATCAGGGGTTTCTAAGTACAAAGACATACTTTAACCCATTTCAGGGCTTGATCGTGAGTAATTGTCTTTCTGGACAGTATGTTGAGGGGTCTCACTTTTTAGCAGACTGCATTTAACAAATAGTTACTACACCATGAGCATATTGGGTAGGAAAAAGAAGCACATTATCCTGAGAGGTCTTCCTAGGCAAAACTGCCATCAGTCCTATTGTGGTGTGGCACCTTTAACCTCTCCCTTCCCTGCTCTGCCAGCCCCAATTTTGGTCATGTCTCCCCCAGAAAACATTCTAAATATAAACACAAGGTGTGAGTAGATTTGTGATTACTTTTTCAGGTGTTTCCCCCCCCCCCCGTAGGCTCTTGTTAAGTAGCCCAGGCTAGACGTAACTCTCATTCCCCTGCCTCCACCTCCTGAGTGCTAAAGGTTAAGATTAGAACTCCTGCCCCATGCTCAGTTTCTGCTTTGCTTGCTTTGAAATAAAATTTTTGGAGGGAGAAAATTCTATCCACAGTCGAGCGTTGATTTACAAACCTGTAATTCATGCAAGTTGGGAAGTAATAAGTATTGAAAGTTCAAAGCCAGTTTGCACCAGAGAGAGAATTCCAGGCCAACCTGGGGCTCCAGAGATCTCATCTCAGATCCCCCAAAAGATAAACAAGTTAACAAGTACAGTTAAGAGACAAAGCACTAAGTATGCAGGTTATGTCTACTCGGAAGATTCCCGGAACTCTAAGATGCAATTCCAGTCAACCTGATAAAATGCGGGGGAAGAAAAGTGTGACCTTACACTTTACAGACCCTCGTTTCAAAGCATTATCAAGGTGAGTTGTGGCCATAAAGATGACAAATTCAAATGCTGGGTTTCGAGGTGCAGAAAAAAACGGTTCACATGAATTTATGTGAAAAGAAAGGCATAACAATGGGGTTGCTGAGAGGACAAAGGGAGGGTGGCAACATCGATTTAGAAGGGTAGCATGTGGGAGTGACAGGCTGCTCCATGGTCTCCTTGGGACAAGTGACCTTCAGTTATTTGCAGCTTCACCACCAGACTACAGGAGCCAGTTCCAGAGAAAGCATCCACATGACCTAGTTAGGATTCTATGTCTATGCCTGGCTGACGAGTATGGGGTTATGAAGGGAGGGTGCATCGCAGAGCATAGTGGTCTGTGTTTAGAGGGGAAAGGTGGCAAAGCAAAACCAGAAGGTTGACAGCCAGGGGAGAGGACAGCAGAGGCTGGACCAGCAAACAAGAACAAGGGAACCATCCCAACAATTGCTAAGTTCAGTCATCCTTGGAGCCGCCGCCCGTGCTAGAAACTTGTGTAACTGTACACTCTGTCTTTCCCTTCCCCGCCACCACAGCCAGGTCCCTGACTTCTGTGACTTCAGGAAGTGTGAGAGAAAAGAGTGGTATCCTGGAAAGCTCTCACCCAAAAGTCTGTGAAGAGTCTCAAGTTCCTAAGACAAGCAAGCACCTCCCTGTGGAAAATATGGCCTACCCAATATAACTGCTAAACAGCCACATTTAAGTCAAGGATGTGTTGCTTCGGTGATTCCATCTGGAGACTTGGCTGGGAAACGCACGGTTGAAAAACATGGCAGCGATATCTCTTTCTATAAAATTTTTCACTCTGATCAATTACCATTCCATTTGGTGGGAAAATGGGATGTGGGTCAAAGGCCTACACCATTCACTGTCCAGGGGGTGCTCTTTATTTTTTATGGACTATCTCTAAAAACGCCTTCTCTGAGCCCCAAGCAAATTTAAGTTCGACCAGCCAATGGGCAACTGGGATTACAAGGGTGCTTTTAAATTTAAATTCAACTGGATCAATTCAAAGGGGACAACTGGAAATTGATCTGATTTTTTCTTAGTTCTTGAGTGCACTAGAGACTTTATTGGCACCAACTAGAAGGGCTCGCCTATTTCAAGCAGCCTTACTTCGATACCTCCCATCTCTTTTATTTCCTCTGTGTTATTTATTATACTCTGAAATGATTTCATTCCTTAGTTTATCACCTGACTCCTACTGTTAGGATGGAATATTGACAAGGTCCAAATAAGGCTTGCTCATGATGCCTTCCACATAACAGGTCTGCAATAAATACTTGCTTTTATGACTGAATTCCTACAGAATGGAGTCTAACGTGACTCCTTGGAAGCCTATATCGGTTAACCTTCCCAGCCATGCCTAAGAGAAAAAGCAAGATACTGGGTTTTTAGGACAGGCATGCTGGTGTACCCCTATAATCACAGCACTTGGGGAGGACATACTACAGTTTCCGGGCTATCCTGGTCTAGTCTACACGGTGAACTCTAGGCCAGTCAAAGCTACACAGCAAGACCCTGACTTCAAAGCCAAAACAACAAAAGAGCTATCCACTGCGCATGAGCACGCAGCAGTCAATCAAGCAGATGAGGCTCTGCCCTAGCAGCGCTTACACCACTGTATTAGCTAAAGGACACTGCAGTACTACGCTCTGGTGACTAAGTATCCCAATACCTGAGTGGGAATGATAGCCAATAGCAGAAAGAGTAACAGCTGTCATTTTCCTGCCATCCGTGCGCCACTTTACACATTTTATGTCATTTAAATCTAGCAGCCTTACCAATGGTAAAGATCATAAAGACAAAACGAACAGGCCTCTGGATGCTAAGAGGAATTACCTTCAAAGAGTTGATCAGTGTTGAAGGCAGCTAGTCTCCCGCGAATCCTCAGCCCAAGAGTGACCACAGAACCAGGCCACCCCCAGCACAGCAGCCACCAATAGGGTTATATTTCCCTAGGCCCTAAGCCATCAGAAGACCATTCCCTTAGGCAACTAGGGGATTTAAAATCACAACCAGCCACCCTCTTGGGAGACACTGCACCTCCCCTCCCCGGTGATAGTGATTGAAATAACTTACAGAATGCCGGTGGGCAGCAGGAGTTTGACTTGAGCCATTTTGGTGAATCCTCTCTTGCTTTAGGTTTGGTGAATTTTCGTCTCTCTAGTGTCCGACACGTAGAGCAGATGAAACTAACTCATGGTCCCAGCAGAACTGGGCTTCCAAGTCGGATTTGTTAGCATCACGCCTCATCATACTCAACAGTACCCAGCAGTCATGAACCTACACTCACATCACTTCTGCACTTCTACATCAGCCATTGACAATCCATTCTTCCATTACTAATGCCTGCTGCTCTTTGCAGTCCCAGCCGTCACTTCTGTGTAGTATCAGTGCACAAAGAGACTTATTTAAGGCATACTCTATCCATGTGAATTCCTGAACAGCCCAAGGCACATCCAGTTTCAGTCAAAGCAGGGTGTCATGACATCATGCACAGGTCTCAAATTCTCTGTCCTATTTGAGTATTCTCAAATTTAGGAAGGTCTTTCCTAGCAATGCAACAACTGAGTCCACAAGGAAGTCCTAGTCTCACCTTCAAACCAATTATAAAGTCTCTTCTCCATTTTTTTTTTTTTGTTTGTTTTTTAGAAAAAAAAGTCCTGGGTAGAGCTCTCATTGGCCTCTTTTGGGTCAGATGCCTGAGCCCAGTATGCTGCTGTGCTTTGATTGGCCAGGCCTGGGTCACAAGCCTAGCATGGAGGCATGGAATAGCTCCCACCTTAAACCATATGGACTGAGAGTGGGGGAGGGGTGACATCTCGAAAGGAAATGTTGGATGTTGTTACCAGACGGGAGAATGATGCTCAGCAGGCAAAAATAACAGATGTCCACTACACACACCAACTCAGACTGGATCCAACCTCCAATTTCATCTTGGTATTGTGTAGAGATTGCTGTTGGATGTGTTTTTCTCCCTGACTCAACTATAAGCCCCAGAACACAGGCTATCTCTCCT
Source organism: Typhlomys cinereus (assembly GCA_023101885.1). Taxonomy (NCBI): domain Eukaryota; kingdom Metazoa; phylum Chordata; class Mammalia; order Rodentia; family Platacanthomyidae; genus Typhlomys; species Typhlomys cinereus. The sequence continues at coordinate 690,885 of JALPQD010000084.1, read as the reverse complement.
TCTTAGGAACACCAGCATTCAGCAGAGTTTGATGCTGAAGAATTGTTTAAATTGTGTCTGTGGGATGGATGATCCAAAGGATTAAGTAATTTTCAAAGAACTGGCAACATGATTTCATCTTTCAAAGGCAGCCTCACTGTGAGGGGGAGAGGAGAAACACAGATGTTTTCTCAAAGTGGAATCTGCTAAAAACACCTGAGCCAGCAGACAATGCAGATTCCTGAGCTACGATGGAAGAGTTTGGAAAGATTGGTTGATTGGGCATCTCAGTAAATAAGGTTCAGCCATCTGCATTTTTAGTAAAAGGTCTGTGATCTTCCTGCACATTTGTGTTAAAGCTATGGCTCCATGGTCAACCCCAGTTGGGACATGTTCTATGTGAACTAAAGGGGGCTGCGTCTTGTCAACAATTTACTTGCTATTTTGAAAGACAAACCAGGTCTCTGAATGCCAATGTCAGGTCTCTGTAGTCCAAGTGCTGATCAGGGTCGGAAGGCAGATGGTCTCTGCAAGTCCTCAGCCTAGGACATTGCATCATCCAAACAGGTGCCTCTAAAACCAGGCAGCCCCTAGGACCAGGCTGCCCAGCGCAGCAGTCATCGATAGGCTACTGCCCTAGGTCCTAAGACATCTTGAGCTCCAGAAGGCCACTAACAAGTGGGCTAAGACCTGGAGCATAGAGTTCAGTGATACAGCACGTGCTTAGCGTACACAAGGGCCCTAGGCTTGATACTCAAAGCTAAATAAAGCAATAGGCTCTATAATAGATAGATAACGAGTCAATACGACACAGGTAGTTTCTTTACGAAGTGTTCTATGAAAGCTCTTCTACTTGAATCTTTTCTAACACAACCTTCTGGAATGCCCGGTATGCTTGTGCCAGGTGCTAGAGTTCTAATTACAAGTTTACTCCTCTCATCTTTACCACAGGCCCATTTTGCAGATAAGCAAACAGATGAAAGTCATTTTCAGGGTAGGTGGCTAAGGCAGGATTCGAACTCAGCTTCTTTGATGTCCCTTCCAAGGGTCCTAATTATTGTCCGTTCTAAGGTTCCTAATTACGTGCTTTCTTCTTACAGATAATACATCAGCTTCCTCTAGGCAATTCACCACCAACCGTTTGGGGGGGGCACAGTGAGGAAAAAACTCTTTGAGGAAAAGCTCTCCAAGTAAGACCTCCGACTGAAAAAAGATTAAAGGGAAAAAAAACAATAACCATTGGTCAGGGCTTTGGTCCTGACAGATTTCCTTGGGGGAAAGAAACAGTGTTCATAAGCCCCTGTATCTAGCAGCATCAGAAAAGTCTACTTCCTCTCTCTCTCCGGAAGCATACCTTTCTAGGTTCTGTAACACCTCTGTGCTTTGAAAACCAGAAGTAGTCTTTAATCTCAGATAACTGTTTTTATTTTGAGTTGCTGTATTTCTTCTTCCTTCCTTCCTTCTAGACACCGATGTATTTTCCCCCATAAAGCATGAGCAAAGCCTCAGAGGTGCAAGCCAAACCCTCAGAAATGTGATAGCTGTTACCAAGGATCCGAGGAAGAATACACAATCCAGAATCCAGACCGAAATTCTGCTCTCTAGGATCTGGCATGGCCCCCATTCCTGATCAGAGCCGGGGATAAGTAAGTTGTTTGGGAAGTGGATGCTTTGTTCAGGGGTGTTTATCCACAAACCCAATCTCACCTGTGGATTCCGTTCTTCTGGGTCTCTGAACGCCATGTCAAAGTACCCCCAAACACTTCCGCCCTAGGCACAGGGCTGTTTATAACTAGGGAAAGTGTAACGTGTCTCCTATAGACATAGGAGACCTACTTTATTCAAATCAAGAAGCATTAAAATAAGGCACTTTCTGAAGCATGGTGAACGAGGAAAGAAACTAATTTAAATACATCATGACCCGCTCTACCAAGCCAAGTGTGATGATCCATGCTTTATTCCCTCATCACCTTTCCTCCATACAGAACTGGGGAGCCCTTGGGGGGGGGGGGTGAGAATTCTGAATAGGTACCAGGAGAAAGGAAAAGTAGACAACCTGAAAATATATTGGGTAACATATGTTGCCCCCAGGGGCCAAGGGGGTCTTGAGGTTGGAAAGGGGGGACATTGGCGAATGCCAGGAGCTAATTACCAAATTAAAAGAACTTTTGGGAGGTATCCCTCAAATGCTAGCCGGATACATTTTTCCTTCCCAGAAGAAACATTCCCAGGGTGGGGGATGGGCAGCGAGCGTTTCCAATCAGCACCTGCAGAAGCCTGGGGCTGCGGCAGCAGCAGGACGGCTGCAGTTTGCTGGGTTCTGAAGAGCAGGCTTTTCAGCTGATTTCCTAACTCTTGGCCTGTTGCGTTCTCCACGCTGTCTGTCCACTGTCCACTAAGCGGCCTGGCCCCGCGGCTCCCTTTTCTTGAGCTCTGTACTTTCAACCGGTTTTGAGCAGCCCCATTTCAGATTGGCCTTTTTATGTTTGATATAAAGAATAGTTGTTGGCCAATTTCATCTTTTCATCGCTGTTCTCTAGGCCTGAATCCAAGCAGTTTGTCAGATGCTCATTAACTCCCCCTTTGGCTCTTCCTAGTGTGTCTCCTAAGCTCATTGTGCCAAGAACTAACGCTTTCTTTTACACGATTCTCTTTCTCTGCTCCATCAGGGAGACAAATTACTTTCCAAAAGGGATCGCCAGGGATGGTTTAATGAGAATTTCTTTGGGGCCTAGGCATGGAACGCAATGTAGTTAACATTCGGTGGACTTAATTGGACTTTTCTTTTCTGCCTCTTTTAAAAAAAAATCTGAAGCTATCCTGTTAATCTCTCATTTGTAATCAATTGTGTTGACTAAACAAAAGTCTAGGTCGTCTTTTCTTCCTGTCCCAGACAATCCTTTGTTGCCTCTAAATGCCTCATTCTTGAGTGATCCTGGTTCTGTAGATGGGCCCGATTGTTGACAGTTCATTATTGCGCTTTTGTCCATTTAATCTTTCTTGCTGTGTTTTGCATGTGCATGCCTTAATGAGCTCCGTTGGCAATTAACATGTTTCTGGGAGCAAACTGGTTGCTCAGACATTTGAGAGGGAAGTGCAGGGAAAAGGGCAACGCAGCTGCCTTCAGGTTGTTTATTTCCCATCGTTTTCTCCAGACTCCCGGCCCTCTTTTGGCAGCACCCCCTCAACCCCCACCCTCCCTCTCCTCAGGCCCTTCCTTTCCCCCATCTCATTCAGCATCTGCACACCTGGACTCTAACTGCTTTAACTCTCGGGTCTGGCTCAGACAACAGCCCGCCTTCCCGTGAGCCAAACAGCAAAATGGGGCCCCCGTGTAGACCCACTTCTGCAGCTAAGGCCACAGGGAGCACAGTGCCCCCAAAATGTATCTGGATGCTTGGCAACTTCTCTGTGTCGCTCTTTGTAGAGAAGAACCTCTAACCCGCCTAAGGCAATAGGACTGAACAATCTGTTATGTACAAGGCTGTGGCTTTGGAAGAAGGCTTTTTTTTTTTTTTTTTTTTTTTTTTTTTGAGTCTTGCTGGCAAGATCGCTGAAGTGTGAGCAGTCATGGACAGAACAAACATCTTGTAGGGGAAAAGATAATTGGAGTCTTTTTTGTGTCTGTGACAGGATTCCCCTCCCCCGCAATTTGATTTTTTTTAAATATTTTTTTCAGGGTGGCCTCTTCCATTTAATCAAGGTTAGAATATTAATATGCAGTGGATGACTACCTTGTTTAAGTCATTTATTAATGTTGTAAGCTACAAGTCATGCAAACAGCTTAATATTAAGGTGGAAAAAAATGAGAAAACAGAGCCTTTCACCCACCAATTCCAATTCCGATGCGTGGTGAATAGCTAAGAAGTTCAGCTGAGATGGGCTCTTGAAGGAGTTTAGCGCTGCCTTCAAAACAGGTGTTTGTTGGCAGCGCTCAGTGTTTGGTAACTCAGAAAGTTCCTTCTCCCCTGCCCAGGTGAAGAAATCCTTTCTGGAGTCCGGGGAATGACTTCCAGCCCATAAAAAGCAAAGAACTATTTATCCCCAATTACCATCAGATGTGAAATAACACCTTCTCAGGTAAGCCGATTGACAGGAGCTGGTGTGAAGTTTAAGTAACAATACAGTTGCAAGGAAACAATTTCAAGCAGGTAATAGTGGAAGAAGCTGCACAAACAGTCCCTGAGCCAGGGCACCGCTTCTTGATAGCAGAGATGAACTTAGTCCAGAAAGGAAAGAACTCCCATGCCACCTGAATCATTATTTGCTTTGTCATTGGCAAGCAAATGATTCCTCTCCTCACTGTCAATCTGTAAACAAGTTTCTCCAACTCAGGGGGTAAGAGACTCTATTAGTCTCTGCCTTGTAAAAAGTTAGGACGGAAGATTTTCTTAAAGATTAGGTTCTGTCTTTTGATTTGGTTTACAAACTTTTCCTCCCTGATGGCGCCCTTTTATTTATCAGTGCTTTAAAAGAAGAATTTGACTAGGATTTTCACCTGCAAGCCGACTTCCCCGTGCTTTGGTAGTCCACTTCCACAACCTGCCCCTGTCCCAAACTTATGGAGGTGTTTAAGAAGATAGGTTCGCCAGGGTATGATCTCTAAGCCGCACCTCCAAAAAGACGCCTCTGAAAGTGGTGGTAGTGGTGGGGTGATGGCTATGGCTGTCACAGAACACTCAGCATGTCTCCGAACTGAGTGGGGTGTGGGAGTATCAGGAAAGGTAAATAAAACAACTTCGAGAGAATGGAAACCCTGGGCTCTCACAGGCTAAGCATCTCCAGGGTGAAGTCCATCTCCTGCGGTGGCCAAGTTCTCTCACCCATCCTGTGGTTTCCTGACGTTTTATAGCCTGCAGCAAGATTTTTGGAGTTAAATCTGTATGTTCCCCGTGGGTCCCAATCTCTCCTCAGCAAACTGCAGCCAAAACGAGATAGCATTTAAATTCCTCTTGGCTTCCTCGAGCCCCCTCCCCTGGCTGCGTCTTCCCAGACTTGGAGGTGGGGCGGGGGGTGGGGGGAGAGGGAGGAAGGGGAGGAATACAAAAAAAAAAAAAAAAAAAAACGAGGACGCTCTCCTTTCAGGAAATGGAATTCTAATGTACGCGTTCCTATTTCTGAATCGGAGGTACTAAAAATACCCCCGCGACAGCCTGAGGAAGCTGTCGCTGTCCCCTGTGCAAACAAAATGGACAATTCTCCTTTCCAGCGCAATGGGTCTTCGGATTGGGGAGGGGCACAGGGCCAGAACAGTGGGCAGTGACCAGGATAGATTTCCACCCTGCCCTGGAGCGTCTCCCGGCCACCATCCCAAGATGCCGCTTCCGCCAATGAGCAAAGAAGGCAACGTTGGTCTCTTAGAAGCCCTGGGCTTTGGATCCCTGCCCTACCTAGCCCTGAGCCCCAGAGCTTGTCATTTAGATGCTCTCTGCCTCTATTTTCTTCCTCTATGAGGTGGGACCAATCACTCCTAACTTGCTGGGTGCTCTCAACGCTCGAGAGAATGTGGTTTGGAACTAGTGCCCCGGAAATAAGGTTTTTCTCTCGCTAGAAGCCGCTCTAGGCAGTGAGTGTCCACTGTATGCCATGCGCTGCGCTAGGCGCGGCGCACCTTTGCAGAAATCATCCTTCCCTCCAAATAGCTGCCACCCGCTGTGGATATCCGCGTGGGGTCAGCGGCTAGCAGTCCTCACCCCCTCAACCGCGAGGCTGCGTGGAAGCACACCCCCGGGCCCTGCGCCTCATTTCCTCCGATGCCCGGGAACAATGTTCCAGAAGACGTGGGCTGAATCGTGGCGCGGATATTAAAAGTGTGTGGAGGTTGGGGGTGGGGGGGAGGAAGGCCAGACGCGACGCGCCAGTAATCCGAGCTCTTGATTATCCAGATTCGGATCAAACGGGGCGGCGGCGGCCGGCCCCCTCCTGGGAATGATTAGATGATTAATGTAATGCTGTTTGAAGGGTCTCTGTTTTCTCTCTTAATTTGGGTCATTACTTAGAAAGCAAGCGTGAGATCATTTCATCAGCGCATTTCATCAGCGCGCTCAGCGGCGGAGATAGCTATTCAGGAAATGGGCTAACTGCGCGGTAATCAGGACCCGGGAGGCGGCAGCGGCGAGCTCGGGAACCCGGCGCGCCCTCCCGCGGCAGGGTGCGGGGCGCCGACTAGGCTGCCCCAGACCAAGAGAGCAGAGAAAGGGACACTGCGAGCTTTAGAATGGGCACCCCGAGACTCCAGCTTCCACCACCAGGGGAAGACTGGGATCATAGCTGCGCTCCTTAGGTCCTGCAGAGGAGGCTACCCGCCAAAGCAAAGCCCGGGTCTTTCCACCTGCACACTGCTGTGCTCCGAAACACTCAATAGCACCCAGTCACTTTGAACCCTTAACATTTTTTTTCTCACGGTCAAAACCCGCCAACATCCAGAATCTCAAGCGTCCCCAGTAATCACCACGTAACACTTAAGTACCTCGAGTCCAATTGGAGGCCTTCCGGCCCATGCACCTGCGTGTCTCATACACAAGAGCGGTATCAGGAGAACCAGTTTAGCTTCAGTTTGTACCCACCTTCCCCAGGAACCCCGAAGAAGTCACATATGGGAAGGAAATTGCTTTACATGCCTAGTTTCCCCTCATTCTTTGGAGCTGTTGAGTTAATCTCGCAGCAAGGGGTGGGGGGAGGGGAAAGAAAACGCGCACTAATGGTTCTGTTTATTGAGTCATATATGTGTGTGTATATATATATATATATATATATATTCCGTGTTCGCTTGTACAGAAGAAATTACATGGTTGTATAAAGATAGCTGGGGGCGCCACAATCTTCCAGGCGCTCACGATGACAAATGGGTTAAAAAACCGGCTGTCCGAGGAGAAGCCCAGACCTGGAATTAAATACGTTTCATCGCTCTGGATTTAAATAAGTTTCCTGAATATACAAAGGTGGGAGCCACACGTTTGCTGTCAGTCATCGAGGAAACGTTTAACTTTCCAAAAAATATGCTGGTTTCGATAAATAGATTTTAGCCTCTCTGCTATAGTTTTTCTTTCTTTTAATTTTAGAAATAGGCTTATAGGTGTGATCTGTTTGGGCAGGACCGGAAAGAAGGGCAAAGTAGTAGGTCTCAGCTCTGCACCGTCCTGGTCAAGTCCTTTGCAGAAGGGGCGGCGGGGCCCACGCTGTCATGGAGTTTGCGCACGTGTTTCTTTAAGTCAAAGTTTCTGCAAAAACCTTTGCCGCAAGTGGCGCACGTGAAAGGCTTCTTGTCGTTGTGGGTGTGCATGTGGAAGGTCAGATTGTAGACCTGGTGGAAGGCTTTGTTGCAGATGGTGCATTTGTACTGTTTCTCGCCGCTGTGGGTCAGCTTGTGGTTCTTGTAGTTCCCTACAGGAGACCGAAAACAAAACAAAACCAAAGTAGGGGTATGGAGTGGAATTAGGACCCGAGTGTCCCCGCGGCAGCTCAGGTATCTGCGCACCAAAGGTGACGCTTGGCTACGTAGGCATGACCTCTCCCAGCGAAGTTGTCAAACTTCATGTGCATCAAACTTGGGGCACTCAGGAAAGGACCCAGGACCGAGTCTCACTGAGTCGGTCTCGTCCCGGCTCTGCTGGGTACAGAAGCCCTGGAAGCGCCCCTCTTGCCACTTTTCTCCCGCTGGGAAACTTTGGTGCACAGCAGAGAGGCAGAGCAGGTTTTCGGACGGAGGCCTCGCTCAAAGAAATTCGCACATACCTAGGCTTCCTTGTTCACTTTTCCCTCTCCTTGTTTTTTATTTGTATTTTTTTTTTTCAGTTAATCCCTCTTGTCTCCTTCTAATACCACCCGGAGATGCCAAAGTCTCTCAAAAATTGCAAGCGGAGCACCAGACCTCGGAGCTCTCATAACCGGGTTTCTCCCTAAGTCTTAAGTTGTTCCCAGGAAGCAGATGGCGCTTTAATTTTTTTTTTTTTTTTCCCATTTGAAAGAGAAGTAGCGATGGAAAAGGGAACCTCTTCCTGCTGGGTAATAGTCTCTCTTTTGACTACTTCCTTGCCTTCGGCCCACTTCCTTACTCTCCAGCTCCAAATTCAATCTTCCGGAGCACCGAGACAGCATCCACCGAGGTCTATCTACACATCCAGCCTTGAAGAGCCAGATCTAGACCCGGAACAACCCAATTCCAAAGAACTGCCGCGCCCCAGCCTGCGGCTTTTGTGTTCTCCACCTCCCAGTTAGTCTCTTCCACCCCCAACCTCGACCCCCCCCCCCAGCCCCGAGGTGAGGTGAAAGAGGGCCTGGCCCAGTAAGTTACCTTTTTGGTGAAAGCCTTTGCCGCAAAATTCGCAGACGAAGGGCTTGTAGCCTGCGTGGATGCGGATGTGCGTGTTGAGCGTGGAGCTGCGGTTGAAGGCTTTGCCGCACTGGTTACATTTATGCGGCTTTTCCTGCGGAGAGGGGAGCGTGCAGAGTCTGATTGAGATCCGGGGAACACCTCGAAGGGACACAGCACCCCCAGAAGGGTAAGGCCATTTTATCCCCGTCGCCATCATTCATTCGCACGGGGGGGGGGGGGTGTAGGTAGGTTGGAGCAGGTCCTGACCCGGGGTGTGGAGGTGGGGGATGGGGAAGAGAACATACCTGGGTGTGGATAATTTTGTGTCTGCAGAGCGTGCTGGCCTGGCGAAAGCCTTTGCCACAGACTTTGCAGACGAAAGGTCTGGCTCCAGTGTGGACTGGCATGTGGCGGGTGAGGTTATAGTGAGCATTAAATACCTATGGAAGGACAAGAGAGGTCCTTGTTGCTGTGTCTACCGTCTAACGAGGGTCTACAAATCACCCCCTAGAAGACCTCTGTTTATCTCTCCCAACCATTCATCCATCCCCTTGGAAACTAGCTTCCTCAGAAAGCGTTTCCAATCTACCGCTCATAGCACTTCGGCAAGACCTCTAACAGCATCCCATTTAACAGACCGGGAAAGCGAGGCACAACGAGCCACCTCCTGGAGTATGCAAATGTCCCCGGGAGCTTCTCGGGTTGAGAAGGTCCGGCTGCCCCCCAAGGAAACAGCCGCATGCTTTGCCCCCTTCCCTACGACCCTGGTCCTCACCTTGCCGCACACTTCGCAGGTGAAGTTTTTGGGTTTGCCGTCAGCGGAGCCCCCAGGTAGCTTGTTGTGGCCTTTGACGCCCCCGCGCTCGGCGGTCAAGGCCGAGTTCTCCTTCAGCACCTGCTCCAGAGGCGCTGGCAAGCGCTCCTTATGGGCGTAAGGAGTTGGATGGGGGAACTTGTCCGCAGTCAGGCCGGCCAGCTTGGCATTCTCCAGCAGAAAGAGCTTGGGGTGTGCAGCTAGGGACGTGGGGGCCTGCGCATTGAGAAGGCCAGACGGGAAAAGGTGGCCGCCAAGAAGCTCCGAAGGAGGGTAAGCAGTGGAGTCCAGGTAGTTGAAATAGTAGAGCGAGCCGCTGGCTGGCAGCCCCACCGCCTGGTTGATAACCTGTGGCTTGATGACCCTGCCGGCGGGCAGCGCAGACGGCGCAAGGCCCAATTCGGCCTTGCAGCACACGCCACAGTTGGTTTTGCACAAGCCACTGGCGCCGCACACTGGGGCCCCCCCGCTGCTGCCTCCTCCTCCTCCACCACCACCGCCCGCCCGGAGGCTGCTTTTCCAGAGCTCGGTGTAACTGAGCAGTGTCTTGGATGGCACCTCGTAGCCTAGGGGCTGCAGGGGGATCATGCAGGGCAGCGGCGAGCAGAGGTTGAGCAGTTTCTTGCTCTGGCTGCTGTCGGCCTCTAGCACCCCAGGCCGGGGCTCAAAGGACGCACGGGGCTCCGAAGTCTTGGCCATGATGCGCTCGATGGAGAAGGCCAGAGTCTTGGAAGTGGCCGGCGACGCTCCAGCGCGAGGGCAGGCCGGGGGCACCATAGTCTCCAGGGAAGCTGAGCTGGCCATGGTGAGCCGAGCCGGGCTGGGCCAGGGCACAGCCTCTCTCTTCTAAGTCTGCATTCCGGAAAAGGCAGGGGGGGAAACCGCAATTTAATAAGCACCTAGTCTGGCCCGGGTCACCCATTTGCATTCAAATGAACAGAGGCAGAACAAAGTGCACCCAAGGGTACCAAATTACCTGCCCATTAACCCGGCGCGCAAAAGAACCCACCATCCCTTGCCCTGGGACTATCAAAGAGGGAAAAAGGGGGAGGCTTACAAAGGAGAAGGGGGGGGAAGAAAAAGAGTCTCAAATTAACCCCCTCCCCCAAAGCACTGTCCGGGACCCAGGCCTCCGCTGCCACGGGTGCTGGCTGCCGAGAACCGAAGGGATAAAGTTAAAGAGGAACCCAGAGAGCCACCTCGCTTTTACCTCTTTCCCCCACCGCCAAGGAGATGCGTTCCGAGCCATGCAGCGTGTCTCTTCTGTCACATTTTGATAGCAAACATCTTCCCCTCCGCGTGAGATCACTGTCTTTTACATTCAGCTGACATCACATGAAGTCACTTGAAGTGGAATGACATGGGCGGCGGCGCGGCTCCCGTTGGGGACCCTGTGTTCCCCCGCGCCTGCCGGCCGCCGCCGCCACCGCCCCTCAAACTTTAAAAGGAGGCAAGTGGCGCCCGCGCTCCCCTCGGGAAAGTGCGAGCGGTTTGCGACTCGGGAAGGAGGGAAGAGAGGGAGGGGGAGGGGGAGGAATCGTGATGGTTTTGCGGTGGAAGAAGGTTGGGGGGGAGCCCAAACTCAAACCTAGGCAGAGTTGCTGGCGTGATTCACAACTTTGAGGGGCCTACAGGTTTGGGGTACGTGGGGGGAGGCGGGGTATCCCGGACGCGCTGCCTCAAAGGGCCCCTGGGTGTCCATGTAGTCACCGAAGTATCCCTTAGCCCTCCGCAGCCGAGCTGGGCATCGTGCTAATAAACTGCCATTTACCCACGGAGCCGGCGCCAGCCCCGAACACGCGCAAATGATAATTACCTCATTAGGATGTGGCGCATGGACGCGGGCGTCGCGTTTGGAGGGGGAACTTGTTAATGGGGAAATATTAATTTATGCAAAAGCAACCAGCTCGCCTTGGCTGGCATCGGAGGTCGGGGGAGAACTCCCCGCCGCCCAACAAGGACCTGGAAGAGTCCAGAAGGGCAAGGCCTCGCGCTGGGGATCCCCCGGGGCTTCCGCGCCGGGGTGGGTGCGCCTCCCTTTTTTTCCCGACCCGCTCCCCTTCTAAAGCTGGGGGAGTCTGCGCCCAACGCCGGAGGACTATTTGAGAACCTAATCGATCCGGACGGCTGATCTGTGATCGGGTTTACGAGGCAAAGCCGGGCTTTGCGTCTGGTTTAGGGCTGCGTGCGGGGAGGATTCAGAGGGCAGCTCCCCGCTGATGGGTACTTACTGTTTGTATAATTGAGAAGTCCAATCTCCACCTGTTTAAGGAGCAGATTGAAACAGCAGAACCTCCCCTGGATCCTATTAAAACGTTTTTTTCCTCCTAAGGCCATTCAGTCGAACCAATTTTCCGAAGTGGTTCACAGAGCTGAATTCTGCCAAGGCAGCTCTTTCACTTTTAGCCACTAAAGCACCGCGTGGAACCGGGTTTTGTGTTTTTCTAAAATAAAGAGAAGGATTATCAGAGGGGAGAGGGAGGGGGGTCTGAAGGGGGGCGGGCAAAGACTTAGTGTGGCCAGAGGTACAAGCGGAGGGAAGAAAAGACCCTTTTCTAGACAGGCCCCAAGTAAGTTCGGAGGAATTCAGCGTTTTGTGCCTGGCGCACAAAAGCAGCGCGCCCGCATTCGGTTTGGAGGGGCTGAATTCATCTGTTTGCAGACCACTCCACCTGCGTATCACAACAAACTGCTCAAAGACGCTCCAGCACTTTCAACAGGCCGGGTGCTCTAGGCCACAACAAAAGTGGTGGAGGCTGAAGGTTCTTATGGGGGGAGGGGGTAGTCAGAGAGCGAGAGAATTAGGCTGAGGGAAGGAGGAGGAGATGGGGTGCGGACTTTTTTTTTTTTTTTTTGAAAACTTTTGGCTGTTTTGTTCGTGGGACAATTATATCTTACCAGCCGGCATTTGCAAGACCATGAGCTTTGTAGCCGTAACCGCAGTTTAAGAGGATTACGGTGGATATAATATGAGCAAACAGGGTTGAGGGCTTGATAGTCAATTCCATCTCCAAAGATCATCATGTGCAGACAGAGAAAGTGCTGGAGGAGGCAAACCTCTTTCAGATCTTGAAGGTTGAGTATCTATCTCCTCCCAGGGCCCTCAGCAATGACACACAGTCCCTGAAAACCGATGGTCCAGGCCAGGGATGGACAAGCAGAACTCTAGTTTTAACTTCAAGCATATGACTCCCTTTTCCTCTGCAGAGAAATTCTGTTTCTCTGTTTCCATCCACCCATCTAGTGTGGTCCTTCAATGGACCGTTTAAGACCGGATGTGTATATATAGCAGGTAGGAAAGGAAAAGAAAACAAGAGCAATGGAACAAAGAGGTTTCTCAAGGAAAATGGTTTGGAGAGGGGACTATAATAGCTTAATGTCCTCACTCTGACAAACTCTCAAAATACCCCTGAAATTCAGCAGTCTTTACTCTGTTCCCTTAATAGCACCCTTCATACCCACTGCAACACACACCTATCCCAGAGCAACTTCCAGATTTCAAAGCTAGAAAGAGTCTAACTCGAGTGGAGAAGAACCCTCCATACAACCAATTTAATTTAAAAGACTTGCCCAGAGGTATTGAATTCCAGACCCAAGGTCCCCCAACCTTGTGGAAATGTGAATGCAGAAGCTTAGATGACCCTCCTGTCCCACCAAAGCGGAAACAAACCACTCACCCCAACACTGAAAGAATATCAATACACCCACAGTCTCTCAAAACCTGCTTTTCTATTCCGACTCCTGTGGATTCAGTCCGACACCAGCATTGCACCCCAACCCTTTCTCCAAATTGGGTAATTGTTGATCTCCGCAGCAGCTGAAAGATCTGTGAGCTTGAAAGCTCCACGGGGCTGAAAGGCTTCAGAGGGTATCCCCTGAACCTGCCTTGCCCTCTCTCTGGTTTTTGTGTGGCTGCATAAGCCATCTCTCTCTTTCTCTCTCCGGCATTACAAAGCAATGCTACCTCCACAGAAAGAAAACATTTGGGTAAAAACAACTTGCCCCTAATGTGCCGCTCTTTCCAAATGTTGGGTGAACACACTGGCTTTTATGAAAGTATTTAATTAGCTTCCACAAACTTCTCCTTCCCTTGCCTGCAGATTATATTGAAGTGGAGGGTTGGAGACTATTTTACACCTTGCCACTCACATGTTAATTAATCTCTATCTAACCCTAATTGCAGTTTATTCAAGCACCGCTCAACAGCTCACCCACACAATAAACACTGATCCTACTTTTATACATATTACTTCACGTTAACACATTGAGTAATTAACTCCAGTACCAACTAATAGTGCAAACAAATATTTTCTGTAAACGAGATGATTTCAGGCAGAATAATAGAAGACTAGGGAGACATAGTGCGTGGTGGAGGTAGTGCCGAGACTTTCATTCCTTGCCCCCTAACCTTCCAAATTCATTCTTCAACGGAGCATCATTAAAAAAAAAAAAAAACAATGGGAGGGGGGCTGAAATTCTGCCCTCTTTCCAAAGTGAGCAACCAAAGAAATGACAATTTCAGGATTTTAGAGAGTTGATGGTGGGATTCTGTAGGATCAGGGGTGACCTTTTCTACCTACACATTTTCAACGTGCGGGGGACCCTTAAATAACTCTACTCAGAAAGGCAACAGGATAAGCAGATAAGCAGATCTCAGGCGTTTGGCTGCACTCAAGGAAAATAAAGTTTTCAAAATACTCCCAAGAGCTTTCCTTTAAAACGGTATTTTCGCAACAAGTGAGTCGAGGCCATGGTGACTCTCTTCATCTCTTATTCTCTTGGTATACAGGTTGCCACACGAACTCTACTGTGAAGATGTGCCACCCGGTCTAGAGACAGACGGTGGACTTCTGACCAAGTTTAGGTCTATGGGAGGCCCGTGGGGCTGGCAAGCACTCCGGGCCCCTATGGTTGGATTTGTAGATGTGTAAGTGTCCGTCTCAAGTACCCGACCTGCAACGTCCCAAAGCGAGTGGATCGGCCCAATGTGCACCGCCGTCCTGCCTGCCTGCACCTATGGGGTCTTCCCCTAGCGTTAGGCCTCAGCTTCAGGCCTCTAGGGAGCCCCAGCCAAAAGCAGGATGCTTCGGCTTCTTCGCCATCTGGCCTTGGCTGGAGCCTCCACACCAGCAGCGGTAATGCAGCGCCAGGGAGAGGCCTGGAACCCCTCCGCTGCCGACTACTCTTCCCAACTTGCACCGCCAGAGACCGAGGCCAGGCACCTCCGAGGCTCTGCGGAGTCTGACCCTGGCCGCGACCCCTGCAATCCGGTCCGCCACCGGGTGACAGCCACGCCCCGGTCCAAGCGATCCACACGCCGCGGATCTGGGAATCTGTGCCTAACCCCAAGGACTGGAACTCAGTGTTTTAATTGAAATCGCCGGTTTAGGCACAGCTGGCGACTGTCTATTGATTTTACGGGAAATTCTCCTGTAGGAAGTATATTAAATATGTCTATTCCCGCTGGAGCCTCGAATCTCCACCCTCCCCTTCCCTCTGGCCACTTGACGGTCACTAATTCCAACCACTGAAGCAATGACTTCTGTTTAAGAAAAAGAAAAGAAAATGTCAGAAATCGCCCACACGTTAGGACACATTACTTAGCAGATGCCTTCCCGAAAAGTAGATAGGCTCAGAGGAAAATCTCTTTCTTGTATAAAGCTTGCACTCTGGCACGAAGAAAGAAAGGACCCATTTTCCCCGAAAGGTGCTGTAATCCTGCCCGCCCAGGTTTTGTTTCTTGCTTCTGAACCACAAAGGACACCTATATATTTTTTAATCCATCACTATGACTATCATTTCCTCCGTTGACTGCAATATATAATATGTTCTCCTGTGCCTTTTCCTCAGAAAGTCGCTCAGTTGGAAAGAGAGGCTCCTTTGAGCTGCAGAATTTGTGGAAGGGGCCGACTTCACAGTCTTTCAACTGCTCCCATCCACTAGGGAATTATTTGGGATGATTGGGGGAATCAACCCAAACTTAAAAATAAACCCACAAAACTTTAAGGAATTGTTTCCACTTTCTTTTTCTTTCTTTCTTTCTTTCTTTCTTTCTTTCTTTCTTTCTTTCTTTCTTTCTTTCTTTCTTTCTTTCTTTCTCTTTCTTTCTCTTTTTCTCTCTGATTCTTTTTCTTTCTTTGATTCTCTTTGTCTTTGTCTCTTTCTCTCTTTGCTTTCTTTCTTTCTTTCTTTCTTTCTTTCTTTCTTTCTCTCCTCTCTTTCTCTCTCTTTCTATCTTTCTCTCTCTCTCTTTCTTTCTTTTCTTTCTTCCTTCCTTCCTTTCTCTCTTTCTTTCCTTCCTTTCTCCCTCCTTCTCCTTTGCTTTTTCCCATTCGTCTTCTTTTCCTTCTATGCATAAACCGTGATTTACTTGGTGATGAGTTTTAACCACTGCTTTAAAATTATATCCACTCCTGAAGAAAAATTCTGCGATACCCCCCGCCCCCGAAAAAAAAAAACAGTTTATTGAAAACATTTGAACTGGCTTCCGGGTGGCGGGTTGGTCCCGTGTGCAGGGGCCTCTATCTCGGATGAACGTTGTTCTCAGGATTAGTGGCATGGGGGAGACAAAGAGCCCCAGATAGCCTGACCCAGTGAGGTCCGGTGCCTTGCGCCCGCCCAGAGAATTCCAGGGTTTCAGGTATGCTCACAGTCTCGGCCTGTGTCATCAAAGACAGATGGACCAGAACCATCTTTATCTTCTTGTAGCCTTTGGGACGCTCGGTGCTGAACTAGGGTGGCGCAGCGCCCAGCCCTCTGTACCCAGCGCTCTTTAGCGGCGCTCCTGTCATTCAGGAACCAGTCTCTAAATCTCAATGCACTAACTCACTGCTTTGCACTCGTGACCAAGAGCAGCGCCCACTAGCCAGGGGCCACGAGCTGTCAGCCTGAAGGGGCTGGGGGAGGGGCGATGATACAAACCTATCTGGATTTCCAGGATCCTCCCAACATCTCGGCGATCATAATCGAGGATATTCTCTGTGTCTTCAGAATTCTGGGCAGCCTGGGCACTTGCAGGCCAGAGGGAGAGTCCTCAGAGAGCAGATCTGCAGTCTCTAAGCGTGCAAATTTGGTGCGCTCTCCTCTCTGCCCTGGATGCATATATAATCACAAACATATATATGCATATCATATACATGCATATGTATGCACAGGGTGTATGTGCATGTGTATGTATATACCATTGACATCCCAGAAATACGTTTTGATTAGGAGTCTAATCCAATACTTTCGCTCAGTAGTTTGCAAGCAGGCATAACATTTTTCCAGGCTCCTCTTGTACCTCGATTTTAGTGCGTGACCCAGATAAAAGTAATCATTTATAAAGAACAGTTATGATATCTTTTAACTGTGACATAGACACATGCATATATGTGTATGTATGTATATATATATTTGAAATCAAAAGGTGTTTTGGTGAGTGATAGGCTCAGTGTAATCTGAAGATATGGATTTCCACTCTGGGAGGATGGTTAAGGATCCACTGTGTTATTTAACTTGGCAGCTGGTTAAACTTCCCGGTGGAGGGGCTGGAGAGGTGGCTCAGGAGTTAAGCCTCTGCCTTGCAGGCGGAAGGTCCTGAGTTCGGATCCTAGACCCCATGTATAGACGCCAGGCAGAAGCGGGGGCGGCCTGCGTTTCTGGTCCTGGTAGGGCGGAGCCTGTGAATCCGGGGGGCAGAGTAAACAAGGAGGAGGTAGAGGCCCACACACACACACACACACATACACACACACACATGCAAAATGCACAATTGAATAATAATAAAAAAAACCCCAAAGGTATTAGTATTAAGCACTGAGTGCAGGCAGAGATAAGGAGATACTGCAGGGGGCAAAGAGTGCAAGACAGATTTCAGATCTCTCCCAAATGTCTGTAACTTTGCAGGACTAAGTAGGGCAGAACTGGATGGTACATTGCATGAAAACCTGAATCTAGTTTACTCAACTAGCTAGTAACTCTACTCTGCTTGCTTCGCTTTGATAAGAAAACTTCCTCTGTACAAAGGCAAAAATTCTTTTTCTGTTCCCCTGGGACTTCTCACATGTTCAGTCATATCCTTTTTCTTACCAGGGTGAAGGTCTGTCTGAATGCTCCACTGGGGATTTGTGAACCCACCTGAGACAGAATGGAAATTCAAAAAATAAAAAAAAAACAGCCTAGTATATCCTCTGCAAGAACAAATCTGTTTCTTTTTCCATCAGTGTCCCTGATACTCAGAGACCCTCTGAGTGATCACAGATGATCAGATAGAGGCACTATACTGAGACAGTCCTAAGTTAACAGATGCACCTGTTTTCACAGCATCCATGAAGTCTGTGCACTGGATCCATATTTCCATCACATCAATGCAGAAACTGAGATTCCTGGAGGCTAAGTTATATGTGCAAATTAATGGCTAGTGAAGGGGCTCTTTGCATAGCTTATACTCTATGCTAAAGACCCAAAGCCAGCCCATAAACTCCTCTGCCTGACTGGTATAGTGCAATTTGAAACAAACACTATGGAGAATTCATTAGTAGTATCTATTCAGGTTTCAAATCTGTATTACATATGATCGATCAGTTGCATGCCTATGTGTACCTAGATTCACCAGAAGACATGTACTACATTGTTCACAGAGGTAAGGTTTGTTGTATCTCTAAACTGGCAATTGTATGAATAACTCTCAGGACAAGAACTTACAGGTCTTAAAGGGTGGCACATTCACAAAATTAAGTACTATGTATTATGAAGAATCAACTAGCTACTGAAATATACCAGAGTTTTAATGAGTATCACAAATGCGATATGCAACAAAAGAAGGTGGATTCAAATACTTGTTTAAAAACTCATGAAAAAGACAGCATTTGAGGTTGTGAAGGGAGAATGTTAGAGTGCTGATACAGGTCTGTTTCTTGCTCAGAGTACTTTGCTGGAGAATGCTTATCAAATTGCATTGGCTGATTTATTTAGTTCTCTATATGTTTGCTATACTTTGATGTATCTGCTATACACATATTTGTTTATATTTCTATACATATATAATATCTGTGTGTCTGTTTGATAGATGAATAATCAGCATGAGTTTGTCTGAGAGTCCCAAATTAGCCAAAAAGACACTGCTTTTCTCCTGTCTTTTCAGTAATGCTCCTTTAATTTTTCCTCTGCCACTGATCTGCCACATGAATTAATTGGCCTCAATATCAGCTTTAAAAATTAAGCAGTATCCACTTTTCTAACTTTGAAATTGGGCAGTTGGTAGACCATCTCAGGAAAACTATTGTGGGTTTGAGCATCTGAATGGGAAGGGGGTAACCATTCAAAATATTCTCCTCCCACTCCCAGCTTTAGCAGAAGGAAATCAATGGTGAATTTAAGCTTTCCCCTTGTCCAGGTTTCCAGGTGAATGCTCAAGCTAGGGACTGCTTGGAGATTTTCAGAGACACTCTGGCAGATTGCCTTGGAAAGTAGAGGATTTGGGAGGTGGCTGGAGGATAGATATCTGTAGGAACTGGCATTAATAGAAAGTCCTGGCAAGTCTTTAGAGCCCAACTCACCAGGGTTTGGCCCTCAACAAGACC
The DNA here is from genome assembly GCA_023101885.1 of Typhlomys cinereus. Lineage (NCBI taxonomy): Eukaryota > Metazoa > Chordata > Mammalia > Rodentia > Platacanthomyidae > Typhlomys > Typhlomys cinereus. Next base: position 672,215 of record JALPQD010000084.1, on the reverse strand, counting down.
AGGGGAAATACAGACAGAATCTTGGCTCTCTGGCAAGTGACCCAGTTAACAGAATGAGCAGTTTTGCTCTGGGAGAGGGTGGGGAAGTTTATTTAAGAAGAAAAATAATAAAAGCCTTGGAATACAGAAATCAAACAAAATATTATGATCCTCGTGGGCAAATCCAAAACAGATTCTTCCAGGGACATGAGCTCAGCATTCCTAATAGATGCTAAAACCCTACACTCATAGAAAGCATTTCAGGTGGAGACAAGAAAGAAGTCAGGAAATACATTGATTCAGATAGACCATGAAGATAACTCTCTTGCCACAGAAAATTGAGAAGAGGTAGGACCTGAGATGATAGAATTCATTCACTACTTGGCACACTGGTTTGGGACTTTCTGTACTATAACATGTAGATGCCATGTGCTTGCCAATGGGACAAAATTCCTTCCTTCATGGAACTTATATTCTGTCCTTCAAACAATACATATGCATAAAGTCCTTCTGTCAACCAGCTGAGGTGCCACATCTTGGAGAAGGGATGGCGCCCCTGGCTAAGATGAAACAAGACTTGTCAAGGGTGGAGTTAGGGAAGAAATAGAAAATAAGCCAAGGCTGTGAGGATAATAAGCCCTTTGAGAAGTTTCTCCAACAGCTGCTGCAGGCAGACATTTTCATGACAGGTAGGTAAACTCATTCTTCAGCAGCTCATTGCCTGGCTCTTTTTCTAAAGAAAGAATTCTGTTTTAGGTGGACCTGGGTCTTTTTGGAGCATGGTATTTCTTAAGATATAATGGTACAAGGTGAAATTCTATTCTCAGTTTCCTGGGACTGGGTGTCTTTTAAGTAACATGGGTTCTAAAGCCACATTAAGTTAGACGCTTGGCTTCTCAGTATGTCCTGAAGCAAATGGCTTAACTTCTCTGCAAGACCAGCTGCCTGTCTTTCTTCCTTTCCCCTGTCCTTTGTTTTATAAATAAAGGGACCCAAAGATAAGTTTCTATTATTCAAGCTGCTTTGAGGATCAATTTTTCAAATGTAGATTTATGAAAGTATAATTGAAAGGCATAAGCTTCACTTTTTTTTTTTGCTAATTTTCTATTTTTATTTACTTTTTTACTGTTCCATATAAAAATTTAACTTGAGGTAGATGAATACCTGCTTCAGAATGGAGTGAAGTAGACTAGATGAGAAAATGTGGGAAAACGGCTCACCACAGGTCACTGTTCAGGGGAGCATTTGCTATTATTTACTATTATTGTTACAGTAACTGTCATTGTTGCTTACCAAGGTCCTTCAGACTAAAGAGAGGATGAGATCAAACAGGATACTACCACACCACAAAACAAACTAGGTCTCCTTACTCCGCTTTTGCTTTTGTAATTCAGGCAAATTATTCTTTCTTCTGAGTGAAAAGGAACCAATGAGGGTTTTGGAAAAGCAGAGCAAAGAAGGGGAAAAAATTGCATGAAATTTCACTACCAAGCAACTCAGACAATTCTTTGGTGTGGATTCTTTCCACACCTTTAGAACATGAGCCTCGGTTGAGACCTCTTTGATCATTTGTTTTCATTTCACAGAACATGAACATCTCCTTGCACTTTAAAAATGCTAATAAGACACGATTTTAATGTCTCCATAGTACTTCACTCCATGTCTTTAGCACTAGCTAAATAGACCTTGGCTGTTGGATATTTAGGTTGTTTATAGTTTTTTTTCTTGCAATAGTTCCATCAGGAACATTCTCACACATAAATTCTGTGCATAGCTAATTCCCATAGGACAAATTCCCAGAAGCAGAATTACTCTGACGAGTGATACGCACATTTTTAAAGCTTTAGATACCAACTGACAAAATGCCCTTCATCAAAAGGTACATATTTATCCCCCCATCTCAACCAGCAGGACGTGACAAGTGCTCTTTCCCAGAACCTCTACTAACACAAGGCATCATCATTTGAAAAAAAAATCTTACCAATTTGATAGAAACCAAATGGCATCTCATGCTATTTCTGCCCATGTGTTCTTGCCCAGGGCAGACTTGGTTGCCAGATCGTGGAGAACTTGGAATGTACAAATGATGGTGCAGACCTGGGTGACAGAATAGAAGGAGACATATGGGAAAGGATGTCCCAGAGAGAGAGAGAGAGAGAGAACTGTCCAGAGAAAGAGTAGACCATGGTGTCACTTTCCTTGGCATCCAAATGGTCCCAGATTGCTGTAGGCTTTAAGCACTGTCTCATAAATCATCCCCCCTTCCCCTGTTTCTTAGAACCCCTCATTATAAATGGGCTGCTGACCCCTCTATCCATCCCTCTATCTAAATCCTCTGTCTTTGCTCCCAGTTCCTGTGTATATGTACTGACCTGACTCTGGAGATCTAGCTTGGAGAGGAGGAGCCTCCACCTGATGTTAAAGTGGCCTGGGTCTTGCTCTCCCAAACGGCTCCCAGCTGGGCTCTGGCTCAGCTACATGCTTTAGAGACACATGTGGGTGACCAGGTCAGGAGACACTGCCAATTACATCTGGGTCAGCTCACCATGTTCTTACAGTGGCTGGGAAAAGAATTAGATGTATCAGAAATGAGAACCAAGATCCTCCTGCTCATACTGCTCAAATACAGGAGAAGGTACGAAGAGGAGATTCTTTTCTCTGCACAAGCCCAGTTTCATTCTGAATTTGAGCTTCTTTTTAGCCAGAGAGTTACACACACAATGACCTCTCTCGTTTCTGCTGATCTACACAAAAGAAGTGTAGAATAATATTCTCTCTTCCACATTCCATCACTCGGTTCCCATTTGACCCATTCATGTTCTGTCCTTGTTCTCCTGTGCCCCCCTCTAGCACCCTTTCATTCTAATATAAGTCTCAAGCATAAGATTTTTTGTTAACCAAATATAATTAAGGACTCTCATCTAAAATATTAGTGGTAATTCCTAGACATCATCAGTCAGTGTTTGGATTTCCAATTTTCTTCTAAAAAAACCCTCCTGGTTTAAACCATGATCCAGGAAAGATCATGATAATATCCTAATTAGTTATGGCTTTGAAGCCATTTTTTATTTTTTATGTTTGTTTTATTTTTTGATAGTTTCAGAGATGAATGCAGCAAATCAGTCATTTTCTCCCTATGTTACCTGATTCCATTCTTCCTCCTTCTCCCATTAAATACTCTTCTTTTCATGGAGTTTCCCTTGTACTTTCATGGCTTTTTGTGTGTGTGTGGATCACTGATTTTTCTCAGGGTTGCCTGCGTTAGCATTTGCCTGAGCCTGAGCACTTACTGCAGTACAGAAGATATATTAGTGTGTGCACCACTAGAGAGAGTAGCTCTCCTTCCCACAGCCACCATTAACCCTCAGTAGTCCCTCAGGGAGGTCTGGTGCCTCCTTAAGTCTTCTGTCTTCCATGGCAAAAAGTTGACAAGCCAAGTCCTGTGCAGGTCTTGTGGAAGGAGACACAGCTGCAGGGAGTTCACAGGTGCAGCAGCCCTGCTGTGTCCAGAAGACACAAGTGATTTTTATTTAACAATTAAATTTTAAGAAAGGATCTCACACTATAGCCTCAGGTTTGTCTTAGAATTTAATGTATAGCCCAGGCTGGCCTCACACTCATGGCAATCCTCCTGCCTTAGCCTCCTGAATACCGGGATTATAGGTGCAAAATGACCACTATACCCAGCAGTCCTTTTTAGTTTATAGATTCCTCTCCATCTCCTTCTTTTCTCTTTGCAAATTACTGCTGTTAAAGCAAAACAAAAACCATGGGATTTCTTTTTCTCTTTTTCTTTTTTTTTTTTTTCTGGTAGTCGCATAGTTTCTCACAGCCTGAAGTTTTGCTGAAAGCAGCCTTGTGGTGCTGATGATTTTAAAGACTCACTTCTTAGAATGCTGCCCATCTTCTCTGACATTCCTTCAAGAGTAATTCTTCGTATTTAAACTCCCTGACTTGTGACTTCTTGGACAACAGCAGCCTGATATCACTCCTATGACTGACCTGTGCAGCAGGTACTTGGTTTGCTGAAGAATCAAATGACTGAAAGTATTATGTTCTCTCTCTCTTTCTCCATGTGTACATGCTTATGGAAGCCAGAGGAAGATGTCAAGTGTCATTTCTCAGAAGCTGTCTACCTTGTTTTATTATAATTTAATTGTTTTTATCATTTTCTTGTGTATCTGTGTCCGTGTGTGTGTGTGTGTGTGTGTGTGTGTGTGTGTGTGTGTGTGTGTATGAGAATGGTGCACATGTGCCATGGCATCTATGTGGAGTCAGTCAACTTTTGAGAGTCTGTTCTCTAACCTTGTAAATTCTGGGGGTCAAACTCAGGCCATCATACTTGAATGGCTAGCCCCTTAACCTGCTGAGCCATCTTGGGCACTCTGATGGACAGAGAGAGACAGAGGGACAGAGACAGAGAGACAGAGAGAGATTCTCACTGGGATCTGGAACTCACCAAGTAGGTCAGCCCAGGTGGCCAATAAGTCTAGGGGGTCCACCTGTCTTTGTTTCCCTAGTGTTTGGAGAATACGTGGGCACCTTCATGCTGGGGCTTCCGTCCTTCTTCCTGGTTGCTAACTAAAGGAAGTTATCTTGACCTGTCCTTAGATACATTTAATTTCCAGATGACAGACTTCCTTTCCAGAGCCCCTTTTCCATCTTACCTCCACCCCACAGATTCTCTGGAGGTGGCACTGAAGGTGTAGGGAGTACTATGTAGGAGAAAATTCAAGATCTGTAGACAAGGGCTTGCTTGGGGAATGGAAGAGGAAACAAGATTTGGACCCAATTGTTAGGCTAAATCTGAGTGTGTGTTTCTTTTTTTATTATTATTATTTCCACTCATACAAACTTAACAGATACACCGGTCCCCTCCCTCCCTCCACCTCCCCCCGAACCCCCTGCTCCCTCCTCCCCTCTCCTCTCCCTTCCCATCCCCAAGTGCCTCCCCCCCCCCCAATCCCCGGAACATCCTTTACTGTGCATGCCAAACTCTCCTCTAGGTCCTCCTCTCTGATGAGGTGCAAGGACCCAGGATGTGTTTCTTTAACACAACTCAGTGTGACTGCCATTGTCATGTAGCACAATTTCATGTAGACTTTTTGGATGTAATAACCACAATTAATATCACTTATCAAGTTCAACAACATACTTGGACTGTAGAAAAAAAATCAAGCTTCCCTCACTTCTTAAATTTTGTGGTCTCCTTTCCTAGAAACAGTTAGCAGCTTCCAGCTACACGAGCTTAACAATTATTTGCAATTGTTTTGATGTGATTGTGTAAAGAGGGTAGACCAGTTATCTCCATCTTCAGAGAAAGTGATTGTGACTTGGTGGCCATTAGCAATTGTGTTAGGCCACAGGTAGAGTTAAGTGGCAGAATCTGCCAGCTGAGAACTCCATGTCCTGGCTGTTGACCATGGCACCCTATCTTGAAACACAAAATATGGCCTGTAAGTGTTTTCCAAAATAAACTCTAAACTATGATTGGTTGGAGTGGTTTGGCCAGATTGATTTTTCCTTCCAGAGAGCCAAAGTGTAGAGCTTATGTGTTGGCAGAAAAAGGAAAGGATTATCTCTCCGTATTACAGGTCAGGGAATCAAGAAAAGACTCAGTGGATAAAGGAAGGAGAGAGACAGACAAGAGAAAAGTCTTTGGCAGACCGTTTGGTATATGTGTGTGTGTATGTGTGTGTGTGTAGTGTTGTGTTTGTATGCATTTGTATATTGCATATGGGTACACATAACAACTCACTTGGCACTGTATCACATTATGAACCTCTTTTTAAAAAATCTTATTTATATTGTGTGTGTGTGTATGTGTGTGTGTGCGTGTGTGTATGTGTGTATCAGAGGGCACATGTGTCCCAAGGGTGACTTTGGGAATCATCCTGGATTGCTTGTACATCTTTTTTGCTTTGCTCTGGCATTTCCCAGGCTCCACCTACCAGGGCCAAAGGATAGGCTGCCACTTCCACCTGATATTTTTTTTATTATTATTATTTATTATTCAACTGTGCGCATGTGCGTGTGTATGTGTGTGCGCGTGTGTGTCTGTGTGTCTGTGTGTCTGTGTATATGTAGAACCACGGACGAATTCGCGAACCACCATGGACGCCTTCACCTCCTTCTGTCCCGGGATTCACAGGCTCCGCCCTACCAGGACCAGAAGCGCAGACCGCCCCCCGCTTCCGCCTGGCGTCTATACGTGGGATCTGGGATCCGAACTCGGGACCTTCTGCCTGCAAGGCGGAGGCTTAACCCCTGAGCCACCTCTCCAGCCCCCACCTGATATTTTTTATGTGGGACCTTCTGTTTGTGAGACAGAGTCTTAACCCCAAGCCATCTCTCCAGCCCATATTTTGGACATCTTAATTAGCCTGGTAAGACTTTGGATAATGTTTTGCAATAAATGAAATAGTACAGTTCTAAAGGATATCAATAATGCCAATATAGTTATTGACTCTTAGAAAAATAAACATATGACAAATAAACATGTGTGCCTATTTTATCTTTAAAAATTTAGACTTCCAAAACTTATTTATCCCTTCTACCTGAAAAATTTAGACTCTTTGACCAACATCTCCCCATCTTCTCCAATCCCTAACTCCATAACCATTCTTCTTCTTACTGCTTTTCCATGAGTTAGGTGTTTTTAGATATGGAGGTCTTAGAATATGTATCTGAGTCTTGCTGATTTTACTTAGCATAATTTCATCTGGGTTCATACATGTTATTGCAAAGGACAAGAGTTCCTCCCTAGTCTGAATATTTCTCCATCCATTCATTTATAGTATACGGCTGATGGATACTAATGGTGACTGTATGTTGGCTATTATGAATAATGCTGCAATGAGCACAGGGCTGCAGATATCTCTTTGGTATGCTTCTGTTTTCATGATTAAATTGGATTTAAGCCCAGGTGGAATAATAAAGGTAACAGAGAAACTCTGGTAAGTGCCAAGTTAACACAACAATAGTGTTGTAACTGTAATATGGGCGACTACTGAAATGCCTTATGGACACATATGACTTTTCTTCCTATCAGAGTCATAAATACTAGAAAAGCTAGTGTCATTTGCTGCTTCCTTTCTCCCCACCCAAGCTCATAGATCTTTTAAGGTGTAACTAAGTGCTTTAAGGTAATGAGTGCTTCCAGGTGAAAGGACTCAAGCAGAGACTGGGGGATGACAATTCACCTTTCTTCTACCTCCTGCTAGTTCTTGTCCTTAAACTAGTAACATTTATGGTGTTTGTGTACTTATGAAAGTCTAGTGACTTTCTCTATTGTTCTCTGTCTTATTTTTTCAGATGGGATCGCTCTAGGATGGTTGGCCAACAAGCTCCTTGGACCCTCTTGTCTCTACCTCCTGATACTGAGATTACAGGTATGCAGAGCCTGTACTCAACTTTTACATGGGGTTGGGGATTCAAACTCAGGTCTTCTTGTTTTCAGGCAGCCATTTCCTCAGTCTCTAATGCTACATTTTTTTTTCTTGCTCCCATGTTGCCTCAATTGAGATACTTTAAAAAGAAACCTATTTGAATGATATACTTTAAAAATGCTTTTAATTTGTAAAAGTATCATTGGCCCATGGTTAAATAATAAAGCATACCATTATATGATTTGAAAAGTAAATATTTCTATTCAGAATCTGTCACCCTTTTCCAGAGGTGGTCATTCTTTTTGGTTTTTCTGAATCTGGGCATTTTTAGTTGGTATTCTTAGCTGCTCACAGTAGAAATGGATGGCAGGAAAGGCATTTGCAAAGTACATGAGAGGCCTTGCCAAAGGCTGGACATTATCACCAAGATACATGAGGTGAGGCACAGGCAAAGCCATCTGAAGACGACTCTGCATGGGATGCAGCTGGTAGCTGTCTGATTCCTGGGTGCCCTGTCCTGCTTTGACCTTAGGCCTCAGAGGAAACTCTTTGGTACTGCCAAGCTCTGGGCCCTTCTTTCAAGAGTGAGCTCTGAGCTGGAGCACCAGCCACGAGCTACACTCTCACAGTTAGGGGTAGGAACAGGGACCATCCTTCTTCCTTCAGGGTCCATAAATTTGGACTCTGGAAAACCACAAGACAAGTGTTCATTTAATCTCTTGGGGAAAATGTGTATAAATTGGGTTGGGGAAGCAGCTCAGTGGTTAAAGTTCTTGCCATGCAAGTAAGAGGCCCAGAGTCTGGATTCCCAGATTCCATCCAAATGTTTTATGGTTGTGAAAACCCATTTGCAGCTTCAGCCCTGAAAGGCAGAGGTATCTCTCCTCAGAGCAAGCTGGCTAGTGAGACTACCCTATGGGTAGCTCCGGGTTGGATTAATGACCCTGCCTCAAAAGAATAAGGTGAAAGAGTGATGAAGGATGTTTCCTTTATCAACCTTAGGCATCCACACACATTGGTGCACACTCCTGTGCCCCCACACAAGTGAATATGCACACATCCATACAAAACAAAATGAAAACAAAAAGAAAAGAAACATTCACAAATACGGAGTTGCTTCTTTTGCGTAGAAAGGGAGAGCTCTTCAAATGATATTCTACCTCTTTTATTTTTTCTTAAAATTCATCAGCACATCTTGAATACCTTTTGGTCCCCAACATGTACAAATCTGTTCTTTTTCCTGGATCCATTAACATTCCATCGTATTGAAGACTGTGGTTTATTTTACTGTTCTCAGAAGACTCTAAGGTTAGTCTGGGCAGGAACTCCTCCTTGTAGGAAAAATGCTGATTTATTTATTTATTTGTTTGTTTGTTTGTTTCACTGTCCTCAAGCTAACATTGATCATAGTCTCCATCCTGGGCTTCAGAAATAATAGGAATAACTTCAGTATAATAGGTGATACTGTACACCCTGCCCATAATGTAACTGTAATAGGCAATACTGATACCCTGCCCACAGTACCTGATCCTCACCAGACCTGACATCTCAGTGCTGTTTTTGCGTCTATTTATCAACAGGCTTTCTATGCCAGCCAGAGTAAGCTCTATCCACTTGACCTGCAAGCCATATGTGCTGGGTAACTGCTGTGGGATTAACCTTTTCTGTTCTCATTTACCCCACTGAATATCCTCAATCAATGCCAGAAAAAACTTGGGGTATAAATACGCAGCTGCCCTCCCCCAAGAGGGATGACTTTGCAGTGGGTGTGTGCTTCTGGTTTCTGAATTCCCCCATTGTAATCAGACATTGCTTACCTACAGTGGCTGTAGTCCCTTCCCAACTTTCTTTCCCATCCTACTAGGGTAAGTCAAATTAAGGCATTAAGGGTGAAAGAGAATACGGAAAGAAACTTGCTTATTAGTAAACTCATACCTTCCTGGGAACCGATGGAGACAGGGACAGATTCCTCTTTTAGAGTCACTAAAGTAAGAGCCAAGAGGAAAGGCTCACAAGATCACTAGCTCACAAGAATGCTGTCCTTAGCACCTTGCTGCCCAGCCCACAGCTGAGCACTGAGTGGCAGAATCCAGTTTCTTAAGAGCAGTGACTTGGTCATTTCTATGCTCTCAAAGCCTGAAACCCACGGTGAGCTCTTAATAACAGGTGCTATGTAGGATTATTTTTATTATATATATATACACACACACATACACACACACATACATACATATGATGAGAATATATATAGAACATAGAGAATATATATAAATATATAATATATTACATACGTATATAAAATGAGAAGCCAATAACTAGAAACATAAGCTAATTTTTCATGAAGTCAAATGGGAATCATGGCCAACAAATATTGAAATGTGGATTAAGGATGTTCTTCCCTAGAATCTGTGCTCATAATTTTAAGTGTCTGCGAGAACAAGAGAGAGGGGGAGAGAAAGAGTGAGAGAGAGAGAGAGAGAGAAAGAGAGAGAGAGAGAGAGAAGAGAGAGAGAGAGAGAGAGAGAGAGAGAGAGAGAGAGAGAGAGAGAGAGAGTCACAGTCATGGAGAGGACAATTTCCAGAAGTTTCTCCTTCCACTTTGTAGGCTCCAGGGATCGAACTCAAGGTCACTGGGTTTGTACATAGCTGCCTTTACTTGCTGAGCCCTCTCTGCAACTCAGAACTTGCACTCTTAACCTTCCCCTTCAAATCATTCTTTCTACGTTTATTACAAAGTGTCTTACAATCCTACAGTCCCTTGTTTTCATCTTTTTTTTAAATTTATTCAATTGTGTGTGTATGCGTGTGTATGTATGTACGTGTACGTGTGTGCACGTGTGTATGTGTATGTAGAACCACAGACGAATTCGTGAACCACCATGGACGCCTCCACCTCCTCCTTGTTTACTCCAACCCGGGATTCACAGGCTCCGCCCTACCAGGACCAGAAACGCAGGCTGCCACCCGCTTCCGTCTGGCGTCTATATGTGGGCCTTAGGATCAGAACTCGGGACCTTCCGCCTGCAAGGCAGAGGCTTAACCCCTGAGCCACCTCTCCAGCCCGCTTGTTTTCATCTTTATGTCAACATTTACATGGAGTGGTTTGGGCTTCAACCTCTGTACTGACAGGTCCCTCCTGTTCTCAGGCACCAGATTTCCCTGTGCATTGCGAAAGGATGGGAAGGATGGGTGTTTTTTTCCCCCCTCTACCTTCAGTAGGGGAAATTTATCTTATTTTCATTAAAAGTAAGACTATTTGGGGCTGGGGAGATGGCTCCATGGCTAAAGAGCTTGGTGTGCAAAGCACAAGAACTCGAGCTCAGATCCTCAGTACCCATGTAAAAGTCAGGCACATCGGCTGTGCCTCTAACCTCAGTTCTGGGGATTAGAGACAGGCAGATTCCAAGAGTTCACGGCCAGCTAGTGTAAGTAAGTGGTGAGTGCTAGGTTCAGTGAGAGACACTGTCTCAAAAGATAAAGTAAAGAGTGATAGAGGACACCTGATATCAACCTCTGGCCTCCACACATGCATGCATGGTTATGTTCACTTCTCCATATACATGAGCACATGCACATATATCATCATCATCACCATCACCACCACCACCACCAAAACAAAAATCCCATGGTTAGGATGGTGATACTTGAGGAGCAATTCCCAGGTTGACTCCTGAGCTCCACATGTATACAAGCAACACACATATGTAACAAAAAAAATCAAAGAATATTTTCCCAAGACTATGCAGTGGCCTTATGTAGCAGTTAGCTTGCATGGTTGCTAATAAGTCACCATTAAATGGCTTAAGGGAACAAGGGATTTATTCTCTTATGATTGTCTGGTTACAGTTCTCAGTTCAGCTTGACAACAGAGCTCACACCAACACTAGGGACATCTCTACATAATGGCTGAGAGAGGGATAATCCTTACTTACCAGACCAGCATGTCTGGCCAAATATCCACAAGAACGCCAACTTTCTCAACCAGCTCTCTGTATTTTATTTCAGGGCCTAGTCCCACCCGCCATAGGCTGGGCCTTCCCTATCAGCTAGACAATCTTCTGCAGGCTTGTTCTGGGCTTAACTCAACCATTAATTCTCTACAAATGTGCCCAGGGCTCAAACTCTCAACTGTCAAGTTGACATCTGTGCCTAACTATGAATCTCCATTCCTTGTCAACTTGACAAAGGAAAATATCACTTTTAATCTGTAACTTTCACCTTGTCCCCACAGGTGTTAAATTTATCTAAGAAATATAGATACATTTCAAATTTTGTCCAATGAAACCATTCAAAAGCCACAAAATCCACATAGTCAGATTTATCAGCAATACCCCACTCCAGTACCAAATTCCGGTAGCAGTCAGTCTGCATGGTTGCTGATAAATCATCATCAAATGGCTTAAGGGAACAGGGGTTTATTTTCTCTTACGATTGTCCAGTTACAGTTCTCAGTGCAACTTGACAGGAGAACTCACATCAACACCAGGGCCAAGGGAAATGATCACATCATCTTTACATAATGGTTGAAAGCGGGATGATCCTTATTTGCCAGACCAGCATGTCTGGCCAAGTGTCCACAAGGATGCCAACTTTCTCAACCAGCAGTCTTTATTTTATTCCAGGGCCTAGTCCCACCCATTATGGGCTGGGCCTTCCCCATCAACTAGACAATCTCTGGGCTAAATTCAACCACTAATTCTCTACAAATGTGCCCATAGCTCAAACCCTCAACTGTCAAGTTGACACCTGTGCCTAACCATGACACCTTGTTATGAAGGTTTGGTGATGACAGAAGATAGATGCCATGCAAGTTTATTTCCTTACAGTGGATGAATGTATTTTGGTTTCATAGATTTTTTTCTTGTGTGTGTATATGTGTTTGCATGTATGTATATACAAATTTGTGGAGGGAGGCTTCAGGTTGATACTGGGGATCATCACCAATCACTCTTCCACCTTATTCTTTTGATACTTGGCTTCTAATTAAATACGGAGCTCACCTATGATACAAGTCTGGCTAGCCATCTTGCTTGGGGATTCCCAGTCTCTACCTTCTGAGGTTATATGCCATAGGTGGGATGCCACGACCACCCAGCAGTGTGGGATCTAGGGATCCAAATTCTGCTTTTCTTTTTTTCAGCTAACAAGTTCAGAGATTTTGAACCTGAACAAAGTTTTGCCTTCAGATCAATGAAATGTAAGAACTGACTAGAAGCTGGAGAAATGAATCAGGACTGGTTTTATTCACCAATGATCAGAAAGAAACCCATTTCCTTGATTTGGGAACTATAAGCCTACATTTCTATAGAATCACTTCATCAGAATCATTTGAGAACTCTGAATTTTGGACAAAAAGATATATCCTGCCTGAAATCACCACACATGGAAGTTCAATGCTTAGCATCAAAAACCAGAAATTGCCATTTAATTAATTAAAGCTTAGAGGAATTTACATTTTCCAAATATGTTGTCAATATTCTCCACAAGCTCTGGAATTTTTAGTCTGTAATCTTTAATACTTGTTTTTTTGGGGGGAAGCATTTAAAGCTAATTCATGGAACCAAAAATTTTCATGAAATAATTTCTTATGCCTCAGGGCTGGGTCCCAGGACATGTCTGAGGAGACTCAGGGTGGAGCAGAGCTCAGTGGTCCCTTTTCAGGATGACTTGGTGCCACTGGGATTTTATTTCAAATATTTCACCCCTGCTTTCACGCACACTGCAATTCGGTGTGCATCAAGTATCCGCAGTATGTATCTTTCTGTTGCTTCTGATTATGTTTTAAATACTTCCCCAGATTTCCAGCACCGGTTTTTGAAATCCATCCTGCCTTCAAGTGCATCTTTCCTGCCTTAAGCAAAGCCTTGTTTACTCTTTGTGATGGTGATCATTACCCAGGAAGCAAGCCAACTTCCTTCTAATGGGCAGAGGGAAGTATGCCAATCCCACCGTGTTTACACTTGCTTTTTGCCATCCCACCACCAATCCTTAGGAGATAAGAACAATTTTGATTTGTGCACTTCTGGCATCTCGGGGTTGTTGCAGAATTCTTACTTTGTTGTCCTGTACTCATTCTGTCCCTCTGCTCTGCTCACTGAGGGTAGCTATGATTAGTTTGTAACCCAGTATTTTACTTTGACCTGCAATGCACTGTCACCAGCATAGAAAGCTCTGCTGGCAGCCAGCACTGTGGCCGCCCCTTCTCTTGTGTTTTGCTTAGTTACAACAAATGCAAATTTATAAGATTAGATGAAATGCATGAGTTTGTAAAAGGGAAAACAAATGATAATTTTAGTATTTAGACCCAGAAGCAAAACAACCTTGAATAAAAGATGAATATTGGTTTTTCTGAAAAAAAATTGTTTACCAAGCATTGAAAGATCGTGCATAATTTGATTTCAGATTTGTTAATCATGGATCTGGTAGAAGTTGGCTACAAGGAACACACTTATTTTGGATTTTAAAATTTAGATGAAGTGAACTTCCAAAAATCTTCTGCTTAAGAAATAAGGATTCAACTTATGCTGTCTGCTTGACCTTTTAAAATTCTTGGAGGGGATTGATGAGATGTCTCAGAAGGTAAGGCACTTGGTCCACTGATCACATACATGTCATAGCATTTGTGTGCATACATCGTAATCATAACGAAAATATTAAAATTCTTATAGAAACACAACTGATGACTGCACAATTGTTCATGTGCGCACTGGGAACTTGAGTCACATTTGTGGCAAGGTGGACAGCTTTCCTAACACCTTCTGTTGTAATTTTAGATTTTTTTAAAGATAGATCAAATTGCAATAAATTTAGTTTATGCTTTTATGGTTGTGATCACATTTAAGTAAGCCTGCCCAATGTTTGCTCAGTCTATCCAACCAACATTTATTGAGTGCCTACTGTATCCTAGGCACCCGACTAGCATACGCCATCCTTGACCTCAAGTAGCTGGCAGTCTAGCAGAGGCAGATACATCAACAGACAACTGTCATACGGCAGAGAGACTGCAATCGATCTGGAGTGTTTCAGACATTCTTCAGTCACACATTTTCAAACAGTCTCTTGGGTCACTTCTGCAGATGGCTCCATTTCCCCTACAATGTTTTGATCCATTCTCATTTTATCTTGGATCTTCCTTTTACCTTACATGGTTCCCATTTGCACCAGAAAAATCTCCTTCAATACAATACACTCACTCCTAAAGTCATGTCAAAAGTCTGAATGGGCAGGCATACAAGTAATCCTGTAATGATCAATAGAAAAATGCTCTTGCCAAATAGTAGACTTACCATTTGTGTAAATCTATGTTTTGTATATTAAATATATATTTGATACACTTGTGTATGATCTGAACATATTTGGAAGAATATTTGTCCATCTGTTAGAAATGACTACTTTAAAAAAATGGGTTGTTAGGAAACTTTTACATGAACTTTTGCTTCATGTAATCCTTTCTTTTTGGTGTGTGTGTGTGTGTGTGTGCACGCGCGTCCATGCGTGTGTGCATATTGAGGTCAGAAGACTACTGTTCCTCAGGAGCCATCTATCTTTTATTTTTTTATTATTATTTATTATGTATTCAATTGTGCGTGTATGTGTGTGTGCGCGTGTGTGTATGTATGTGTGTGTGTGTGTAGAACCACAGATGAATTTGGGAACCACCATGGACTGCCTCTCCCTCCTCCTTGTTTACTCTGCCCTGGGATTCATAGGTTCCGCCCTACCAGGACCAGAAACGCAGGCCGCCCTTGCTTCCTCCTGGTATCTATACATGGGGTCTAGGATTCGAACTCAGGATCTTCTGCCTGCAAGGCAGAGGCTTAACCCTGAGCCACCTCTCCAGCCCCCCATCTACCTTTTTTTGAAACAGCCTTTTACGTTGGTCTGAGGTCTGTCAAGTAGGTTAGACTGGCTGCCCAGGAAGCCTCAGTAATCGGCCTTTGTCCACCTCTAGTCTGGCTAGCCACTTTGCTTCAGGAATTCCCAATCTCCTCCTTCCAAGGCTAGAATTACAGTGGATTGCCACACTCATCTAGTATTTTTACCTATTGTGTGGGCCTTCAAGCTCCAGTACTCTTGCTTGGGCAGCAAACGCTTTAACTGCTAATTCATCTCCCCAGCCCAATACTTTCCTTTAAGTACGTGGGAAAAAATAAATAAAATAAAATAACCCTGGTTAGCTGCAAGCGATGCAGACCAACAGATCCATTAGAAGAAACCAAGCCTCTTCCTCTGATACAATGTTCTCTTCCCAACACAAATCTCTTCCAAGCTTCTGAGGGACTCGCTCCATGAATCAAGCTCTTCTAACATAGAATGACAACATGTATTTGCTGACTATGTCCTTGGGAATTGTGAGGGAAGAGAAGCCTCTCATCTTTGCAGAACTTCAGCCCAGTGGCACATGTCCTGCCTCCTGTGCAAGCAGGCATGCTCTTTCTTGTTCCAAGTTCTCTTCAAGCTCTACCTCCTCTGTAAGCCGCTCTTTCCTTCTCTCGTCTGTGAATCTTCTAGGTCCCACAGAGTTATACCACCCAAGTTTTGAAGAACATGACCACCAGGCCATCTCCATCTGTGTCCTTCCAGCCTTCCTTTATTTTTCTCTACCTGTGAGTGCACTAAAAGTTGACATAGGCCAGACACTACCCAGGTAAAGAGTGATAAGAAGGATGTAATGATACCCATAATAACCCACTTAGCAACAGAGTGGTGAGTCCCAGGAAAAAGTGCAGAGGTGGTGAGGTTGCATACTAACATTGAGGGCAGGGCGAGGAGACATCTCTCTGGGGAAATCAAGTTGAGTTGAGAGTTCAATGATAAGAGGTGTTTATGGGGAGGAGCCTGGTGGAAGAATCAGGGGCAGAGTAGTCAGTAAGTGGTGGTGAGTGCAGACTGTTCCCTAGAACAAAACAGAAAGGAAACAAAGCTGACAGGCTGTTGGAAGGGTAGGTAAGGGTAGATTGTACATGTTCTTGTGCAACACTGTAAGGAATCGGGCTTTCATCTTAAGAGAAACAGAGGGGATTGGACTGATTTTTAATTAGAAGAAGGACCAGATTATACTTGCCTCTTCCAAAAAGGCCCCCAGATTGGAGCGAATAGATTAGAAAGAGTGTCTGTCAGTATATCCACTGTTCAGATTGATGAGTTAAGAGATTGAATGCTTTTCCATTAGGTTAACAGCTCTCTTGACATTTCTTTTATGCATCTGGCATTCCCCCCCCCCAGCTTCTTCTTTATAGACTTCAAATAGTTCTAGAATATTTCCTTTTTCCAAAAAGGGGGGGGGTGTCAGGAAGATTCAAATATGCACTTCGTGAAATAGGCTATCCAAATTACAAAGGAATATACCCAAAGGAAACTTACTCTGTTTTTGTGACCAATGAATGACTAACATAAACCACCATACCACTTGCCAGACAAGCACGACTTTCAAGGTGGCAGTACCCAGTTTTGTCAAAGATGGACACAGGGTTGTTGACACATGGTGGGGAGGATAAAACTTTAGTCGGTGCCAATGGAAAGCTGGTAGCATCTTCTTCTAGGTAAGCAAGCCTGGGTTGCACCAGAAGATATGTAAAAGACATTCACAGCAGTATTGCTCACAATCACCCCATACAGTCAACAATGTGAAACGGGCACATTTGATTGTGGCCTGATGAAATGAAATGTTGCATGTGCAACAGAAGATGAATCCAAAGAACAGAGACTTGGGTAAGCATGCCCTTTGACCATAAGTACAAACAGATTAGAGTAGTCGTGATCTCTTATGCATGAGAAATCAGGATAGCAAGGAAAGAGAAGTTGGGAAAGCACACGGGCAAGGGTGCATTGGGAATACTTACAATGCTCTATTACTTTTTAAAAGTATTATTATTGCATGATGTGTGTGGGGGCTGTGTGTGTGCTACAACATGTATGTGGAGGTCAGAGTACAATTGTGAGCTGATCCATCCACTTTTGTATGGATTCTGTGAATGGAACTCAGGAGATTGAGCTTGTATGATGAGTTTTTGTTGAAGGCTATGAAGTTGGTCTTTATGCACTGAACCATCTTACCAGTCAGTGTTTTCTTTCTTTTTTTAAAAAAATAATTAAATTTTTTTCCCCTAGTTTTGCAAGGATAATGAGTACCTATCCCTGCTTCCCTCCTTTCCTCTTCCCCTCCTTCTCTCCCTTTTTCCTTTCATAATATGTTTTATTTCTTGATTTGGTCACTGCTTTATGAGTGTGTCTACTTTCTGATAAGTCACCGAGCTTTATTCTTAGGGTCTGAGTGCTATTCCATATATGAATTATGCATTCATAAGTCGAAAGGAAAACAGGACATTCAAGACACTGTAGCTATCTGCCCAGCTTTGCATTTGTGGCAAGGATAAACTCAGGGTTAGACTTGGCCAGTATTTTCTTTCCCATTTCTTCTGATGTCATTTCCTTCTTTATATCCTTTCTCCACATTACCATATTGGAGGAACTGGGTAAATGTGAGGTGATAGATAGTGCACTCTCCTTTTGATGGAGTCTTACTTTTCCATTGGTGTTGGTTTTGGAGATGCAGTGTTCTCTATTTTGTTTTTTCCTCGCTTTTTGGTTGCATAACCTGCTCACTTAACTCTCCTCAGGGATCCTAAACTTTTTTTCCCCAGTTTTAAAATCTAGGCAGAAGCTCTCTCTTCACTTCACACATTTTTGAATTATTTGCAATTTTTGCACAAAATATGCTTCAGTTGTACAATTCAAAATACAATAAAGACACATTTTATAAAATCTTAGCCTTTCTATTCTATCTTAACTATGTACGCTTGGACAAATTATCTAACTCTCTTTTTTTGGGGGGGGAGGTTAGACAAGGTCTCATGGGGTTCAGGGTTGTCTTGAACTTATTATGTAACTGAGGCTGGCCTTGAATTTCTCCTCCTCCTTTTTCCACTGTTCAGGTGCTGGGATTAGAAGCAAGCGCTACCCTTATGCCCATCTTAGCCAACCCTTTTCATCTCAATTTCATCTACAATAACAGGTCTTTCCTGTTGTAATTGTGAAGAGATTTAAGTGAGATAAGATGTGTGAGAGACTTAGCATAGAATAGTTGCCCAATAAAGTTACTCTGAGTTCCTAGGAACCCACTATAGGCAGGAAGGAGTGTTGAGGCACACCTGTAGACCTCAAGGGTATGCCAAAGGAGGGTTGTTTTGTAGAGGACAGACTGGTGACCATCCTACCTTGTCCTCTTGGGAAAGCAGTCGTTTCCCTAAAGCCTCTGACAGCTGTCAGGAGAGGTCAGTCTGATTAGTGACAGCCACAAACAAAGCAAGGTTATTACACTGCTGACAGGGGCCGGGGAGTGCCAAGAGTACTCCAGCTCTTACAGAATCTTGTAAAATGCTTTAACAAATATATAAGAATCATATATAATTGGCACACACTTTGTTTGAATGCAAACACTGCTGTTAGAGTGGTGCTTAAAAACAGTTTGTTGGCCTTCCCTTCGTACAGGAGAAACACTTCTCTCGTTTACAGTACTCACTTGCTCAGCAAACCCTTATTTATCCTATAATGCAAGCGTAATCTGCCCAACATGTCCAAATGCCCACAGATCCTGAATCAGTGCAGTCTGAATTAATGGAATCCTAGGCAGTCTCTTGTGGAGAACCAGAAGCCTTTGAAAACAAGCCACTCCAAAAGTGTCAAGAACACTCTATGAAAATTACCCCTGCCCTCCCTTTTCTGTCTCTCCCTATTTCCTGTGCTTCACTCTGGCTGTCAAAGGAGAGAGAAGACAAACGGGCTTAAACATGCATACTTAGGACATTTGGATAGTTATTTATTGAGAAGCCCCAGTTTTCCACACTTTTATAACCGTAGGCTTTATATAAGGCAAAAGCAACATGGACCCACTACTTTACACAGGAAGAAACAGCTCTGTAGCGACCCCAGGTTCGCTCAGTTACAGGTCAAAGTGCAATGTACATGCCAGATATAAAAAACAGTGTGGAGCAAAATAATTTCAATTATGATTACAGTCTACTAAAGGAAATATCCATATCTGATTATAAACACATTTAATAGTCTAGGGTTGACATTAAATAGTCAGTTTTTTTTACATGTACAGTTATGAAACAAAAGCAAGATGTAACAGTTACTAGGATAAACTCTTGACAGAAGACAGTTGATCAGAACTGTGCTTGATGCTAAATCGTGAACGGATTGCCCCCTTGCCAGGGCAATTAAAGGGAACCAACCCATTGATTTGTAGCCTTTTGGGGCTAACTATATGGATCAATGACAAAGGGGTGGACTAGTCAGGACACAAGGGACCTGATTGTTTGAAGTTTCAAGGGAAGAGAAAGAACCAAAAGTTGGCTGTTGGAGCCTTGGCTCTCCAGCCCCTTCCCAAAGAGGAACAAAGCCCAAACCCAAAACAAAGCAGATCTAGTTACTCAGGTGAACTAATTTATTTATGTACTCATTTAAGGAACTCGTATCCACACATAAGAAACATAAGCATGAAAAGTACTCAACATTCTTGATTTCACATCCACTTCCAGTCATTGCATACAGAGGACAGGAATGAAGCATCTTTTCTCTTGGCTGATATTGGGGACACACCTACTGGCTGGACTAGCTATTCTCCATGAACAGTGTTTAAGAATGGTGCTCCATATTGCTTGTAAACATATAGACACGAAAATCAGGAAACCAATGGGTTGGAAGGTCATCTGCTAATCTTGGTACCACGTAGCTAAAATGGCAATTGTATTGGTAAACATCTCATGGGCATGGTGGCTGACAGAAAATTCCCTAATGGGGTTAACTAACAGATTAAGGACATGCATTGGTTACAGGACACCATCCCAGTGGACCCTTAGATGGAAGGAATGGTCTAATCATCTTCTTCATCTTCCTCATCGCTGTCCTTCATGCTGATCCCCTGCAGGCCTCCACCCTCGCTCACCGACGCTGTGGCTTCCTCCACAGTGAGGCGGTTTCGGATGGTCTCATAGGTCTTGCTGTTTAGAGTAGAATCCAGGACCCCTTGCAATCGGAAATCCCTATAGGTTTTCTAAGGAGGGAAAAAAGACAAAGCCGTAAGGAGAGCTCAACAGCAAGGTGAGGGGAGAGGGCAGCACAAAGCATGTGTGGGTCATCCAGTGTCATCCTGGATGCTTCGAGAAGTAAAAAATCACCCTGCTCAGATTTTACTTGGACTCAGCACTGAAACTCAACTGAATGACAGAAACAAGGAACTGTGACAGGATAAACTGCATTAGACGAGACAGCAAGGAACATAAGCTTGTGTTTATTTAGTTTCACAAAGGGAAGTGTTCCATAGCTTTTTTTTCTTTCTTTTCTTTACTTTTTTTTTTTAAATTCTTTGGTCTAGTTTCTTCTCTCAAGTTTGGATAACAGTAAATTGTCAGTGTAAGAAACTGTAATAATAATAATAATAATAATAATGTGCTGGGTGATTCTGGTATCTTGAAATTTCTCTTGCAGTCTAGTCTTTGGAATTTCTGAGTGTTAAAATCCCATGAGCCACATTGGCCTGTCTCACTCACAAGACAGACATATGTATGTTGGTATATGAAACCTACGGTGGGTAGCAGCAATTAAGGGGAACAGAGAGCGCTAATGCCTCATCAATATGTCGCAGGCACGTGACTCATTTCTCATCTCCTTGGGAAAGAACTGTATCTATTCTGTTCACAACTTTATGCTGTCAAGGAAGAAATTTGGCTCTTTTTCAAGAACAATGGTTGGTATTGCTACACCACAAGTTCTTTCTTTGTTCCTTCAGGCGATTTCTCTCGGATTTCCTTAGGTATCCTAAGGACTGTTTTCTAGAAATCCCTTCGTGTGAATTGAACATGACCAGAAGCATCTGGCTGTTGTCTAGTTCATTTTTTTTTAAAAAGGTCTCTTTCTAACTACATCTCTTCTCATCACACTGCATATCATTTTAGCTACTTATTCTGCTGTTTGCTTCTCCTATTGATTCAGGAAACTTGCTAAAGGGGCAAGAGAAAGAATATTAATATATTTCAACATGGTTCTTACCATTACTTCTATTTTGACTAATAGTCTACACCATGCAGTTATGTGTCCATAATTTCAAGGTCAAACCCCTTTGCAGTGACCGTGGTATCAGTTTCTGAGTGCAGTTTGGTGTAGCAAGTCCAGTCATATAATGGTGTGGATACAATGACTGTCTATATCTTTTTTCACTGTATGCCCATTGCTTCAGAATGACTGATTTAGACACTATCACAAAGTTGCCCTGAATTATGGATTGATGCAAGTCCTTTTCTTTTTTTATTATTATTTATTATTTTAGTCAATTGTGCATGTGTGCACGTGTGCGTGTATGTGTGTGTGTGTAGAACCACGGATAAATTTGGGAACCACTGTGGACCGCCTCCACCTCCTCCTTGTTTATCTGCCCCTGGATTCACAAGGCTCTACCCTACCAGGACCAGAAACGCATGGGGTCTAGGATCCGAACTCAGGACCTTCTGCCTGCAAGGCAGAGGTTTAACCCCTGAGCCACCTCTCCAGCCCTGATGCAAGTCCTTTTCTAAGGAGAAAGAATCCAGGCAGCTGTCTGCCTATGTCTTAACTCGAAGTGAGGGGCAGGAGGCTGAGTAAAGAAAAGGGCAGATCAGATAGCCAGATGACTAACTGGACCTTTGCAACTTTTCCATCAGGTGTTCTGTGGCCACTTAGGATAACATAATTATTGCCAGAATAGGTTAGGAAAAATAAAGGGGAAAATAATTGAGTCATCTCCTTTTATTGAAATTCCAGAGCAATGTGAACCAACCTGGACTATTATTGCCTAAGGGTAGAGACCATGTATACTCAAACTGGGATCTTCTACCTGGTAACATACAAAGAAGAGTGCACCTAGTCTTTGTTCAGTGGTGGGAGAATGAATACAGGCGCGTGAGTAAGAACTGAAGGATGAAGGAAGGGAATGTCTGTCGAGACAGGAAAGAAAGCCAGATATCCTTGGAAATGTGCCCCTGAAGGAGAAAGCTGGATTGTGTGTGCTGGGATGGCGGTGTAGGACTGTTTCCATTGCTCTGAGAGCCTGCTTATTGTGAAAGTGAAGGGATTCCTTTCATGGTGACATTTTTGTGTTGCTTCTCTGTGGTTCATGTCTGTGTCCATGCTTGATCTGGGCAGATGGAAAAGACAGAACTTCCTCTCTGACTTATATATTTTTATATTGACTAAATATTAATAATTCTCAAACCAGATCTGGAAATATCAATTATGGAGAGATAATACAAATCCCCAAACTGTGTGTGTGTTTTTTTAAATGTCTAACCAGTAAGTGTCATCCCCCATCACCAAAAAAAAAAAAAAGAAAGAAAGAAAGAGAAAGAAAGAAAGAAAGAAAGAAAGAAAGAAAGAAAAAAGTAAAACTAAGAGAAAGAAAAAAAAAAGGATTTATATCCATAAATTCAATTCTAAGGGTCAGGCAATGAACTAACCAGAGGCTTGCCAAAAGAACTGCTGTGAAAAAAAAAGCCTAGGAAAATGAGGTTGGTTGTATAGTTTGAATACATGCTTTTTTAATAAAAGCTGCAGTTCCACGCTGCCTATAACCTCTCTTGGGCGGAGGCTTTGTGAGGCCAAATGCAGATGATAATAACTCTTTAATTACATACAACGGAACAGTAATTGGGGTTAAGTCAGCACTGGGGTAGAAGAGCACCTTAAAGGGGGATGGGACTAATCCGAAGGAGCCGAGGAATCAAGGAGGGGGAGACTTTTGGCAAACAATATTAAGAAACAGGAATTGAACTACGTTTATTTGTGAAACTATTTTAATGGAGATGTTGTGCTGTAAAAGGGGAGTTTTTGGACATTGAGTATATATATTTTTAAATAACAACAAAAATAACCTTCTCTGGTGAAGCATCAAATGGAAACTGAAATGATCAAAAACGTATTTACCCCCTTCTGTGAGCTTATTATTTCATGTAAACCGCCGAGATTTCACGCTGAAATAATTATCATTAGTCCAAGGCGCACACATTAGAACAGGGGAGGAGAAAGCTACTTTCGGGGTATGTTATCTCACCTTCGTGATCCTTTACATTTGATCGTATACACGCATGTCAGGGAAACCACTTCAATTAGCTATGAGAACAATATTGATTTGCATTCTGAGCATGATACGAGACATATTTAGAAATAGCTGGGGGTAAATATTTCTATCAGATTAACTGTGACAAAATTTTATTTCATTAAATCATAAATGATTTAATTTATGCGATTAACATAACGGTACCCAAAGCCAACGTTTAAAAAGTGGCCTGTAAGAATCTAAGGGTCCCTCTAGTATCTTTGTATGACAAATAGATCAAGTAGACTTCTTAGAGGGAAAAAGATACCAAATGCTCTTTTTTTTAAAAAAAAATTTCCTTTGATACCTGCATGGGAAATTAACCAGGCATCAGCAAGGAATTCTGCAGAATTTCCTTGTATGAAACACTGTCTGAGAAACCACCTGGCTACATATGTAAACAAATATTCTTTGTGTTAAGGAGGCTCTGCAGTTTGCCAATGAAATGTATTTCAGGAGGCTATTTATAAAGAAGAGGAATTATTGTTTCTTTTACCTTTACCATCCTAATTAGTGTTTTCAACTGATAAATGTGGAGCTGGAGGTCCATCCGGTCTGTCAGCCAGGTGCAGATGACATTCATGGAACTGTTGTACCATTGCTGAAAGAGAGACAAAAGTTCTCCAGCCAATGCATCATGGAGTAATACAGGGTAGGGAGGGGTTGGCCACCTGGGAGCACCGTACTCTGTTCTAGGAGGAAGCAAGATGGTTACAGAGAATTTGAGAGCTCATGGATGGAGATCATGGACATTAATTCACATGAAATCATCAGGTGCTGGATCGATCTAAATGAGAAAAGTACAGACTTGAAATTTAACTGGAGACTCTATTGCAAATGGCCTACGTCCAGTCCCTTTCTGGATACCATCTTGCATGATGTTTTGAATTGGTAGGTTGGAATCAGTTGAGGTTCAAAGATTTGCTGATTTCCTAAAGTCATTCATTGGCTCCAGGGCCCCAAAGAGAGATGGGAACTCCTTCCTCAAAGTGGTCAGTGTTCACCGGCACTTACCTTTTGAGACTGCCAAACCCCACGTGCACAAGGCTGGGACTTGTAGAATGGGCATTTACCTTCGTTTGCCTGACTGAGGCATTCAATGGGCAACAAACGAAGATTTCTCTTTAAGGGCCAAATTATCCTGGGCAGCTCGAGTACCCTTACATTAGCCATGCAATCTGTTTTAATCTTAACACCCCAAAATTATGGAATATGAGGAGGGGGGACACATCTACAAATGAGCTCATTTCAAGCTGTTGAAATCATACTTCCCCTTAAGGGGGTTAAATTTTGCTTCTTGTCTGTGAAAAATGCTTGAAGCTGTGTCACTTTAGACTGTCACCCCTGTGGTGCCGGAAGTCTCTGGTGCAGGATAATTCTGCTGCACTGCTCATATATTCATAAATCTCACTCGGAGACATATGAACAGTGTTATGAAGTGTCAGTATGAAAAAAATCTAATCTTTTAAACTTCACCAGGTTTCATTATGCTCGGCCGCTTACACCAAACAATTTACAAATAAAATCAAAAGGTGTGGACGGACCTATGGATTTACTTATAGGGCATCTAGATGAACAATGCACAGAAAAGATGCAAAACAGGAAAAAAATAAAAGAATGGTTAGAGAATCGAGAGGATGCATAGGCTCACACTAACCGATACACATGCACACGCACGCGCACACACATCACACACCAGTGGGGATTTGAAAAGCATAAATAAAAACATGTTTCTGATGGTAACTCCACCCTTTCTCACCTAAAGATCATCCAAAATCAGTTTATGCCTAACACTCACAGTTTTTCCGAAGCCTTGTTTCTGACTTAATTTCTTTTTTTTTTTTTAAATTAATTTGGGTTTTTACTTTGCAAGGTAGAAGTGCCAAGTTTCACCTTGCAAGAGACGCCACAGTCGCAGCCATGGTGCACGGAAGCCCTCTTTGCGTCGGCTTCTTCCTTATCGGAGCCAACTGTGGGCTCTCCTTGGAGCCCAGCCTCAACACAGACCACGCTACCCCAATAGAGGCAGCACTGCAGCCTCGCAGCCAGCTTCTGCTCTTTTAAAGATCAGGGAGGAGAAACTGTCAGTTTTAGGAGCCTGCTATCCCTCCCCACAGAGCAGGCTGGGTGGGCGTGGGGGATTTTTCGTACTGAGATGGGCAGTTCACTCTGCAGCGGGCCTGTGACTGTGGGGGTCAAGTTGCTTCAGGCGTGGACAGGTTTTCCCCTCTGGGAGTGAGAATATGGTTCTGAAACTTCTTTTTTTTAATTTTTTTTGCTTGTGGTTGTTGGAAGAGGGAGGGTATTTTTGGCACCTCCTGCCTCAGGATTCTGCTTCGTTTGCTGCTGTTGCATCTGAGTTTGTGAAGAAAGGACCCTGGGGAGAAGGCTAGTCTTGGGTCATGGGTGGGCATGCGATCTCATCCTGCCTTAAGAAACTGGGGGTTCTGTTGGGTTTTTCCAGGCCTCAAGTTCCACATTCATTTGCTGTGTGCGACGTGCACCCAGGATGTGCCAAACAATCCACTTAGAGCCAGGAGCAACCTTTTCCTGGCCTTGGCTTGCAAGAGGGCTGCTTGGAAGGTGACCTTGAGTGGCGCAAGTGTCGTGCTGACCAAATGTGGATGCTCAGAGCCTCAGGTTGGGTGCACGTCTGGGACACACAAGCGGAGTGTGGCACTCTGGCTCCCAGGCAGAGGTGGCATTTTTGCTTTGGCTGTGATAACAGGCAAACCGGTGCTGGCTTCTCTCACTGCCAGCAAGTCTTGTGAAACGTGCCTTTTTCTCTTTACTGAGACGCGCCACCTTTCAGGAAAAAAAAATAGACTTACCCCACCTCCATTTTACATCAGTGTTCCTGCTCTTGTAAATGACTTTTGAATAGCTAAAATAAATAAGTAAGTAAGTAAGTAAGTAAAAAATACAAGTAAAAAAGACAGGCAGCTGTCCACGGTCTTGCCCTGCTGCGGGAAGAGGAGGGAGGCCGGAAGTGCACCCAGAAAGCGATGGATGCATCCAAGCAGACTCCCACCCCAGGAGAGTAAGAACGCCCTGGAACATCCAGCCTTCTCCTGGATCTCACATCTAGCAAGAGAAGTGTAAAAAAATGTATGATGCCCCATTGGCTACGCATTCAAAGAGGCAAAAGGGAGTAAGCCGCTCCTTTCCAAACCTTATGCTCAGTAGATGGAATTGGAGGCACTTTTGGACGCGGCACAGTGAGCGCTAACTTGGTTTCCCAGCAAAGTGCTTAAAAGACATTTTGGACGTGGAAGAAAGAAGGAGACAGTGCCGTCGTCTAGAACTTCAAAATGTTAGAGGTGAAGGGGATCCTTCCGGGAAGAGGAAACAAAGGCCCAGTGAAGGGAGGTGACTTGTCCAAGATCACGCAGGAAATGATGTCTCAGCATGCCACTGGACTGAGGGAGCGGACTGTCTGCTGTCACTGCCATCTCTCCTGCTCTGCAGACATAGGAGTGTGCTGGTCACGTGAGCTACTCTTGTTCAGCTATCACCAACACTGTAAATGGGGATAGCACAAGGACCACTGAAAGCAGACCCCAGAGGAGGGTTCTCCACCACAGAAAGCAGCAATCACTACAAAGAAGGGCTTTCTTCCACCCAGAAACCCCTAAGGTTTCCATTTCCCAGCAGCTACTGTGTGTCTGGGCTGTTCCAGCTCTTCCTCGTGGGACTCATTAATCAGGTTTGCTTTCTTTTAAGATCAACGCAAACGCGGCAGATTTGTTGTGGTTCTTCAAAAGAGGAAATTCATCAAACACTTGAAGTTCACCCCATTTTGTTTTGTCTTTGGTTCAGAGCTGTCTTTTCTGGAGCTATCTTAACACCTGGGCACTACATTTTGGATAAAATGTCTTTTAGATCAGAGGAGAGTGAATTATGAACTGATAACACCAGGAGGGTTTATAATCATAAACCCCCTTTAATTCAGAGATTCATTTGAAACTTCCCAAATAAGGTTCATTCCATTCCAAAAGTGCACTACATAATTACAACCTACGATAGCCTGGGATTTTAAAAAAGTGTCTTTAGAGGGTCATTCTGGAAGGTCTCCAACTTGGAACCTAAAGGATTTACTCAGCTCAGCTCTGGCCTATAGATTTTAGGGCCCCTGGAAAGTTGAAACTTCTCCAGTAGCTGCAGATGGATCTAAGACTATTGAGAAGAAGCTAGAAGGTCAGTGGAAAACTGTCACTTTTTCTTTTCTTACTCCTCCAAAATCTATCCTTTTTTTAATCCTTGGAGATACACACACACACACACACACACACACACACACACACACACACACACACACATCTTGTGTCAGAGTGTCTAAGTTGCCCAGACTGACTTTGATCTCACTCTTCAAACCAGGCAGACTCTGAACTTAGTCTCTGGAGTATCCAGGAGCATATCCCTGCATCACCCTGCATCACCATCAGCTTACAACTTCATTGCCCTATCTAACTTACACTCTTAGGCTCCAGGGATCCTCTCATGTGAGCCTCCCAGTGCTGCAGCTGCAGGCACACACACTGTTGCCTCAATTGCCTTCTTTCTACCATGCAGAACTTAAGAACATTGGTAGTAATGCACATCTAGTTGGTGACATTGAGCAAGTTAGTTACATCCTCAGAGACTCTGTTTCTGGTACCAATGGGGGATTAGTTAGTGTTTCATTGAACTGCTTCTGGGAGAATAAACACAAGGATGTCTGCAAAGCACTCATCCCTATATATGGTACCTTATACAGCTGTAAGAAATAGCAGCAGCTATCATACTAACATCGCCACTGCTTTTACCTCCTGCACTATAACCATCATCACCATCACCATCATCATTTCCACCATCATAACCATCCTCTCTCATATCTCACTGTTTTCTCTTTATTGGTCAACCTCAGAGATACAAAGGGGGAAAAGAGGGAACTGGGAGAGGATTCAAAATGGAGCTACCTGGAAAAGCCATTTGGGGAGGAAATTATCCCTCCTGGAATATCTCCAAAATTGCCTAAGAAACACAATTCCACAGAAACTTAAGAAACTCTCTGGGGGAACATGTTTATTCACAATGAAATCTCGGGTTAAAGGGATTCAAAGAATGAGTACCATCACAAATACTGCAGGGATAAGTTCAGACTCAGTCTGGTAGATGACTTAGAAGCAGTGCAACCTTAGATAACCTCTTCACTCTCTACTCTCAGTCTTCTCCTACTTCATAGATTGCTTAAATCTACTGGTTTCCAGCAAGATATACAACATTGAGCATGCATATAGATACCTCAAACATATGTGGAGTTAATAAAAATATGTTCATTGAGTACTGATCCCTGAATATATCCAGGCCCTGCCCAAAGATATTACAAACGTAATACAGTGTAATCACTGACTTCAACAACTATAAACAAACTCATTTTACAGAAAACAAAAGAGACACACAATTAATATAAGGTAAGTTTGTGGTTGGTCATTTACCATTAAATGCATATATAAGCTGCTTATATTGAGTTCTATTCAAGACATTAAAGGCTTGAACATTCAGAAGCAGTGATGGTTCTAGGTGTTTTCACAGCCAAGCTGCTTGACTCTGAAGTTCTTTCAGAAGTGTGTGGGCAGGACAATGTTGTCAAGCCTATTTTCCCTGGAAAATCCCCATTTTATAAGGTTAGAAAGTGACTGAGCAAAGTTTGGGGACCCTGGAATATTGCCATGGGGACCACTATTGCTCACTCAGAGAAATGATGAGAAAAGGTGAGGTGGAGATGACAGGTGTCATTTCTTTGCAAGAATCAACACTATGCTTTTCTTTTCTTATTTGTACTGATTACTTTTCTCCATTGCTGTAAGAGAACCCCCAAAGTCAAGCAACTTAGTGGCCTGCTGGCAGAAGCTGGAGGCAGCCTAAGTCATGCCCATCAAGGAAGCTGAGAGTTGCTGCTACAAGCTCAAGAGCAGACTCACTCACTCAAGCAGGGTAGAACCAACCAGTTCTAGGTCCACTCCCTGTGACTGCCTTCTTCCATCAAGAGTCCACTTCTTAGAGGTGATATAACCTCCCTACATACTAGGAGCAACTAAGGATTCAAGCACATGAGCACATGAGCAACTCACATTTCAAGCCATGACATCATTTTATGTTGGTGACGCTGAACTTGCTGGTGAGAGAAGTTCTGACTGTGGACAGATTGCTTGCAAGGGAAATGCAACTAGTTAAATTGCCTTCATCACAATTGTGATGTGAAATTAAAGATGTCATCAGGAAGCATCATAAGTGGAATGGTTACAGAGAAAGTCACAGACCCAGTAGAAATGATTCAGGGCAAAACTTAGCTCCTGGACTATGGAGATGGCTCAGTGGTTAAAGCCTTTGCCTCACAAGCAAGAGGACTTGAGTTCGGATCCACGCAGTCCACATAAAAGATGTCAGGTGGATAGGGAGGCAGCCTGCAATTCTGGCCCTGCAAGGCAGAGCCTGGAAACCCCGGAACAAAGTAATAAGGTGGAAAGCAATTGAGAATGATACCAAATGTCACCCTGGACCTTCACAGGTGCACATATACTCTTGTGCCCTCTTGTACACATGCCTGCACATATATGTACACCCACCACATGCAAAATAAACACACACATGCATGTACTACATATACACATACATACAAAAAATCTTAGTTTCTAGGTTGTTTTCCTTTCTATGTAGCTCATGCATACCTTTACCTTGATCTTTACCTAGCAGTCCTTCTGTCTCAGCTTTTCAAGTCACTGTGGTATCAGGCAGCTTGCTTTTTATTTCTCTAAAGAAAGATTCTATTGACATAGCATATGCACACTGTCCTATATGATTTTAGTAACATGTACACATATCCATTCATATGGGCACAAGTGTTACCCTATACCTATAATCTAGACAAGGTTGTATGCCAGAAAAATGACAGAATTTGTCTCAAGTACCAATTCTCACATATTTTCTTTGAATAAGAACTTGTGATTCTGATTCTGCTGAATGTATCCAATACATTTTCAATCTGGGCAATACTGAAACTTTGTAACTGCACTCTACTTCCACTTCATTTTTTTAAGTACCCATTTCCTTGGAAGCTTTCATATTTGAGTCATGTATGCCAGGAAGGCAGAGCAGTGAAGGAAGACCTGAGCAGCACAGAACTCTCAACCTCAAGGGAGTTGCATTTATTCACCCCCTTTTCATCTTATGGATGTGGAAATTGAGGCTAAGAAGTACAGTGGCCCAGCGGCCAACAAGGGATGGAGTCCAACAGATTGGAGGCAGCGAGGGAGTGAAGTCTGGTGATTCAAAGAATGTCTTTGGGCGTACCCTCCAAGTTTGTCTGTTTTGATAATCCCTGTTAATCTCTGTCTTAGTTTCCTTATCTGGTATGCAGAATAATCATAATGCCCACCGAGGACTGCCATGGGGGAATGAGTGAGTTAACATGTGTAAGCTGCCATCCTTGTAGGAGATCTGCTATCTTTCCTTGTTCACAAGTAAAAGCCAGATCGCCCCAGGTGGGAGCTATTCAGAGTTCTGCAAATCTTTCTGAGCAGCTTCCACTCCCCTGAAAGTTCTGGAGCAAACAGATCATTTGGTAACCACCCTGTGTTTTGGGACTAAAGAGTCACAACAAATACTGGACGATTTTGATCTTTTCTCTGGAAAGTACCTTTTCTCCAACCCAGCCCAGCAATGGACAAGAGAAAGCAGCTCAGAAATGACCTTTTCTTTGTTGGCAAGGAGCCAAAGAGGAAGAGGATACCTTGTCCGCACCCACATGACTAAGTGCTTCACTTTGTTTTTTTGAAGACAAAAGCAGTTTATTGTATATCAGAAATGAAATCCCACGACCTATTAATGTTGCTGTATTGAAATACTGTAAAAAATATTTTACGCTTGAAGATTTCGATGCATATTTATCCCTTACAATTTGGGCAATTTAAGAACCTGTGAAAAATGTCACCCAGGTTTTCTTTATATTTACCAAAGTTCCCTTGGCTGGCCTGCTGGCCACTCTGGTCTAAGCAGCCCAGGGATTGGGTGCTGTTCAGTGTTCCTAATCTAAGATTCAGAGAGGGTATGAAAAAGAAACCTGGCTTGTGCAAGTCATTTCTGCCAAGTGGGCAAAAGCCTGAACGACTGCATGCAATTCATAACAAGTTTCTGGATTTGTCAAAGCTCCCCAAAGGCTGAATCGACACTTTGGGAAAGGGCATATCATCCAAATGCTTTCAGAAATGGGGACACCGTTGAAAGATACAGTTGAGTGTTGCTGTAATTCAAGATTTGATCCTCCCAAACAACTGCTCTTAGAAATGGGTATTCCCAGCCACGGCTTTGGGACGCTCAGCTAAAAGCACAAAGCTATAATCAGACACCCAAGTTAGAGGTTACAGATCAGTAGAATGATCTCAGATGCTCCGGTGGCCTTTGTAGTTGAAGGAGGGTTGTCAAGGTTTTTTTTTTTTTTTAATTCTCCCTCTGTAATTCTTTTTTTTTTTTTTAAATTTTTTTATTATTATTATTTATTCAACTGTGAGCATGTGCGTGTGTATGTGCGTGTGTGCGTGTGTGTCTGTGTGTGTGTGTGTGTGTGTGTAGAACCACGGACGAATTCGCGAACCACCATGGACGCCTCCACCTCCTTCTGCCCCGGGATTCACAGGCTCCGCCCTACCAGGACCAGAAGCGCAGGCCGCCCCCACTTCCGCCTGGCGTCTATACATGGGATCTGGGATCCGAACTCAGGACCTTCCGCCTGCAAGGCAGAGGCTTAACTCCTGAGCTACCTCTCCAGCCCCTCTGTAATTCTTTGAATGCATAAAAACCCACCACACTGAAGGTTCCTGTGGGTCTTCAGGGTGACTAGGTCTTCAAGCAGCACGTTTCTAGAGCTCATGGGTGGGAAGACTGCACTTTCAGATTCTGGAGCTGAGAGAATCCAGCTGCTTGTTTGCCTTCAACTTCTTATGAGGAAGGGATCAAACAAAAGAAACTAGAGTCTAAAAAAAATTGCTACTTTTTTTTTCTACAGGAATACGGCTTAGCAGATTTGGGGAGCAATGTTATTTTAACTCCTTTACAAAAGACCTAAAGGATGTACTGATATTATGTTAAAATAGGTACTTATCCTATTCCAGACCAAATTTCAACTTCTTACACCCAAAACATAGAGAAATATGCAACCATAAGTAATATGGTAGCATCAGTATTTCAAACAAATGGTCAAAATTGTACTCATCAAAAACAAAACAAAAAAATTAAAGATTAAAGAAAAAACAAAAATCTCTGATCAGTTGATAGTTGCAGGTAGTAAAGTGCTAAGAGAGGTGAGATTTAAGGGAACTTTTCTGAAATCAACTAAACAGACTTAGCATAGCATAGAGGTCTCAGAAGACATTGTGTGTGTGCGTGTGTGTGTGTGCGTGCGTGTGTGTGTGTGTGTGTGTGTGTGTGTGCATGCGTGCATGTGTTAATGGTCTGGTTAACTTGCTGAAAGATTCTGGAAGCTATACATTCTAGCCAACCTGAGACTGGTAATGATTTTGCTGCTGCCAAGTCAATCAGACTGCATGAAGCCCAGCAAGTCACAAAACCTCCTTTTTATCCTCCTTGACCCTCATGTTTCAACAAGGTAGGTGATCATCTACAAGGAGATATGATGGTCTTTGAAATCAGGTTTTCTTTCTGAATAGCTATGCTATTGCTGAGAATAATTCTCCACCTTTGAATTAGAAAATGAGGCCAAATATCAAGTCATAGAAATCAACACGAAGACAGAACACTAGTGACAGGAAAACAAGCTCTCCATGTAAATTTTCAATTGAAAATCCTACTGCAATTACAGTACTATTTCCATGACCCATGTATGTGCTGTAATAGAAAGATGTGCAGTCCAGCAAATCTACTTTTTGGATAGTGATGTAAAAGGTCAACAGCAGGGTCTCAAGGAGGTATTTGAGCAGCTGAATTCACAAAGACCTGAAGGTAGAAACAACATACTGTCCATCAGTAAATGTGTAGGAAAACAAAATGCAATCAACATATACATATATAGATACCATTAATCAACTGAGAAAATGAAGGAAATGCTATCTTATGTCACAAACAGATGAAGCCTGAGAATACTATGTGGAGCGAAAGCAGCCCATTGAGAAAATCACTATGATTTGATGTATGTCAAATTCAGAGGAGTCAAACCCAAAGAAACACAAAGTAGAGTGTCCACAGGAGCCGAGAGAAAATCTTGACTGTAGTTAATGGGCAAGAGTTCTGGATATGCAAGATAAACACCTTTAGAGACTGAGTGTACAGTACTTAATCCACTGAGCACTGTGGAACTGCACTGCTGGACGCAAAATGGTTGTGATGTCATCCTTATGTCCTTTTATTACTGCCACATATATGAATGAATACATGTGCACATGCACGCGTATGCACATACATGCACACATACACAGAGGTGGGACATAAAAATTATTTCCTTAACTCACAAGGAATCCTTACTTAAGGAATCCTAGATACAGGGTGTAAGGAGAGGGTCTAGTAGTTAAAGCACTTGCCATGTGAGCAAAATGGAGATCGGATTCCCAGAACTCACTTAACATATTGGGTGGGTGTGGTTGTCACCCTACAATTTCAGCCTCAGAAAGTGGAGCCTGGGAATCCTTAGAGAAAGCTGGGTAGCCAGGCTGACCCTAATGATGTGCTCTAGGTTTAATTAAAGACTCCATCTCAAAACAATAAGGTAGAAGAACAATTGAGGATCGAGGATAATCCCCTGTATCACCTCCACTTGCATGTGCACTTGCACATAAATCTATACCCACACACATGAAAACACCCATGCACCATACTCATATCCTAAACATACACACTTGTGAAAAAAAAGTTCAGAAACAATACATAGTCTAAGTTGGAATACCAAGCTAAGCTTCCAAAGCAGGGATACACACAGTACTTTTAGAAGATGTAAACATTCCTTTTAACCCAAGACAGAGATAATTTCACACAGTTGAGCTTTGAGACTGTGGCACCCAAAAGATATATCTGGTAACATTTGCTTGGTCATTTATTTAGATTATTTAGAACAAGCCATGGGGCCACGATTCTAAATCTGTGAAGCAAGTCAATAAAGCCAAGTTTGAGACGAGAACTAAAGTCTCTTTGCAGAGGGTCTCAGTCAAACAACAAAAAAGATTTTTTTTTTCATTGTGTGCCATATTCCTTCACACATATTCACAGTCTTGACATCTCATACTCCCCCATACCCCAACTTTTCTGAGCATGGATTTGAGCAAGTGGCTTTTAGTTGGCACCAAGACCCTGGTTGCCTAAAAGGGCATCGATTCCCTACCCAGCAACACTCCACCACGACAGACTTATTACGGTTTGGAATGTGTGTTCAGGAAGCCCTTATTTTCGGAAACAATTAAGTAGAATTAGGCTAATAACTCAAGGCAGGCAAAGCTTTTGCCCTTTGCTGAGAACTAACTCCTACGTGGCACATTTATACTAATAAAAATCAGGTATTTCTGAAATGCCTCAAAATGATCTTTGCATCAAGCTTAGTAATTAGTGCTGCCCCCAAGAAGGGGAATTTGCTCCCCAGGCACCAAAGGATTATCTCTGTTCTCTCCACCAATGTCCTCCTCCAACAGAGACCCCGTCAGAGGCACTGTGCTGGAGATGGCAAGCAGGAGTTATACAGGAGATTTAAATTCTCCTTTCAGTTTAGAGGGTGGGTGAGGCGGATGGGAAAAGCTGCAAGTCCCCTTCTGGCCCCGAGTGGTGGTCAGCCCGCAAACCTTGGGCCTATCGGTCCTTGGCCTGCAGGAGGTTGGGTAATATTCTTTTAAGTCACCTAGTCCCTTCCACTGGGGAGATATTCCCAGACCTCAGACGCCATGTTCCCTCACAGTAGCCTTCCGAGGTCCCTTGTGAACCCAAAGCCATGGATATCCTAGCTCATGTCCCGGGCAGGAAGTGACCACTGGGCAGCAGAGAGCGATAGACCCTCTAGTCTGACGCTTTGTCTCCTTGACAACACCTCAACTGGTGGCCTGGAGGAACAGACTTCATTTCTTTTCTTTCTCTGCCCACCCTCCCATCCTGTACTTCTTTCTCCCCTCTTCTTCTAGATGCAAACGTACGGCATCCAACATAAAGTTGCCGAAATAGCAATCTTGTCTCTGAATATATAAATTGCAAAAATTGATATGAATAAATCTGCAAGCAGCACACTGATTGTGGCACATTTTATCAAAAAACGGCGCTCGATTGCTCGGTGGCTTGGGGAGGGGGTGGTGTCATTACACATACAGAAAAACATCTGCAAACTCCCCATTTCCTTACTTAGAACTGAATGGAAGCATGACCTCCTGTTCCTTGCCATGAACCCTGAGTTCACACTCATATTTTACATGTTACAGGAAGCCACAGCTCGCCCCAGGGGTGCTGCAAACAGACACGCAGAAGCCAGATGTAGACCCCCCCCACCACCCTCCTCGGCTCCTTAATGCACCTGAAGAAGCCGGCAACTCGACATTCAAAAGCTGACATGCTCGTAGCTTAAGGTCACTTCAGACTTTGTAAAGCAGAGGACAAAACGCGGAATGCTTCTAGGGCTGGGCTGTCAGCGGGAGGCCGAGGGATTACAAGAAGCCTGTGACTCTGCCTCTTTCTGCCTTTGCTGGTAGTTTTTTTGTGTGTGAACAAGTGCCATACAACAGATTGAGCCTCGTATAAAGGCCTGAGACTGTGCAAGGACTCCCTGCTGGGCCTCAGCTGTGCTTGCAATTAGCAATAGGCACGCAGTGATTATTGTTGGGGTAGCGATGGCAATGCGAAGTGACAAGTTGTATGGGGGAAGTTGGGAGTGGGGATGCTCTGCAAGTTTCTCTTTCTTTTCTCTTTTCTTTCTTCTGGTTCTGGAAAAAAAAATCTTCCTTGGACGGCTGCTACCTCCCATCTCGGTGAAAGCTATTTTTCTCCCCCCCCCCCAACCCCTCGCCATTCAACAGAGCCTTAACAAAATTGTTGAAAGAATATATTTTTTTTTTTCTCGGTGCTTCAGAATGCGGGTTTTCTAGGTCAGAGCTTCCTCGCTGCCCTATTTAACGTCAGAAATGCCCATTTGCCTCAAATTAGCAAAGAACTCGGAGTTGAGGGCAGGAGATTAAGCACACAAAATTACTCAGCAGGTGATGGGAGGGTGGATTTAGGGCTGAGAAGTCTTTAAAACTGACTATGAGACATTATATACTTCCGACAAAAGAACATAGTAATCCTACCTGCTTGCTTTAACCACTGTTGTTTGCTGGTTATTATGTGCTTTAATGCTCATGAGAGCAAAACTATTGCTGATACTACTCAATTACCATAGTAACTCACACCAGTGACCTCTTATCGCAGGGCTCCAGCCCAGCTGAACCAATCCAAAGAGTTGGTGTCTTTTTTATTGATTTCGGCAGTGACATATACTTGGACCGGAACGCTCCAAATAGAGAAGCTACTCCTCTCTTTGTCTAAGATAAGAAGTTGTTTCCAAATTGTGACTGGAGAGGCTTTTCACCCTTTGATTCCAAACACGGTTCTGAGGTCTGTGGATCTCAGTCTCCACAGTATATTCTATGGAGGACAATGCCCAAGAAAAAGAAAAGAACATGTGGGCATCAAAGGCCAGTGCCTCCCAGCTGCAGGAGAGTCAGGAGATTCCCCTCATGTCTCCACTGATGGTCTCCAAGCGCTGCAGTCCCATGCTATCTAGGGGCGTCAATTCAGACTACCCAGAGAGATTGCACTGTAAGTTTTAAACAAGGAAACAAAAGTGATATTAACATACACTTCTTTGTCTTTCTGGTTTCACATTTCAGCAGCCTGTGTGTGTGTGTGTGTGTGTGTGTGTGTGTGTGTGTGTGTGTGTGCGCGCCATCTGAATGATATTGGACATTCAGGATTACTACATTCTCTCAGCATAGTAAATGCTCTGAGGAGTCCTGCAGG
Source organism: Typhlomys cinereus (assembly GCA_023101885.1). Taxonomy (NCBI): domain Eukaryota; kingdom Metazoa; phylum Chordata; class Mammalia; order Rodentia; family Platacanthomyidae; genus Typhlomys; species Typhlomys cinereus. The sequence goes on along the minus strand of JALPQD010000084.1, from coordinate 634,706 downwards.
AGAGAAATCACTTTGCTCCTTCCCTCAGTATCTTTGTCTAAAAAGTCACTTTCCATAGCTACTTATTAATTAATATCTCTCAGGGTATTTGTGTTTACAATGAAACTACGCTGGAAAGTGTGACATCCATAATAGCAATTATAATGGAAACAATGACGGCAAACATTTAGTAAGGTGCTTAGGGAGTGTTCTAAGCAGTAGATGTGCAGTAATGTCACTTAATTCTTATAACCTGAAGAAATGACTTTCTAATTCTCATTTCACATTTGTAATAATACATAAAAATCAGGATTCTTTTTGAGAAAAGGAGACATGGAAATTCAATAAGCCATATGTAACACATTGACTTTTTATTTTTATTGTATTTCTTCTGCTTTTGACCCTTAGAAAGCCTGAATAGATATATTTTTTCCTGTAATCCTGTGATGTATTCAGCATAAGTTGAACAAAGATTAAGGCAAAACCCTCCAAAGTCTTTGCACCTTAGAACTCCAGGTACATATACCTTTTTCTCTGTGTCTTTTGATTAACACCCAAGACCTATAGTTGAGAATGAAAGAATCTAGTTTAGATATCAAAATTCGAACTGCACTTATCTGTATGCAACATGACTTCTGGAAGTGCCGAGCGCCTAATTGAATAAAAAGCTTAACTAGCAGCGAAACCCTGAACGAAAGATGGAGCATTGGCCTCGCACCAGTTGTTCTGCCCCACCTCCCTGGGGCTGATCAGCAGGATCTATCACAGAAAAAAAATCAGGACACACTCCAGCGGGACTCCTGCTCCATAGACAAGTTCTGGTGGCAAATGTTAGAGGCTGACACCTCATTTTTGGCAAGCAGACGGTGGAACTGTGATATCCAAGAGAAAATGAACAGCTCTCTAATGTACCTGGGATTTCTCAGTTCAGACCATTTCTCTCTCCAAGATGCATAAATAATGAGCCCAATGTGATTAAGCCCCAATCAGCTTCTATCCAGGCCTTATCTGCCACCTGGGTCTTCCATGGCAGGTGTGCACTTTGAGCATTAACAAACTGACCACTGTGAACAATACTTTTTTTTTTTTATCCTGAAGCCTATTTTTCTTTAGATATGATGGGGATTTAGTCCCAGACCTCCCTGTGCATTGAGAAAATGGACCCCCATGCTTTTGCCTCTGTCCTCTCAAAAGAACCTACTGTTTTGAGAAAATGCAGAGTTACAATCCGAATTCAGTTTTCAATCATTGGAAACTTAATTATGTTGAGAAGGATATTCTAGTTTTGGTGGTACATCCTGCTGCCCACTGCCCATGTAAGAGTGGGAATCATTTATCTGAAAACTATTCTGATAGGCGTACCCAAGGATTTAGGAGAAGGAGTCAGTGCATGAGCCGAATTCAGATTAGTCAGGAGTAGCATCTGCCCACTGCTCTGCTTGCTTCTTAGGTATGGGAACTGCATTTAGAGTTGACTGCATTAATTCGCAGGCAGATTGACGTCAGCAACGGAAAGGGAAATTTGCATACCATATAGAAGTGATTATAGAAATCAGACTCTAAAATAAGAATTGTAGCTCACGTACAGAACAGAAAGATAATACAGAGTGCCAACTTTTGTCTTTCTCGCCCTGGGTGGGTTAATCACATTAGGGCTAATTTTGTAATTTGCATATTAAACTTCCTAGAGTCTTGAGTCAAGAGTTTTGCCAGTCAAAGTCAAAGTTCTTACTGAAGAACAGTCACATTTAACTTTAAAGAGCTGTGCCCAGGCTGAGGCGGTTTTAATCATTACTATGAAAAAAACACAGTCCACATATTGACATAATTTCCCAGCGATTACACGGCGAGTTCAGGTAAACGGTAAGTGCAATGCTTCAGGTCAAACCACACAGCTCGTTTCTAAGCAGATGATGAAAGGCCACAAATACACCACCTACAAGTGAAGTCCAAAACCCCAGAGTTCAAAGGCAAGAAAGCCCAACAGCTCTAACGGGATCCAGAGCACTTCCCCCAAACGCCTCCATGGAGTTAGAAAACCAGATCTATGTCAACCCACTGAATACTAGCTCTTTGGGAAACGATTTCTCATCAGAAAAGAGCCCGATGTGGTTTTTAGTAGCCAGAGATGACCGAGTGGTTTCCAGGCAGCAATCAACAAAAGAAGATCAAAGGCAGAGATGGACTGAGATGTAGTGGTCCAGGTGCTAGAAGGAGCGCTGGGATGCAAAAGAGAAGACTGGAGCTGAGACGAGGAAGGAGGAAAAGATGTCTCTCCACCAGGGTTGGACCAGAAGGCGGCTTTAAGGCCCCAGGAGGGAACCTTTGGGTGTCTATGGCACCGCCTGCATAAAGGAGCCAGGAAACAGGTTCTGATGCCGGGACTCAGGGATGAGAGAGACATAGTGCTTCTTTTTAAAAGTTAACATGTGTTTTAGCTGTGTGCAGCTGGGCTCTGCCTCCAATGGCGACCTTTCCCTCTTGCTTTATTTTTAAATCTCAGGAAACCATATCCCTTTCTTGCTACTTCTCACTGCGTATGACTCTATTTTTTTTTCTTTTGCTGGGAGTTTTTTTTTTTTTTTAAACACATCACATTTGCCAGATCCTTTAACCCAAACTCTACCCTGGGGGTGCCAGTCATTCCATTTCTGTAAAAAGGCACAAACCTCAGACCATTGTTCTGACGCAAGACAGACACACTCAACCTCGTTGGGTGCCCTAGATATCCACAGATGGTTTTTGGAATCACCAGCCAGGAGGTAAGAAACCTGTGCCAGAGCCCCCATTGAAGCTGCTCAGATGGGTCTAGGGCCTGGGCACGGAGAGGTAAACCATAAATTAGCCATGAGTTAATGCACATCGCCTGAATCACCCTGCCTTCCCCTGGCTGTTTCCCCCTCCCCACACACAAGGCGCCCTCTCTGCCCCTCTCTACAGCCTCTCCCGGGCTTTGAGGCGACAGAATAAGAAATTAAACACTTGTGGGTTCATTCGAAAGAGTGAATGAAATTGAATAAGCTCTCAGTACTTGAGGCGCACAGCGAGCGCCTGAATGGGGCAAACCTCCTAAGTTGAATGGAGTGTCTTTTGGGACCAATTTGTCTCTTTTCACTCTGTATTCTTCCCTTTTTGCTGACAGATGTACAAAGGCGGAACTGCGCCGTGCAGCTTATCCGCATGCACCCACAGCAGCTGTCACTTTTGTCGAGCAAGTTAATCAAGCAAATGCCACCATATCCCACTTTCTATATGGAACAACATGTTATAGACAGTAGTCTTGCTAGAAAGAGACTTCATTTTAACTTTGATTGGCTTTGTTCCCCCACCCTTCCAATATTTTCCCCCACTAACCAGCCCATCGCCTCCCCTCCGCCCCCAAAAAAAAGAAAGGGGAAGGGAAGATTTTGCCAGAGTCATCGGGTTGGCTACATCAATGTTAGATTTAATAATAATATTGTGCATGAGACCAAAGGCTCATTTGGAGTTCTTTCATGAGGACGGCAGTAGGTTTTGTATTGTTGTTTTTGTTTGTGGGTGTTTAATGTTTAAGCTATTGTTTGTGAGAGACTATTGGGTTGCACAGCTCAAGTTTCTAAAGAAAAAAAAAATGGGGGCAGAAAATAGCATTGTGCCTCTCATGCCTTGATTCATTTGGTTCATGTTTCCTTTATCAAAACGGGTCATGTTGTTTACGTCTGTCTTTGGATCAACTTTCTTGCCTGGTGGAGCCTACCAAGGCAAAACTGTGCTACATGCATACCGACACGGCTTTCTGCACCTTGCCACGAAGGAGCTCTTTAGACTCTAGCCTGAATTTATTGCTTACGGGCACTAACAAACGGACACAGGCCTCAATTTCTTGTTAATATGCACTAGGAAACGAACATTGTTCTAATTCGGTAGAATTCAAGGTCAAGCCTTAGGGAGAATCCCCTCATGGCCACAGCCACGTCCCTTGCTCAGCAGCCACTCTTCCCACAGGCACGAGTGAGTGAAACGCGTGTGGTGCTGACCTCAGCTGCTGCCCCAGTCATTTAGAGGCTGAATGCCAACAGCAGACATATTTTGAATAAACAAACTCTTTAGAAACAATACATTTAACCACTTTCCACTGAATGAGGGATTTGCCACATTCATGAATTGATTAAGAGCTGGCTATCTATGTGGCAGCCATGAAAAAGCAATACAAATCTCTTTCTCTCTCTCTCTCCCTTTCCTCTTCTCCCTCTTTCATCACCTTGTCACATTGTTTATTGTAAGCTTTGGTTGGAAATAAATCAAGGAAGGACTTGGGCGATACCCGATCACAAATTTTCATGCGCTGACACCTTAGGCATTATTGGATAATGACCACGTAATGATTTAGTTGCAACTCCATTCATATTATGTAGGGGATTGTATAACCATGTTATTCTGTAATTTTGGATTACACCTTTCCTCTCTTGTAAAGTATTGCTGATCAGTGTAACCTCATAGTGCCACTGAAAACTTAGCTATGTGGGGAGGTTAAAAGAATCAACAGGGCCTTGTAGGAAAATCTCGGGCATTGTGGCTTAATAATACTACCGTGTTGAGCTTTGCTTAGGAACTTGAGCTGCTACCAGTAAACTACTTATCAACTGTCTGCAATGTAATGGTATTATGTTACCATTATTCCCCCACCCCCCAAGCAAGACATAGAACCTTATTCTTACAGGATAAAGATCTTAGACAGCACGCAGAGGGAGATGCAGACTGAAAGCTAAAACTCACCCCTGTTGGGCCTAGGTAGAAGGGGGTTTTGCAGCCCATATGGTGTGTGAGATTCCCCATGGTGCACAAGTCCCCTCAGCTATCTACGGTGGTCTTTTATGGGATTGCCTATTTAATTTAGGGCTGGTTCTCTGGTGTTCATGAAACTGACCCTGGGGAAGAGGCTTTCACATTCAGGAGGAGGTCTATGGGGGTGTTGGGAGCGGGCGTTGAATTTTCTATGAGGCGTCTCTCTGATTAGGTATGACTCTCATCATTGTTATGTGGTTGAGTCATGACTAACAAGCCATATCTGCCCAGAGGTTCACTGAAGACAATTTCTGTCTTCTATGCTGCTGCTACACCATGTAGTAAAGAAAGACAATTGCAGTAAGAACTCCAGTGGATGAGTTTGGACCACAGAGCTTCAGTAGAGTGGATGCTCTGGGCAGAGTGGTGGGGTAGAGAGAATATATTTGAACAATGTAGCTTTCTTTTTCCTTCCTTCCTTCCTTCCTTCCTTCCTTCCTTCCTTCCTTCCTTCCTTCCTTCCTTCCTTCCTTTCTTCCTTTCTTTCTTTCCTCCTTTCCTGCTTCCCTCTTTCCCTTTCTCCTCCCTCTCTCCCTCCCTCCTCCTTCTCTCCCTCCCTCCTTCTCTCTCTTTTTTCTTTCTCTCCCTCCTCTCTCTTTTTTTCTTTCTCTCTCTCTCTCTCTCTCTTTCTTCTTTCTTTCTTTCTTTCTTTCTTTCTTTCTTTCTTTCTTTCTTTCTTTCCTTCCTCCTTTCCTGCCTCCCTCTTTCCCTTTCTCCTCCCTCTCTCCCTCTTTTCCTTCCTCCCTCCCTTCCTTTTTTCCTTTGGATATCATGGTTAGATGATATTTCTTTGGGTCAGAAAGAAAGGTATTGAATCTAGGATGTACCACTTTCTAGATATTTATATTTGGCAAAATCAATGAACCAATCAAAATCCCACTTTCCTGTCTATAAATTTTACCTCTCACAGAATCCTGAGAATTGCATTTCATTCTGACATTTAAGTGCCTAGACCTGGTACACAGAGAGATAGCATCTGGTAAGCACTGGCTCTCATCAGCCTCAGTAAAATGTACAGTGACTTGCAAATGGTGATCATGAAGGTGATCATGATCCTTTTAGTGATGTAAGAATTTAAAAGCAACAGCATCTGTAACAAGATGACCTGAATATTTCCAATATGTCATCAAGTAAATATGCTACGTAAATGTTATCAAACTGTCAGGATTAAACAAACACCCATCAGAACTTTTCATTAGTAACAGTCTTTTCTCCTGTTTCACTTGATCTTTTAGGAAAAAGCTGCCCCCTTTCTCCTTCCCACAATCATCAGGATTGGGACTGAATCAAGATAAAAGTTTTCAACTGTGTTTCAAGCATTTGAAGCTTCACCTTCCTGAGGTTCCTGGGATGTGAGAAGAAGCTCAGAACTCAGAGTCACAGATACACTAGCAACACCATTCTGGATAATTTATTCTTTTTACATCTTCCCAACTGGATAGTACTGCTTGGTGTTAAGTAGATTCAGCTAGACTCTGAAAAGATATTGACCCGGAGAATTTGATTCTGTTTCCAAAGCTCAGCAAGATGACAAGAGCACTAAGATATGTCAGAGATGGTCGCGAAACACATGAAACAGGGAAGGTTTTCCAAACAAATCAAATGGGCACCAAGTAATTCATCCTCCATGAAGTTAATCAAAACATTGTATTTTGAAAATTCCCCCCAAAAACGAAAATTCAAGAAGTGACTGCAAAAATGCACAGTGAGATAGATAACTGAAAGTCTTAATAGCTATCTTCAAGTTAGAATTGTGTGATAGTTAATCTTGGATGTCAACTTGATCACACCTGGTATTAACTAAGATCAGCTGTCAGACCACTTGAAGAGATTATCCAGATCAATATATTACAATACAAGACCAGCCCTAAATCCCATTGGAATCTCTCTAGATCTCATTGGAACTTCCCAGTATTGGATCAGATAAAAGGAACCATAGAACAGGAAACTGGGAAGGAGAGAGACTTTCCAGGAAGTCATTTGAATGGGAGTGACTTAGCCTGCCAGTTTCAGCTACCAGCCATGTCACCTCCATTGTGAAAAACTGTATCTCCCCTTTGGAACCCTAAGGTGAATAAATTTCCTTTTCTCCCTTAAGTTATTTGACTTTGGGTGTTCTCTCACAGCAATAGGTCAGAGTAACCGTTATAAGTTGGGAATGCAGCTGAAAATATACTAGAAAGGCACAGATACTGTGGGTGGTGTGGAGTAGAACTTCACCAGTAACTGTTTAATAAAGAGGTACCAGAGGCTTACATCTGCTGGATCCCAGGGGTAGCAATGCTGAGACAGATTCATCGGTTCAGGAAACGGGCCCAGCCTTCAGCTGTTAGGGCTTTGGCTCCGCTCACTCTGGACCTTACACTTCCTGCCTTAAGATGAAAATAATAGCAGCTTCTTATCTCTTCACAAATTGCTGCAGGGGGGAAAACAGTGAGTTACTATCATACACACTGTGAAGAGAATTAATATATAAAGATGCTATTCGGTGCTGTCTGTCCCCTCAATCAGGACCCATCAGCCTTGCACTGTTGGCATTTGGGTATAACAACTTTGTATGTCAAGGTAGGAGGATGGCTCTGTACATTATAGGACATTAACGTTTGCCCATTAGAGGGCAGTGGCATTCCTGCCCCATGGCCACCTGTCAGAGTCAAAAATGTCTCCAGATATTTCCAGAGTACACCAGGAGACAAAATCACCCATGGTGGAGAACCAATCCTGAAAGCTAGTGGTTCTTGAACTAGGAGTCTGATGCTTCCCCTAGCTCCATGAACTCAGACCTTTTTGGTAAGAGGACACTGTTACAATGAAAAGTCCATTTATCACAGTCCAATGCACGGCCCTGAGTAAGAAGCACACATCACAAGATAAAACAATGCAGATTAGGTAAAGATCTAAGCCTGCTGGTAAACAGAACAGCTAACGCTTTCAAGGCAGGTATCCTCAGCCCTTGACTGGAGTCACCATAACCCAGTGACACTAGCTTGTCTAGGTTCTGAAAGGCTTTCTCCAAAGACAGGCTGGGAAGATTGCTCAGTCAACTAAAGCACTTGTCATGCAAGCATGAGGATTTAAATTTGATCCTTAACATCCATATGAAAAAGCTGGGCGTGGGGGCACACACATGTAACCCTCGTGCTGGGAAGGTGGACAAGTGGATCCTTGGGGCTTGCTGACTACACTAGCCTCCTCGGAGAGTCTCAAGCCAGTGAGAGACAGGTCTCAAAAAAATAAGGTGGATGTCGCTTGAGGAATGATACGATTTGGTACATACTCTCTACATGCATGTGAACATGCATCTGCACACACATAAACTCTTGCACACACATGAACTCTCTTCTTCTATCTCTCTTGCACAGATTTTCTCCAAAGAAAAGCATTAAAAAGCTGAAAATTACACAGTGTAGGACTGAGCATGGTGGCACACACTTATCCTCTTGGCACTTGAGAGGTGGAGGCAAGAGAATCTTAAATTCAAGATTAGCCTGGGCTATATAGTGAAAGCTAAATAAATCAATCCAAACCAACAAAACTAAAGATGCAGCCTTAGAGAGTCAGAACACTTCTAGAGGAAGTATTTTACCTCTGTTTAGTATCTAAGCACAAATTCCTATTTAGCTCCCTTCCCCATATCCTAGATATGTATAGCTCTTACCCAGGCCCTGGGCCTTCGGGGCCTTTCTCTATGGCATGTATCCAATTGAATTCTCTCTCTCTCTCTCTCTCTCTCTTTGACAGAACTGGGTTTCACAAATACATACAAGGCAAGTTATCTACTGAGCTATCTATCCCTTGCCCTCTTCTAGGATCAAGCTTGATTTTAGGGATTCTACAGAATAGCTGGCCGCCTATTACCCACTGTCCTGCCCTCTGGTCACTTCTTCTCTGACTTTTCAAATGCCCAGCAACGTGGTCTTACTCAGAATTTGCTGCCTCAGCATGGGCATCAGTCATTCTGTCTCAAGCACACTGATGCCAGAGACACCGAGACGAGATTCATGGAGCCCCCCTGTGCCCTCCACAGGCACCACCTCATTTTGTCCTCAGAATCCAAAGACCTAGGTTCTTTTAAGTCCACATTTTTTTTTTTTTTTTGCGGAGTTGGAAACAGCCTAGAGAGGGTCCAGAATGGAAGCTGGGGATGTCTGGTGGCCCAGCCTGTGTGCTCAGTGCCTGCCTGGTGCAAAGGAGTCCATGTGCCCAGATATGAAGGGATCTTCTAGCACACAAAAGTGGCTGTGGGCATTTTACTCACAGTTTCAGAGTTTCTGTCCAAGCCTGGAGCTCCATGGGAACTGAACTTGGGTGAGTATCAAGTTCATACTGAGAAAGATAAGTGCTAATGATTCCATAATGCTCATTTTTTTCACCCCTAAAAAGATGGTTTGGGTTGAAACTTGACAAAGGATATTGGATATGAGTTTGTGAGGCATTGGTCAGGTACAGTATTGTTTAAGAGCAGCATATTTTTTCAAATGATAAAATGGTCAGAGATCAAGTTGATGGTTTGTGAAAAAAAAAGGAAGGAAGGAAGGAAAGAAGGAAGGAAGGAAGGGAAAGGAAGAAAGAAAGAAAGAAGGAAGGAAAGAAGGAAGGAAGGAAGGAAGGAAGGAAGAAAAGAAAGAAAAGAAAAAAGAAAAGGAAAGAGAAAATGGGCTAACAGGATGGCTCAGAAGGTAAAGCAAACCTGGAGACCTGAGTTCAAGCCTCAGAGCCGCGTGGTGGAGGGTGTGAACTGACCTCCGAAAGTTGTCATCTAACCTCCACACATGTGCCATAAATAACTAATAAATATATAAACAAATAGATAAAGTATTAGGGGATAAAGTCTCAAATGGTCCAAAATCACTGAAGACACAAGATTTGTACCAGGGGAGAAATTGCCCAGAGCCAGATGTTGCTTTTTCTCACCCCTGCACGATGAAATGCTTTGCATGGGCCATTCTTTGTGGTGCCCGGACTGTGCTGTGTGCTGCACGGCAGCATTCAGCAGCCTCTCTGATCTCTGCCTATAGGCTGCCAAGAGTAGTTCCCAAATTCTAAGCTGAGTGACGGGGAAATTCTCTAGATCTAACCAAATGTCTTCTGTAGAACGAATCACCCCAGATTGGAAACACTGATCAGTGCTCCCCAAAGTTGCAGGAGAACCTACTGATTAGGACTTGTCTATCCTGGGATGAGTTCCTAGGCCAAAGAAAGACTCTTTTGAACAAAAGAAAGGAGATTTCCTTAAAAGTGATTTAGGATGGGAGTGGGGGATAGGTATTAGGAGATGAAAATGCATAAATCCATTGTTAGTATAATTAAAAATAAAAATGTGAGAAAAAGATCTAAAAAATAAACGGAAAAAACAAGACAAGTAGAGAATTTCACTAGGTAGCAACTCACAAGTTGAACTTTGTTGATTTTACATATCATTTTCTCTTTTCTAAAATTTGCTTCTTCCTGTGAGCCAAGGGAAAGAAAGTTTACAAATCATTGATCTTACCTAATATTTGTGAAATGTTAGTCTGCATTTGAAATGCCATAGGAGCCTGGTTGAGTGTCGCTGTGGCGGGGCTGAGGAGGTTGCGCACCTGTGACAATCTCCTAGGTGGTGATGGGACCAGAGGATTCCACTGACTACACTCTAAACATCCAGGATGTCCACATGATATCTGATATTCATTCATTAAGAGCCAAATTAAAGAGCCAGGAATGGTGGCTCACACTTGCAATCCCAACACTTGGGTTAATAAGAGGCAGGAGGGAGCACTCTTGCAAGTCTGAGGCCAACCAGGTCTAACATAGAGAGCTCTAAGCTAGCCAGGGCAGCATAAGGAGAACCTGCCTCAAAAACACAACAAACAATACCAGCAACAACGAAAAACAAAAACCTAGAGCAAGTGAATGACTTTCAGACCCGACAGACAGTGAAACCTTGTGAAAGTAACCACAGCCTCTATGGATGCTGGCAGGGAGAAAAACAGTTCACTCGTTAATTAATGAGAAGTATTTGAGGATTTAGTACATCTTGTCTCCTGAAATGCAATGTGATAATATTTGTTCCACAAAAATGTGCTTTGGCTACTCCATGTATTTGTGTGTATATATGTGTGTGCATGCATGTGTACGTGTGTGCACATGTACCCTTGTGAGCACAGAAGAGCCTGTCACTGTGTCTGTGCCACAAGTCTGCCAAAGACTTAATTGTCCAAGACACAAAAGTATTTTGTTGGTCATGTTAACAAGAATAGCGTGACCTTAATGTAACAGAGCAATCAGCCTGGCTTCCTAGGATGATTAATGGAACATTCTCCTCTAGAAAAGAAAACAAATTAACTGTCTTCACCAAATGTCTCCTGGAACAGACAGAGCTGTTCCAACAAAGACACTTAGCAAAGCTCTTCGTGGCACACAAGCTCCTGAGAAAATTCAAGACTGGCTGTATGGACTGTTTGCCCTCAGGTAAACAAGAGCTATTTCCATGAATGGCTTGGCAAGGAAGGAGCAGGGATTATAGGGGAACTCAATGAACATGTGCTATTGAGATGTAAATCTGTGAAGATGACAGCAATGGAAATAATAAGCCATTCCTTTTGGATAGCAAAAGCCTATGTCACATGATATCCAGAGCTAGACAAATGCTCCCTTATCTTTCCTGTCTGCAGGACTACTAAAGTCTCAAGCCTCCCAGAGACACCATGTGTACATGAAACAGAAATGTGCTTCCAGGGCTGGGGTACAGTTTGGTTGTAAAGCACTTGCTTTGCTTGTATGAGGCCCTGGGATCTATCCCTAGTGCTGGAAAAAGAAAAGTTTCCATATCCAAGATTCTGATTATGAAGGCATTTACTGCTATCATTACTGTGTGCTGTGGAGATGTGAGAGAGACTGCAGCAGGGTGGCAGAAGCATTGAGAACATCCTCCACCTTCTCTCTTATCCTAATAGAACTCACTTCTATCATCTTGAAAAGCAAAGCAAAGCAAAAAAAAAAAAAGAATATATAAAGAATCTTTTAGCAGCAGAGCTGTATTCCTTGGGCTAGATATTCTGCTAAGAATTCGAGTATCACAAGAAGGGTGATAAAAATTGACCAGGTCTGTGAAAAGTAGATGTGGTAGGTGAGAGGTATGGAGAATGTAAACAGAGTCTCAGAATGACTGGGAAGGCAGAACTCTTCAAAGCGAACTCAAATTGCTTTGTAATTTCAACATTGAAAGATCTGGAGACTGACATGTGAGAATCCAAACAGCTTAGAAGGGAACTGGATAGATGGTTTTCCTGAACTATCCTAACTCATGTGACTCCTCACCTCCCTAAGACAGGCAGATGCATACATTCAAATTTTTTATATAGTACATATTATATGTACATGCACACACGTTTATCTGTAATATGTCTATAAAACAGGTAATGTTACCAACCAAGGTTATAGGAATGTTCCATCCTCTTCTTATTCTCTAAATTCTCTTAAGTTTCTGTATCCTCTAAGACTCTAATGCATGGCTTGGGACATATTTTAAATGCCAGAATGTACTCTGGGGTTTAAAACTGGGTGCAATGTATAAAAGAATCAATTGGGTGCACAGTATAAAAGAATCAATCGTTTCTCCTTTCTTGGCTGGGCTGTGGATTTGTTTTCCAGTTCTGACTTATATAATCTCACAGGTTCCAGAGAACACCTCGGCGGATGAATGCCACTCTCCTTAGCCTGTAGTTGAAGATGACAGAGGCAAGCTCTGGATTTAATTCAGATCTATTCTGAAGGGTATAGAGAAACAGTATCAGACCAATGTGAAGGACTGAATTTTGGACTGATAACGTCAGAGAAAATCTGAGAATTGATCAAGAAACCTTCTTAGTACTACGGGCTCCTGTATATCAAAATCACTCGTTCCACACTTAACTAAAGTAGTCATAATACTAGGCTGGGGAGATGACTCAGTAGTTAAGGTATTTGCTGTGCCAACAGAAGGACCTGAGTTTGATCCCCAGCACTCGTATGAATGATCCAGACACACTGTCTATAATCCCAGCAAAAGGGAATTGCGACAGGGGATGTTTGGGGCTGTCTGGCCAGCAAGTCTAGCTTAATTGGGGGAGCGCCAGGTTCAATGAAAGATTCTGTCTCAAGAAAATAAAAGTTGGCGGTGGCCACAGTACAAAGTAACAACTATGGATGACTTGTCCCTAAATGGGACATATAAACTGCATCACCGCAAGGCTCAGAGAACCTCACGGAAGAGAAGGTGGTGAAAATGTAAGAGCTAGAGGAGGGAGAGAGGAACTTTCAAACAGTAGCCTCTGTTCAGATCAGGGATGTCTTACCCAAGAACTCAATGCAATGATGTCTACTCCCACAGTAGCTAGTAACTCTATCAGCATTTTTGCCACAGAGCAGGGAAGATCTCAAAGGATATAACACCACCCTGAGAGACTGTTTGGGACTGGCACTGGACAGGAGAGAGGAGCCACTTTACAGCTTACCATTTGCACCATTACAGATGCCAGGACACTCACTAGTACAGGCCCTCCTAGATGGAACCTAGTGGATCACCTATACAGGGTGACATGGGAAAGCGAGGGAAGCTGGCTGGGAGACTGAAAGAAAGAACAGGTTGGGTGGGGGTAGGTAGTGGGTGATGAAAACTCATAAATGCACCATAAATATAATTAAAAATAAAAAAAATCCAAGTTGGAGAGTAATCAAGAAAGATATCCAACATCGATCCCTGGCATTCATATGCATGCACATGAGTACCCGCATACATAAGCCCCCCTACCCCCAAAATGTCAGATCATGAACCTCAGATTCACCCATGCAGCCCAACTAAAGCCTGCTTTTTACATGAAATAAAACCTCAGTTGCTCTTCACATGGCTGACTCGAATACCCTTGGCCTCTGGGTTTCTCACATTGTAGCTACATCTTTCCTTTCTAAAACTAGCTACAGAAATTCTCCTTACATGTAGAGAACAGCTTTAAAAAAAACTGCTTTCTGCTAAGTTACTAATTATGTTTAAAAGAACTACTTGGTTGAATTCAGCTCGATATTTTTTTTTCTCAACAAATCAGTTCTATGTTTAGATCGTAATAAACTCCTCCAGTCTGCAGAACAATTGGCAGGGCGCACAGCGGTCCCTTTAACAAGTCAGGATCACAGAACGAGAGCCAGTGCTGGTTTTAAACAACAACAATGGAGATGGCACTACAGCCATGCCCTGAGGATGGAACGTGGCATTGGAGCCTGGTTTACATTTGGGAAGAGTATGGGGGGCATGTAAGGGACTTTGAATGTAGACATGTATTAGATAAGGACTTACATGGAAAATGGAGATCATTAACTTTAAAAGAGCAGCTTTTTGCCTATTTTGGAAAAATGCACATAATGAACTAACCTCATTTAAAAAGAACCCTGAAAGAATAAATATTCAGGTGACAAATCCTGGATTCTGGAAATATAACATTTTAATATTCATATTGGTGCTTAGCTATGTTTCTTAAATGTCTGCAGTGGATACACACTGCATCCTAGTGAAAAAGACTCACACCCCTTTTAACCACACTCCCCCCAATCACCTCCCAGCTAAACAAACTTTCTTGGAAGAGAAGATCAGTTCTAACTTATTTTTTGGTTCACCACAATTTTGGTGATGGGGTTAGTGACAGCTCATCTGAAAATAGCTTATATGAACAAGTTCTTAGAGAGAAAAGAATGTGTCAAAGACTGGATATGTAGCTCAGTGGTGGAGCACTTGCCCAGTTATGTGTGAGGTTCTGGGTTCAAGTCCCAATATTACAAAAAACAGTGTTGAATTTTCAACTATGGCATTCTACATTCATTATTTATTTTTTATAACAACTATAAGGAGTTGGTTTGTTTACAGACAGAGACACTGAGGCCCAGGGAGACTAAGTAATTCACCCTTGTTTAGATGGCTCAGCAGTGGGAACCCTGGAGTCTCTGTCAATGTCTGACTTACTCCAAACATCATTCCTAACCCCCACTATGGTGGCTGTTTCAGAAATATGTTTTAGCAAAGCAAGAAAGCAACAGTCTACTGTACAATAAGGAATTCTAGGCAAACATAGAGTTAACTTTTACATCATAGAGAGACTCTTACATACCTCAGAAGAAGTATGGAACTTTGTTTAATAAGGCAGACCAGTCAGGAAAAGCATTTCCACTTCAGTGATGAAGATGAAGATGATGATGATAGTGAAGACGGTGGCTAACACTTACCAAACACTTGCTCAGAGCTGGAGGCTGCAGGTGTGCGTGGCATTTCACCCTCTTGACAATGCCCCCAAGGATGGTCCTGCTTATTATCATTCCTGTTGCCTAGCTGGGACTCTGAGAGATTAAATACCTTGTCCAAGGTGATATAGCTAATGCACATGGGGTCTGCAATTCCAGAGGAAGCTTCCCACCATTTCCTCTTCCCCACCATTATACAATAACTCCCATTTGGGGTACACAAAGCTGCTCTTGCCCTCACGGTGACTAAAATGCCATATAACCTTGATTTTTCTCAATTCGTGCATTGACAGCTATTGGACTGGTGATAGCTATGCACTTCCCCTCATTTCCAACTTTGTAGAGGATTCTCTGGATATAAACTGAACCTTTCCCTTACAGCCTGATCCTCAATCCTTAGTTCTGCAATCGGCAGACCCCATATACAAGGGCCCTTAACATTTAGTTAGGCAATTCAAACAAGGTTATCTGTAGATCCATACATACAAATCCAGTCAGTTCATTTTACTAGGCATAGAGTTCATGTTTCAAATTACCTCTTTAGAGGGAGATATTCACACTCAATTATTGGGCTGCCACAGAAAGCGAACAAATACATGACTCGAAAATGGAACAGCAAATTGAAAGTGGTGCAAAGCAAAGACCACCGGGCAGCATTTCCACCCAAATCTGTTTAGGGCTGCTCCAATTAAGGCCTTACTAGGTAGCTTGGTAAAGGGACCTTCTCCTGATCTGATAACTACCAAGAAGAAGCCAAATGCAGAATATAGCTGCAAATGCTTAATCCTCTGGGAGGCAGATTAAGTGTATAATTGACCTAGATAATCCATGTATCTCTCCAGTCCAATGTCCCGGGGCCTGGTTCACAGTGACACGAGACCTGCAGAGGAGTGCAGGGACGGAAGCGGCATCAGCACCAGTGTGTGGATTCCATCCAAGTTGAAGATGGCTTTTTAATCAGTCACCCCCGAGCCTGTGTGCTTTAAGCAGATGAATTTACCCTAAGCACATCTCTTTTAATCCTGATTTTCTTCTCAGTCTGTGTCTTCAAGAAGTACAAGGAGGAAAGAAAACAAATTAATTTTTGTTTAGATTTTAAGATCTTAGATGCCTTTCTTGATGATTTGATCTCTAAATTTCAAAAAGCTTTTTTTTTTTTTTTTTTTGGCGGGGGTGGGGAGAGATGTTGAATTAATCACTAGAGAAGGGAGCAAAGACAAACCATCTGCATGACTTATGGACACTCCAAATGGAAATCTTTCTCTTCAAGCTATTTCTTGAGCCCAGAACTTCCTTCTTTAGTTGCTGCTTTTGGAATACGGAGATTATTACGATCTATGTCTGATATTTTCCTTAAAAAGCAGCAATAATTTTCAAGGAGGCCCACTTCCACTTGAATCTTATAGCAATCTGATTTTTTTACTTTGAAAATTCAGCACCGTCAGAGTAATTTAAATTCATTGTAATTGCATGTATTAGGATAGTCACTTGATTTAAGTCTCTGAACATTATGTTTCTAGATATTAGAAGCTTATTTTTTTGGCAGGCAAAAACAATATACAATTGCGTTTCATCTTTCATGGGCAAATAAGACAGCTAAAAATGGTATAGCTGTACATCTACAATACTGTGAGCCGTAGCTTAGGAATTCTTCCCGATCAGTATATGATTTGGGGTTGATAGGCTCTTTTTTGAGGTATAGCATCAATGTTACTATTGCTGTTTTATAGAAAGACTGTATAAACCAACTTTGTCAGTAAGCAGGAAACTTTCAGTGCAAAAAAAAAAAAAAAAAGAACTATGATCTGGCTAGGCAACATTATGCCCAAATACATTTCTCTAATAAAAGTAAAGAATGTTTGATTTAAAAAAAATTGGTGAAGATAGATTTGGAGTCTGTTCTTCAGTTATATAATAAAATAGATAAAAAATACAGAACATCAAATTTAGAGCTCAGAATGCTATGCTGATAATCTCCCACTAGCACCCACTCCCAGCCAAAAGTACAATGACGAGGCACAGGGAATCAAAACCGGCTCAGAAGGCATTGGGTAAGGACCTTGCTAAAGCAGAAAATGTGCCACGAAATGACCAGCTATGATTCCAAATACAAACATACATCAAAAGCCATCCAGCCTTTTCTACAAGGGTACACACAATGAGGTGGAGAGAAAAACAGGAACGAAATGGAGTAATGAAAACTCAACTGATTTATCAGGTAAATAAAACTAAGACTCGAGACACAGATAAAAAAAAAACCCAACAGGAACATGCCTCCGAGATGCCAGATGCCAGCAGGAACTGAAAACCACAGAATGACACGACAGTCAGAACCAGCAACCCCCACCAAACAGCAAACAACCTCAGAGATATAGAATATTTTTCCCCTTCATTCGAAATGTTAATTTGCTATTATTCATTTCTGCCATTTATCAAAATGCAGCAATTTGGAAGAGAAACCTCCCAGATCAACAAGTCTTTCTCAATAGAAACCCACCCTAAAGACCTCTGCCATTGGAGGGTGGGGTGAAGAATGGGTTCATGGCAGTAAGAAATGTGTGGGGTGGTGGCTTTCATGAGACTCTTCTGCCTCAATGATATTCCTATCACCTTATTTAGCTTGCTGGACATGAGAGTCTTGCAGAGCAAGTATTCAAAGAAATAAACACCATGCTTGAGGAAACAGAAGCCGAAAATAATCAAACATGTTGGTAATCTGATGTTTTGCTTCTAGATTATAGAAAAACAGTAAGTACTGAATTAAATTACCAAAGCTGCATGGTAATGAAGCTTTTGAGCAGCTCTGGGTTTTTAAAATGACAAATGGTTTAAATCCATGACAGATTCAATAACTTTTTTTTTACACTATATCAGTTAGGTTGCTTAGCACCAAAATAGTCTGTAAATGAGGGGATTAGGTTATATGGAGTAAGAAAGTCAAAGGCTGAGACATTCCACATCTAGATAAACTTTTGAAAAACTGATTTCTCCACGAGGTTGGTTGAGGCTCAGAGAATGGGTTTGATAGTTAAAACTTTAAATCAGAAACCCAAGAGGGTCTAATGAAGACTCTGTGTGGAAAAGAAAATTGAGGTATCATGAAATTAAATTTGGGGGATCCTTGCAGGATTACTGATGGCATCTTTTACTGTTTTAGTGGACTTTTACTGCAAGGGGCTGGACATACTTGTAAAATTTGGAAAGACCCCAATATAACTTGATTTCTGCAAAGTATAATCTCGGTAATTTTCTTTTAATTATTAATTCACAGTAGAGCCTGATGCCCTGAATGTGCCTGTGCCCCCTACAGTCCGCTAAGTCCACTCTCACATCTATGCCAGTCAAGACTGCCCTTTTACTTTCTAAATAGAGAATTTGTAGTAATTTCCCTGATCAAGAACCAATGGGTGAACCATTGCCTTACTGCCTTCAACAAGAACACCTTCCAGGAGAACTTTCTCCTTGCATCTGTAATTTGAAAACAGATGTGGGAAGGGTGCATGTTTGTCTATGAAGTGACAGGTAACATTACAGACTAGATATCAAATTGGATGTTTTTAAATTTCAGCAAGTATGGAAACACACACACACACACACACACACACACATAAAACTGAGAACCAGAAGATACTGATCAAAAGAAAAAGGCAACCTAGGCATTGAAAAGAACAATCCACAGACTTCTTGAAAATTCCTAGTTTGGAATTGAATTCAGTGGAGGTGGGCAGAGTACGTGCCTCAGCACAGACCTGAGTACCACCTGTCTGTTTTCAATGCCTATTGGATGGGAGACGGTGCCCCAGACACACTGGGCTCAGGACTTTCATGAAGGCACGCATGCAGAGAAGGGGGGCCCGCTGGCGAGCCTTAGGCATGTATGAGCATTCTCAGTGGATGTGGGTCATGCTAGAAGATGTACACAGGAAGATTATTTGATTCTAATTCATGCCACTTGATATAATGTGATAAAACATTTGACATGAGAGATAAGTTCCATTTTAATCTGAGGGAGGACAAGTGGGAATTTAAGAGTAAGAAGGTTTTTTGTTGAATGAAAGTGATGGGGGGGTGGTCAGGCACAGAGAAGGGATGATTGGAAAATGAAGGGGGGGAGAAAGAAAGGAGAGAGCCTTTTTAACACACTGGGAAAGCAAATGAGCTGGAAAACAAAGAATATAAAAGTCAGAAGCCGCAGAATCGGAAAGCAGTGCCAACAACGAGCTCACTTAGCTACGGAACAAAAACACACATACAACTCAGTGCAAATCGGTGAACACAATTGCAGGAAAGATACAGAAACAAGGATTCCGTAGTAGATCCAAACATTAATGTGCGGGCTGGCGCTGAAAATATAAAGAACCTGGGCAGGAGGAGCTCACGCTTCATGAGACAGAAGTAGTTTACACAAGGACAGTAGACAGGACTCCAGCTTCCGTGCACTCTGGCCGGGTCCACACTGGCAAATGTAGGTGAGACTTGAAGTGATATTATCTGGCTACATGAGGCAACCTCATTCATATGCTTTGGCCTGAAAGAGGCAGGCAGCTTGAGACAGAAGCAGATTCCATTTATTTATTTATTTATCTATCTATTTATTTATTCATGTCTGTCTGTCTGTCTGTCTGTCTGTCTGAATGGCCTACTTTGATATACAGATGTAATCACAGTGGAAGTGAGACTGCTTAAGACTAGTCACCCTTGGAGGTCTGCATTTTCTGCTTTTCAGTCTGGGTGGTCTGGCAGCCCACTGCATTCACTGGCTGCCTACTTCTGAGGTGGATAAGTAGGCTGGTAGTAGTACCAAGGCTCGCAAGGACAACTGACCAAGCAACTGTCAGCATGATGGTTTGCCAGCACCCAAGGCTGAGGATTTCTAATTGATGCAGGAGTGAAAAAAACATGTTGGCGGCGATAATGATGGGACATTGGTTGCACATCTGCCTGCCACCGCTGGGACCAGGGAGAAACTGCTACTCCCCCCCCCCCTACTTCCTTCCTAGGAGAGGGAGCTGACTTCAGTCTCCCCATGGGAACATCTCCCCGAAATACGGCCAGATTGCAAGGAGAAGAAAGAGGTGGTTGAGGAAGGGCTTTGCCAGTTAGAGGAAGCTCCTCGCAAGCTCCGTGCAGAACACGCCTGCTTGCTGGGAGGCTGTGCGCGTCCTACATTATCACACGGACGGGGACCAAGACACTGCCACACCAGGAGAGGGTTCAAAACAGACACATGGCAGACAAGAGCCTAAGGCAGAGGGAGAGGAAAAGATTCTGTTTGAATCAGGACCAATACATTTTTTTTTCTCAAAATGTGACTTATCCTCCTGTCTCTTATTTTGTCACATTTTGGAGAGTCTCCTCCTTGGGCCGCAAGGAGGAGAAGGCATTTACTTACATCAAATAACCTTTCTATATACATCTCCTCATTGACCTTATCACGGAGGACATCCTGGGAGTGGCGGACGAAAGTCACGTAGGCGTCAGCCACATCCATCCCGGGTTTCTGCAAAGAAAGAAGAAAAGATGAAAATAGCAGTTCTCATTGTCTACATATTCGCCTCTTTCTTCCCTTGTCCCCCTATAAGGATTGGGCTTATAGGATCACCTTTGTGTCTAAAGCCTGATCTAGAAAGAATTGATATCAGTCCCTCGAGTTTATTTCAGAAGAGTCTTGGGTTGACTGGATTTTAGAGAGACACTTCTACTGTTCTTTTCTTCCTGGAAAACTTAGCTAGGGAGTAAATCTCTAGGTAAACTGGAAGCATTCTCTGACTTTGATTTAGATAGAAATTCCCATTTTTAAAAAAAATCTAACTATACTTTGTTTTCCACTGTCTTTTCCTTTCGCCTATGTTAAAAAAAAAAGAAAACAACTGAGAGAGTATTAAAGAAAATCTTGTTTCAATGACTATTCTCTTCTATTCAAGCTCCATTTGGGGAGTAGTTTAATCTGTGCCTACATAGTGAGTATTTATGTACAGTTTACCCAACCATTTGTCTTTGCTTTCCTGGTCAGCTTTGTACTCTAAAAATGGGGGGGGGAGGATGAGAAAGAAATAAGGAACAAGGAAAGAAAAGAAAAGAAAAAAAAGAAAAGAAAAGAAAAGAAAAGAAAAAGGCAGGGAAGGGAGGGGAGTTGATTTTTAAATAAATGAGATTTTTTTCTGTAAAGGTAAGCAGGTGGTTCATCCACTACTTAGGAAGTGATTTATTATATAGAATTAAAATGTGAACAAAACCAAACCAGAACATGCACTGCTTGAGATGTCAAAATCAAAGTTATCTCCAAAGAAACCCATTAAAACACTGTAATGTGGGTCATTAGGAGAGCTGCTGTCAACCCCTTAAGTTTCCACAGTGGTGGATATGCATGTTGGCTAATAGCTAAAAAAGATGAGTTTTCATTATTGTGATTTACCTTAGATCACAACGTCTCATTTCTCTACGAGACGTGACTGTCAGGCACTGCAAATTGAAGTTAGTTAACACTTCCGTGTAATTTCCAGGGTGAAAATGAGGAAGGTTTGGAAACAGTAGGACTGTATTTTTTTTTTCCTGATACAAAGCAAACAATTATCAAGAAAAGGGCCAATGCTTGGCCCCTGGGAGGCTAGTGACATTTCTTAACACCTGCTGAAGCAATGACAAGATATTAATTTGAAAAACAATGGCGACAGCCCAGAGCCACAGTAGTCAAGTGTTACACTTTCAAGCAATTTTCAGCAAATGGATGGAGCAGGTTCCATGATGGTCCTATAATTGTTGCAGTTTTATGATACGAAACAATAGCAGTTCTCCAATGAGATGGCAAGGTAAGCTATCAGTTCTGAGCTGCCATCTCTCCCCTCTCTCTTCCACAGCTACACATCAAAGGATGTTCACAGTAGGGACGAGGCTTGTGTGTGTTGGGGGGGGACCCAGCCTGGGGGACTTGAGAAACTTTTTATTACTGCTCCCATTTCTTCTCTGGGATACTTGTAGCAGATACAGCCTTTTCCAAGCTGCGCATAAGCATCTCAGAGTTGGAGCAAAAGCCAAGTCTAACAGACAGGGTTAGCAGCAATTCACCATGTTAGAAACAGCAGTTTTCAATGCTGTGATACTCGGCATTGCCTTCTCTTCTACTAAAGCTCTCTCTCATCAGTGGGCATGACATGCAAGATTTAAACACTTTGATTAAAAAAAATCAACTTGCTTCATCTCTTCAACTCTTATTTATTGCCATAGCCTTTATTTACCAGGGGTTGGCATTGTATTTATTCAGTTTTTTTTTTTTCTTTTTGTCTGTGTTTTCTTTCAAGAACCGAAGCTTCATGAATATAGAAACTTTGGTTCATTTTCTAGTGCATTCTTAGCATGTGGGAATGGTACCTGGTATAGAGAAGGTGCTCAGTAAATATTTGCTGAATGAACAAATCCATGAATGAATGAATGAAAGAATGAATGAATCAATGACAGAAGCCTCCATTCTCCTCTCTTTGAAAGATCTTCGGTCCACTGCTTGAATTATTATTTCTCCTCTCCAGTGCTCTTTTCAGAAGCAAATGACTGTTTCTTACTTGTAAACAGTATGCATACACAAATGATCTTATGTATTCTTGTTTATGAGATTATTATTTATTTATTAAAATGTTTATTTTACTATTACTGGTTATAAAAGTATACATTAATCGACTTATATTCAAAGCATGGCTTTGTCCTAAGCCATTGATAGTTGATATGATCCTGAGTTTGATCTGCTAATCCTAGTCTTTTGTATTAAATAATTACTTAGCTGTCCAAATGTGTGTCTATGAGTTACCTAAGCTCATTTTGTAGCAGAGCAGAGAGGGAGCTTAAGAGCACTGTTTAAATATTCTGCTGCTTACTAGCTGTCTGGCCTGTGGGCAAGTTAATTTTTTGTAAGTCAGTTTCCTAGTCTTTAAAATGGGTGTAGTCCCAAAGATGAAATGTAAAGGCTTAAAACAATGCTGGGCACACATAAGACTTGGTTGAGGTAATTACACACACTCTTTTACCATCAGTGATAAGCGGCCTGTTTTGGGGGACACACTATCATCTTCTTCTGTCTCTCCAGGTTTTGTTTGTTGGTTTGTTATTTCTTCACATCCTAGCAAGATTTCAAATACAGTGCCATCATCCCCAAGTGACAAAGGACTACAGATCATATTGGTACAGAATGCATTTCGTTTCCCCTTTATCAAACAAATCACCTGACCATAAAATAGGTGCCAATCTTTGTTTCTGACTTCAAAACATTCGACATGGGCAGATATTGATGAAACTGATACCGATGCCTACATCAAATTTCTCCATCTACTGGGGCCTCCTCTGTGAATCATCTGTTCCTGCCAATTATTGAGCTCTCTCCTCCACATTAAGGTCTATACCAAACAGCCTCTAACAGACAGACACCAGATCTCTGCACTGTGTGCTGAGAATTCCAATCTCTCAATATGGAAGCCTAGCGGAGGGCAGGTAGTGACAGCAGACTCATGAGCCTTCCACCTCAGGCATTGCCCTACCCCTGGGTGCCCGGTTCTGTAGCAATAAGTGACAGATATGGCGGTGCATGTTCTACAGTGGAGCTTTGTCCAATGTGTTCAGCCCTCCCAGGTGGTAGCTAGTATTATCAGCTCCACTTTAAAGATGGAGGCACATACCAGAGATACCCCATAAGGTGAAAGTTGGTACTCTGGAGCTTGGGAGTATGAGCTGCTTCTCCTCCTCCTTGCTAAGACTCTGGGAGCCTTTTCTCATTCTCCTGCCTACATGAAGGAGTCTGATGTTCCTCAGTGAGAAGTATTGTATACATTCAAAGCGTAATTATTGATTGCACATTCCTGCATTAAACAAACAAAATGTATGCTAATACTATAGTCACTC
Source organism: Typhlomys cinereus (assembly GCA_023101885.1). NCBI lineage: Eukaryota > Metazoa > Chordata > Mammalia > Rodentia > Platacanthomyidae > Typhlomys > Typhlomys cinereus. Next base: position 610,775 of record JALPQD010000084.1, on the reverse strand, counting down.
CCCTTTTCCATTTTCTCTTCCTTTGAGAAATCAGCCAGTAAACCATTACACACTTAGCTTCCTGGGGAAAATGAATTTAAATGTTAATATAAATCCTTTTAGAAAAAAACAAATTTTCACAAATAAGTATTTGAACAAGGAGAGTACTTAACCACGTTCAGAATGAGAAACGTTCAGGACAAGACCCTTGGTGGCTGTTGAGATAAGCTCCCTAAATTTAATATTTTATAATAGACTCACGCTGCTTTTGTTAGAAATGGAGAAACAGAATCATTTTCTCTCCCCCTTTCTTGGAATATATTTAAATCTCTCCAATTTTATTTTGCTAATAGGCAGGCAAAGTCTGCCTATAAATGTGTCCTGATTTATCACAGGTAATCCCACACTTTAGCGTTCATGTGTAGTACTTAACCTCAATTTAAATGTAAATTTTGGCCAACTTCAAGTGCCTTCCCTGTGAACTTGGAGGGCTCTCTTCATTAATGAGGCCTGCACTAATTATAAGCGGGTTTTTGTAAGATTTCCTTAAAACAATTGCAGAACTGACCCCCAAATGAACAAATTCAGAATTTATTTGTTTAGACAAAAAAACACTGGCATTCTTGCTGGAATGCTTCGCTCAGGGCTACACTTCCAAGGTGCACATGAAGGGACAGGCACACACGTGGTAGAATGACACCAAGTGGAGGAACCAATGGGAAGGAGAGCTGAGATGAACTGGGGTAAGCCTTGCATGAGACCTTACTTCCCCATAAAGGGAACTCTACTTTCTTCCCGACGACCCAAGTTACAAACACACTGCTTAGCAGCAAAACGCCCAAACAACACTGTCAAAATGAAAGTAAAACATAAGGACAAATCAAACGATATCACAAACAGCAATTTTCAAATACTCACAGGAACGTCCACGTACTTGGAAGCTGCCTTCACCTAAGGAGGAGAGGTGGGGGGGGGAGAAGAGTACAGAGGTGAGGAAGGCCGGTGTTCATATCTCGCTATTCACAGCTCACTGCTGTGTCATTATCTGAGTTCAAACAATATGCCAGCACATGGAGCTGACCAGGAAAAACAAACAGGTACCAAATAAAAGCAAAATACAAATCTACTTTTTTAAGTCACAGGCACTGATGGGGGGAGAAAGAGAAACACACACACACACACACACACACACACACACATACACACACACACAGAAAGAGAGAGAGAGAGGGAGAGAGAGAAAGAGAGAGAGAGAGGTTTACAGACTGATTCTATAGCTGGCATAGGAGCTTGGCATTTTTCCTCCCAGCTTTAAAAAGGAGGAAAGGAGAGTCTATCTAAGCCCAGGACGATTAGCAGAAGTCTCAGCAATCAAAACAAGGCACCAAGGTCACCGGCATGCCTGGCACCTTTGGTCTCCACATAATTTGGCTGGAGGTTGGTCTATCTCCTTCAGTGTTTGGCACCTAATAACTCCAATTTTGAAGCAGAGGGAATGCAGTAGGTGGGCATCCTAGAAGGCATCTGGGGCCTGGATCCAGAGGCCTCAAGACTGTCCCAAAGCTGCTGTTATGTCCCTGTGGCTTTAGGTGCTAAAAACCCAAAGAGGAAATATAGGGCATGGTTATGACAGAGTGTGGAGTCAGCTGTGAATTCAAATCTACCACATGCGAACTCCGTGGCTTTGGTTACTTTGTCTGAGCTTCAGTGGCCATACTGCTAGAGAAACATGTTAATAAAGCCAGTAACAGTGGGTTGGCATCAAGGGTGATGTTCATGAAGTCCCGGAATGTCCTAAGCACAGAGCCGACAGAAGCTAAATGTTTATAAAGAAGTCTCAGTGTACTCCATGGATTCCTATGTGGACAGTATGCTATGCCCACAAAGCAGTGCTAATTTCCCCCCTCCCCAAGTGGCCTCCTTTGCCATTTGGCTGAGACTCCTGTCAGGAAGCACAGCCCTTCCCAAGTGTCCCCCAGAAAAGCACCTAGGAAACACTGCTCCTCTTTTCCCAATGCTACTCTGTAAAAGTACCAACTTCCATATGAGAACAGTCAGCAACCTGCAGGGTGACGTGCACAGAATGTCAGACGGAGAGTCAAAAGATCTCTGTGGAAATACCCAGCAAGTTCCTTGGCTGGTTTCCAGGAGTCCAGCCAAGGCTGTATACTTTGTAGGGCTCGATAGTGAGAAATCTGAGAGCATGTATGGTAAATTTGAGAGTGGAGAGACACATCATTTAGCTACTAAAAGAATGAATTTACCCTTTCTTCAATCGGTGACCTCTGTGTTCTCCGGTAATAGGTTCTTGAGAATCCTATCCTTTTTCAATCCTTTTTTCAACACCAATGGCAATTTTAATTCAAATTTTTTTCTGTGCAATGTAAGACCTCCCCCACAAAATATCCTGCGACATAAGCTCAGCCTGTTTAGCTGTCCACACTGACTTAGCTAGAAGGTGACTGAGAAAGGGGGCTCAGGGCAGATGTGTGGAGGGAAAGAAGGGGATAGAAAGTGTATGGAGCGCTCTGTCTTCAGGGTAGTTGAAATATGTGAACTGGAAAGGCCAGACAGAAAGGTCACTGGATCAGTCAATCTGAACACCAACACAATTATGCATAAAGCTGTCTTGCAAAGGCTGTTGGGAGGAAGAAACCCCTTCTGGTCCTTAAAGAGTTTTCTGCAGAGTACCTCCCATCTTCACACTTATCCATATCGTTCCCATTCCAAAATGTAGCACAGGCAAAAAGGTGAAGAAAATCCTTTTCTTCAAGGCTCCCACACGCATCATGAGATCTATAGATAATTAGATGATGTGTCTAACTTTGCAGAATACCTTGATGAATTGTATCCTTTCTACGGTATCCTGTCCAAAGGGACTATGAACCGCATCTGTTTACAGTGAAGGAGATTAAAATACGTGGAGTTGAAGGGATCTATCTGTCCATGTCACCAGTCACAAGGCAGAGAATCCAGAGGAAGCGTGAGCGTGCAGTCCTGCGAACCCAGGCTTTAGTCCCTGAACTCCCAGTTTTCTCCAGAAAGGCCTCAAGAATTCAAGCATCAGTGGTCTGAGCGGGTACTGGCAAAAGAGCTGTTCTCAGTGAGAAATCGCCTCCTTTGCTCTGTCAAGTTGATGCTTGGCAGTTGGTAGGAGTTTTGCTACAGCTGAAATGATCAACCTTTAAACACGCCTACTCTCTCCATTTACCACTACCACACAGTTCCAATCCGGAGAGTGACACCAGTCAAAGTCTATTCCTTACAAATGTTATTCCTTTGGGAAGATGAGGCAAGCTGATAGCATGAATAAAAAGGATCTACTCTCCTACCTGCACCAGCTTCTAGTCCTGGCTTGCTCTTTGTGCATGGGTGTGTGCATGTGCTCACGTACATGTACATGTATATGGAAGTCAGAGGCTAAGATCAAATATCTTCGTTAATTGTTCTCCACCTTATTTTTTCTGAGACAGGGTCTCTCACTGAGACTGGAGCTCACTGATTCCTTTAGACTGGCTGACCAGCAAGCCCCGGGCATCTCTTGTGTTCCCCTGCCCTGTGCTAGGATTGCAAGTGCACACTGCTTCGCCTAGCCTTATGTGAATGCTGAGGATTGAACTCAAGTCCTCATGCTTGCACAGCAAACACTTCACAGAGTGAGCCATCTTCTCAGCACCCTAGATTGCACTTTTGTCTGGCTCAGGCTGCTTTGCTTTTGGTCTTCTTGATCTTCATTCTCGTCATACCAGGAAAACAAAGCTTGAGAAAGAAATAATGCTCCGGCTATTATTTAAAAACAGGTGGGAAGTAAATTTTAGTTTTGATCCTTGAGATCTTTAGGAAAGATGCTGAAGAGGAAGGTGGAGGAAAGAAAAGCCAAGTTGAAGACACCTTGCCTGGAAAGGAAGAGCTAGTGGCAAAACCGATAACCTTCTTATGGTGTATGAAAGAGTATCAGTATCGGATTGAGATGGTCATGACAGTTTCAAAACATTGAATCAGGACAAAGGAGTAAAGTGACCGGGTACCAGAAGAGGACCCGCACAGCCAGCACAGTCTCGGCAGAGAGGCCTTTCTCTGGAGGAATATTCTCAATGTGACTGGACAAACGCAAGCGAGAGAGAAGCCATGGTGGACACCCGCTGCTTTCCGTATCTCTTCTCTGATTCTCGCCTCCCTGTGAAATAGGAATGGACACCAGCTCTCTTCTTTCTCTCCTACCTTCTCCCCTCCTGTCTTCCTTTCCTTCTTCCCTCCTTTTCCCCATTCCTCTGTTTCTGTAGGTGGGCTGAGAATGGGGACAGTGGGTAGTGGAGTTAGAGCAAGTGCTCTTCATCCTGCTGCTGATGGCTTCCCCACAATCCTCCCAGCCCATAGCAATTTCTTGCTATAAAAAAGCTGGGTTCTCTCCTGGCTATCATTTGGTATTTGAGCTGATTCTGCAACTAGAGTGCTTTCTATAGTTCTGTGATACTCCACATACGGGGGACCTCAGACCTTACAGAAAAGCAAAGGCAGAGCGTTGATCCCCTCCTTGACCAGAACATGGCTAAGATGGGAAGTTGGCAGTCCTCCCAGCTCATGCTTGAATTGCTTTCAGATGGGATGGACACACACACACACACACACACACACACACACACACACACACACACACTCACATTCATACACTCACATGCAAAAGTGTGGTGCTTTTATATGAGAGCCAGGGATCCAAACTCAGGTCCTTCTGCTTGTAGGCAGAGTCTTTACCCTGAGTCATCTCTCCGCCCCCACATTTCCTTCTCTAGAAGTATTCCTTAGCACTTTGTCCCCCACCTGTCAGGCAAAGCAGCTTCAGGAAAGAATAGAAAAGAAGACAAAGCATGAGAGGCTGACAGAAGTCAACATTGGTCTTCACATTGGTCTTCACTTGCAAGAGAGTACACTTACTACATGCAAGGGTCCACATTAGGGATTGTAATATGAAGCCATGTTCCCATGACACCTGGACCTCTCCTTAGATAACATCTAAACATACAGTGTCTCCAAATACTCAATGATTTGGTTTCTTCTATCAACTAATAACACTAGACTACACTGTCTTTTGAGTATTTACTGCCTATTAATGAGTTAGAATTATTGCATGGTATATATTTTTTATTCATATATGCATATATAGGGATATATACGTGTGTGTGTGTGTGTGCGTGTGTTCTGCATGTGGATGGATGTACATGTGTATGTAGATTTATGTACATTGATGCATTTGAGTGCATAGGCCTGTGGAGGCCCAAGGGTGATATTGGGAATCATCCTCTACTGCTTTTTCACCTTATTGTTATGAACCTGGACTCTAATTAAACCCAGAGCACACCTTTAGGGCTAGCTAGCTTGCTCTGGGGATTCCTAGGCTCTGCCTTCCAGGGCCAGAATTATAAGGTATTGCCACATCCACTCAGCATTTTCACATGGGTTCTGAGAATCCAAACTTGAGTCCTTATACTTGAAAAGCAAAAGTTTTTTTTTTTTTTAAAGATCATTCTTTAATTTTTTTATTATTATTTATTCAATTGTGCATATGTACGTATGTATGTGTGTGTGTGTGTCTGTAGAACCACGGACGAATTCGGGAACCACCATGGATGCCTCCACCTCCTTCTGCCCCTGGATTCACAGGCTCTGCCCTACCAGGACCGGAACGCAGGCCACCCCCGCTTCACGCCTGGCGTCTATACATGGGATCTGGGATCCGAACTCAGGACCTTCCGCCTGCAAGGCAGAGGCTTAACCCCTGAGCCACCTCTCCAGCCTGAAAAGCAAAAGTTTTAACCACTAAGTCATCTCACCAAACCACTGCAGGGTATATTTATTTCCTGCAGCAACCTCCTGAGGGGGTCTGTCAATATTCCCATTTTTTACAGTTGAAGAGAGACAGAACAAGGCGACGATATCACAGAAGAAAATTTAGTTTAGGATTTCCATTCAGTTTTTTTATACTTTTATTGATCAGTCATATTTAAGCTGTGTGTGTGTGTGTGTGTGTGTGTGTGTGTGTGTGTGTGTGTGTACATGCATACAAACTAAAATGACTTCTCCAGGAAAAATGCATGAGGGATTTGAATAATTACAGGCATTGACTTAGATGGGACAGAAGGTCCAACACTGTTTCTCTGGCCTGCAAGTCCTAGCTAATTACCTCGACTCTCCACCTGACTTAGCGTGTGTAGACAGGCTTAATGGTTTCTCTATTGAGCATTTCCATTATTTTTCAGGTGCCCAAGGTAATCTTTTCATTGAACACTCACCATTCCGGGATTTTCACAATGCTGATGACTAAGGGATTTTCTTTGGCCTGGTCCCAATAAGGAGACCTGAGTTAATCATTGTGTAGCTTTGACGGGGAGCCCGGCAGGGGCTTAAACCACTTCTCCTGCTTCATTAGGGGAAAAAGCAACCCAGGTGCAGACCTCGAGGACCTCAGGGTTTGATACTATTAAATCAATGCACAGACAAAAAAAATGGATTAGGTCCTTTTTGCAAACAGGAATCTGGTGGGCAAGACTCAAAGATGGAAGAAAAAAAGGCATCTGAACAGAGAGGCCGCATCTGTGACTGCCCTTCTCCCCATGGTCCCATAAAATGAATTGAGGGAAAGATTTCTTCTCTATGTGAACAGACTCCAGCTAGGCCTGTCTACTTCACCCGGAGTTCTGTGCTGGGGTCTTTGCTTTCAAACTCATCATCTACCATCTCAAAGGACTAGTGACGCTTACTTCAAGGACTGGCCTTGGGAATTGATGTTTCTTTTCCTATTTCCTTAGCCCAGGGAGTTTGGTGTGTGTGTGTGTGTGTGTGCGCACACACACACATGCACATGTGTGTAGAGTCAAGGCAGTTCAGTATGTGAAACTGTTGTTGGGTAGCGTCATCACCATCTCTAAAATACTCTCATCTCTTTGAGTTCAATGTCTCATTCACTGTCTTCATATCTGGAGTGTAAGTTCTATAAGCAAGCAAGGACTTCTCCTCATTTCTCCTCACTGCTAGGTATGTAGTGATGACTTGAGAAAAAGTTATAGACTGAAAGGAGCTTAGAATAGGATGTTCTTTATGCAGTAGAAGGTTCTAGAGCTCTCTTGAAATTGGTGTTTGAGCTATAGCCCTCTGGAAAAACAACTGAGAAAAGTGAGCTCTACCAGTCCTAAAGGAGCTGAAACTTGTTGCCTTAAAGTGCCCCTGGGGTACACAAAGCTGGAGTCAGGAGGCAGATGCCTGGCTATTCTGATTCTGTCAGGGTGGGCCAGGTAATTGGCCTGTCTAAGCAGTAGCTTCTTGCCGGGCAAATGAAGAGAACTAATGACAATAGTAACACTGCCTCATAAGATGGTTGTGCCAACTATTCATTAAAAAGAGATGCATTTCTTGTGTGTGTGTGTGTGTGTGTGTGTGTGTGTATCTGAGTGTAGGGACATGAGCACAGAGACCATGTTTGGAGGTCATAGAACAACCTCCATATCAGTCCTCATGTGACTTAAAGATGATAGATAACAGGGTTTGGAGAAAGAATTAGAAAATACAAATTCCTAATCCTCCGTTGACCCTGAGCTTTAACCTTTTCTGCTTATGACAGTGTTTCTCCTTGGCCTGGAACAATGGCAAGTAGGCTGGGGCTATGTGATGCCAGGGGCTGGGGATCTGCCTGCCTCTATCTACCATTGTACTATCCCTGGGATCATGTTACCATGTCCAGCTTTCTACGTGGGTTTTGGGGATCCAAGAAACAGATTTCTGAAGTTCCTACCACACAAAAATAACAAAGGTTATTGTTCTGCTTTACTTACACTATGTCTCTTCATTCATGTAAAGTGCTAAATGAGTTAAGGTAGGTAGAATTCAGGGCAAAGTGGCCATGTATGCTGGTGGGTGGGATTGTAGAAGTCTTAGCTATCCCTACACATGATCTGGTGTTTTTATGCCATAATGAGAAGGCTTTCAGTGAGTGTGAGGTGCCCGGAGATCTTCTCTTCTTCGGTGGCATACTACAGGGTGAAGGTTAGACCTTGTATCTCAGTCTCCTGTTCCTCCCTGGTCTGCTGAGGCACACAGGAGGAATTATGAAGTATCTACTCCCATTATTGCTGGGGTGTTACTCACTTGCAATTAGCTGGAAGGGAGCTGTATGTATCACAAATGTTCCTATGGGCAAATAAGGCCTTAGGGTCAAGTCTAGCATGCTTCCTGCTTTCCAATGGCTGACAGGCTACGTTGTTTTTCACTGTGTGTGTGTGTGTGTGTGTGTGTGTGTGTGTGTGTGTGTGTGTACAAGGGGGCCCATGAGTATGTGTGCCTGTGAAGGCCCAAGAGTGACATTAGGAATCACCTTGGATTGTTCTCCCTTCTTGTCACTTTGCTCTGGGGGTTCCCAGGCTCTGCCTTCCAGGCCAGGAATTGTTGCAGGGTGCTACTCAAACCCCTTTCTCTTCCCTCCTCCCCCAAATGACATTTTTTGCATATGTACTATGGATTGGAACTCAGATCCTTCCATTTGGGAGGCAAAGGCTTTAACCCCTGAGCTACCTCCCCAGTCTAGTTTTCACATTTTGAAGTGATTAAAAGAAAACAAAAGGAAGAATGTTATTTTCTGATGGGTGAAACTTATGTGAAACGGACATTTCTGTTTCCAAGAATAAAGTTCATGCTCACTTATCTGCATCTTGTCCACTGCTGTGTCTGTACTCCAAGGACAAGGCCAAGTAGCATGTGGCTGGCAAGTTCTAAAATACTCACCATGTTCCAATTTGCAGATGGTGTTTTCTAACTTCCGAACTATGACATGACTTAAAGATGATAGATTATAGGGTTTGGGGAAAGAATTAGAAAATACAAATTCCTAATCTTCTGTTGACCATGAGCTACTTATTTGGCTTTGGCTGACTGGCTGTTGACTTCACCTCCTTAACTACTAGAATGAGAATCAGCCTTTATCCTTAGATTCCTTTCAAATTTTAAAAAAAGAAAAAGAAAAAAAAAAAAAAAACAACAAACCCCATGACTCTCAAAAGGTTCTAGGAAAGAATGTGGGACAGGAAATATTTCTCATACCTTAAAAGGGTTATAAATACTCTAGAAGTAAAGCAAAAGGCTATTAATAGTTTAGTAATAATAAGATCTCTGGAAATAAGGCTCTAGGAAAAACTATAGTAACAGGGAAATATTTGAGATAAATAAAGAATATCCATGAAGCAATGAAGCCTGGCCCACAGAGAGACTTGGCAAAGGCATAAAGCCAGCCTGTTTTGAGCACTTTCCTTGTGCCAGGCAAGGTTGTAGGTGCTTCTCACCAGATACTTCACTGACAATCCCACCAACCCCTTAGCTGCATGGTCCTTGCCTGACCTCTTTGAACTTCTGTAGGGACTGCTGAGGGATATCACAAAGGGGCATAGCCAGCTCTGGCCACACACTGGCTGTCTTCCCATCCCAGTACTAACCAAATGTGCCTTCAGGGTGGTCTTGTCATAGACACATGCTGGCTGTGTCCTGCTGCTGCTGGAACTATCAGCTCAAAGGAGCAAATTTTCTGTGATTGGGCAGTAAGGCCTGACTGCAGATTCTTCCAGAGTCCTTACATTCACCCACACTCTTCCTCTCCTCCCAGTTTTCCTGGTTTCTTCTCAGGGTAGAAATGGAAGAAGATGGGATGGCATCTGCCTGCACACTACCCTCATGATAAATGCTGCCCAGATCAATAACAGGGAAGAAGCTACGACATTGTCATTGATTGGCAGACAAATGAAAAGGACTGTGGGAATTGCCAACAGGGATTTGAGGCTGACTAGGGAAGTGGTGAAGAACATCGACTTTGCAATCGGGTGCATGAGGCCAAGTTCTAATTCTACCATTTGCTACACAGGCTACAGAGCCTTTCCACACCTTGTTTCCTTATCTGCTGTGATAGTTAATCCTGGGTGTCAACTTGACACTCCTGGCATTAACTAAGGTCAGCTGGGACTACCTGAAGAGATTATCCAGATCAACACATTTACAATATAGAGACCAGCCCTAGAGCCTGTGGAACTTCCCCATATCTCATTGGAACCTACCAGTAGTGGACCAGATAAAAGGAACCATAGAACAGAAGACTGGGAAGAAGAGAAACTCTCCAGGAATCTTCCAGCCTTCACCCACGTGGATGGGGGTCACTTAGCCTGCCAGCTTCAGTCACCAGCCATGCTGCCTCTACTATGAAAGACCGTATCTCCCCTCTGGAATCCTAAGATGAATAAATTTCCTTTTCTCCCTTAAGTTGTTTGACTTTGAATGCTCTCTCACAGCAATGGTTAAGAGTAACATCTGTCAAGTGGGAGCAATAGATTTCCTTACTGAGAGGTGGTCTCATTATCTGAGTTCTCAGAACAGACTCTGGGCACAGTGAGAATTGTGTCAGCTATCACTCTAAATTCTGCTGGAGAAGCAGGTTGTTATCCTGATCGGTTTTGGATACGGAGGTTGCTTTGACCCTGTACGGTTCAATAGCTACATGTGCTAATTTGAATGATTTAAAAAGTACTTTCTGTGCACCTTCCACATTCCAATACCCGAGTCCTACGTGTGACTAGTGACTGCTGTTGTAGACATCTCAGATATGGAATACTTTACAGAAATTTCTGCTGGACAGTGGTCTAGACTGAGCCATCTAGGAATATAGCTACTGCATTTGTATACAAGAATGGAGAAATGCGTTCTTCATTTCTATGTTAGAAGGTGAAATCAGAGAAGGATGCAAGGGAAGGAAAGGGGACAGGTGTGTTTATGGTCATCTTGACAGGATCTAGAGTCACGTAGGTGCCAAGTCTCTGGGCGTGCCTGTGAGGGGTTATGTGCTTAGGTCAACCTTGGAGGTGAGAAGACCAGCTCACAGTGGGTGGTATCATTCCTCGGATTGGGTTGGGAACTGCCTAAAAAGGGAAAGGTAATAGCCAACTAGCATTCATGCCCTTATCTTTTCTAGCTTTTGAGTTGTGAATACGATATGAACAGCTGCTTCAAGTTCTGGTTGTCTTGACTTTCTCCACCAAGACTAACTCTATCCTTGAACTGTGAGCCAGAATAAACTCTTTCTCTCATGTTGCTTTTGATGGAGGATTTTGATCACAGAAGAAAAACTAAGACAGTGTTCACAGTCTCATCTTGTGGAGAAAACAAAAAGTAAAAGCCAACAGATGGCTTCATGACTGCGAACCCACATACAGGTGGAGAGAACTGACTTAGTAAGGTTGTCCTTCATCTTCCACAAATGTGCTGTGGCATGCCTATATAATAATAATAATAATAATAATAATAATAATAATAATAATAGTGATAATAATAGTCATATAGAATAGGTGTGGATGCACATCTTATAATCCTAGCATTCAGGAGACCAAGGCAGGAAGATCAAAAGTCAAAGTTAGTCTGTGCTATAGAACAGGATTCAGTCACAACATACAGACCAATAAAACAAAATAAAACAATCCAACTAAAAAAATAGTCATGTAAGAGTAGTACTTAGCTGTGTGTGGGGGGGGGTTTAAAATGAATTTTTAAAAATCTTTTAAAAATTTTCTTTGTGTGCATGTGTGCATTCCAAGTCATTCTAATGCACTTGACTGTGCATTAGAGGCATGCAGAAGCTAGGGCTAAATTTGCTTGTCTTCCTCTATTGTCAACCACCTTTTTTTTTTGAGACATGGTCTCTCACTGAACCTGGAGCTTGCTGCTTTGGCTAGGCTAGGCTGGCCAGCAAACCCTCGGGATCTGTCTGCCTCCTCCACCCCTTATACTGGGTTTACAGATATGCATTACCATGGCCAACTTTTACATGGATGCTGGGGGGAGGGTATGTTACTCACTGAGTCTTTTCCCCAGCCCTTGATTGGTAGCAGGCCAGGGAAGTGGTGCTGTTTAAAAAAATTATGAATATTTCTGTGCTATTTAATTTTTGACCTACGTGCTTATATTACTTTCATAGCAAACGATGGAAGAAAAAAAAAGAACAAAGCAAATGTAGACTTGTCAACATTCTAGCAGAGAATGTCATCTTGAGTTAAAAATGTCCCTTCTTACAAGGGTCTCTTCTTTAAGGTCTCTAGCTGATGGAGTTGTGGTTTGGATGGAGTGTGTGTTCTCCGCAAAGGCAAATGCAACATCCCCCAGCCCAAGTCTGGATGCTCTAAGTGCGTCTTGGGAAAAGGAATGCATTGTAAGTGCCAACCAAAGGACTGACTGCTTGGGTGAGACAGAATGCGAGAGTGGGCGGATGTACTGGGAACTGCGTGTGCGGGTGAGCAGTCGAGAGAACCTCGGTGGCTCCTGCTTGAGGCCAAGTGACAACTGCAATGAAAGCCCCTTCCCGTGCTTTCTGAGGACTGAAGGGGAGAAAAATACCACTCTTGAAGTAGATGTGGAAGCACAGACAGCAGGATGAAGTCCCAGAGCTCTCTGCCACCAGAGGAGGAAATGTCTCCATTGCCTGCCAAAGATCAAGGGCATGCCGGGCCAACTGGGAAGAAGCGTGTGGCCCGGGTGCGGGGTGCAGAGATGAGCTCTGCAAGATGAAAGGAGCCCTGGAGAAGAGGGGGTGTCTGCTGCTCATCACTTACTTTATATACCAGCCATTCACACGCTTAAAAAGAGTTAAAATGATGAATTTTGCCATGCTGTCACAAGTAAAAAGTGGTAAAAAAATTGCAACATTATATAGCTGCACATACTTTTTGAGGTCATCCTTTCTCCATCTCCATTTGAGGAGGGCTGTGTTTGAATGCTTTTCTCACAGATGTGGGAATTAGGATACTAGACCTTTCTCATTTGAGGAGCTCATGGCTCAGAAAAAAAATGACCAATGACTTTCAGAAGTTGATGCACATTTGAAAGGAAGGAGTGACATCTTACAATGCTAAAAAAAGCTACCCAAACCAAAGTTTCCATAAATTACCTACGAACAGAAACTGTGTTGGAAATTTCAAATAATAAAATAGAGAATATTGACCAAGTCTTGGGGAACTCCCCCAAGACCACACAGCTAAACATGGAAGAACTGGCATTTGAACTTAGGTAGGATGGCCTCAAAAGATCCTCTACCGTATTGTGTACTGCCTAGGTGACTTCTCTGGGTCTTGGTTTTCTTGTCTGTACTTGGTAGCTATCATCATGGCCATTGTTGTGTTTTCTGCAATGTAACTGGCCAAAGTACAAAGGTAAAAAATATCAAAGGGTGACTATGCAAATTAATTAAAGCAAAAAGCATTATAATTTTCACGGACCACAGATAAGATTTCATCAATAACTATGCAGCTACCCCGGATATTCTTTCATGGCCCCGAGGACCACGGCAGAATTACGGAAGTGTCAGGAGAGGTGGGCAGGTACACTGATTTTCCTCTAAGCATCTTTAGATGAGACCACAGAACCCTGGCTGCAGGGGTGGGGGTGGGGTGGGGGGGCTATGCGGCTTCTGAGCATGTTCAGAAAGCAAACACTGGCTGTGATTAAACTGCTGACAGAGTAAGGGTCAGAATGGACCCTCAGTGCATCCCAGTATAAGCCTCAGAAGCGCCCACCTTTCATTAAACCAAAGGCTGCTGCTGTTCTTGGGGAGCGGGGCAAGAGGCAAGGCGGCCATCCCTATTGAAGCCCAAGCATTCCGTTCCATGCCCGGGTTAGGTGTGGCAGGGCTCTCAGGGGAGGAGAATTGTTCTGTCTCCTGTGGCATTCCTGTGCACTACAGGTTCAGGAGTCTGAGATGCCATCTACCAGGCCATGTTCCCATCGCCGCCTGGGGCTTCCACACAGATGCCTCACTTCTGTGGACCTATTTTTTTTTTTCCTTTCCTTCTAGTTTTTGCTATTTCTGTCTCAATCCTTCCTTCCAAGACGGGAATTTGACAAGACTCAAGGGCTCCTTAAAACCCTCCTTTCTGTGTTGTTGATAGTTATACGCTTGATCTCTGCCTAGTATGAAGCTACACAGTGTAAATGTCCTTGAGCCTCACCGGTGAGCATGATGGACATCGTCACTTACAGATGAAGAAACCAAGGCACAGAGAGTTATAGCACTTCCTGCAAAACCCACAGCTAGCACAGCCTGGTTGCTGCAAACTGTAATCCCAGCACTTTGGAGGCATGGGGGGAAGTCAGCTGTTAATTGTATGGGACCCTGGGCTCAAAAATAGTTAAACAAAACTAAAGCAACACCCTGTGACTAGCAGCATTGTGAGCTGGGTACATAGCTTACCCTCATCATCTGTGATGATGCTCTTGCCTTGATTCATGTTACCTACCCTCATTATAGGGGAACTCAGAGCCTCCAATGGCAAAGGTTCAATTATGTCCAATCTCCAAGAAGGCATAAAGGTTACTGTTGCTGACCAGAAATGGGACTTTGCCAGCTCTGGCATTCTAGGGTTTTGCTTTGTCTCCTATACACCACTTGACAGGGAGTTGAGTCAAACTTAAGTTCTAAAAGGACGTGGGCCATGCTTCTCCAATGTCCCCAGCTTCAGCATGGGTTTGGAGCTGAGCATCTGAGAACTCAGTTGACATTACTGAATAGTAACATTGTGAATGAAGGGGTCACCTGCAGCCCCTGGTCCCTCCCTTTCCTTCCACATTCCCTTGGCTTGACTATGAAGATATGCCTCTGAGTGTGTGTGTGTGTGTGTGTGTGTGCGCGCGTGCGCGCACGCGTGTGTACGTGTGTGCGCGTGTATTTGCATGTACATGTTCATGTGTTTGGAGGCCAGAGTTCAACTTTAAATGTTGTTTCTCAGAATTTAGCCCCTTGTTTGTTGTGACAGGGTTTCTTGCTGGGGCCTGGAGTTTCCTGACTAGATGAGGCCAGCCAGTCTGGAGCTGTCTCTACCTCCTCAGTGTTAGAATTACCAGCATGTGACACCATGCCCAGCTTTTATGTGGGTGCTGGGGCTTGAACTCAGGTGTTTACACTTGCACGCAAGCACTTAATCAACTGAGCTATTTCCCCAATTCTGAAGGTATAAGTTATATGCATCATTCTGCCAACGACGACCATGAACAATAATCAGCCCAGACCTGTGATGTTGTGAGGACAATTTTTGTTTTCCTCTTCTCAGTTAAAGAAAGAAAAACAGGAGGGCCCTGGAGGGTCCTGTGACAAAGCCACCAGTGGAAGAAACTTTCCTTCCCTTGCCTCAGTTTCTACAGCTGCAAAATGGGATAGATAGAAAGTTTCTGTGTGTCCCAAGCTTCTGGCACCACCCACCTTCCTGATTTTGGTACAGCCCGTGTGCCATCTGTGGCATATTTACTTAGCATTCCTCTTTCAATTGGCTTACTTTTAAAATTCTTAATCATAAAAGGAAACATATTATTACTATAAATGGAAATTGATATGACTCTTGACAGAGAAATGGGGCACGAATAAATACAATGTCAACACCATGAAGCTATTCAATCCAGGCAGGCAGAGTTGCCCTCTGAGAGGGTTGACCCGAGGCCCTGCACTAGGCATGAAATTGAAGGAAGAGTGACAGACAATCAAACACTAAGTAGGAGCACTCTCCCTGTTATGAGGACAATGATGTAAAGAGAGTTCAGTGGGAATCTTGCTCTCTCAAGGTGGCTGGTGTTATGTGAAAGCTGGATTTTTTTTTTTTTTTGGAGCAGGTCACATTAACATTATTTATGTTACCATGTGGTCACAGTATGTGCTTGATCCTTATCTCTCTCCCTCTCAAAAAGAAGCCAAACCCTCCATGGTGATGCTTGTTAATTTTGGTAGTGCAGACATTCTCACTATGGTCAATTTCAGGTAACCACTGTAAATGTGGACATGGGAGGAGATGCAGAGTTGGCTCTGGGAACCAGGAATGTGATAAAATTTTACTGAAAACTCTGGGTCAGAAAAATCTCAAAGGTTCCGTCTATCAATGCAGTCTACAGAACAAACTCCAAGATGTGTGTGCTTACAAAATTATTATTTTTTTAAACAAAGCTTTTGATTTCTATAACTCCTGGTTCACTAGTTTACATACAGCAGTCATTTAGAACATGGTGGTTGACTGCATAACTGATTTTTAAAAGCCTTTTGTGTGTGCCTGTGTACATGTGTGCACATGCCCGTCAGCACACGTGTGAAGGGCAGAGGGCAGCCCTATGTGTAGGTCTTGCCTTTCACTTGAGATGGTGCCTTCTGTTGTTTGTGCTGTGTGCACTAGGTCAACTGATCCACAGGCTTCCAGAAATTCTCTTGTCTCTCCTCTTGCCATAGGAGCACTAGGAATACAGAAGTGCACTAGTGCATCTGGCTTTACGTGAATTCTGGGAATCAGAACCCTACTTCTCAAGCTTGTATGGTGAGTATATTACCCATGGAAATATCTCTCCTGTCCTGTTTGACTGATTATAATATTCAGTAGTTAATGACATTAATCATGTTAATAGCCTCCACAATTTTTGGCAAGTATTGAGTGCATACCCTATATCATATATGTAACATTTTCTCATTTAAGTCTAACTACAGCACATAATGTTATGCCTTATTATTATTTTCACTTAAAGAATCACTAGGGACAGTGATTATAGTTTAGGAAGGAGACCAACTGGACAAGCAAGAAACCTCAGGGTACATTGACACATGCCTAATTCAAATGCGTATGCTTGGAGAACAGAATATTCAATTCTAGCTAACACTATCATCTATCTGTCTATGTATCTATCTATGGAACATATTTATCTACCATCTGTCTATCATCTATCAACTATCTAGCAACTACCAGCTATTAGCTATCTTTCTGGCAACTGCCTGCCATCTATCTCTATTGTCTGTCATTATCTACCTAACAATCATTTATCTTTCTCTATGTCTGTCTGTCTGTCTGTCTGTCTATCTATCTATCTACTTACCTGTCATCTAGCTACCCAGCTTTCATATATTTATGTATTATCTACTATCTATTTGTCTTTCTCAATTATGTCTACCTTTGCATCTATGTATCAGTTATGTATCTTCTATGTATCTATCACCTATATCACCTATCTATGTGTGACTTATCATATATCATCTATGTATTAATAATCTATTATCTATCAACTATCTCTATCATCTGTCAATCAACTATCATCTATTAACTAACTCCCAATTATCTATGATATATATTATCAGTCTATCTATGAATTATTCATCTAGGTATCTGTCATCTACCACCTATCAACAATATATCAATAATCTCTCTATTATGTATCATCTATCTCTTTCTGTATCTATCTATATCTATCTATCTATCTATCTATCTATCTCTCAACTTTTTAATTTTTATGTGATATTGAGGATCAAATACAGGTCCTCCTGTGTGCTAGGCAAGAACTCTACCACTCAGTTATGCTCCCAGCCCTAGCCAATATTTTTATTAACAAAAAGGGATTCTGGATACTATGTAGGAATGAAAGATATAAAATGCTAAAGATCATTCATTATATGTAGAGAAAAATATCTCTCAGGAATCAGAATTCTGGAAAGAAGAATGTTTTGATATGTAAATCTCAGAGATTCTGCTTGATCTTGTATGGAGAGTATTCTAGGTTGTTCAGAGAAGGGATTGGTATACTAGCTAGTTAGTAGCTGAGGTCTCTCTCTCTCTCTCTCTATCTATCTACCTGCTTATCTATCTACCTGCCTATGTATGCATATATTTATGTATGTATGTATCTATCCATCCATCCATCCATTTTTCTATCTATCTTTTTGAGCTGCTGCTGATCAGACCAAGAAGTGCCACTCATGGAACACTTATTACATGCTAGGTGTCATATCAAATCTATATTTCAGTCCGTGCCCACCTGTCCCAGCAGCTCTTGAGCACTGCCCTCACTCTGCCAATGGCTACACTAAAGCCCATCACATTCCTGTCACCTGGATGAGAGCATCGCAATGCTCCTTGAGTTTTTGCTGACAAGCATATGGTGGGGAGGTCAGGGCAGAATTGGTAATGTTTAATTCCACAACCATAACCCCTTGAAGCAGTGCACGCATTCATCGGGTCTTTCTTTCATGGTGGCATTTCTGTGAGCTGCTTGCCAGCACCTGACAGTCTGAACAAAATGTGTGACTATCTCATGCTTGTTTTGAAATCTTCTGTTTTCTAGCAAAAAACATAAAAGGGGTAAAATCGTTTTGGGATGCCTCTTTTCTTCTGCAAAGATTCAATAGGACTGCTCTGAACAACATGAACAGTGGGTGTGTAAATTATCAGCTGTATTTTCAAGGCAGCAACTAGAAGTGAGGGCATCTTACTAGGCCATAGAATGATCTGCCACAGAAGCAAAGGCAAATAAATTCTAAAGCACTGGAGAATGGCTGATAGGCGAGATTAGAAGACATGGAAGATCAGTGGTTCAGATATAGTGTCTTCAGGATGTAGTGTTCTTGCAGTCCACCAGGAACAAAACATATTGAAAGAAATACACGGGGCTCTTTAAACCACCTTCCTATGGTTTAAAGCACCTTCCTCAGTGCTTCAGTATCAGAAGACCACAGTCTGGCACTAGCTCTTACTAGGAAGCTGACCTCTGTGACTTTGCCTAACTACACCCTCTCTTCTTTGCCAAATAGAATTCTTTAATTTTTTTTATTATTATTTATTCAACTGTGTGCATGTGCATGTGTATGCGCGCGCACGTGTGTGTGTGTGTGTGTGTGTGTGTCTGTGTGTGTGTAGAACCACAGACGAATTCGCGAACCACCATGGACACCTCCACCTCCTTCTGCCCCGGGATTCACAGGCTCCGCCCTACCAGGATCAGAAGCACAGGCCGCCCCCGCTTCCGCCTGGCGTCTATGCGTGGGATCTGGGATCCGAACTCAGGACCTTCTGCTTGCAAGGCGGAGGCTTAACCCCTGAGCCACCTCTCCAGCCCCTGCCAAATAGAATTCTATCTCTCCTTGAGGTCTCTTAAAACTCACTCCCAGTGCTGGGGAGATAGGTTAGTTAGTAACAGGCTTGCTTTGCAGGCATGAGGAGCTGAGTTTGATCCACAACATCCATATTTTAAAAAAGTCAGGGACTGGAATGATGGTTCAGGGGTTAAAGCCTTTGCCTCACAAACAAAAGGACCTGACTTCAATCTCAGATCTCACATAAACATGCCAGGCTGAAAGGCAGTGGCCTGCCATTCCAGCCCTGGAAGGTGGAGCCTGGGAAACCCCAGAACAAAATAATAAGGAGGTAGAGCAATTCAGGATGATTCCCAAAGTCATTCTTGGTCTCTACAGGTACGGACTTCTATAGGCATGCCTGCACATGTGTACACACATACTCACACACACACACACACACACATGGAGTTAGGCATGGTGCTGTGCACTTGTAATCCTAGAACTGGGAAAGTGGAAACATGTGGATTCTCAGGGCATATTGGCTAACCAGTCTGGCATACTGGGTGAACTCCAGGATCTTGTCTGTAAATAAATAACAGGTAGACAGCATACTTAAGGAACAGTATGAAATGTTGGCCTCTGACCTCCACATACATGTACATACACACATGTGCATGCTCACCTGCACATGCGTGAACATGATTGCCCTATGCACATGGGTGAAACACACACACACACATGCTCACACACACACATGCATACACACAGTCATTTCCTTCATTGACCTCCCAGATGAGGTCATGTCCCTTTGCTCTATAATCTACTGTGCTCTTTCTGTAAATAATAATGCTTATAATTACTTGGAAACCACTCTCCATAACACAAATGTACAATAAAAGGCACAGTCTCTTTTATTTAGAGCTAATCCCCCAGTACCTAGCATGTAGCATGCACTTCACAAATAAGCTGATTGAAGGACTAAAACATAATTTAAGATTATCTGGAATGCACAAAAGTGGAGAGTTGTGAGTCCCTTACACTGGTGTTACTGTAAAACAGACTGACTGATGGATTAATTGTTTATGAGGCAATTTTTGCTAGTTGGATATAAAAAATAGATAACTCTCTCCCTTAGAAACAATACTATTTCTAATTATATTACTTCTAATTATTATACCAGCTGATTTCGCCGATGAATGTCTGTGCCTCTAGGTAATATTCTGGCAATAATTTGAAAGTAACTGTAGTCTTAGTGTAATTTCGACGGAAGTCCTCAATGTGCCTCATCTATAAAATGGGAATAAGAACTGAGCCTATCACACAGCCTGGCTGTAAGGAAGAAGGGAGAAACCAAGATGGCTCTACACAGTGATCAATAAATGTCATTTCTGGTATTCATGCCTGGGACTGTGTCCACAGCAGGACGCTAGCTCTGTTATGTACTCGGTAACTGATTCATAGGGATTCAGTAGGTAATTTGATGAGGTTATCTTTTTGATTCTGTCTCCCCTACCACCAGCCCACACTATGGAGCCACTTCTCCTATCTTAGGCACTTTCCAAGACCAAAGCAAAAACAAAACACTGGCATGAAAATGCAAGTTAACTCTTAGGGATTCTTGCTCTAGTCTAAAACTCCTACTCTCTTAATCACAATGTCCTGGGGGCAGAGGAGAATTCTTCTGGCCCTGTGATTGTGGCCAAAGTGACAGACTTAAACCTCTGCATCACAGCTGCTGCTTTTGCCACAGATTCTAGTATGTGTGTGTGTGGGGGGGGCATACCTGCTTTTCTTTATTCTTAAGCAGAAAAACAACGATATACTGACAAGAAAAAAAAAAAAAAAAAAAGCAAGGGAGGCAATTTGAAATCTGGAGGACCAGACACATGGAAGGAACTGGGTTCCTCATGGCCTTAGGAAGCTTTCATTCGCCCTGTCGTGAGTGGTTTCCGTGGTATGCTGTAAGCACCTGAAATGGTGTGAGGATTGAGGCTGGAACCCAGGCACCTCACAGGATTTGATCTAACTGTCCCACCCTTTGGGGTGGGAGTTGAAGTCTTCTGCAAGCTTCATCCCTCTGAAGTGGCTCTGGAGTTTAATGGCGGGAGTGCTCAGGTGAAGCTAGGGATGGGGAATCAATGTTTCTGTGCCTCGGTCTTGTCATTTGCTAAAGGAAATTGATAGAAAGAATTGGCGGAAAGAATTGTTCTAAGGTTCTAAGGGGGGTGCATTTGAGGCATTTATCTTGGTGCCAGGCATCCAGCAAATGTTTAAGAGCTGCATTCCTGTCGTGATTTTAACCTTCTGAATTTATCTCTTATAACCATCATCATACTCAGCAAAGACAGTGAAAGTCTAGGGTGTGGTACCTTGTTCCAAGTCACCGGGCTCCACAGTAGAAATGGTTCCGCACCACTTCCCAGGTCTGCCTTTCTCACTGTGCCCCACTTGCTCTTGGAAGCCCCTTGGCTTGGATGAACACAACACAATTCTCAGTCCTTCCCCACTTTGATCTCTCCCAGTGAGCTCCCACAACATCTACCTACCCATTCAATCCCTAATCCTCTTCATGCTACCTGCAGATAAGGATGCTCCTTACTTTCTTGCTTTGTAGCTACTGCTGCAGCTGCTTTGTCCAGAAGACTCTCCTCCCTTCCCCTTTATCCACTGCCAGTTTCTGAAACCCGTGCTCAGCGCTCCCTGCCCCACCCAGAGGGCTTCTGCATGATTGCCTTTGCCAAGTGACATCCACTCCACTTTCTCTGGGTCCCCCATTTCTTTCCTGTGCAATGTTTCCTCTACTTAATCCTTCCTCCTCCTTCCTATGGCCTCTCTTACTAAGTGTAAACTCTCAAAGGCAAGAGAGCATCTTTTTGGATTACTGTGTGACCTCTCCCCTCCAGCACTGAGCACAATTCCTGACACATAGGTGCTCTGTAAACAGATGTGGAGGGTGGGGGAGGGGGCACTGAGTTCCTAGCTAACCCCTGTACAAGACCAAGCCAAGGCTTTGAGTGTTTTGAAAGAAGAGCATGCTCACCTGCTTGTCTTGCTTCCCCCCCACACTGAAAAGAACAGCAGGAGGCTACCCACGAGCCAGGGACCTTTCTAAGAAGGCATCCTCCACAAAAGCACATCTTGCAGGCACGGGAAGGGCAGATAGTCACTAACTGCATCTTCCAACTGAGCTGATCTTTGGAAAGTTCGAGCAGCACCTGCCTCCATCAGCCCTAGACTGCTACCGCTGCTGAGGTCTCTGAGGGAGGAGAAGGGGGTGCGCTTGGGCGCCTCTCGGGCTGGCACGAGGAAACCGCATCTCATCCGCCCTCCTCCCCCAGCATCTCTCCAAGAGAGGAAGCAATGCAGATGGAGACGAGAAATAAATATTCCTGCCTGCTCCGCGCCACTGCAGACGTTTTCCAAAATGTCTGGCTTGGACCACAAAATCAAGCCCACCCAGGAAAGAAGGCGCTCAGCAGGAGAAAGAGGAGGGAAAGGGTGGCACATTTGTCGATACGCGTCAGCTTTCTGGGGGGCCGAGCACATGGCTCATTCTTGGCAGCCCTGCTGAGGTGGGGATGTGGTAAGTGCACAGTAATACTTGAAGAATAGAATCTGAAACCAGAGCAGAGTTTGGCAAACTTGCCACAGCCAACAGGATCTCTGTGCCTCTGTCCAGGGTCCTACCAGGCACGCATCTGTTTTCTTGCACTGGTTTCTCGCCTCTCTCCTCCATACCTATAACCTCCGCTCAGACCCTTTCACAACTGGGAGGTTCGCACCACTGGGCTGCAGGCATCTTTCACGGGCCCTCTGCAATCGGGCAGGAGCTCAGAATCCGTGTGTGGAGATATTCTTGCCATCTCTAAGCTCAGCTCGCCTTCTCCAATACTGGGAATCCTGGCAGGAGATGGGAACATAGGCTGCAAATGAGAAGTGGGTGCTTCTGGCCTCGGGATGGCCAAGTGTGTGGGTGGAGAGTCACTAAGAAGGGAAGTTACAGGCCCAGCAACAGGCCCACAGTGTTCTGCATGATGCTATCTTTGCTGGGCCTGCTGTGAGGCAGCAAAATGTCTTGGGAGAGAGAAGATGGGAACCGAGACTGGAGATGCCTCACGGGACATTCTGGCTTATGTTTCCTACCCTCCTGGGGGACTCTCAGACTCCTGTGTTCTTGACCTGGTTGCTACTAGCTTCCAGAAGATAGCTTGGGATGTCAGTCGTTAGGGTAGGGTCCTTGGATGGGATCAGTAACGAGTGGCAGGGCTTTCTTGTAGTGTGGGTTCGAATTCACTACTTAATATAAAGACTGGAGACAGCAATATCACAGGAACATTTTCCAGAAACCTTATTTTTCCTTCCCTCTCTCTCTACCTTGCCATTTCCAAAATTACACTGAAGAATAAAACCTTGTCTAATATTTTCGACTCAATGTGCCCTGTATCCTTTCCTGTGAATCTTCCCCACTCATGAGCCCATCTGCCTTTCAATGCCAAGCAATTGCCAACTGAATCCCACTCTCTCTAGGAAGCCATTCAGGGGTGGTGAAAACTGGCAGGAGACTTGGGTTCCTGTCCCCCACTCTGCACATAGCTGTGTGACCTCAGACAAACTACTCCCCCTCTTTGGGTCTTGGTTTCTTTGTCAATGGAGTGGGATAGATAGGTTTCCTTTCAGCTGTGACATATTAAGAGTGGTTCTGCAGAGTGAAATTGGACACAGTTCCTATCACCATGATCCCCTTCCCACTCCATTACTGCCAATGGACTCTGAGTACTAAAGCCAACACACAACTGTGACTAAGTTCATCCTTATACTTGGGAAGGTCAGAAGTATACATGGAAGTGAGCTAGGGAGCAATCTAGAGATGGTTTGAAGTATCTTCTGTCCTTTGATTCCCAGGAAGAGTAAAGTATGAGTTGGAGAAAGGCCAATGTAGGGTATATTTGTTTTCTGGCATGTGTACATGTATGTATATATGCATGTATGCACGTGTACACATAAAATATGTATATATGCATATATGCATGTATTGATTTTTAGGGTACATTTGAGAAGCAGCTGCGTGCATATATGCTTTCATTTTATAATCACTGTATTTATTACATGCTATTAATAAAAATTGCCACTTATCAAAGCCTCCTGGAAGTGAAGACTAAATGTGAGTCCCTTCACTGACTTGATCTCGTGAATTATGGAATATATTATCCACATTTCACTATCTTACAGACCCTGAAACTGAGGCTCAGAGACTTGCTGATGCTCACACAGTCTGTCAGTGTCAGCAAATCAGACTGGAATCTAGTTTTGTGTGACTCCAAAGTTGAGGGTGCACTACCCACTCTCATGTACTGGCCGCATCTGGCAATTGGTGCACACCTGAGAAAGTCTTTCTGCACATAGTGACTTCTAAGCCCCCAAGGTGACTGCCACTCTTGTAAATGTCTTGAAATGTCTCAGAGCCATCGGGAAGGGCAGAGTGGTGCACAATGCCCACCTGGCTCAAGGAAGGGTGAGGGAATAGTTAGGTCCCGAAGTAGCACCACGCAGTAGTCCTCTCTACTGATTGCTTATCTACAGAAATCCATCCAATTCTGTTGGCCTTTGACCTTCCATAATACTATAATGTGTGATCATTATGTCAGTAAAGGGGCCTCACATGGCCTTCACTTACAGGAGGCTTTAATAAATGGCAATTTTTATTAACAGTCTGTAGTGAATATGGCAATTATAAGATGGAGACATACATGTATGCAACTGCTTTCCAAATAGACCAAAAAAAAAAAAATCAGTACACATCCCTTGTCCAAGCCTGGCACTGATCAGAACCTCTCAGAATTTGCAAAGAGCAAAGAAATGGGTTCAGGAGGACAGAAGCACAAATGACTTAAAGCCCATGCAGAAAGAATGAGGGACCCCACTCTCAGGAGGGGTTGTAACTAAGTGCAGACACCTCCAGCCTGTTGAGACCTGGCGTCTCAATTCCTGGTGTGCTGGGCAGGCCTACCCAGAAATGCATCCTCCCCTATGAGATCCTCTGAACTTCAAATATATATAACTGATTCAATTAGGAAAAATACCCACAGTGCAGAATCGACCAAATGAAAGGCATTTGTGACTGACTGCATGTACAATCTCTTAAATTATTTGCTGGCAAAAATGGTGGCCTACACAAAGTGATTTGCCTGAAATAGCTACGAACGGTAAAGACAGGCCACTCAGGATGAGTGCACAGAGGTGTGGTGAGTGTGTGTGCCTATAGACATATGCACACTGTACACTCATAAATGACACGGAACCGTCATCGGGTAACTCACAGCCAGGGAATGTCCTTGCCTAGTCTCTCAGTGTTAACATGCTACATTAGTTGTTGAATGTAATTAACACATACACCACCACTCCCAAACAAAATCACACATCACCTGTCAGCAAAGCAAAATCCCAACGAAATAGAAACAATAACCGAGAAAGAAAGACGTTCTTTACTTACGGTGAATGACAGAAAAGAAGAAAATAAAGTTCCTTCGTCGTATCTGGATAATTTTGCCAGCACGCCTTCCAAGATAGTTACGAACTAGTAAAATATCAGAAGAGAAAAAGGAATGACTATTTCAAATTATAATTGTTCACAAGAAAGAGGAACATTTCCCCAACCACCCGGAGGCTAGGACTTAGACCTCTGTTCATCTCTCCAGTCTCCTTTTAAACTTCCACCTTCAGAAAAGGAAGAGACTGCCGTTCCATCGGAATATTTGACTTATCCGGCTTTCCCTTCACCATTATGTGATTGCAAATATAGAGTGTTACAGCAGTGTAAAATGACAAAATATTATTGAGTTGCATATAGCACGCGATAATATTAAATGCAATGCACTTTTAGCAATCTCAAACTGTGCAAAGTCGTCTTGAACGCTACATATTAGCACTACATTTAATCTAGTCTATTTTTATTTGTATTTTATCAGTAATTTGGGGGAAACAGAAGTTTAGCACTGGCAAATATAAATGTCTTCCCATTCAGCATTACTTAGTTAAAATTCTATAATTCATGAGGGTGACTGAAATAGCTTTATCTGACTTTTCTGTCTTATTATGACTCTCACTGCATGAGAAACTAGAGGGAAAAGGGGTTTTCGTGATGGCAGAATTCCTTATTACCGTTTCACTTTATGGATTGAAAAAAAAATCTAACTTTGTCAGCGCTGAGAAACAAAACAAACATTTCCCGCATAACCTAGTGCAGTGCTTGGGGACAAATTCTTATTAAGTTAACATATGCCACTTCATCAATTGATCTTCACACGGCTTGCAATCATCAGAAAACCGTTCCGAGCTGCGGCTGGGTGACGTGCGATCCTGCTTCTGCCGAGATGTGGGCATCCAGCTCAACTTTTTTTAACGTGTTACATTTTAATAGGAATGCAGACTTCACAAAGCAGTGTTCGTAATGGCGCGTATCACCTGAAGCCGAAGGTTACCTTTGCCACCAAGAGTGTTATCATTTCTTTAACAGTTTCTTCAATTAGTTCGTCTATTTTTGAATGGTATTGATGCTAAAGAACACAGAAAGACAAACATTAGCACAGTCGGGGGGGGGGTGATGGAGCTGCATTTGTCCATAATTGTTCACACGCACAATTTATAAAATACAGCCTGGTTTATGGATTTAGTTCATTTCCATAGTGCTCAACACATTTATCTGTAAGATTCAGGCTCCCGGATTTTGATGGACAGAGATTTGAAGCTCTTTAAAAACCCACCAGGTTTACTGACACCCAAAGCTGAGGATACCTTTGATGTGTGTGTGGAAATACACACATATTTACAAACGGCTTGTGTGGCTGATTGAACAACTAATTGTGTTAAGTTAGCTTTTTGAATAAAGGGAATGATATATTTATTTTTGGGAAATTATAGGGGAAGTAACTTAGGTAGTTGGATACCTCCAAAGAGAATTTTAATCTCTCTCTCTCTCTCTCTCTCTCTCTCTCTCTCTGTGTGTGTGTGTGTGTGTATGTGTGCATGTCACTCCTTCCATTATGTGGGTTTGGGGTACTGAACTCAGTATATCAGGCTTGCCAGCAAGCGTCTTTACCCACTGAGACATCTTAACAACCCCTCCAAAGGGAATTTGACCATGACACTGATTTTCCTAAACTTGTCCTATAACCTTCAAGTACTTTGATGTCTTGGTTTTAACTACAGGTTCTGACTCAGAGTTAAGACAAAAAAATCTCTTTCTGAGCCATTGTGATGAGCCACACTTTTTTTTTTTCTCATTCAGGGATAAGGAGACCTAGGTTGGAGCCTCTGTTGAAACTATAGCTAAGTTTTTCAATTTCTCTAACTGGTGCTGCCGATTACATTTAAATAGTAATGTGAAAACAAACCCCCACACAAACAAAAATCTGCTGCAAATGCCAGGGGAAAAGGAAAAGCAATTTCAACACAAAGTATTATATGCCAGCTCCTTGACATTTATTAGAACATTCTAGTATCCATTTGAAGTATTCTGTATTTCCTTAACACAAAAACAACAATGCAAAACATTGTTATTTGGAAGGGAAACTGCACTTGCCCACTCTTTAGCAAACTTTCAGAAGGATGATTAATTAGGAACAGAAAAGAAAAAGGAACAGGGCAAATAAAAATTAGGCCAAACGGACACACGAGAAAATAAAAATCAAACAAACCACACAAAAGCTATGAAAACATACAGAAACCAGACTTGGGAAGGTGGTTCGGTATGCTGATCATTGACAAGCAGGATGACTGAGAAGAATCAGAGACAGGAGGTTTGGCTGAATTCAGAAGGCCCAGATCAAGTCCCTGTGCAAAGTGGCGAAGTCAGGTTGCCTCCAAAAACTTAAGCTCGGTTTCCTTATCAGTAAAGCACAGAACAGGTAACACTATTGTTGTCTGGAACCGATAAGAGGGATAGGCTAGACACTAAGCAAAGCTTAGATCAAAATTTCTAGCTATTTCTTTTAGAATGGCCACAAGAGAGGTATTTGAATGGTTCTAACATGCGCATACACACACACACACACACACACACACACACACACACACACACACACACATACACACACACAATATTTAAGACAATGATACATTACATATGCTGAATATATATATCAACATGCCTCACTGCATTCTGTAATGTGTATAAGCATATGAAAATGAAAAATAAAAGTTTTTTTTTTTAGCTGATTTGTTAACTCTTTCATGGCACTGAGGTTCTCAGACTCACAGATCTATTTTGAAGACCTAGGGAGGATATAGACATGAGAGAACATTTTGCCAACTGCAATTACAATTCAAATATTTCTATGTGTCCAGGTTTCAAGTACCACAAAGGGTAGAGAAAGAGATGATGCTTTTATAATACTTAGTCATCCTCCCCCTCCAATCGGTTGAGTAGAAGAAAAATGCAGCAAATGGCCCACAGTATTCAGTCTTGATGAATCAGAAGTCATATTAACCACACTGCTAGATTATATGTCCATAATGGGCATAAACTTGAAACCTAATGAGAAAAAGTCTGCAGAATTCTGAGCTAGAAGCACAGAGAAGGATGTCAAAGAAAAGAATTCGGGAATATTGACAAGGTTCCAGATTCATTTTTAGGTCTTGAAATAAGACCCAGAATCACATCCTTACTTTTCGTTCCCATGTGACTGCCGAGTTCCACTAGGTTTTCTTTGTATTGCTATAAATGAGTTACATTTATTAAATTAATTATGGGATCCAAAAAAGATTTGGCTATGTTCAAGATAGCACAAGAATGAAATTCTGTATGAGGAACAAAGAACATCATTAAGAATAAAACATCCTCTAAAATCTTGGTTGAAATAGTGAAAACAGACAAGCTCACTCATTTCACGCACACCAAGAAAGGCTAAGGGTCATATTGTCTGAGGGATTACGGCACGTTCTTTCCCTGAAGAAAGAATGTGCTTGCTTTGATGGATCTAAGGAGCCTGTAGCTCTTCTACAAAACACAAAATGGAAACACTGTGGCTCATGGAGACATGTGGCTTCTGTGTTGAACTGACCCTAACTGCTCCCTAGGTAGCCCCTCCATCTCTCCTTTTCACTGTGTAGGAGTGTTATGATGAAGAACATTTTTCCTGCTTATAAAATCAACTGTGTGTGTATGCATATGTATGTGTGTACACACACATGTAGAAACAAAAGGACAACCTTGGATATCCTTCCTTAATTACTATTTTTCTTGTGTATGTGTGTGTGTGTGTATGTGTGTGTGTGTTTTGACAACCAATTAAGTCAATGTATTAGAACACCTGACTTAGGCAGTTAAGCATTTGCAATAGTGACTCAACCTCCACTCGTGGCTCAATATTGATGGAAGTAATCTACTTAACAACCTAAGAGAGACTATGTAAGTCAATGAATCACTTGTGGATCCTCATCTGGAAACAATCCCACGTCTTAGAACCTCCAACAGCAAAGGGGTTTTCTGGTGATAATTCTCAATATCTTGGTAGGCATGGGAACCGGTCCTTTCACTTTCAGATGAGTTTCCTTTGTTCCTTTGATCAAGTCAGCACATGCCTTCTCCAGGGACTTCTCGCTACAGTTGGCCAGAGTGAGTCGAATTTGGAGGCTTGTCACTTCAGGCTCCATGGGGGCTTTGCAGTGTCTTTACCATGGCTGCAGTGCGGCTTCCTGACTGACTTGCTCCTCCCCCGTGAGTCAGGAAGAGGTTGGACAGGACAGACTTCTCATCCTGGCAATGCTGTCTCAGAAAGCAACCTTGTGTTTTTGAGATAGAGTCTCTTGCTGTCCTGTAGCTCGCTGGGTAGGCCAACTGGCTGGGCAGCATGCCCTGGGGATTTGCCAATCTCTGCCTCCCTAACACTGCTACTACCATCATGTGTTACGACGTGACACTATGACTTTTTATGTGGGATCTGGGAATGGAATCCAGTTCTTCATGTATGCACAGCAAGTGCTTGACTTATTGAGTCAGCTCTCTACCCAGCTTAACTTACTGAATCAGCTCTCTGTCCCTCAACTAAAAGAGTTTTAGTGTAATTCTTCTGCTTCTTGTTTCCAGGCTAAACTAGAGCACATTCTATTTCTCATCTTTGCAATGGCACTGGAATTAAGTCATGAACATAGAAATGAGATTTACCTAAGCAAGTACTGACATAATATATGAAAATGATGTTTCAATACGCAGAAGTGCTATGTGGGACAGGGAATGGTGGTTCATGTGTGTAATCCCAGCATTTGGAGGAGTTCTATAAGTTAGAAGGCCAGCCTGGGTTAGTGAGCTGCAGGCTATCTTGGGCTACAGTGTAAGATTCTATCTCAAAAAAGGAAAAAGAAATAGAGACAAACGGTCAAACAGACAGACACATGCACTCACAAAGAGAGAGAAAGAGAGAGAGAGAGAGAGAGAGAGAGAGAGAATTGCTTTGAGACAGCATCCCTATTTACTTCAGGACTATCATCACAAATTAATTAGCATGTGTCTACATGGGTGTGCACATTTCTCTGAATGCCCCTAAAATCTACGCATTATCCTGCATGGTAATTATGCCTTGATTAAATTAAAGTAGACTAAATAAAATTTACTTCAGAGAAGCTAGTAGGACAGAGTAATAATCACTGTGAATCCAAGTGGTGAACATTGAAGCAGCCCCCATTCTCATTTTGGTAATGACAAAAATGCATGAATCTCTTGTGAGACCCGCCCATTGAATATGGCTGATGTGATGAACCTGCTTCTCTGTAGTAATAAGGAATACCCCCTTCCCCATCATTCCTTGTGCTTGCTTGGAAAGTTTATTATTTTGGGCAGACGTGATCCTCCATGAAGAAGTGGGTGTTTACACACCAGCATACTTTCTGATTACTATTGCCCATCGTAGTATGACTGCAGTATCGGTCTCCCCAATTCTGCCTGCACCCTAATGAAAGTACACAGATAGACCTTTCCACGTTCCAATGCTCTTTGTCATCTTCTTGGGGTTCACTTGACCCATACCTTTACATGATACCTTGGGGCCCTAGATCATGGTGACAGTTAGCAAGAATGCTACTGCTTTTCAGCAGTGCAGGATGTTTGCCAAGTTTACTTTTGCTTAGCTAAGTTGCTGCAGATCCACACATCCATGATTACTACGTGCAAAGCGTTCCATTTGACTTCCTGGGCTGCACATTTTGCGTTGTCATGGAACAGACTGTGTGTATATTATCTTTCTATTAAGACCATCTGACCTTGGAAATGAGATGAAAACACACTAGGCCAAGTGAGAAACTATTTAATACACAATTTCTTCTCTATTGGTACTTCACAAATTTTAATGAAAAAATAAATATTTAAGATGGAAAAGTATGGTGAACAAATGTCTCAACAGCTGCCTTTAGATGAGACATTATCCCAGTGACAAGACTCAGGAAGAGATCTTAAAACCAGAGATTACATCAGCTCTTTGGTATCTATTCCTGAACAGGTTGAGGAAGGTAGAATCCAGGTGGTGGCTGTGTTAGGACATGATCTATAGTCTGGGCTTACTTAACATTCATAAAGTTTGCGCTTATCAGAGTGGAATCCAATGACTTCCATCTATTCTTTTCCCAATTTTAAGATGTTTCCAGCTATTTTGGCCAAATCTCTCTCTCTCTCTCTCTCTCTGTCTCTTTCGTTCTTTCACAGTTTTACTTTAGAGATGACTATCCCCATTCTACAAAGTGAAGGACCATTTCATGTGACTTCCCACATGATGGCTCAAGGTCACGCTACCATGTCAGCTTACTGAGGCCTACAATTGTGACTGTTTCTAACCATGTGGCATTCTAAGATCAGAAGGGATCTCACTCCCACAATCTACCACTTAGGTGCCCACTGACTCATTATACTAAGGATATCATGGTAGGTCTTTCTAACATGGTTTGTGAACAAAGTATATCCCTAGAATCAGAATCAAAGATTAGAACACAGTGTTGACTGTACCGTTAATTAAGATATTTAGTCTGGGGTATGGGTGTGTATTATTTTGGGAAAAAATGTGTATAAACCTCAGTTGTTTTCATTTGAAAGGTGTTGAATTGTATGAGGAAAATACATGTAATCTTTTCTGTCTAATCAAATAGAATGATGTCCAGAAAGAAACAGACTGTGCTGTTTAGTCTAAAAGTGTTACCGTTTAGATAAATCCAAGACAGTAATCTTACAATGAGAAGCTAGGGCATTGTGTCTCTAGTGTTGGAAAGTTACATAACTCTGAGTGACTGTGTATTGCTTGCACCATCTCCCACTGCCAACAATAGTAGCGATGCTGTAAAGGTAAGCGACTGGTTGGAGGGTGCACAGTTTGGTCTTTAGGATGAAAGTTCTTAGGATGCAGTGTTGAAATCACTGGACAGTTTGAAAACCACACTCTAAGGTTAAGACAAGACCATTCTAGTTTAGTCAGAGGAGTAATATGCGGTGAATATGAGATCCAGGAGCCACAAGGTCTTACTATTTCTCATCATTTATTCTCAGCCACCAACTATGGTTTAGACTAAGAAAGTTCACAGAGTATATAAGAGTACTGTGTGTAAGAATTTCTTTCTTAGGCAGGAGAGATGGCTCAGGGGGTAAGCCTCTGCCTTGAAAATAGAAGGTCTTGAGTTTTGATCATAGGTCCCATGTAAAAATGACAATGGAATGGAAATGGAGGTGGCTTGTACTTCTGGTCCTGGTGGGTGGAGCCTGTGAAATCTCAGAGCATAGTAAAAAGAAGGTAGAAGCAATCCAGGATGATGCCTGAAGTTACACTTGATTCTCCACAGGGACACACAATGAGTGCCCCCCCCACACACACACCACAAAATAAGTTAAAAAAAAAAGAGAATTTCTTTCTGTGAAATGGGTCTGTTTCTTTGTCTAAAGCCCATCCTTTCTCTCTAGCCATACCCATCCATGACTTGCCCCATATCCCCAGCTCTGAAAGTACAGCATTGAGAACGACTAGACTTGTAGTAGCATTGCTTAGTCACTTGCCTGGAAGCATGACTCCATAAACAAGGCTGCAAATAAATCAACCTAGAGAAGAACTCTGGGAACTCCATTGGAGGATGGAGAGAGATCAGTTTTATGATATCAGCCCTTCTCTGCTGTCAGATGGGGCTGTCTATGTGACTCTCACATAAAATGTCTATCTCAGGGCTGGAGAGCTGGTTAAGTTGTTAAACATGCTTACAGTATAAGCAAAAGCACTGACGTTCAGATCCCCAGATCCACCATAAAATTCTGGTAGGCGTGGCAGCCC
Organism: Typhlomys cinereus; assembly: GCA_023101885.1. NCBI lineage: Eukaryota > Metazoa > Chordata > Mammalia > Rodentia > Platacanthomyidae > Typhlomys > Typhlomys cinereus. The sequence goes on along the minus strand of JALPQD010000084.1, from coordinate 577,631 downwards.
ACCTGTAATTCGACCTCAAAAGTAGATGATTGAAAATGTCCAAAGCAAGCTGGCTAGCCACAATAGTCCTAACAGCAAGCTTTGGGTTTGATAAGAGACCCTGTCTCCAAAGAATAAGGTGAAGAGCGTGATTGAGGATCATTATTTCTATGACCCCACACTCACATGCACACACATGTGCATTTGCACATGTAAGCATGCACACATATATGTATATGTAGATGCATCCCCCTTTACATATACATGAAAATGGAAAAAAGAGACAAAAACGTCTATCTCAAGAAACACCAAGGGAAAACAATAAGATAAACTGGATTCTAAACTTAAAAAAAGATGCTTCACCTTTTTTGGAAGGATGGTGTGACACCATCAAGAAAATAGAAGAGGAAGAGGAGTTGAAAAGCCTCAGAGCTTCCCATGAAGTATGCACTAGTGTGATGCCAAGAAAACATAAAGAAAACAAATAACCAGCTTTAAATTGGGCAAAGGATATGGGGGGCATTTCTTCAAAGGCAAATATTAATGGTCAATGAGAACATGGAAAGATATCGTATGTCACTACGAAAGAAAGCTACAGAGGACAACAGGTTGTCACACACTGGGATGACCACAACAAAAAAGATGGACAAGAAGTCCTGGCTAAGTCGTGGGTTTCCCATTTAGTGATGGTGGAGATAATAAAATAGTGTAACCACTCTGGAAAACCATTCCTGGCAATTCTTGAAGGAGTTAAAAAGTATTGACCACAGGACAAGCAATGCTATTTCTAGAGGAGTAAAAACATAGATCCTCAAGAAAGCTTGCATGCAAGTCTTCTTGGCAGGACTCATAGTAGCTAAAAGTATAAGCAACTCAGATGCCTACCAACTGATTAATACATTAATAAATGTGAAATATCCATGCAATGGAATATTATTAACCCATATAGAGGATAATCAGTCTCTGTTGTGGCAGGGATTAGTGTTGCAAACACTAGTGAACTGAAAGAAGACACACATAACCACATGCAACATGATTCTCTTTCTATGAAAGATCAAGAAGAGAAAAGTCTTCAGAAGGGGATGGAGAACACATTAGCTGTTCATGGGTGTTTGTTTTCTCTTTAGAACCATGAACATTTCCTGAATTTGACTTTGATGGCTGCATAACTTTGTGACCATGGTACTTATTGGAGCAAGTACTTTAGAAGGGAGAAAACTGTTGGGAGTGTGAATTATATCTAAATTAAAGAAAAAGGAGTAGCAGTGACTCTAAGGAATTTAGGAATGCCACCATTTTGCAAGGTACAATTTCAGAGGGATCTTGAATCAATTTTTGAGATCTTCTCAACATGATTTTGCAAGGGGGCTCCGAGAGGCTGGAAAGATTGTTTAGAATATTCCAGAGAAGACCATACAAGTGGTGGATATGAAGAGGTATAAGGTGGAGAGTAACTCACCCACTGGGACTGGGTCCCTGCCTTCTTTCCCTTGTCATCCACAGCAACTTGATTTTTTTATATTACATGCCAGGTTTCTATTAAGTTTGGAAGTACTGATTCTGTAGCTCAAATAGAGTACATAACATTAGAATGAATTACATTATTTTACAGATGAGGAAACCAAGGCTCAAAGAGGCCAACAGACTTGTCCATACTAAGTTTGTGCATACAGAGACAAGTTTCCAGGAGTCTGACAACCCACATCTCCTAAAGGCCACCTTAACTGGCTGAGTCCTTCTCATTAAGCTCACTTGTGGATGCTGAGCCCCAGACCAGTGCTTCCAAATATGTGGCCTCAGTCACGACAATCTTCATTATCATCAGCAGCACCATGGAGGTTATCAGAAGCTTAGATTCATTTTTTTGGCATGTGTTCACATGTGTGCATGCTTGTATATACAAGTACATGTGGGGGGGGGTTGCATGTGCCAGGAGACCAAAGGACAACCTCAGATGTCATTCCTCAGGACAGGCATAGAAACCTGAATTCTTTTACTATTTTTATACTACATTCCTGACCAACAGAAAGTCTTGATTTTGGGGTTAGGACAGGAACCTATGATGTGGGACTCCTGAAACATTCTAGAAAACCACTATTCTAGAGCACCCCCATCCAGCAAGTGGAGAACCAAGACCCCCTATCTATGACCCTAATGCCCGAGCTACCTGGGGAGGTTCAAAAGAAATCAGCCAGAGCAGAAGCTAGCAGGGGTGGCTAAGTAAACGCACTGTGGGGAAAACAGGATTGGAAGAGTTCTTGCCAGAAGAGAACACCACCAACCCACATTTAAAATGGAAGGTGCCGAGAGAGAAAAAATAAAGATCGAATAAGAAGCAGATAGAATTTTGTAAAAAAAAAAAAAAAAATTCTGAGCATGTAAGGCTGGTATCGAAAGATCTGATTTAGGAGCAATTTATGCCAATTGGCAACAACATAGAGTTGCCAGAAATGTTACTGAATTAATTCTAAATTGGTATATGAATATCTAGCTGGCTTAAGGCCATCAGAGAAAAATGATCATGATAGTCTTTAATCAACCCAAGTTACTGCTTCCTTCTCCTTTACATTTTAAACACTGCTTTGGAACTGGAAACTTAGCAAAGGACTAAACTTTTTGGTTAGGGAAGATTCAGAAGCCATTCATTCCAGGACACATGGGAGGGCTGCAATTTTGGGGGGACCTTAAGAACCTTCTGACTGGGGACCGGTGGCTGTGTGAAGGCATGTTCCTGTTGTCCAGATATTCGATGTGAGAAAGTGTACTTTGAACATGTCAGTGACTGGCTTTCTGGCAAACCTTGGTCTGCTGAAGATACCAGCCTAATAAATAAGGTCATCCAGCATCACCAAGCTTAAAGGAAATCTCACGACCACCCTTAACTCCAGCCAAGAATCACTTCCAAGTTACTGGCATACTCTTCAGCACATGGCTTTGAAATTGACTTGACAGATACTGAACACTTATCCGGGGCTTAATCTGCAAATGTTAAGAGTATATTTCTGAAATTAGCAGACTTGGGTAGAAGGAAGGAATTTGTGAAGTTTTCTTCTACATGATCAATGGAGAGAGGGGAGAAAAATCTGCATTTTTTTTTTTTTTTACCTCTTGGCCCATTTCCATGCTGCAAAGTTTTGTTGACTGAGCTTTGGCATCAACCATAACATTAAACATGGTGCATATTGACTGTGGGACTCGAAAATCTGTTGATCGACTGGTTTTTTGCAGCTTAACTTCAAATGCAATCCTGGTTCTATTAAAACAAAGTAGGAAAAGACCAATTCAGTGTTCAGATGGCAGCAGGTGGAGGAGACATTTTTTTGAGAGGTTAGCAGGAAAAAAAAAAAAAGAAAAAGAAAATGGAAGGCTGTAATCAGTTTCAGTCGACAATGACTTCACATGTGTTCTCTTTTGAAATGACTTCCCTGTCGAAAGAAGGCTTATTCATGTGGACAGCCACACACACCCTTCCTTTCTCGGCAGTGCATGGAACACCTGTAGTTCAGCGTATTGCTGTCTATAGTTCACATGGTATGGAGAACCCTAATTGCATGAGCATGAATGAAGGAACAAAACCCCAATTATAGCGTTACAGCATATACACCTTCTCACACGTTAGCAACAGCCTACCTTGAATCACTTTTCAAAAAAACCAAAATATACAAAAAAAAGCAGTTTCTAATCTACAAAACCTCAGGGTGGAGAAAAATCTTAAATGACACTTACTGGTTTTTTTCTTTCTATTTTGAAAGAGACTAAAAGGAACAAAATTCAGCATATTTATTAGCTTGCTTTAACGATTAAAAGATTGATTTTACTTGTTAAAGAGTCATAAAAAGAAAATATATTAAGCAGTTAAAGAGGGTTGCCTATGGGGAGGGACGTGAAGCCAGAAGATGTGGTACTAGGGGACATCTGGGATATTTTTTGGTTTGTTTTTATTACTACTGAATTATTTCTCAGTAAATATATGCTATTTTTACATTTAAAATCTTACATTTATTATGAAATGATATTATCTAAACACGCATACATATAATATGCAATTTAAGAGTGGCAAATTTCTAATGTAACAGCTTTGGCATAAGTCAAATTATGACACTAGTAACTTGTTAACTGCTCACAGGACAAACTAGCCCAATATGAGTAGTTGGTAATACAGGTGTAAGATCCAGTCATTGATACCAGTATTGTGAAAGGGGCTCAGCTCTACTGTAAAAGGTTTCAGAGAAGTGGGTCAGATCATCTCAGGTCCTTACAGAAAGCACCTGGCCAGTCAGTGGCTTTAGTAAATCCTCTTTCATCTAATGCATTTATTGTTTTTCTGCATTGTTCACTGACAGCTTCCAGAGCCCATGCGGCCACCAGGGAAGCCTCGTTTTAAGAGGAATTGGTAGCAGTTTTCTAGCAGTGCATAGGAGGACCACACAGCTAGTTAGCTTAGGAAAGGATGCCAGCTTGCTAACACACCCTGGGTGCATGCAGGGAAGCCAAGTATAATTTCTAAGGTTGGAAGCCCAGTTCTTAAGAAAAAAAAAACCTGCAAACACCCCTATAGATTATATGATCATGTTAAAGATAAATGTATCTTGGCTTCTAAAGACTCAGTACGCTGAAGTAGCTTTCTAATCATGATGATCATTTTAAGCTCCACTGAAAATACATCATTTTCTTGCTTTGTGCGAAGGAAGCCTGATGGGGATTGAGTTGGACAGGTCCCTGCACCGATCTTCAGAGGCTTAGGTGCCAGTTCCGGCCCCATCTGAGAAGTGGAATTGCTAAATCGCTCCCTTCCAATGAAGTAATCGTCTTCTCTTTTCACATCTCTTTTCACAGGAGAACTGTTCATAGCCCTTGGAGTGCAGGGCTGTGAAAAGAGGAAGGCGAATACAAAATGAATATGCCCAGGAGAGCTTGAGAGGGCACCCCCAAACCCAGGAATGGACTACTTGACCATAACAATACACACTTAACATCTACAATCTAACGTGCTCATGCATAGAACAAGAGTTAGTCTCCCCCAAAGAGGTAAACAATGGTTCTAGGCTCTTCCACCACCTGTCTTAATACCTCAAGGACTTCTCTGTGCTCTGCAGTTGGTGATGATATTTCTACTTGTTTTTGTGCTTGGCTGATTTTGTATTTATATGTAGGCCCTTAATTGAAAGATACCTTAGAAATTTCCAGAGGTCAGGGCCACCCATACAATAGCAGGTTACTTAGCTACTATGTGATGAGCATGCTGCTGGGTTCCGGAAGGCTGAGGATTACTGAGTGATCTGGCTTCACTTCCTGTCTCTGAGTAGATCCCCCTCCTTCCATATCTGAGCACACAGATGATAACAGTGAAGCAAGGGATACATTAGGATCCTATCCATGGTTAGTAGCTCATAGACTCTCTTTATTTCTTTCTATGCCCAGAAAACAGGCTTCTGAGTGGAGGGTATAAATGTCTTTTTGTACAGTGGGGAGCTTAGACTGGGAGCTGGCAAGTCTCAATTTTAATATGTTTTAGCTCCCCAGCAATGTAAGGGAAGAACCTCAGGCCTCAAGAACTTCTGTAAGGAGATTTTAGTCAAATGGCTAGACCATTGAAAAAATTACTGCTTTTCCTAAGATTAATATAGACTACATAGGAGAGAGTAGAGTTTAAGAGCCTAGGAAAATTTTGAACTTACAGTTGAGAAACAATCTGTCTTTGGTTCTAAGACTGAGAGGAAAACAGCAAAACCCACTGTCTGGGCTGCCAGGATTTTAAGTTTCCAAAAGTAGAATCAAATACCTGCCCAGCTCCTCTGAAATACACACTCCTCTCCCTGGTTGGTGCTGAGACATTCTTTACCTACCTACCTGCGTGGGAATTGCTCTCTTGCTTTTCAGGCCTCAATTCTGATATTATTACTTCTCTTTTCTTCTTCTAAACTATCAAATGCTGGATTGTACGTCCAGGCAAACCTGCCCCCATCAGTCACAACTGATCAATCAACTAAACTACACAACATCTGGAGACCTGGAGAAGCCAAGACTGCTTGTGGTCCGGCTTTTTTTTTTTTTTTTTTTTTTTTGAGTGAGGAAAAATAATGGAATAGTTATGAACTGGAAAAGTAATCTGGATGTGTGCCCAGGGCTGGGCAGGGAGGTGATGATGTCAAACCAGTGGAATTCACTTCTGTATCTGATGTTGGATATAGATATACCCCAAGGGGAGGGAAATGGTCTTTGGGTCTTCATTGTATGTTGAGAACTTAGCATTGGGCCTGGTAAATGAGATCAGATCATTTTGATGAATGGGTAGCTATCATCCTGTTTCCTCTTCCTTGTTTTCTCACAACGGGCAGTTTGAGAATTTCAGGCTCAAGGCTTTACTTTGCCACATTGACACACCAGGAATTTTGTTGGATGGCAAAGGGTACATTCAATGTGTTGTATCCCGGTTAGATGCTGGGCAAGAAAACTAATATTTGGCACACAGTAGGTGTTCAGTTCTCATGAACATGACGAATGACAAAGCCAAGACCTGTCTTTTCTAGATGAACAATAGATTCCCGTTACTTAATGATATAGGTTCCAGATATACTGGCTTTAGAACTGCGTTTTCTCTTTTTTCTTCCCAACTGCCCATTCTTTATGCTCATATATCTAGCAAGGACTTAATATGGAGCCATTTTGTGGGTGTCACTGCCAGATGCTAGGGATATAGAAATGAGCACAAATGGATAGGAATCTGTTTCTCATGGAGCCAATAACAGGCATCACTGAGAGTCAAATCGTGTTGTGTTTGAGACACACAGAGAAACAGATGACTAGAAGCTCCACTTTGGTTCTTTGAGACAACGTTTCACTGTGTAGGCGATCTTTTTGCCTCAGTCTTTTAAGTACTGGGACCACAAGCATGCTGCAGCACATCAGGCTTCACTCTAGCTGACTTTGACAAGCAATCATCTTCTCCAAACCTCTCTACAGAGCAGCCCATTGAAGGAGGAGACACTGATAACTTCACAGAGTCAAAAAAGAGTGGAATCCCTCCAGCTACCCACTCTTACCTTTTGACGCAGGACTCAATCATGTCACTTGCCATCAGTTTCAGCCGCTGCTCCAGGTGCTTTCCAAACTCTTCCTCTGGCCAGTGCAAGTCCCGGATGAAAGTTTGAAGGGCATCGAGCTTCCAGAACAGATCTTCTGAGGTGCCTGATCCGTTGCTGGCAGGATAAAGATGAGAAAGCAAGAGTCACCCAGTGACCATGAATGAGGTTTAAAGAAACTAACAGAGACAATCAGGGGCTAGAAGGCTTAAGGCAAACAGTGGCTTCCACATACAAAACAACGTGTGTTGGCAGTGGCGAGGGGGCAATCTCCACTGGCAGGTATTGAGTTTTACCATACAGGACTCAGTGTACTTTGCTCAGCCAATTGCTTCAGACCAGTGAGACGTCTGAAGAAGAATGTTGTCCTGTAACAACTAGGAGAACAGTGTATGGTAAAAATCAGCCTTCCTTTAATAATCACATTAACACATGTGATGATTCAGATGAAGGCTATGAACCAGCAGGAGAAGCCAGTCTCCACAGATAATAACTGCATGATGACATGCAGTTATTAGAATCCAGGGCTTCATGCATTTCCCCAGTTCCTCTCCAGAGCGGAGGCCTCTTGGAAATTGCACAAGACTTTCAGTTTTGAAAGGACAGTGCTAACAAAGTGGTGAGCGAGGACCTGCTTTCTCTCTTGAAGAGCTGGAAAGAAATCGGGGTGACTCAGCTCGAGATAGGGACTCCTGGATACCTTGAATCCCCAAGTCCCATTCAGTCTGGTTATCATTTCAATTTTCATAGACCAGTCCATGAACTAGGCGGCCCCAGGATGAGGGGAATCGGGGTAGGCGAGGTGAAGTGGGTGAATATGGATCTCTGCGATGCTTTAGTGCTCAAAACCTGAGCTGCTTTCCCACTATACCATCTTACCCAGTCCTCGACAGTTGGGGAAGTGGGACTCAATGTCTTTCTGTGCAATGATGTCCCAGAAACTTTTACCTGAGGCGTCCACGCAAGGCCTGTGCACGGGAAACACTCCACCTCTCACCCTCTTGCCCTTCTCTGGCTGGCTTTCTCTTTAGGAACAATCCCATTTAGAGTTCTGAGGGGTGGCCATCCCCTTACCCCCTTCCTCGCATACCACTAATGCTAACACAGTAATTTATAAAATGTCCAACACGCCATGCATTACCACTTGTTCTGACATCGTCTATAGAAACAGATGAGAGTGGGTGTTTCTATTGTGACAGATGCCAGCTGCATTGAATTAATGCTTCAGAGAGAAATAGAGTTAGTGCATAGATGCATCCACAGCTACTGCGAGGTGGGGAGGGGGCGGACTCCCAACATGCCGAGAGGGAGTATGGCCTGTGGCCCAGTCCAGCAGAGGGAATGCTTGGAGAACAGACCAGTCTGAGGTCAGTACGTAGATGTATCTGACACGGAGGAGCAGGTAACATAGAAACACGTCCTTGGAAATGAAAGGTGGCAAAGGAAGAAACTGGAATCATGAAAAGATATGGAATCAGGCATTTCCTGGTGGGTGACTGAGAATCCACGCGGCCTTTTCAGATACTGCACTGAGCATTGTTCAAAAGTGGGGGAACGCGGTTTTTTCTCTCCGTGAACGTTCAGCCTTCCCCCTACCCCACCCTATGCTTGGGAAGAAAGAAACCCCAACTTTGTCTCATCTAAGCCCCGTTTTGGAACTGCATGGTTTATGTTTTAAATCATTAAGTACATATGAATGCAATAATTGGTATTTATTACAACAACATTTTGACACCCATCTGGTTTCAGAGTTTCAAAAATTTCTTGTAGCATTTTTTTCTTTGAAGAGCTTATTATTAAGTTTTGACATGAGGAAAAGAATATTTTCTTTTTATTTTTAAGATAAACTGTTAATGTTAAGGCAATAGCACCAAGATTATTTTGATTGCTGAGCAGTTACCAAAATGTGTTCCCACTCATGTCTTAATTAATTGAGCGGAGACCATTATCTACTTTATCACAATGTCTTGATTCATATCTTTTCAAAAACAATGTCACAGAACATGCACGGAAGAAGGTAAGAGAAGCTTCCAGCTATCTACTTTTGAGTTTTAAACAGATACTATCTATTCTACCTTTTAATATAGTCATCTTAGCATGAATATGATGTATTTTTCTTATGAAAAGTTGTTCTTTAGGTGTACAATTTTTGAAGGTTTATTAATTTTTTTCTGCAGAAAGAGAGTCAGGGACAGTGACAATATGATCCCATTGTGAACTTGAGAGTCATTGTGGAGGGGGAGTTTGTTTAAATATTAGGCAGATTTGGAGGAACCGGGTTGAAAGTCATATTTAATGTCCTGCTCTCTATCTGGATAAATTGTGCATCTCAAAATGTTGAGGGCTGTCTTGATGAATGTGATTTCAAGATTTCAAAACATTACGGCCAGTTTCAGATCATTTTTTACTCCTTTGAAAATAACACTTCCCTTTGAAAATGTGCCAATTTATCCTTTCAAGAAAAAAGCTTATCTGGCCTATAATTAGCTGTGGTCCAAGGAAAGGATCAAAGGAGGGTATAGAATTGCTGAACCGTACCTCACTTATTAAATCATCCGCATGGTTCTAATTTAATTTCCCCAAGGTAGAATTTAGGGGTGCTGAGTCTTCTTCTTGTGAAGGGCAAAGGAGAAAGGATTCATTTCCTAGAGTTAGAGACGTGGACGTTCAATCTCCATATCCCCCAGCTGCTAGTCTCGAAAAAGGGGGGCCAGTACCTTGGAGAAGCCTGACATTCATATGGACAAACTCAAAGAATGAGTTTAGAATGCAGATGACATGGCCACCAAAGCTTAATTGTTGGTGGCCTGAATCTTGTCTTCTCAAATTCAGAAGCCTTCTTGTAATCTACACCTCAAAGTTTCAGAATATATCTGTCCTTGCAGAGCATCTTCATGTAACATTACATGGGGCTTACAGATCCATTCAGAAATTTTCACTTAGCCCTGAACATACGGTTACTAGATCCTGCTATTTGCTGGCACTAGAAATATGCCTCGAGGACTTTTTAAAAAAAATTATTAAATGAAAAACAAAACTGGGCTTGTAGGTAGGTATGCTTCCTTCTTAGACTTGGGTCAGGCCAGGGATGACCAGTCAATCCATCCAAGAGTTTCCTGAACTACTTAGGACAAATCATTCCTAAAGTCATGGCACCTGTGTTGAAAAAGGGCAAGGGTGTAGCAATCTTTTTGCAAAAAGAATTCAGGAAGCAAAGCATAGTCCTCAAGTGTTCAGTGGGCGTTAGACAAATTGTTACTGCTGTATATATAGCAAACGTCTTACAAACATGATGCATGCCAGAAATAAACAATATTGTCTCTGCATGATCAGCAAAATATGTCTAATTATCCATCTCCATCTCTGTTATATAGAATGTATAGTAATAAACAATACATATCCATGCCAAGATAACTTAAATTTAAATGAGAGCTAATGTGAACTGAATACACACTCGGCATCGTATATAGCAGCCATCCAGGACGGTGCAGAAAAAGTAGGCATTTGAGGGATGCCTAGAGGGATGTTAACTGGTAGATTTGGTACTTTGGGAAGGTTCACATTGGGTAGGTTCACATTGGGTAGGTTACTGGTTAAACTCCTGTGGAAGAAACAGACAGAAAGAAAAAAAATACCATCACAGTGACAATGTAGATGTGGCAGAAGCACACAACAGTTGTAGATAAACTGGCTAAATCCACACAGCCAGACCACAGCGAGAACTTAAGCGAGACACACACACACACATACACATGCATGCACGCACGCATACACACACACGCACGCGTGCGCATGCACACACACACACCACACACACACACGCACACATTTCAAAAGCAGCTTACAGGCAGGGAGCTGTGATGTGACTCGATATGCAGAGAGAAACGATGAATGTTAATGGGAAAAGAAAATTAACCACGGCATGTCTAAGAAGTGTGGTCCTTGACAGAGCACCTGCATACAAAGATCACATTGCTTAAGTGGCTTCGGGAAGGGGGGTTCTCTGCTCTCAAGTTGTTGTTGCTGAAAGAGTGTAGAACTTGTTTCCTAGTAAGAACATGAAGTTTGTGGAAGTCCTGCCATGGCTGGTATCGGGGTGCTGTAAGACAGTTGGGCTAATAGTTGATTAAGAGTACAATGCTATTGTGCAGCAAAAGGAGTAAGTTCTCGTATCCTATGGCATGGGAAGATAACTATAGTTAATAATAGTATATTATGTATCTCAAGATAAGGATAATTTTGCTCATTAGAAAGAAATGATCAAAATTTAAGGCACTGGGCACACTAATAAACTTGATTTGATCACTACCAAACATACATGAGTCAACATATCATAGTGTGCCTCATACATGTGTACAAATAGTGTCACTCAAAACTTGTTTTCAGAATATGAAAAAGGGTGGTGTAACTTTAATTCTCTTAATTTCATTTATAGCTTTCTGTCAATGGAAGCACATTTCTGAAGTCAGATATTAGATGTGAAATGGAATCGGAAGCTTGCTGATTTGAAAGTGCATGTAATGTTATATATAGAAATTGAATGCCTTCTCACTGCTACTTATAAAGGCAGGTATATGTATCAGGGATGTCAGAGTGGATGGCGAAGTTGAAAAAAATCTTACATAAAAGGATAGGCTCTGGTGATTTTTATAAGACATTAACAAAAATCTATACTTTCTCTCCTAGGCTACAACTGATTAAAACAGAGAATTGTTCACACACCAAAATAGGCACCTAGGAAAAGAATCCCTGAATTTTCTTAAAACTCTTGGACTTCACGTAGATTTAAAATATGGCTTCAGATCATCATAGTTACCCTTGGAAGTGGGATTGAGTTAGGAGGAAAGCCCAGCAGAGGGCACTAGGAAGCTGAGGACTCTGTCTCTTGAGAGAGACAGAGAGACAAAGACAGAGAGAGAGAGAGAGAGAGAGAGAGAGAGAAACAGAGACAGAGAGAGAGACAGAGAACAGATACTCAGAGGCCAGTGATCAACGTTATGTCATCATCCTACTGAGTCATTGTCTCTCATTGACTGCTACTCAACGATAAGATTATTCTAGCCTTCCAATGAGCCCTACAGTTCTGTCTGCCTCTTTCTCTCTACTCGTGGAATAGCAAGTGCCTATTACTGTGTCCAGCATCTTTACATGGTTTCTGGGGATTGAAGGAAATTCCCTATGTTTGCAAGACAAACTTTTTCCTGAGGTCATGCCCTGGCACACATTCTGCTTAATGATATGCGCTCCAAAGGTATGTGCAAAAGTTAACCGAGATGTGTATTTTTTGACAAAAATAGTTAAAATCAGTAAAAAAAAAAAATTACCGCATGAACCATGTTATCTTTCACCAGCTTTTCGTTAGAGGTTCAATTGACTGATGTGATCCAAGAGAGATGGATGGCTTTGTAAGTAAAGAGAGAACGGGAAAAAAAATCCCTCCCAAGTCCCGAGTCAAATCAACTGCATTTCTTTGGAGGGTTTGTGTCATGTTCTGCTCCAAACACTGGCACCGCACATCTTGCAGTGGCATTTGAAGGGTGTTCCATCCAGCCAAAGTCACTGGCACGGCAGAGCCCAGCCGACTCTGCATCTGAGAGGAGCCTTCCTGTTTAAGTGGAATTGACAGCACTTTGGCAAAGGAGTTGAGGTTCTCTTTTTTGGATCTTGCAGAGAAGAGCAAGTTTTGCCAAAGCCGCTCTGCTCAGGGCGAGCTGTGTTTGCCTAGCAGGACTCCTGGGGGTTGGGGCTGCCTCGGGGCTCGCTCTGTGGGGCAAGTCTCCCAAGGAGACAGAATCGCCGGACCTTATCCACATCTTGGACACCTGCCTGCCTCACTCTCTAGAAATAACCCATTCAACATTTTTACAATGGCAATCCAGCCTCGACTTGTAAACTGCAAAACCTAGAAGGCAAAACTGCCAGCCTGGCATCCCTTTCTTGCAGGAAAACAGGTGTCTTACAGATTTATCCTGGATACCTTGCATTTAGGAATGCCAATTACAAATCACTTCTTGGGGTAAAAGGGTGTCTTTGTGAGGATAGTCTAGAGAAGGTGAACTGAATATGACTATTAAGTAGAACGAGGAAAAAAGGAACTTTTCCCTCCATGTGTCTCTGTTTAACTGGGGAATTTGCCTTTGAATTCAGTCCCTGGTGGTTCTCAGTCTTAAACACTGCCATGTAACAAATCCGTTGGCGATTTCCACTGAGACATGTGTAAGCCTATATAAGCAAATGTGATCATTAGATGATACACACACTGAATAATGATCAAGGAATTAGGAGCTCTCAGGGATGGCAGCCTGGAAAGTTAAAATGTCAATTCTGAAGCACGCTAAAAGTCGCTAGAAATGAATAACACACAAATATATGTGAAAGCAACTTAATTTAAACATATTAGCGGATGGTGGGCACACAAATTAGAAGTTAGCTTCATTTTGCACACAAAATAAGAAATTCTTCTATTAATCAAAACATATTGTATTTGTAAAATATGACATTTTGTGTGGACTACTGCACTGGGCTTATGTAAAACATTTCCTTGGGACATATTATAATGGTCTAGTTTTAAAATGATAAATCATGCTTGGTATTTCTGGTTTTATAAGAAAAAGTGTATTAGTAATATTTCATTTGGACACTATGACATATTAGTCATCAGAGGGAACTTCTAAGCACAATATTTCACTAATATGCATGCAAATGGCAGGAAATTGTGCACAATTCTCAGTTCCAATGTCAAGGCTCTGGGAGTTGCTGATGGAGGTAATGAATCATTATTTTTAAGGAGAGCCCTCCAGTGACTTCCAAAGAGCAAGTGAGTCATGCTGCTTTGAGAGAACTGTAATTGTATGTCTCTGGATAGTTACAAGAAGTGTGAATTACAATCCTAGTAACGGAAACATGTTAAAAATTAGCCTCTTCCACTCATTTGGGAGACCTTGCTGAAAAGGGACTTGCTTTCATTTAGCTCCCATCCTTGGACCTGGGCTTTAAAAAAAATTCTCATCTACTTCCTTTGTCATGTGCATCTGTGTTAGAGGTGTCCATGCATGCATATGGTTGCTTGTGTGCATGCATGACTTCATCGTTTATACCGATGACAATGAATTTAGGTGGGGTCCTTTCTTCTTAAAAATGTTTCTAATCAATGCTATGTATCTATGTGGAAGAAAAATTGACTACATCATCTCTTGTTCTGATTTCTGATTTAAATCTGTGGATGAGGATAGATTTCAGATAAATAACACATTCTTCTAGAGTATGATAACAATGCTAGCAAAATTATATGTGGTCCCTGAGAACATATTAATAATTAGAGGTAGCATCTAAATATACTATTTCACCAATACACATTCAAAGAAGTACATTGTCCAATAGCACTGCCAAAGCTCTGGGAGTTGCTGATAGCTGTAATCAATGATTGTTTTTGTAACCATTTGTTGTATGAAAATGTGACAGACATCTTGTCTTTTGGTGCTCTGGACACTAGAGAGTCTCTCCATGTTTGTTCTTAGGTCCAATGCTGACTCGGAGGTGTGGGTTCCCTTTGATACCTTCTTAGAGTCCAGGATGATGTCACTTAATGGTCACTATGCCCACCCTAGAGTCCTTCTTCATGAAATTCTAATACCACAGGTATGTACTATTTGTCTGCCTATATATTATACACAGACATGTGCTACTGACTATTTTACTATTTTACTGACTTCCCCACATGCCAGCTTTCACCAGCCTTGGGAATGACTACAAAGCCCCAACAAGACTGCATCTTCCATTGATGAAAGCTCTGGACTGTACTGGATTTGAGAACCACCTCCGGCATCTCTCAGAGGTCTGCCTCTTTTTTTTTACCAGCCTTAGTTGGCCCATGCGGAATATCTGCTGGCTGTCTGGGGATCTCTGTTCCCTTCCGTCTTTCTGTACCTGCTCACACTCCTCTGCAAAACCTGCCCTTTTTAAATTTTTATAGTTTTACAAGCATATTGAGTACTCATCCTTGCCTCCCTCTATCCCTTCTCCCACTCATCTCCCTTCCCCTCGCTTCTTTAATCTGTCCTTTTCCTCCCACCCTCCCTCCAGTCTGTCTGCCTTCATGTACCCCAGGGCTCCCTTTGGCTTGTCTATTCTTTTTTTTTTTTCTACTTTTACAATACTGAGTACTTATCCCTGCTTCCTTCCATCATCTCTCCCTTCCATCCCTCCATCAATCCCACCCTCCTGCCTGTTTGCTTCTATGGATCCCAGGGTTGCCCCCGGTCTGTCTATTATTGTGGGGCTTCAGGCCTCTGTGGCACACCAGGCTGCCTCTTCTTGGGCCGCGCCATTGATGGGGCATTTCACTTCACTCATGCAGCTTCAGTCCCCTAGGTTTCCACTGTATATTCTTATCTCTCTCGAGTTCCTCAATATTCTATGGGGGCAAGTTGGCATGTCAGTCATTATGCAGGTCTGGCAAGGACAAGTCTCACTGTAGTAAGTTCCTAGATGCAGCAGTCCTTGAGTGGGATGTCTTATTCAACGGTGAACTTTCCCATCTTTAAGATCTTACATTCTCACCTCTTCTGTTAGGTTCCCAAAGCCTTAGGATGGGGAGATTAGGTTGATCTGATTTTGGGTGAGCCCTGCTGAGTCGATGGCACTCTGCGTTATGGCTGTCCACTGCTGTCCACTTCACTGCTCCTCTGCTGCCCTAGACTGCATCCTTCAGGGTGTTGGGGTTCTCTATCTCTCTTGTAGAAGAAGATTTCTAGACTGAGTGCTAAGTGCTCTTCAAATCTGTGAGTATAATAGTAGCTATTTACAGAGCAGTTTGGTGTACTGTCTTCCTCCCTGTAGGTTCATTGGCTATTTTCCCCTACTGATCTATTTCCTTCCCTTTTTTAGATTCTTGTTCTAATTAACAGTAACAGGAGTGTGATCCGTTCTGAGAAGCGAGTTTTGAGTCCAATCATACAGCTGTTAGTTGTCTCCTTGATACTCAGGCCACTATTACATTGGTGGTCACCTGTTGCCATGGTGATTTTTATTGTAACTTAAAGATCTCATGTGTTGATGGGGCCTAATTCTTTCCCCTAATAGCTTCTAGAGTATTCCTTAGTACTGTGTAAGCTACCTAGCAAGGAGGAAGTTCTCAAACCAGTTCTAGTTGACGTATTTTGGCCTTGTTCTATGATCCATATGTGTTGCATCTTTAGTAATATGGTCTTACTGACAGTTTTCTGGACAGCAGCCAAGAGCAATGGCAAAAGCCTATAATGTTTGGGGCCCTTTAAGACCTCTCTGACCAACATTTTATCAGGAAGTGTCACATTCCTGTTACTTCTAGCATAATTTTATCACTGGGTTCCAAGTGGATCAGCTCAGAGCTTTTCCCCCCTATTTTCCAAATTCTATGCTCTTATGTATAGGGACAGCCCTTTCTAGTTCTTTTCCTTAAAAGACTTTTTTTTTTTTTTTACATTCTACTAGCATAGGAGGTTCCTTTGGGGTTACTTCCTATAATCTTAGTGTTTTTCTACAAGTCCCTCTGACTCTCCTATCTCCTATCCCCTCATTCCCAGCTATGTATTTTTTCCAATTATTCTCTTCCTAACTCTACTTCTCATAGTATCATAAATCTCCCCTTTAAAGGGTTTCACCCTAACCATTCCTTCCCTCCTTCCCACTCATTAGTCTCTTTCAAATTTTATGGCTCTTATAGGAATTCCAATCCAATACATTGACAAGGATATCAGTGCTAGAAAGCCTGACCTTTTGGAAATCATTTTATTTGCAGTCTCTCAGGGGAAACTCATTCCCCTTTATTCCATACACTCGTGCTCTTCTTTGTATCATTTGTACATATGTACTTTGGTGATATTTTATGTCATTATTGCATGTATGTTACTAAGACCCAGTTAAATTCAAATTTCCAATCAGGAGAATATATTTTTCCCTCATCCTCATCCTTTCAACTTTTCTATTGCATCCTTACAATAGTCAGCCTGGACAGGTCCCTTAATAAATAAGACCATTGGTCAATGAATATCACTAAGCATGTGTTATGCGTCAGGCTCTGCTCTGTTCTATGTGCTGTGGAGGGAGTAAGTGATGATTGAATGGGGGAGAAGTGTATGGATTGGAGAGCCACATTTCTAGGAGCTTTAGTCAGTGTTAAAAAAGCTCTGTTATCCCAAGTCTTTGATACAGAGTCTCAGAAAGGCCAACTGAGGGAACTTAAACTCATAAACTTTTCTGACCCACTGCTATTCAACAAGGAGTTGTAACTTCAGTGATATCTGTTTTTTTTTTAATATAGCAGACCACCTACTAACTGCTAAAATATCTCTGGTATGAGGTTTACTATTATTAAAATCTCCAGCAATCTGGGAATGGGGCTTTATATAAAAATACTTTTCCTATGCATGTCTCAGTCAGAGAGAAAGAAAGCACATTTTGAGCATGAGGAAACCAGATTTTATAGTTTCTCAAGAAACAGCTTTGGTTTTACCCTTCCAAGCTATCCAAATATGAAATGGGCAGCCTTGAAGTCAAGGATTTTCTATGCCTGGAGTTCAAGTATAGATAGAAGGACCACTCTCCTGGCGAAGGACACTGGAAACTGGGAAGGAACTAGAGTAGGCAAGGCTTTGAATTAGATATGCTCCAGGTTTTCTTCTACTTTAAGACCACCATAACACATGGATGATGAGCCATTGCTAGACAACTGACTGAAATGCTATCCATTTACATGTAGGAATGAAAAACACTCATATTCGGGGCTGCCAAAATGATTGCAAACTACCTGCCCAATGCTATATGCTTGTCCCATGGCATGTCCTGATAGATTCCCATGAGACAGCAATGGGCTTGGCATTCCATGGACAGCTTGAGTTTCCCTCTGAGAGGGCGTGTTCAGCTGCCATTAGAAGCTACATGAAGACATTTTTCACCAATGGACAGAGACTCCAATCATGCCTGGATAATGGAAATAAGATAGAGCCTCTGTCTTCTCTCTCTTCATAGAGGTGGTATTCTACCTTTCAAATGAAAGACAGAAGGCTTAACCATTTTGTCTGTTCCACCAAATAACCTCAATCACACTGAACCCAAGTAATTGTATCTGAATTTTTCTTCCCAGGGCTATATTTTGAAATAAGAAAGCCTGCAAAATGAATGCTTCTTTTAAATCAGTTTTTAAGAACTCAACACACTAACAGTATTTTCTTGTTGGAGGTTGTTTGCTGTTAACATCCTTAATACAAGTTATTTTGAAGTCAGCTCTCCAAGGCATTTATTTTACCTATACTGAGACAGCTTTTAAAAAGCAGAACTAGGTGTGAAAAATATAATAAATTCACTATATTCCTGTATGAAACTCTAAAATAAAACTTTAAAAAAGTAGAACTAGTGAAAGATAATAATTACTTGAAAAGGCTGGTGTGTAGTGTGTGTGTGTGTGTGTGTGTGTGTGTGTGTGTGTGTGTGTGTTACATTAGAGAGTCACGTAGCAATATTGAAAAGATCGAGAGCCTGAGAATTCTAAGTTTATCCAAGTTAGTTTCCTGTTCAGGGGAGGGCTTGATGGATCTGATTCTAAGTCAACTGTTCTCTGTTTGGACATAGATTCAAGAAGAGGAAACTTTACTTCCTTCCCTCCTGCAAGTGGACAGTAGCACATTTTTACTTTGTTCTTCTCACGTTGTCAAAGGCATGAGGAGATGGGTTCTCTCTGTGTATAAATATGTCCCCAAGTAAATTTTTATGTTCCTCAAAGCATTATACTGCTCAGGCACTGTGTGCATACATACAGTGTGTGTGTGTGTGTGTGTGTGTGTGTGTGTGTGTGTGTGCGCGCGCGCGCGCACGTGCGCGCGAGTGCACGAGCACTTAAAAAGAATTTTAACTTTGCTTCTGCCTTAGTTGGCCTTTTCATATATCTCCACAAACTCAAAGGCACGTACCATTGTGTATGAACCGAACAAACACACATACACACACATGAATGAATAGCATAGATTTGATCAGTAAACTTGACTCACTCCCCACATATCTATGCCCACATATATGCACACCTCTACATTTTGAGGTAATTATTCACAACTCATACTCCTTTTAATGTTTTAGACTTTTAGATTGCTGATCCATGAGCTCAATTTCATCAGTTAAAAAAAGTCCCCAACAAAACAGTCCCAGATTAAGACTTGCAATTGTGAAAATGAATTTGATTCTATCTTTACTTCGGGTAGTACCAAGAACATTTAATGCTTCCAAAGGAATAGCAGTCATACGTTTGGCTTCTGAAAAATTTAACAGATTATAAAATGACTTTAGTGACATCCTAGAGATTCATGACAATTCTCAGACCTTGGGTAGGAACTTTTTAAAGACCCAGTCTTGCAGATGAGAAAATAAGTTTCCAGAAGTTCACACCCTTGCTTTCCTGCTAGTAAATGAAGGAGAGCCCCAAATCTAAGAGTCTTTAAAAAACGAAGGTAGCACCATTTCCCTCCCCTGCGTGTTGGCAATAGTACCTTCCACATCTAAACCCAAGCAACGGAATGCTATTTCAAGACCATTGCTATTTTCAAAATGCGAATATCACTCATTTAAACTTTTTCTTTTCCACAGCTATTCCCCAAAGCACAAGTTCCTTGATTATTGAGAACAATGAGATAAAAATAAATAGCTCCTCACTAGTGATATAGCATCTCAAGGGATCTACTTTTGCACTTATGAGCTAAACTTCAATACAGTCATCAAATTTATTTTAAAATAAAGAACTATCACTGTTAACCTGATGTCTGTCAGTGGGGCAAGTCAAAAGCTTTCCCTAGTGACTTTAACTATGGAAGGGGTCAAAGAAAACTCCATGAGTCAGAGTCATCTACACTGTGTTGGTAGAAGGATTTTTGAGTTATTAAACTTCTTCAGGCAAAGCTTCTGCAATAAAGAACACTTTCTGTTCCTTCTACCTGAGAAAAAGGATTTGAAGTTCCTAAAAGTATCCTAAAAGTTCCATGTACATATCCTATTTCACTCCACACAGGTTGCTACATCCCTAGCATGCAAGTGACTTCAGAGAACAAAATGTTTTTATTTTTAAAGAAGGAGAAGAGGGGTAAAGAGAGATCCTAAACCACAAGAATCTACCAGGGCGAAGGCAATACCAGACTTTACTAGAGGTTTACAAGGCATACTGCAAACCCTCCATTCAAGAGTTTTTATTTCTCCAAGAGAGCAGGGACAGGCCTTTGGCAGTCTATAGGCAGATCACTTCCCTTGAAATGAGAGGAGGCACCATGCCTGCCAATCATTCTCAACAGGAGCTAAGATTCCCAGAGTAGTTGTGGAAATTAGCAGCTTAGGACACCAGGATTTCCCATGATTTGTTCTGTGGGATAGATAACCCATAAACAATTGTACATTGTGACTACGGAAATTCAGGAAACTGGATGAAACCAAGTTAAACAAGACTCTGTGTCACTACTGTCTGAATGTCCAAATATGCAGTGGGTTCTGTGGCTCTCCAGGATGAGGTATGGGACATGTAGTAGTTTCTAAATGTACTTGGATGTAGAGTCCTTTATTTGAGCTATATCTCAAAGACCTAAACTGGGGAGGGGTCAATGATGGTCCTGCCTTGCTAATAAGGTTCTGTTTGCATTTGTTTGCATACCAGGACTTGTTCATGATACCATAACAGTCAAATAGTTGTAACAGATATTATGTTACTCAAAAAAATCTAAATATTTATAATATGGTCTCGTACAGAAAATGTTTGCTGACCATTCTTCCACTCCCTGCCCAGAACATTATGAAACACACTTTGGAAAATGCAATTTGAGTGTGATACACAGAATAAACATCCTACCAGGTTTATATCTCCTCATCCTTCTTATCTTCCAGCGTGAAATGAAAGCTCAACTTGTAAAAGACTCCTCTCCTCCCCACCCCATTTACAGCAAGAAAGACATATACATATAGTATTGCTCTTCATCCATATTAACAGTGATAGTCACATGACACTATTAATCCATTTCTGCATGACTCTCCAGCCATTTGTACCCAAACTCCGATGGTATCAAAAGAGGTTTCCTTACTTGACTGGTTCCCATGACTCCCGCTCAAAGCCCCTGTGAATGGATTGTGCAATTGAGGACTCCATCAAATCCACATATCTAACAACAAGGGGGGCAAACAGGTCTTGCAGGTGTTTGTGAAATTTTCCATTGCACAAATTATCTAGAACAAATAAGCAAAAGCATGGTAAGAACCCATAGTACACTTATCTGTGTGTGACACACACAGATAAACAGACACATAAATCAGACAGACAGACAGACAGACAGATAAATGATTAACTTCTCTGCCAAACACGTGGCTTTTAATGGAGCCAAAAGGAGACAAAAAAAAAAAAAAAAAACCAAAACAGAATAGGAGCAGCATCCGAGATTGTGAGTAAATCTGTGTGGGAGGGAAACAGAATTCAAAAATACTTATCCGCTTGCATATCCTTGTCAACAATCCACACCATTCTTTATAGTATCTCCCCCCATTCCACCCACTAAGTAAGCCTTGCCCCTTCCCCTTCTTTTTCCCCCTCCTGGGAAGAAGGCTACAGATTTCATAAGACACCATAAAGTTCATGCAGTATTACGTAGCTAGAGACTGCTTGTCACCTAGGTTCTTTTGATAGAAATCGCAAAATGTGAAGAAATTGTGCTAACTAATTTGCTTGGGAGAAAATGAAGCATAAGGAATAGGTGCGTCTTCTCACACTGCTCTTGCATTCTTCTAATGACAGAGCCTTCCCCACAACAGGGAACTTTCTAGAAGAAAGGGAAGGCACATTAGAGATAAAGGAAGAGAGAGAGGAAAGAAAGGAGAGAGAGAAAAGAGAGAGAGAGAGAGAGAGAGAGAGAGAGAATGTATAATGATAATCCTATGAAGAGTCATGTCCAGTCTGCAGTCCCTGAGGGATACGCTGTCTTATCAACATGTTCACCTGCCCACTGCTCAGGAAAGTGATGTAGCTGAAGAGGATACCTACAGTTGGTCCGGAGAAAGTCATTCAGCAGCTGAAACAGTGGGAAACTGTCCCACGAGTCTGGGGGTTGCACCTCTAAGGCCGCATCCATGTCCACGGCGAACAGTGACAGGAACGTCTCCGCAGTGTTCCACCATTAAGTCTGACCACCATGCAAAGGCCTTTGAGATTTGGCAGAAAAACAACAGAGGAAGAAGTAATGAGCATCTTCCTTGGACAAAAGATGATGCGCTGCAGCCCTTGCTGCTCAAGACTCTGCATCCAGCGGGGTTTGGTCATTTTATTGTAAAGAGAACAGCATTTTTGTATACAAATGAGCCTTTCAGGGTTGAAGGTAGTGCTCTTTGAGACTCTGGGCCTGCCATAGAGAGCCTTTCTCTTGACCTGTATAGGTCAGAGGACACAGTCATAGCAGTGACAGAGATTGAGCTTCTGTTCAATTTACAATAACTCAGTTGGTTTGGGTCATGCTCTAGATCACTGTGGCTGGCTAATTCTTGCTCTACGGTATTAGAATTTGGGAGTTTCTTCACTGTGTTTATGGGTTTTCTGCTCATCTAACTTAAAAATTTGCAATCATCATTCACTTAATGTCTGTATGTCTAGGAGCTTAACTATCCATGGTCTTATACAAACTCAGGGGTTTCTGTTTTCCTATGTATTAATCCTATCTCATACTGAATCAAAGCAAACCATTCTTACAATGACTACAGAACATTTAGTCTGAGGTCTCTCTCGGCAGGGAGCCTTTGGTTTTGCATGCTGTCCATAGGAAAGCTGAAACTATAGCTGGGAAACATGGAATAAGGTCAGGACTTACTTTTCTAGGGCTTAGACACATATGTACATTGAAAACCAAAAAATATCAGTGAAGTAACTCATTTTCATGCACGTGGGCCCTTGGAAATCATTGTGCAGGGTCTCAGGGGATGGCATTCACATCAGCCTGGACCAGATGTGAATGCAATTCAGAAGGCAGGCATGCACGCTGTCTATTCATGTCTGGCAGGGGGCATGCAGAATGAGTGGCGGTATCCACAGGCCCTGTTTTGCTGATTTCAAGGGGAGCAGGAGAAACAAATTGCCAGCCTCTTTTTGTCCCCCTCCCATCCCACCCAGTGCCGTAAAGTATTTACATTGGAAACACTTTCCGGAGCATTCACCAAAAGAAAAAAAAAGATGGGAAGGCGTTTGGAAATGTGAAGATGATTATGGAAATAACTCCATAAATGAAAGGGTTTGTTTGATGGCCAAGCTCTTCTGTGATCGATTAATTATTGGAGGGATATTCTAACAGCCACTAGGAGGCAGAGTAGAGGCTCCACCTCTCTTTCATGAGATTTCGCTTTACTTACTTCTCCTTTATCAACATGTGGCTGGTTTGCAAATTAAATGGAAAAAGTCAAGTCATGGACCATTCTGAAATGTTGGCTTGGCTGGAAATAGACACCTGCTGTTTCCATTGTAATGTACAGTAAAACCTCACTGATTCAGAGTAAAGTGTAGGAAACATGCTAGACTGTCTGTAAATAGGCTTAAATTATTGGACTTTTAGAAAGAGATATTTTACTGCTTTTGAAAACAGTCTATAACCAGACACCAAAATGGCGCTCATGAGGTCTACAAAGCTATCATGAAAATGCATCAACAATGTATAAGTGTTTCCCAACTTCTACATAATTTTCCACAAGTATTGGCTTCTCCTCTGAAGTTTAAAAAGATGGGAGATTTGCCTTCATAGGTCCAAGAATGTAAAAACGTACTAGGTGCCTTTAACTTCTAAGAAAGAACTTTAGATTTTTCTTTGGAGAGTTAAGATCATGTTAAATATTTCAGTTAAGAAGCATTAAAAGGGTCATAGGTGCAACTTAGTTTTGGTCTGAACCAGTGAGATTTTATTGTAGCTTTTCCCTTGGGATGAGAGCCCTGGGATTTGGGGCTTGTTCCACTGACTACTTGGCCAAATCCAGCAGAGGAGGATAATCCCCTCCCCCCCAAAGCATTCCCAGTCTACTGCCATCTAGGTAGAGACTGCCTAAATGCTGGGACTTACTGGCAGTCCCATCCCACCCCTAACCCTATGAAGAGGCTGATTCATTATTCCTGACCCAGGATATCTGCAACATTCACAAAAGTACATGCCAAATATTGGCTAGAATTACTCTTTAGCTGTCTAGTTTACATCTTAAGTTATGTCCAAGAAGACATTACTGGGCTCCTTGCTTTGCTTTCCCATGTACAACTTTGCTTTAAGATACAAGAGGAAAAATTGGAAAAAAAGAAAACCAAACCAAATCATAAATCATGAAATTAAAAAATTTGAAACCCAACTTCGTATATGGTATTTAGGGTTTTTTTTTTTTTTTTGCATTCAAAAGTTGCAAACCAGAGACCATGAGAACAGCCACATCTACCCTCTGCAGATAACTTAGTCTGATATGCATCAACTTTCTCTGGTTGTTACAACAGTCACATAGGTTGGTAGCCCTGTAAGAAACAATGACTAGGGTAGCATGAATTACCACCAAGAAGTTAGTGGCTCAACTTGGGAGCTTGGAGAAGTGAAAACCGAGGTGATTCTATGCAGAACTTTATAATCAAACCTGATTCTAAGAAGCAAATAAACTACTAGGTAGGATAGTAACAACCAAAAGTCAAAGTACAATTCTAATAAGAAAAGGTAGACTGTGTGGCTGGGCTGAGCAAGGCTTAAATATGTGAAGCTTTATTTTATGTTTGTTCCTATAGGTGAATGCCAGGTTTACATATAAACTAACATGTGTTTGTGGGCACCTAAAACTCAATAGAAATTTTCTTAAGATAATAAATAGTATATATATATATATATATACATATATATATATATATATATACACACACATATACATCAGATTCTAAATACTTACCCAGTGCTTTTTGATGGTGCAAAAGCAAAGTTGTGTGTTTTAGGGGTGCATTTCACTACACTGAACACGCTGTATTGGCACACAAACTAACATGTATATATATATGCACCCCTCTATGTACCACAATACATATATACATATACATACGTATACATAGAGAGAGATTGGGAGGAAGAGGCAATGATACATAGAGGTGTAATTGGCATGTGTATGAGTAGATTGAACTCTGGGAAATGACCTGAATGTGAGAGAAAAGTGTGATCATTCGGTTGCACCAAGTACGGCATGTGCAAAAAAGATATGCTGCATCCTTAGCTGATAAGAAAGTGATTTTGTTTTTTATCTTGGGGCATTTAATTACTTTACATTGGGATTAAAGTAGATTTAAAAATTATTAGTATTTTGAGGGAGGGTAGGTCTGCTTGTCAATATCATTCGTGAGGCACCATCAGATAGTCACAGTAGTTAAGATCCCTGCTTAAGATTTTAGTGTTTTGTTTTTAGCTTCAAATGTACCCAAAGAATGAATGTTGGGAAGTAGCAAACAAATCTTCATCTTTTTAATTTCTTTGTCAGTTTCATATATGTGTACAATGACATTTTGTCATTTTCTCTCCATATGAACCTGACTCATCTTGTTTTTTTGCTCCTCTTCTCACTGAGAATTGTCTTCTTTCCATGTTTCTCCTTGCTTGTGTGTGTGCATGTGTACGTACGTGTGTGTGTACGTGTGTGTGTGTGTGTGTACGTGTGTGTGTGTGTGTGTGTGTGTGTGTGTGTGTGTGTGTGTGTCTTTTCTACTGCACCCTTGTGACTGACTTAGGCTCTAAACTGGACTAGCAGATCTGGGTAGTTTCTGAAAGTAACCAATGTTCTGTGCTTGCCTAGAAGACTCCAGTGAATGAAGCTGGGATTAGATGTGGGGATCTAAATTTCTAAAAAAATAAACTGTTCAGGTCACTGAGGTCTGAGCATGGGCTCAGACCACCCCAGCTAGAAAAGAATCCACCTTCCAGCACATTCTGTACATTCTCATTCATTAGTTACTTCCTACTTGGGTTTTATTATTTTTGTCATTAGATCCTTTGCTTCTTTGGAACTTTTTGCTAATCTAATAAGAGCCAAGCTTTGTGGAGTGCTTATATGTGTCAGACACAATGCAAAACACTTTGCTCAGTATGGCCTTCCATCTTTCTAGTGACCATCCAACAAGGTGAAATGACTAGCTGAGGGTTACAGAGAAAAGAGTAAAGCCGGGTCAACATTCTCTGTCTCAGAGTGTCTCAGGAGTGGCATTGTGCCTTGTATCATTTGAAGACACAGGTTTATATTTGCTGTCTTTTAAAAAGCGTTAAATTGCTTCTCCTCAGATTCATCTGATATTAAGGTAC
This sequence comes from Typhlomys cinereus, assembly GCA_023101885.1. Classification (NCBI taxonomy): domain Eukaryota; kingdom Metazoa; phylum Chordata; class Mammalia; order Rodentia; family Platacanthomyidae; genus Typhlomys; species Typhlomys cinereus. Next base: position 551,242 of record JALPQD010000084.1, on the reverse strand, counting down.
CCAACAATTAGCATCTGATTAACTAAAAATTAGCTAACTGAAATTATTAATTTTGGAAATAATCCTGTACATTTATCTAAAATTTTATTACTGCCAGAATTCCAAAGTATGAAGTTTTCATTTTTCATTATGGAGCACAGTGACGAGAACAAGATTAAAATCTGTCAGATTTGATTGAATGACTCCTAAATCATCAACATTAGAACATCTGAGGATAATTAGGAAAGTTGAGGAAGATTGGCACCTTTGCCTCTTTGGAATGGTGAAAAGTACCCTGATCAAATCTTTGGAATATGAATTTTCCATTTTTGTTCTGGTTTTGCAGTGCTGGAATATAGAGTTTCCTTTGGTGTCTCCTTTGAGTGGGTATGGAATATACACATCCTTTCTTAGCTGGTGGCCTTAAAAGACGTTGGTTGTGAGTAAAGTCTATCTGCCATTTTCTTCTGGTATTCACTTAGATGCACAGCTGAGACTGAGAGAAACCATCCTCTTCATGTCCATGGCTTCGAAAACGTGTAGGCTTCTTCAGACCTCCATCTCTCCAGTCCAGGGAAAGCAGGTCAGATTCCCTACCTTTCATCAATTCCCTGGAGGTGATTTTGAAAATACCCAGAAAGAAAAGACTTATCTTTTGAGCTTCCCAAGTTCCCAATCTAGAAAAAAAAGTCATATAAAACAGAGGGGAGAAAGATTCTACTTATCCAGCTGAAGTTCAGGTGTCTAGAAGTTAGTCCTAGGTTTGTGTAGTTGGAGGGCTGCTTGGCAGCCCCCTTCCTCAGTGCTGGGCATCATTGCCAGATGCCATATGGCCTAATGACACCCACTTGAAGGATCTTCCCCTTGTTCTCAGAGGGTCTAAGCACGGCATTCAGGGTTCTTCGACACTCTCTCTATATATAAATACTGTATATATCATTCACATACAGACAGTTGTAGTGGAAGATTAGTATCACTTTGACGAGCTACTGGTTACTACACTTGGCACTCATCTGCTATAATAAAGATAAATACAGACAGACATAGGAAACTACAACAAGCTAGGGACAGAATCAAGGCAGGTAGGAGGTGTGTGTTGGGATGTAACTGCAGTCCTCGTAAGTATACCAATTGCTTCATGCACACACAAGAGGATCACCCCACATTTACCCTGCCGTGGAGGGCCACCCATGTCAAAAGCAGTCCACTGGAAGTTGCTGTTACATTCCTTGGGTCAGTGTTAGAAAGCAGGAGCACCAGGAAAAGCCCCACTAGAAGGCATGGTACTGGAAGGGCATGCACATAGTATGACAGCAGCTGGCCAGTTCATTCGGTTGAGTCACATACCTCTTTCCCCTGCCATGATCAGCCAAGATCGAACGGAACAGTGGAGAGACAGGGAGGAAATGTCAATAATGCAGTCAGGCGTTAGTTGGGGTGGCCGGGTTTACGGTGTATTATGTAGCATTTAGCTATGCTGTCCATTTTCACTTAGCTATGGGAATGTTCATTTTAGGTACTTGAGAAATGACTTTTTTAGACTGTGCCTTTCCCCCTCTTTTCTACAATTCTGAATGTAGAGAAAGAAGGAGAATTTGTGCAATTTCCAAGAAAAGAAAAGAAAAGGTTATTTTGAAAGAGATGATTTAAAATTAATTTCACAGTTTAATCACTATGATCTTGCCTTGGAAAGGTTGGGTTGTTTAAGTCCTTATAGGTTTGGAATCAAGTTGGTTATGAAATCCCTGGATTTATAGTTATTATCAAAAATCATCATTTTAACAGTGGTTTATCAAAAACATAAAACAGAAGGAGGCTGTATTTATTTGGGTGTTAGGTGAGAGAATCAAGAAGTTGAATGACACTTAAGTATTGACTTCCGTAGCTTGCGTTCAGCAACTCAGGCAATCTAAGGTTAAAAAAAAAAAGACTAGTGCAAACAATAAGTTACAGAGAGAAATTAAAAAAGAAGGCCCATGATCCACACACCAAAGAACCAATCGAAACAACAGTTGGTGGCAACGCAAACAACCACAAAAGACCAAAAGATATTTTGTATGTCCTGGATGGTGGGAACCAAATGTTGCCGGAATCAAGCACTCGAAGTTGTACTCACCTCGTTTATCTGTTGCTAGACACATCTGAAAATTTAGGCAGAAATGTATAACACACGACCTCTTTTGGGGGTTATTCTAGAAAACTTTGCAAAGATGTCTCCTTCTAAAGCTTCCGACTTTCTCTTTGTGATCTCAGTTCAAGGAAATTGAATACTAAGACAGCTCGTTCACCACCGGGTTGGACCCAACCTAACCGACACTCAGTGGCAATTCCCACCACCCCTGCTCACCTCTGCGTGGTGCTCCTCATTTTGTTGGAGAACTTCAATGACTAGTTCAGCGAGACGTATTGTGTCTTCAAGCTTTTTGGCAGGAGTGATTAAACGGCCTACATTTTCTGGAGTACAAGAATTCGTGTTAACACTCAGCGAAAGCAAAGGGCTAGTGCTGTGGCCATTAGAACTAGTGGGTAAGAAATGTTGAATAGTTATCAAACTTTTAAAGAAAAGTTTCATGCAAATGTTAAGTGAGCAAACCATAAAGCCATTTTTACTGTTACTATCATCGTCTTTGAGATACAGGTTAGGAAAAGCAGTGCTCCAGCTTCTAATTTTCATTTGAAGTCAATGCAAGGTCTTTTACAGCCCATTTCAAATTTAGTGACCTGTTATACACACATTCTTTAAAGACAGCATAAAATGGACTATGTCGCGGTGCTCTCTAGACTGTGCTGAGGCTACCTGAAGTGGGCACTGTGACAGGAGAGATTCCCTTTGGTTGTTTTTTTATCTACACTGGCCACAAAACATTCAAGATGACAGTCTGGTTTTTCCATTGATCTGCATGCTTAACCAGGTATCTGTCTCCTTATTTCAAGTTGTCCAAGGAGAAGATTGAAAAGAAACCAGACATTTTTCTGGGAGATGTGTGGAAAGCAGGGTAGAACTATGAAGGGGACATAGATTATTGTATTACCATCTGCTATAACTGGTCTTCTGTGGGCTTGGTTGCAAGAGCACACTCATAACTTTTTGTATTGTGTTGTTTTGAATTTAACTTGAGTTGACGGGGTGAAAACTCATTCCAGCTCAGAAAGGAATGGAACTCTGGTTTCTGTTACACTCTTCTTAGAGTTGAGCTCATGGATGTTTGGAAATGTCATTATGTGGTCCCAAATTACAATTACACCCCCTTTGGGGAAAGAGTAATATTTACAACATAAAAGTTTTATCTTAGCCAGTGGACTGAATTGAATTCATATTCTGAACTCAGGAAGAGGGTGGGGGTGGATGGGAGGGGAACCCCTTTATCCCTCAGAGTCTTATCAGGAATGTAAGGACAGAGTTCTTATTCTGTTTTAAGCATGTGAGTTTTGAAGGAATTAGTGATCTTTCAGGTAATCCTGTTCTACTAGTGTTCACTTCCTCACCTGAAGCAGCTATGTTTTAGTATCAAAGTGTTCCTTGCTAAAGAGGGTTTTTGTATATTTTTTAAATTTGGTGCTGGAGATTGGAACCAAAGCCTTACAGAGACTGGGTATGCACTGAGCTAAATCTCCAGCTGTACAGAGAACTTCTTAGTAGTTCATAGGAATTTGGCACAAGACATTTAAAGAAAATAATAGGAAGTGGCTAACTTAAAAAAAGATAGGCCTCAATGTCTCTTTGCACATTTCATAGGCAATGCACATATTAGTTTATTAGAAATTCAGATTTAATAGTGGAAATGAAATTAGTAAAAACAATATGCAAAAAGAACCTTTCATCCAAAACCAGAGCTGAGACTGACAAATGGGGTGAGGGAAGATTACTCAGGTGCTCAGTGTCAGACTTTCTGTATGTGGTTCAGGTAGATGCGGTTGCCTGTATCTCCCCCGCGGTCAAGTGGAGATTTGGCTGGATCTGGTTGGAGTGAAGGTGGGGAGCTTCGGGAAGACTGGTATTCAGTTCAAATTAGAAAATAAGTCCCAGTCAGCAGTTGTGAGATGTTAGGTGCTGGCAGTGTGTAGCCTGGTTCAGATCAAAACTATTTTAAAGATGGGGAATATAATTGACTTCTGTGTTTTGGGGGCAACTGATCTATCTGTAATTTCATAAGCAGACTATCAGAATTTCTCTGATAGGCTTTCAGGCATTTCTACAACATACTGTGTATATATGTTTGGGTAATATGTGTAGAATGAGGCATTTGCATTTTGATAGTAAATATGCATAGGCTGCTACTTTTCATTAGTGATATTCACATTTACACATCAATCTGCAAATTCCTCACCCTATGCTTATTACCTGTTTGATACATACACCCACATACACACATCACACACTTACGTACATTGGCTAGAAACCAGACAAGCCTGCACCTTAATACAAATCTGCAGGGAATCCCACTTGGGCCACATCTTTGAAATCTCTCACTTGCAAAATAGAGGGCAATGTCTTTGTGAATGGAACATTCACCAACTCTAGTGGAATTCTGGCTGTACATGTGTACATGACATGCAACACAGAAATAAAATAATTCCCACCAGTGTTTTCAAATACGTTTATTTTAAAAATGCAAATGATTTTGATGCTTTTGGAGAAATCCAAGATGCTTAAGTGAGGACCACCTGAAGATTTGTTTTAATACGCAGTACTTTTAAGTTTACTACAATAAATACCAACAGATACACATAATGTGTGCATGTGCATGCAGTCATTCTGTGAGTGCTTGCACATGTACATGGATATGTGTATGCTTGATGTGTATATATATACAGCCAGTATGTTTAATCAAACCTTGTGCAATTTTACTTTACCATGCAGCTACTAAAGTAAGTGGCTTAGGTCCTTTAATCTAGAACACTTGATCTGCCAGTTAACCCATGTAGCCAGACTCCCATTTACTATTAATTAGCTGTGATTCCATTATCCAGAGCTTAAGCCGCTTTGGTGAGACACAGCATTTTTTTTTTCCTATTTATTTGCTAACTAAATGGCAAAAATGTACTAGACGTGATTTAACTACAATGTTGTCTTTAAAGAAATATTGTACAAAATCTTTAGCACTCCTTCCCTCCCCCTACAGAGGTCGAGAAAGAGTTTGTGTTTAGAAATGACAATTTTTTAAAGGTCATTACTGTTGTCTTGAAATGTACCACAGTGTTCGGGTCCCCCAATCTTGTATTAGCTGGAGCACTGATGGAAAGGAACTAAAAATACAGTGTACTTAGGAAACATTTCATACAACAGAATTGAAGCTCATCACATAGAAAACAATTGTCATGCAAATGTTATGCAGCCACAATGTTATTTTGTGCTGACATTGGGATTTGAAAATGTTGCATGTCAGACATTGCTAGACAAATAAAAAAAAAAAAGAAAGAAAAAAAGAAAAAAATGTGGACATTTGGAAATAATTGCTCTCTTGTGGGTATCCCACAACCTACAGAGTTAAGCTTGAGAGCCCAAGCCCAGCTTTGTGTTCCAAAGTGCAACGAAATTTCAAGAAAAGTAAACAGAAAAGCTGACTAAACTAGAAAGCTGCCAAGTGAGGGAAGACAGAAGTTTACAGTACTTGATCTTGGTCTAGGCATGCCTTTGAGCCTCTGATGTAACATGCTGGTCTGCGTTTGGGTGAGTGGAAGAGGAGGCTCAGGCGGTGGCAGGGGAGCTGCTAGGGTTGGCGAAGAGAGACAGTAAAAAAGAAAAAAAAGTGAAAGAGACAAAGTGACTTTAACAAAGAGTGACAAGTACAATGACAAACTGGTAAGAACCACTGAACAAGCGAACCGGTCCAACATGAACCGAGGGCTGCTGCTTCCTGGGGAGCAACTTCAGCATCACAGAGGTGTGACGAAACTCAACAAGGATCTCACCAGCCTCTGGTACCACCCCTATGGAGACACTAAGAGGCCGAATATTCTACCCGGATGGACATATATGAAGATGGCGGCGGCAGCACCACTGACCGAAAGAAGACAAACTTTTATACCACGCAGAACACTTATGTCCACAGTGAGCCTCTCTTTGACATGAACAGAAACAGAACATGCTGTGTTAGTACTTAGAATACTGGGCCCCACGTCCTTTGTGACTTCTTCCGGTTTACTCAACTTTGTATGCCCTGCATGAACCCTGTGCGATTTAGTTCTTGGCATATAATAAACAGAAGTGAGATCTTTCCTCACAGATTGAGAAGAACAAATGAAACAAGGTGTAGGACAGACGTCCATAATCTCCAAAGGTGTCTAACATGTTTTTAGTGACCTCCGCACTGTGAGAAAGCTGAATTGCTTTGCAGAGGCAGATGAAGGGGCATTATTCATTCAAAGGGAGCTGGGAAATATTCTTGCTCCCTTTGTGGAATTTCAACATGTCAAAATCTGTCACTGCAAGGGGGGGGGAGGGAGTGTGGTATCTGATTGTTTCCAGCTCATTTAATTATTTTCAACTTGGAATTCTCAGGGCTTTTATATTGTGGGTTGAATCATATACAAAAACTTGCCAGCTTATCAAATATGTTACTTGCTATTCCAAATGTTAGACTACCGTAATCAGCACTTGACCCATCTGTCATGTGGTTTACAATATCGGCACTGCAAACATCCTGTGACAATAGTCGCTCCTTCCTTGCAGGCACAGAGCAGGGCTTCGTCTATAATTCTCTCTTTTATGAGTCTCTCATTAACCCTGGATCTGCTCCTTCCTGAGAGTTCTGGTTTGCAAAGCAAGCTGTATGGCAAGAGGGACGCACTCCATTGCCAAGTTTGCTTCTGGGTTTGCTTGGATTTCCGAACGGGAAGGATGAATTTTACGGCAGGCACGTTGGAAATGGAATTCTAGTGACATTAATAGAAAAGAGGAATGAGGCTATGGTTAAATATTCTATTTTGGCAGAGCCATCTATTAAAACCGAAACTCTTGAGATCCCTTCCTGGATGGATCACCTCAGTGTTTTGAACATAGGACTAAAAAATAGTCTTGACCAGTTTTTTCTAGGTTAAATTGTTTCAGAAAGACTATACGTATGTAGTTTGGATATATCAGCCTAAAATGACAGCTATATAAAGGAAGGCTTCTCTTTCTATTATTGCTTTTTAAAAAGACCTCTGTGTTTTTAGATTTTGCTACTAATACTCCATAAAGTTGGGTACATCTCTGTTGCATTTCTTTGTGGTTCTTGTAATGGATGCTTGTTTCAACAATGTGCGATACTCATGAGACTCCCAACTATTCGCACCCAGAAAACTGATGCCTGTATGGAAACACTTGATCTCGTGATTGGCACTGTAGGGAATAGTCTGGGCATGCTCTAGAACCTGGGAGGTGGCAGGACAGTGTTTCGCCTCAATGGATCCTAATGAAGAATTCACAAATGGACTCTCTGTTGCCAACTGCCCGTCCAGAATCCTGACAGCGAGGTTTGCCACCATAGAAAAACAAACTCCTCTTTTTTTTTTTCCTCACAGAGCAAAACAAAAACATCATACCTTGGTTTCCAACTTCATTTACCCAATTTCCATTGCTCATGTTTACACAATTAATTCTGCTTGGCTTCCAGAGAGAGAGGGAGAGAGAGAGAGAGGGAGAGAGAGTTAAATGTGACTGCAGAAACACAAAAAGAGAATTCCCCTGAATGCTTAGCTAAGCCAAAGAAGAGAAGCATCCCAGAGTGAGAGGCACTGCAATTAGCTATTAAATAACTGGACCATTGCTGGTTCCAGCAAGCAAACTGCCAGTCCCTGAAATATCACATGGCTGATGGAAATGACTGATGGATAGCCCACTTACTACCAAGTTCCAGCCATTGACGTGCTGTGGAAGATGCCAGTGTTCGTTCTATGCTGTACCAAAAATAACTCACTTGTAGATGTCTGCTACAGGATTTGAAGGTAGATAAAAGTTTGTGGAACAACAGGAAGCTGATCAGTCAGGCACACTGGGATTTGCAGCGATAGATACATGGAGCAAAGACCACAGGGTTAAAACTCAACATTATTGCCTTTGTAACACTATTTTACTGACATCCACTTAATCCCCTTGATTTTCCCTTGGTCCAGGAAGGCTTTAGAAAACTCCATCTCTCAAATAGTATGAAAGCAGGTGACTGACAGGTCATTTTCTCTGATCTTTCATTGGGTCATCTTTGTCTTCTCCTCAGAAGGAGGCTGTCTATCTCTGTAAGGTCAATTTTATTTCTCTATTGTGATAAAACATGTGTTACATGCATGCCTTGAACATCATTATTGCTCCCCTAGCCACACTGAGGCTCCCAAACTAGGCTTCTGTCCCCTGCTCTGCAGTTTACTTGTCATGGGAATGACCTGTGTAACATGTGTATCTGACATTGCCATTGTGTTGCTCAGAAACCTTAGTGAGATCCCTCCACAGCAAGAGTTATAGCGTCATATGTCTTTATAGCATAGGCCCAATTCAGCAACAGCTCTATATGCACACGCATGGCCTTCAATAAGAGCAACTTGTACACACAAGCTTATCTCTTCCTCTTCCCAGTGAATTCTGTATTTTTAGGACCTAGAGCATTGTCTGACACTAGATAGGGCCTTATATTTGGGTAGAAGGAAATCATCAGTACATCATACCTGATGGAGTACTTTCATGGAAAACAATATATCTGGGTTTCCAGTACACATGCAAATGACCTGTTTCCCGAATCCTCTGGTAACCTAACATGTGCTAAGCTGAACGGCTGACGAGCTGACATCAGAGTAGAAACCTCTATGCCAGAGAATAATCTCAGGTGACTTGCTGCAACTGAAAAAGGATTTAAAGTATTTTAAACTATTTTAATGAAATTAAAATAAATTATATAAGCAAGGAAGAGATACTGATTCTGTGATAGTGTCCTTCCATAATGTGATGTTTTTGTATTCAAATCAGATTTTCTGCTCTACCAAAGGAAAGTGAACTTAAAGCATAGACATCTGTTGTCCTTGCACATGCAGTAACTTTCCTCAGGGGGAAAAAATAAATGTTGCATGTGGCTTTGGTAGGCAAGTCAAAAAAATTAGACTAGCATGGTCAACCAATCATAATACCACAGATATTATGATTGGATCAGAGATTATCATATGCCCTTATACAAACTAATGAGACCCATTCTCTAGGGTTTTAAACAGTTGCTTAGAGAGCAAAGTGTTTCCTTCTAGGATCAGCAGCTAGGGCAAAAGCCTGTACTATTATCTATGTCCACATCTCTCCTTAAACCTTTACATGAGTCCAAGTCATTTAAAGCAATCTGTCAGCAGTGGGGACATGAAAACATACTTGATTTCATCATTCTTGATACATGGACCAATAAAACTTTCCTATTTCCTTCTCAAGCTATATGAGTTTTTTTACATAGTTGCTTGCTATCAGAATATTGATTTAGTAATATTAATAAGTACCTATTCAGACTCCATTAAGCATCTGCATAGCTAGCTAAAACTTTCTTGGGCAGGTTTTTGGATGATGGAGAGATACAGTGAATAGACATAATTATAGCAACCAAAACAAGGAAGCCCCAGTCAGTTTGTGGGGATCCCAACAGGACTTTTGTGATGTCCTCCTCTGGGTACTCACCCTTACTCTGTAATGCATCAGAAACTCTAGTCTAGGATGGCTCTTCCTATACTGTTCTCACGTGGCACTTTGCACCTCTCCTTTACCTAGTCATCAGACATAATTGCTCCATCTGTGCCCATGATCTTCATGACTCCATGATGGAGGGACCCTCACTATTTTGGCTTACTACACAGTCCCTCTGTGCAGTCTCTTTTTGGAATTATGGTTAAAATACAACTTCTCCTGTGCTCCCTTGACACCCAACAAGCAATCCTTGGATCAGTAGCTGCAGCATGACCAGGGAGCTCATTATGCATGCAAATTCCTAGGATCTGCCCCAGGGATCCTTCATCAGAGTCAGGTTTCAATAAGATTTCCCAGGATTCATATTGATATTCAGCTCTGTGAAACACTGCTTTATATTCCATTTCTGAAACCCAGAAACTATGCCTAGACTATCAATTTAGACCTGGAAGGCAGAAACTACAATTAGACTATTAATGTGGATTTAGAAGAGTTTCCTTCTAAATAATAATGAATAAGTAACATTTAACATGTACACACACACACACACACACACACACACACACACACACACACACACACATACACACACCAAAGTACTGATTGGTTACCATGAGCCATGCCCTGTGATATTTGGAAGTATATGTGCAGGTATGTGCTTGTGCATGTGGAGGTCAGACTAAAAACTTGTATTTTGTTCTTCAAAAAAAAATCTCTCTCTCTCTTTCTCATCAGTCCTCTACCTATCATCTATCCATCTGTATCTATCCATCTGTATCTATCTATCTATCTATCTATCTATCTATCTATCTATCTATCTATCTATCTATCTATCTACCTACCTACCTACCTATCTATCTACTGTTTTGAGACAGGGTGTCTTATTGACCTTGAACTTTCCAAGTAAGCTAGAATGACTGATCAGTGATCCACCTGTCTCTTTCTCCCCAGTCCTGGAATTGTGGGTATGCACCACTATGCCCAACTTCTTTTTTGGTGTGAGTTCTGAGAATCAAGCAGGTTTGCCAGGGAAACATTTTATAGCTTCTGGAGTCTACTAGCATCTTTAAAAGAGTGAAACTAAGTTTGTAGAAGTTGAGGATGCAGTGATGCTGAACAGTAAGTGGATTTCTGATGGGAATAAGTGGGTGGGCCGACTCTGGGGAAGAGTCTCCTGGGACCAGCACACCTGCAAGTATAACATGCCAACAATGGATGGTGTTGCAAGCGTAGGCCAGTTAATGGACTATGGATGGGGCTGTTATCTCACACGAAAGGGAAGCAGATGGTGGTTCCCAGGGTTCCAGGGACAATAGAGAGCGACCACTTACTTTACTTGGAACTGGGTGCTTTTCCCTAGGTTTGAGTCCCCTGGTCTGTCAAATGTAGGTTTGGGACTGTATAATTAACTATTTTTAATTGCTTTTCTTTTGAGGAGTCTCATTACCATCTCACAATCCTACTGCTAAACTAAGCACAAGCATTTTTTAGTGGCAGAGACTGAAAGTGGAGGACCTCTGGAATTAGAAATGCTTATTTTCAAACTCTGACTCTGAGTCCAGGTAGCTGTTTAACCTTGAGCTGTTCTGCTGAACAACTTTTTGCTTTAGGGTTTCCACAAACAAAAGAATAATTTCTTATCTTATTGAGTGTACAAAGCGCATTTTAGCATTTCTGAAATCTGGATTCATTTTACATTTGGCGGCATGTTACTGCTCAGCTGGCAGTAGCATTTCATTTTTGATAGTATATTAATGATGCCTGTTTTGATTGATGGCCTAATTTTAGAGTCACACAGGATAACAAAGCACTTATTTCACAGGGTTCTTGTGAGAATTAAATGAGATATACATACAAGTACTAAGTGCATTCTAAATTGGTTTTCATGTGTCTGTTATTATTTTTGTTATTGTTGTTGTTGAGGTTAAAGATACAGCTCTGTGATGGTCAGTTCACAGTACACTTTGATATACCTGCTTATTTTCCAAAATCCTACCTGACAATCATCTTTGAAATAAATACACTCCTCCTTGTCCCTATCACTTTTTGTAAGTATGAAGTATAAAGGTTTTCCTCCATAGAATATTTTGAGTTTAGAGTTTATGCATTAATGAAACAAAGAAGAGAGAAATTTGCTCCTAATGTATATGACAGGAAGCAAGAGTTAGTTCTTGCTGTGGTTTGCATGTTAGTCGTCCTCCACAGACTTACGTGTTTGCACCTTAGCTAATGTAAAGTTTAGGAAGGTTACACCTTTAGGAAATGGAACCCTGATGAAGAAGCCATGTCACAGGACTGGGCTTCGAGGCTGGGTAGCTCCACCCTGTTTCTGCGAGCAGTCTGTTCTTACTTACACTTTCACCTTTCTCGCTTTGCCTCCATGATGACTGCAGTGACCAGAACCTACTGCCTCCAACTTCTGCCACCTACTATGTTTTTTCCGCCCAAAGGGACTCTGTCTCCCCTCTGGAACCCTAAGCCAAATAAATCTCCCCTTTTTGCCTTAAGCTGTTTGGGTGAATGTTGTCTCACTGCATCCAAGAAACGTAACTGCAACAGTCCTCATTCTTAAGTGGCCTGGATCTGTGAGCAACAGAGTCCACCCTCACTAATCCCCTGGAAAGACAGTAGAGAGGCTCTTTGCATTGTGGGCTCCTAAGAATGGTTAGCTTGTCTGTCTGTTTCTTTGTCAATGTGCCCTTGATCTGTGGGAAAATCAGACACAGAAGAAACAGAAGATCCACAGTCTAAGCATCTTCTTGGAAGTCTTTAGATGGATGGATTGAGTGTGTGTGTGTGTGTGTGTGTGTGTGTGAGTCTGTGTATATACATGTACATATGTGTGCAAAGAGGTTAACATTGGGTGTTGTTCCTCAGGAGCCACCCACGTTATTTTTTTGAGAAAAGTTCTCTCCCTGTCCTTGCACTCATTGCATAGGTTAGGCTGACCGACTAGTGAGCTCTAGGGATCAGCCTGTCTCTGTCTCCTAGAAACTGGGATTACAGATGGTTTGCCACACCTGACTTTTTACATGGGTGTTGAAGATTGAATTTAGGACCTTAAGCTTGAAAGACAAGCACTTTACAAACCGAGCTACTGCCTCCTGCCAGCCATTTATTGGATTTGATCTGCTCCAGAAGGTCCCTGTAAATTGGAGAGGAAAATAGCCCTAAATTCTTTAGTAATCATGGCGCATATCAAACACTTCCCAATGTGAAGATCCGAGTAACAATCTGGTCCTGGGAGGGACTGTTCTGCTGTGTTATATATTTAAAAGCTCATAGATTTTTTGACCTTTTCTGCTGACTGAACAGATAATGTCCAAATGTCCACTATAACTTGAAAGTATGCATGACAGAAAAGGACAAAAAACATGGCATTTACCTCAGATCTGAGGTTAAATTCTATTTGAGAAAGTTAATTTATCCTCCTGAATTACAACTTTCTCATCTGTAAATGGTGCAATAGTAAAGCCTTCTTTGTAAGACTATATGGTAAAGATTCATTCAGAATGTCTGTGTAAAGTCCTTAACATAATACCAGGGCTTGATGTGGGGTATCTATGCCAGTGGTACATTCACCATCCATTCATGTAGCTCTCTAGCTGTTTCTATCTTTTCCTTCCCTCCTTCCCTCCTTTCCTACCTCCTCCTTCCCTCCCTCCCTCCCTCCCTTCTTCCCTCCCTCCTTCTTTCCTGTCCTTCTTTCTTCCTTCTTTTCTTCCTTCCCTTTCTTCCTTCCTTCCACTCTTCCTCCCTTTCTTTCTTCCTTCCTTCCCCTATCCTTAGTTCCTGCCCTTCCTCTCCCTACTTCTTTTTCTACCTACTTCTATATCTATCATCTCTATCTCTCTTTTTAAAAGATCATCTGTCCAATTTAGCAAATCCTTGGCACACTTAAAGGAAAAAGTTTTATTTAAAATTCCAGTGGAGTCGTTATGATGCACAGAAAATTATGCAACTATTTAGCCAAGAACTGAGGTACAACAGCAATAGTAGTGTAGTTTTCCACTGCTTGCATGGTTTAGAACACGTGACAGTTTAGATGAAAATGCATTTAAAATGATAGCATCTGTGTGCAGGATCATATCTATTCCTGCATACACTTGCAGTCCTCTGCATCTTTTTTTTTCTTGAGATACTATAATTGAACAAACATTTAAATTCTAATAATGCCACCAGACAGAAAGCATAAGTCCACCAGAGAGCCATCTGTAGTATCCTGTACACACTCACAGCACAGCCTGAGTAAATGCCTCAGTAGCTGTCCATCTGACCCATCCTAATTTGCTTCCGGAACTCTGACCTCCCTATCACCTTCATACAGCTTGTACAAGGCCACCAATGTACAGATGTGCTCTGTTCTCTAAGGAAATTGAAGAGGGAGAGGGAAAGATAATGAAAAAGAAAAATTATGTGGAGAATGACTGCAATGTCAAAGGCAAAGTCACATCAGAGGACCAGCAAAGTTGAGGCAAGGGAATTGTGGCCTGGCAGAACCGACCTGTTCCAAAGCTGCAGCAGGGAAGTGTGATGTTGGCAAGGTCAGACTGCTTCTAAGCTGGAGCAAGATATGACTTGAGCAGAGCCCTGTCTGCATTGTCTCTTGCAGGTAAGACTGTGTATGGTTGGTGTTGATGTCTCTTCAGAGTACACAGTAGTGCAGTGTGGGTGGTACAGTGGTGGGCATAGCTGCTTTCCAGACTATCCTGTTTATTGCGGAGATATCTGTAGTTTCCTCATTTTCCCATGCCCTTGGAACCTGCTGATGCAATGTTTACTTCACTTGTCTGCTAACAAGAAATGCCTGGGAAAGTGACCACTGCTAGTCGTCATCATGGTCTGGGCAGACCACTGGTCCCGCTATTTTCTGTATCTTTTAGCTTTTTCTTCATTCTTTCATCATCTCAACAAAGCAATGATGTATGGGTCATGGCACATTTAAAGGCCAGGAAAGAAGTTATAGAGACCTAATTTATTAAGAGACCTGGACTATCCCAAGATCCAGACACATCTTTGCCTGATCTTACAATTCAAATCCACATTTACTATATTTCTGCTCTTCATTCATTCCTCTCCAGTGCTACTGTGTGATTTTTTTTCCCCTTTGAGTTTAGGTGCTAAGCCGTCTTCTTGCTTAAGGAGCCTTTAGTGGCTGTCACCTTTGGAGGTGAGAGCTCTGGAATCTTCCCTCTGAAAAGTCCATTTGCATGTAAAAGTCACTAGAGATTTCAAGGGAGAGATTTTTAGGCTATATCATAATTTTTATTAGAGCAGGGTCTTGCTACATAGTTGAAGTTGGTCTTTTCATCACTAAATAAGCCAGACTAGGCTGCTAGCTCCATCTCCTGAATTCTGGGGCTACAAGCATGTCGTGGTTGTACATGTACAAACATGAAATGTGAGTTGTCCCCTACAGGCTCATGTCTTTGAATCCTTAGGTGATGTTTGAGAAGGTCATAGCACCTTGAGGAGGCAGAGCCTTGCCGGAGGAAGGCATGTCACAGGGGCACAGATTGAGGTTGGTTAGCCCCATGCTGCTTTCACTAGTAGCTCTGTTCTGGAAACCTGCAGCTAGCTTTTTCTCAGTTTCCATGATGGACATGACCTAAGCCCCTCTAGCCTCTGTTGCCTGCCATGCTTTTCCTGCCATAATGGACCTTATCTCCCCTCTGGAACGGTAAGACTTTTCTCTCCTTAAGTTGCTTGAGTTTGAGTGTTGTCTCACAGCAGCACAAAGAGTAACTATGACAAGTTACTTGTCTTGCCTAGAGTGCTGTCTTTTTATAGCACATGATGGTCTTTCAGATCTTTTCCCTGCCTACCTTACCACCCACTACTACCATCATTTTGCTCTGCTTTGTATTCACTGAATTAACAGAGCATGTTTCTGCCTGGAATCACACTCTGGCTTGGCCACCTGGAGGATGTTTTTCAGCTCCATGGGTCTTAATTTTTTATATCTGTAAAATGGGAACAACAACCTAAGGGGGTTTGAAGTTCAAATGAGTTACTAGACATCAAACATGTAAAAATCATTCCTGGCATATAAGAAAAATGGAATAAATTTGTTTATATAAGAAATTTAAATTTATTTTTATTTTTAAAGCATTTAAAATTATTTTTGAGAGAGAGAGAGAAAAGAAAGAAAGAGAGAAAATACATACTATGCTGCATGAGTGGAGACCACAGGACAATTTTCCTTCCATTATGTGGGTTTCTGGGGATTCCTTTCAGGCTGCCAAGTAGGTGAGTAGGCTTCTTACCCATTGAACTATCAACAGGCCTACATTATTTTTATTAGCAATCTAGTTTAATATGATTATATATTTTACTCTATATAGTATATCATTCTGATCTTCAACTTCATTTTTTTTATTGAGCCTGAGCACATGTGTGTATTTGTGTGTATATCTACAGGCACATGTGCCATGCACAACTTGTAGGAGTCAATTCTTTCCTACTGTATGTGCTCAGGCATCAAACTCAGCAGCAAGTGCTCTTACCCCTGACCCATCTTGCCCATCTGTATCAACTGATCCCCAAGATGGAATTCAAACCCTATCATCTCATGACCGACTTACAGCGTTTTCTGCCAATGTCATATTGCTCCAACACAACCAACTGCTATTGTAAGGCATTTGATGTGTAATTTAAATATCTATGGATGCTCCAGGAAGCAAACAGCTGATGAGCTTTTCTTTAGATGGTGCCTGCCTTTTAACACTGTCCGTGCTACGAGACAGGCTCACATCAAACATTTGCCTAATAAATGAGCAAATGAACAAGTGAATAATTAATACTTTCCCTCCCAGGGTAAAAAAGCTCAGTGCTAACCTACTACTTGGTACAAGTTCAAAAAATGCTTTCTGAATTGTCCTGAAATGTGCCAAATTGTTCACTGTAATTAAACTATAATTGGTTCTTTTGTGCATCTTTTAGCTCTTAAAGACAATGTCCAATACTAATATTTTGTGTCAGAGCTCTCCTCGAAATAAGTTTAGAAGTCTTGAGATGAGACAAGAAGGAAATCTTCAAAGCTAGAGAACTCTCTAAAAACTTTCTTCTTATAAAACTTCCAACAACAGTCTCTGCTTAGTCAACCTGCTTTCACTTCCTGCCTGATCACACAGTACGTACAAGAACAACATGGACACCAATACTTTCTCTTGGTCAGAAAACATTCATCAAAAACACGAACTTCTCCAGAGGGCAAAAAACAGAAAAAGAAAAAAAAAAAAAAGAAAGGAAGAAGAAGAAGAAATGAAAAATAAAAAAGAAGATTTGTTTGGTTCAGTAAAGTAACGTAGAGAAAAAACCCCACACGAGATCCAATCACTGGACCGGGAAACCAAAGATAAATCAAGTTCTGCAGCCAGAGCTCTGTTCCTTCAAATGTATGCCTGCATGGATATTCTGCACCAGAGAGGTCAACGTCAAATGGGTATGAGATGTTGTCAGACAGCACAAATTAACTCCTTAAGTATTTTTGCAACTCCGCATTGCTGTCTGGGAGTACACACCTTAAGGAGCTACTAAACAGAAACAAACGAAAACTGAATGTAATTCAACAGTCCTGGTAAGTGATAATGCATATACAATTGGTTCACCTGCATCCTTCTGATTCTCTATTTGAAAGAGAGAGCACAACAAGGAGAGAAGAGAGAGAGAAACAAGAACACATATGCAAGATTAATGAGCAGTGGACCCAAATGCCCCCCACTTATGTGTGATACATGATATTGGAAAGAAAAAGTTGCCCTTAGGTTCCCACCGCCTGGAAGCACAAAAAAGCTCCTTCACAGAGGTGGAGAATGCTGCACAAATAGAAAATTAGTAAATTAAGTTGAATGTGAAATCAAGCTATGAAACATACATGAACTCTCCAAACGACAATTAAGTCATATGTTCTAGCCAGATCTTAGATATAAGGACAAGTAAAAACCTCCAGAGAGAACAAAGAAAAGCTTCCCCGCCTGAGAGGAAATAGACAGGAGGCATATCCGATCTAGTTTTGCAGAGCACGGGCCACCTTGTGTGATCTCGTGCCCACCACAGTTTGACATCTTCAATGTGGAAAAGAAGGCACGACTTTGCCTCAAATGTCCTTTGTCTGACACCTAATGCATCACTCCCCAACCTAGTTACTACCTTTTGATTGTGTACCAGTGACAAGTACTTTACAAATCAGGGTTACACACAAGCAAAGTAAAAATGCATTCAGGTCACAGACAGAGAAGAACTGAAAAACTTACAGACAAATCTGAGTTCATCACAAACAAATGGCTTAATTGTCTAACCTGGTTGAGGCTGATAAAAAGTGATTGGACCTCTCACACTGGGTTTCACAGACAGAACCAACAGACAAGCCAATGCTAAAAACTTGAAGCAAGGAGAGTGAGTTGGTTTGGATCTGGATTTTCTGGAGATAATGGAAACAGAGTGGACACAGCATGGTGAGGAGGTGGTCGGTACTCACGAATGGTTAAATCCATCACTTGGGAGGCCAAGCAGAAGACAGGATGCTCATACATTTCTCTCTTTTTCCCTATAAAAGAGGATTTGGGCATGCAAGAGGCTTAGGTCAGAGGTAAAGAGGTTAAAGGTCATAGGTCAGAGGAAAACGTTACATTAGCTCAAGGGAAAATAGCCACAGAATATTTTGGGGTCAACACAGGATAAAAAGGAAAAGGAGCTTTCAAAATTTGAGATCTACTGGATTAACCATTCAGCATGCCGTGAGTCACGAGAGAGATTGTGACCATGGTTTTAAAGGTCTCTCTGGATTTGTTGGCAAGAGTACAATGACTAAAACATCATGAGTAAAGGGAGACAGAGTTTTATTGGTTTAAGGCTCCAAGATACTAAGGATTTCAGACTTTAGTATCTAAGGCTTTTGAGGTATTTCTTCATAAACATAGTCTCCGGCAATATTACTACAACTTCTTTTCAAAATTCTCAGAGAGCTAAGCTGTCACTGGTCACAAAGAGGCTCGAATGTTAAAAATAAAAGCAACAACAACCAACCTACCAAAAAAAAAACCCACAAAAAAATCTCAGAAGATTTCTTTTCTGAGGGTAGGATCAGAGCCTTGTATTACAAGAAGCTATCTGGTAGTAATATCTTTCCAGCTATAATAGCTTGGCCTACGGTGGACTATGTTCATGAAAGAAAACCTAACACATGCAGCCAGAGAATGTTGGGTTGTCTGAATTAACAATCCCAGCATGCTTTGAAATTGGCGTCTCAGCCACTTTTGCAGAGGTTGTGTCAAAAAGTGGCTGAGCCAATCACGGACAAGGAAGGAGAGAAGCAGAAGAGAGCAGGTAGTGTGGAATGAGGTACTTCTCTGAAAAGAGAGTTGGAATAAAAAGATTGGTTTCTTCAAAGAATCCCCAGACCTAAAAGTCACAGTGCAAAAGATAATTAACACAACCAAGAAGAATTGAGGCACAAAAGGAAATTACAGACCAGCTGATCTACTTTGGAAATGAATGCATTTTTACTTACAGATCTTAAAGTTTTATTTTTTGATTTATTTATCTGAAAGAAGAGAGCAGATCTTACCAAAAGATTAGTAATAGCTAGAACAAGACCTGAGAGGCAGCAACCATGACAACTGAATGTTCCATTTCTCCATTCCATCCCATCTCTCGCCTTGCCTAGGATTACCAAATCCAACCAATCGTTACATCTTGGGACGGTAAGCGCTGGAACAATCATTTGCTGATATAGCCCTTTAACCATCCACCTTCTTGTTCCTCTATTTTTGTCCCTCATTATCAAGTCAAGAGTTGATAAACATCCTTTTAGTGCCCAATTCTTAAGTGTTTCTCCCTGGATGCATAACAATGAATTCATTACCACTGGTACACAATTTGCATTGTCAGACAGACAAAATTGAGAGAGGGAGGAGGACACGTAATGTACAGAAAATTGGGAATTCGATACAATTGTCACCTAATGTTCTAAGGAGATGGGGTTTTGGCAGGGCAAGTGATGCAGCCAGTGTGGCTAGTTAGTTGATTTGTGCCTTTGCTTGTTTTTATTCAGGTGTCACGTGTTTCACGTGTGAGAGAACATCGGGTTCCAGGATTATGGACACATCGGGTCTTGCACACAGAACTTCCACACTTATACACTTACGCCACTGGTCAAGTTGGGTGTGGCTTTCAAATCACCCTATAGCAGCCAACAAGGTAACAATGAAAAGTGATTAACATCTTTGTGAGCGAATAGGTCCTAAAGAGCCATAGTTTCTCAAGCAATTGTGAGGTCATCAATGACACATCCCTAAGACTTGAGAGGGTAGCAGTAATAACATTCTAAGTTTGAAGTAGCCAGACAGGATGAGATCTGAAATCAACATGGAGTTCCCAGAGGTGGCATGACACTAACTGGCTTTGAAATATTCCCAAAAGATAAGATACTTTTAAGGGATAAGAAAAATGTAAGCAGAACCTTGATATATCATTTAATGCTTGCTTGTTTTCCAATGCTTTTAGCAGCAGACAGCATTTGCTTCATTTCCTGCTATCTAAAGAAGGCCACAATGCCACCCAACTTTTTCAAAAATAAACATCTGCCTCAGAGAAGATATTGAGGGGCCACAGAAACTCTCAGAATGACCTTCTTTATTGCATAGCATCATCCCATTTTCAATCCTTTACTCCTTTGAAGGCTGTTGCCTGAGTCCATGGCCTATTGTCTAATACTTATTTTGGTCAAAGCCAAGGGATCTTCTACATTTTAAAATCTCTCAGGTTTTAGCTCAACACAGTCAGATGGACCACAGTTTTCTGTGACCCCCATTAGAAAAAGAGACAGACTTCCCCAAGGAGCATACCAAAATTTAAATTCAAAACTGATGTGGGGCAGATGGCACAGGTAGGTGTCTTACCTTCGATTTTGGCGTACTCTGAGAGGCGGGAATAGTTGACCAGGGCGGCCTGCTCCAGGCATTTGCGGATGACAGTCTTGACCTCCTCTTGTGGCACCGGGGTCACAATATCTTTCATCAGAACCTTCAGGGAGAAGGAAAAAGGATGGGTAAGAAAGTCCAAGTCATCATTTTACCCTTCAGGCTTCTCAAAAACTTCAAGTGTAAAATTAACAGTGAATGCCTCTTTCATAAGGATTCATATGAGAACCTTTGATAGAAGGAAAATACCAGAACAGCTGGGAGAAGGAACCTGCCCTTGCATCAAGCAAGGGCCGGAAGAGTCTCTTCACTGTAACTGTTTTAGAATCTGAAAGTAAAATTTCTAGAATTCTGGCAGCTTTCTTGCTTTTTATTCTGATATTTCATGAAAGGCAAACAAACCCTTTGAAAATTACCAACTAGGTCATCCAAGTGCAATATCTTACTATAATTGCGCAAGTGTCCCCGGATATGCCTTTCACATTCTTTCTTACCCTTTCCAAGAGCGAGAGAGTAGCTTTCAAAGCACCTTCAGGTCGACCAAATGGAAAGCAATACCTGGAACAGACATAAAATTCTTCAGATTGCCCAAATTGTTCCGTTTTAGCAGGAAATATGCTGTAGTTTAATTCCTATAGCAACTCTTACCGAGAAACGGGAAGTGCTTTTTATTTTGTCACACTGTGTTATGTTCATCTGAATTCACACCATATATGTGTGTATATAATGTATATATGTATATGTGTGAATAATGACTGAGGAGGGACTCTGGAAATGCCTGCGACAGAAAGGAACATGGGGAGAGATGACATACGCTTTGTTCAGATAGCTATTGTGGAGAACAGCCACTAGTTAGCATGAAGGTGACCTTACTATGATAAGGCATGGGACTGAGGATCATAATTAGAATCCAAATGTAGCACTTTGCCTCATGTGTGTATGTTGGTCAGAGGACAGACTTCAGATGTTGCCCTTCCTCGTTCTACCTTGACTGAGCCTGGGTCTCCTCACCCGGTGGCTTAACCCATGCTGGCTAACTGCAAACTTCTGGACATTCTCCCCTCTCTGCCTTCCATTTCTCTTGAGCATGCTGAGATTACAGCTGCTTATACTGTTGCACCAGGTGCAATAGTGGGGTCAAAGGATCTGCACTTAGGTCATAAGATTTGTCCAGCAAGTGTCTTACCAGTTGAATCATCCCCAGCTACAATACTTCTTTAACTCCCCCCAAATGTTAATGCATAATACAAAGGAGTGCATTTGGAATCAACTCCTGATTCTGTTGACTGACCTTCCTTGCTTGAGAATTTCTCAGTTACTAGATCTTCAGCTTTACTGATGATACATTTTGTATGCAGTGTGTGATCAACAAAGGATCCTTCACCAAACATTTTCTTTCTTCAAGGGGAGAACTGTGATGACCCAGAGAGAATGACGCCAGGTACCACTGCAAATTCCATCAGCTGCTTGGGACTGTCAGGAGCGCTTCAGAATATTTCTCCAAAGTACAGAGAGCAGCGCAGGCTGATAAAACTCGCACTATGGCAGGGGACCTCGGACCAGCTCCTTAACCTCTTTCCTCCTCATTTTTCTCATTGTTTAAACAAAGAGTTTAACTGTCTTAAAAGTTGCTCTGAGATTAAAACAAAGAGTTAATACCTTTCTAGACTCTGATCCTACAACTGTCATACAGGAAGTGTGTGATTACTGTTCATTGTAGCGTTAGAAATGTTCTATTTGCTCCACAGCAAGTGGGCTGTGCCGAGTGAGTGTTGAGCAGGATCTGCCAGGGTCCTCCCATGGTGTCCTAAATTTCCGTCCTTCCAGCTGGTTCTACTTCTGAAGAAGGCAGAGAGTTTCTCGTGAAACCATTCTCTCTCTGTTTTTTTTTTTTTTGCTTGTGTATGAGGTACGTGTGTGTGTGTGTGTGTGTGTGTGTGTGTGTGTGTGTGTGTGTGCGCGCAGAGGCGCACATATGTGCGTGTGCATGTGGAAGTCTGAGGTTGACATCAGGCATCTTCTTCACTCACGTTCTGCTTTTATTATCGCAGCAGCATGTCTCAGTTGATCTCACGACTCTTGAATTGGCTAGGTTAGTGAGCCAGCTTGCTCTAGGTTTTCCCTTTCTTTGTCTCCTAAGTGCTGGGATTACTGGCAGCTGCCATGCCTCCCTCTGGCTTTTACTTTGGTCTTTATGCCTTCAGAACAAGTGCCTGATCCTCTGAGACCCCCCAACTCCCCCCAGTCCACCTTTGTCTTTTTTCTTATTCACTACAATTTGGCTTACAGGGTCTTTTTTTTTTTTAACTTTTTATTCAGGAAGCTTCAAACTCAACTTTGTATTAAGACATTAATGAGCAGAGTCAGAATACGCAGAACAATTTGTTATTTGAACCAACAAAATGCACTTAAGAATTTGAAGTTTGGGGCTGGGGATAAATTCAGTTGGCTGAGTGCTTGCACGCACTACATCCTGGGTTCAAACCCTAGGACTGCATAAAACCCAGTGAGTTGGCACATTCCTGCAATCCCAGCACTTGGGAGGCGGAGGTAGAAGAATCAGCATTTTGGGGCCGCCCTTAGCTACATAGAAAATTTGAAGCCAGTCTGGGCTGTGTGTTGTCCTTTCTCAAAACAAACATAAAAGCAAACAAAAAGAATTGGGAGTCTTATAGCTGCTGAGGTCCATAAGCAGACCGGCTTGCTTTTTACTTCAGATATTTTGGTTGAACGATATTTTGGCTGGTTGATGTGTGTGTGTGTGTGTGTGTGTGTGTGTGTGTGTGTGTGTGTGTGTCCCTTGTAATAAACCCCGAACTCCAGATCCTTACCTAAAATGGGTAATCTGATTTTCCAGCAGGACTCGGAGTCTCTCTTTGATTTCTTCGAAGCGTTCCTTTTCTTCAACAGTCACAGTCCCGATTCCATCGGGCCTGAAAGAAGACATGCTCAGAAGTGATGGGAACCTCACATGCTGACACCATTCAATCAAATTTCTACCAGGAGGAAGCTGTCCACTTCTGAAACAATGACGTCATGATTGATGTGACCACAGGAGAAGCCCTGCTGTGCAGGCTTCTAAAGGGGATAATCATTTGGGGTTATCATTCAGGAGTTATTTGCAGGCCTGTGGCTTATTTCTTGTGAAACAGTGAAATGCACAAAGAGGTGTTTTCAGGTTAAGCCTACATTGTCGTTCTTAAAAGATCCAAAGTAGTTGACATTGTTTTCTGCGTATGTAGAAATTCACGTACCCGTGTATGTGCATGTGTGCGTGGAGGCCAGAGGTCTAGGTTGGGTGTTTTCCTCAGTCACTGGTCACCTTGTTTTTTTCTGGAATGGTCTCTCATTGAACCTGGACCTGGCTGATGCAGCTGGGCCATCACAGGAAACTCTGATCTTCACTTTTCTAGTGGTAGGATTACAGGGTAAGGCTAATATATCTAGCTTCTGGAGGGATTGAACTCAGGTCCTCACACCTGCCTAGCAAACGCTCTAACAACTGAGTCATCTCTTCAGCCCTGAGAGTTATTTTAAACATTAGGAAAATTTTGAGATATAGTTCTGCTTTCTGGTTTCCCTTAAAAATTCAGAACGAATGTCATTAACTGCCTCTGCTTTAACTAGAGTGGACACTCAGCTGGCCATGTCTGTATTACCTGTCTCTCAGGCACTTGACGTTACGGCTTCTGAATTATGCACACCAATTTGCGTGAAAAACTGGTGCCATGTATCCATCTTCCTCAATATTAAGTGGTCTTAAATGGCTCAGCTTTAGTTTCCAGTAATAAGCTTAGAGAACTTGAAGCGTGCATGTATTCACTGAAGGATAAAGCAAGTATCTTCTGATCTGGGTGAACTAGTGTGGTAAGAAAAGAGACCCTGGAATGAATGAGTGAGTTCAGTTCAATCAGTTTTCTCACAGTTCTGTGGCTCCATTTTTTCCCTATTTCTTGTGGGCCACTCACAGTGGAAATATCAAGAAATGTTGCATATTCATAACCTGAATTTAACCAGACCAAATTAGACTCAGGAATAATCTGACCCATTCAAAGCCTTCAGCTTCCAGGGTCTTTAGTGACTTTTTTTGACTACTGGATGAGCCAGTTTGCAGATTGGTGTGTCACTATGGAACTACTATTGGAACAGTCCTTAGCTGGTAAATGTGAATCATCTTGAGACCAAACAAATGGTCGTATTTATAGGCCTTCTCAGAGATCCAGCAGAAGTTGGGAAAATCGTTTATACTACACCAGTCTGACTGCACAAAAGACTTGGCAACGGGAAGCAGTACACTTCCTGTCAGGGTTTAATCGGTCACCTTCTCCTCTCTTTTTAATAATAAAAGCGCTACATATGAAAAACTGAAAAAAATACTCTCCCAATTTACAAAATACCATCTCCAGATAAGATAATCCTATTCTGTTCCCTTGAACCTCTCCAAAACCATAGACAAAAAGATGGAACGTGGCAATATTAAGTATACTGTGAGATCTAAAGTTGTGCCCTTATTGTTAAAGTTTCTGGAAAGATCTCAGAGGTTCAATTAAAAAGTTTATTTAAAAAGAAGTGTTGGGATGGACAGATGGTTCTGGGATGAAGCCTCTGCCTTGCAAGCAGAAGGACCTGAGTTCGGATCCCAGATCCCATATAAAAAAACGCCTGGTGAAAACAGCGGTGGCCTGCACTTTTCAGCGCCTGGAAAGCCCCAGGGTGAAGCAGAAAGATGGTAAAAACAATCTAAGATGATCCCGAAGTCACACTTGGACCTGTACAGGCACACACAATGCCCTCAGATACACACACATACTCCCCCTTCCCCAATGAAACAACAACAAAAATGGAAATCAATTTAGAGTCCTTCATGAGAGAAAGAATAGAATATCCAAGGTGGTGGTGATGGTGCGGGAGGGGGACAATTGTTTTATATGAAATGTAGTTAAACTTCAGGGTAAACTCTCTGGCGACCTCAAAAATCTGCATAACACTGTGTCTCTTCTGTTTAAGTTCTAAATTCTGTTAGTTCATCTCAACATGCATTATTGTCATGAACAATGCTCAGATCTGATTGGGGGGGAAGAGAGATATTCAGACTACATCAATTTTAGTAGGTAGTTAACAGAGAAATATTAATTCTTTTCACCTTAATTTATTAGTTCATGGAGAGGCTTAGAGATCTGTCAA
This sequence comes from Typhlomys cinereus, assembly GCA_023101885.1. Lineage (NCBI taxonomy): Eukaryota > Metazoa > Chordata > Mammalia > Rodentia > Platacanthomyidae > Typhlomys > Typhlomys cinereus. Next base: position 525,529 of record JALPQD010000084.1, on the reverse strand, counting down.
AAACTTGGAAACTATTCAGCATGGACATCTTAGAGATGTCTGCGACCTTTAGTGATGGGTAGAGCTGGGCTTGGAACCCTGTGCCTTATGTATGCTTGGCCAGCACTCTACTACCAAGCTACATCTCTAACCTTCCCACCGGTGGCTTTAATTATGAGATAGAACTTTCTGTAAGTCAAACATTCATCCATTACCCAAGAACCCTTCTGAGAGTCAGCTTCTTCATTTTTATTTGGGAGGATAAAAACTGAATGCGTAGTCATATTTCCCCTTCTGGGCTAATTCTCATGCTAAGGGGGCATATCTGCAGATGTAAAAAATTGACTGAGAGGTCTGCCTTTTGCAATGCACATTTGTAATTAAGACAGGTAGCAGAGAGCAACTCTTGTTTCCAAGAATGGTATTCTGAATACTGCTAATCTCACTGTTGAAAACAAGTAAACAACTAAACACTTGCTGTTGCAGTTCACTTTAATTTGCTTCTTGATCACCTGTGTTAGTGTGAATAGCTTTATTTTAACATAGAGAAAACAAACTAACCTCATTAAGTCTGTAAAGCACTTGTACAGAGTTCACCTGCAAAATCAGGTGATAAAACAAGGCATGATTTTGACATCAAATGTAAATTTGTTTTTAATTGCCAGAATTGCTTTCAAACCTTCTAAGTAACTGGATGATGTTTCTGTAAACTTCAGGGGAGGCCCCCTGGGAACTTAATTTCTCAGAGACCACAGTCATCACCACGTTAGTTAAAAGTACAACTATTTGACTCCACAGAATTGTCTTTAAAAATTTGGTTCAGCGGGGCTGGAGAGGTGGCTCAGGGGTTAAGCCTCTGTCTTGCAGACAGAAGGTCCTGAGTTCGGTTCCCAGACCCCACGTATAGATGCTGGGTGGAAGTGGTAGTGGCCTGCGTTTCTGGTCCTGGTAGGGCGGAGCCTGTGAATCCAGAGGCAAAGTAAACAAGGAGGAGGTGGAGGCAGTCCATGGTGGTTCCCGAATCCGCCCATGGTTCTACACACACACGCATACACGCACAATTAAATAAATATTAAAACAAATGAAAAAAAATTTGGTTCAACATCAATTTCTTTTCCATAGACCTCCATGAGTTGTTGGGGATGGCTGCCCAGTGTAGAAAGACTTGTGAAAAGCTGCTCAATGGAGTACTGATTAGATGCTTCAGGGCGCACTACTTCCTAGAAAGGTAGCATATGCTCTCCAGCCTGCCCTTGACCAAGCACTGCTTAGTAGCCTGGTGAGAACTCAGACCACCCAGTCCCATTCAGAGGTCTTGGACTGGTAGGTCTTGAGGGCCCAAGGGTTGGAGGTGGGTCTGGAAATTTGGAAATGTGCACTTCTCAAAAGCTTCATGGTGATACCTATTCCAGAATCACATACTTATAAGATTACATAAAAGAGACACACTGTTCTAGGGGAAAAAAAGAAAGCAAAACCTTGGTGGAGGCTCTTCTAGTGGTTGAAGGATGAGTAAGCGTGTGTGTGTGTGTGTGTGTGTGTGTGTGTGTGTGTGTGTGTGTAGTCCAGATGTTGACGTCAGGTGTCTCCTCAATCACTCTTCATCTTTTGTGACTAGGTCTCTCACTGGACTCCAATCTGGCAAATTTGGCTATAGTGACTGGTCTGAGGCATCCTACTGTCTTCGACTCCCCAGTGCTGACCTGATTTTTTAAAATTTATTTATTTATTCAATTGTGCGTTTGTGCATGCATGTGCGCGCGTGTGTGTGTATGTGTGTGTGTGTGTGTGTGTGTGTGTGTGTGTGTGGAACCACGGACAAATTCGGGAACCACCATGGATGTCTCCACCTCCTCCTTGTTTACTCCGCCCCGGGATTCACAAGCTCCGCCTTACCAGGACCAGAAACGCAGGCCGCCCTGCTTCTGCCTGGCGTCTATACGTGGGGTCTAGGATCCGAACTCGGGACCTTCCGCCTGCAAGGCAGAGGCTTAACCCCTGAGCCACCTCTCCAGCCCCTGACCTGATTTTAATATTTAAAAAAATGGGTGCTGGGGATCAAACTTATTTCCTCACCCTTGTGTAGCAGGCACTTTTACCAACTCACCATTTTCCCCCACCCTTGAAGAATACATTTAATTCAGGGTTCCTATCTTCCCTAAGACTGGAATGATGTGGAACCAGAACTTACTGGAATCTCTTACTGAACTACTGAGCATTTACATGTTTCTATATCTCAGGCAAAGCTGGCTGCAAAATAAAAAATAATAGTAGAGTTGTATGGATGTCTCACAAACACCATGTGTATATGTTTGTTTTTCTAGAAATGTTGGTGGGGAGTTCTATAATTAAAACTAGCTCTGTGTCTTTTTCCTTTCTTATTACTCTTGTTTTAAACACCCAACGGGTCCAAAGAACAAGAGAGAGGAAGCACTTTGAGCTTTCAGCCACAAAGTTCCAACTGGGATGTGTCTTAACACAGAACACATGTCTAGGAGCCTGGATACCTCCTTTCTCATGCCTGACTGTGCACAACCAGCCTCATTGGGGTTGAGCTTCTTGGCATCTGTTGCCACTTCCTACCAGCCCCTGAGGTTGCGACAAGTAAGCAGAGGTACCTATTACCCCACTGGGAATGCTGAAGGGCTTCCTCAGGACAGCTCCTGTGTTGCACAGCTACCAGACAGCTCAGCTGGACTCCAAGGCTCAGCCACCTGGCCTTCTCTCCTAGAAGCGCAACACTGAGTGGGCCATGCAGAGCCAAGGAGCAGCGTGTAGAATGTGCTGATTTCAGTAGCCGAGTTGCAGGGTACTGTCCTCACACTGCAGGAGAACTGCAGGTCCCCGTGACAGCTTTTGGTCACTCTGATGCAGGGGAGTGTGGACTCCTCATGCACTTGGACAGCTTCCAGGTCAGTCATATGTGGTGCCAGAGATCTGTCTTGCTTCACATTCTTCCCTAGCTGCCTTGATTTATGCTTCCCGGCTTTTATCTGGGTTCTTGGCTCTAGAGTTAGCTGGTCACTCATGTGGTGGTCGCCTATCATCAGACATTCCCTCCGTCCCCATCACTATGGTTTACATAGAGACATGGATCATTTTGAGGAACTCGCGTTTGCACACACATATAGGCATATGCAGGCATCTGTAAGAACACACACGTGCAAGTGCAAGCACACACATACACAAGGAAAAACAGATCCTGGCATCTGGTTCCACCTAACTGCATACTGGCTAACACCTCACTTCTTGTATATCATGGTCCTGGGAACTTGAGACAATATGCGGGTCAAGCACTGTCATTTTTGGAGCTTTGCAAAAGACTGGAAGTTCTTCTACCTGCAGGCCATTGCCAGAGCCAGAAGTGGGTCTCAGGGACTACAGCAGACTATATCGCATGTGACATGGCCAGCATCTCTGGAATCCACTTTTCAAGTTTTCGGCAAACCATTTTCTCACTGTCCTTCACAAAGCTGACATTTCGGGCAGCATGATAGGAAAGATGTCATGTCGGCTGCTCTTCAAGTCCCTGTCACCCTGGTTAGCACCAGTTCTGTCATCTTCACTCTCCTCATGGGCCCCCATCTTGAGCTGTGTCACAAATAATAATACATCCATGGCTCCATCTCTCTTTCTCTTATTTTTTTCTATATCTTTTTTTCCCAAATTGCAGCTACCATAACCCAGCTACCCATCCTTTGAGTTACTGGTTATATAAACTGTTCTTCCTTTTCCCTAGTGTTTCTGAACTACAACTTATTATTAATGTTTATTATAGGATTAATTTAATGTGATGATGATGCAATTGGGCTTTTAGTGAAAAACACTTTTATACTTGAAATTTATATGTGAACAGTCTAGTCAAGTTCCTTATTTTGTATAAGGAATAAACCTCTCTGAGTAGTTAATTGTAGCTACTCACTCAGACAGAACCTAGATTTCTAGCATTTCTTTAGCATGGCTCTGCATATCTTGCTGAGATTGGGGCTAGTATGCCTCCTTTTGAAAAGATGCCTTTTGGAGAAGGTCAGGATGAAAACAAACTCTAACTAAACACAGGATGATTGATACCTTCTGATTCTGCATCTACTTGGTGATTAAATGCAGAATCCAGGTGTCGAGAGAAATGTATGAATTCAACAGAAAAGGAAATAGCGTCTGGTCCACCATTCTGCATACAACCAGCTTTCAGCCTGCAATCAGTACCAACAAGGGGTAAAACTCCAGCTGAAGAGGGAATATAATTCCATCTCCAAATGCAAATGTCCACATATGCTGGTGCAGGCACTGTAAACATGATATATTCTCTCTCTCCAAATGGATGCATGCCTGCAGACCGCATTATGGATCCATGAAAATGTCCTTAAACAAGCATGGTAACTGAATCCTACTTGCTACTAAATTGTTCCAGCCCAGAAACAAGAAAAGCTTAAGCGTTCCCTGCAATATTCCTTAAGTAGGACACTTACATCAAATATTCTTAACCTTTGACTTTTAACACACACACACAACACATACACACACACGCACGCATGCACACACGCACAGTGGTCTGGTGGTTCTTCATTCTTACAATTTTTTTTCCATGACACTCCTGAGTTTAGGCCAAGGGTGGAATATTTTCCTTTGTCTCTTTCAAGCAGTTAATAGCTAAACATAGAAGACAACACCGGAGCATTATCTGCTGCAAGGAGAGAAACATCACTGCTTGCGCCTCTGGAAGGTTCCTACAATCCCAGGTTAATTATAAATTATAATTAGGTCTCTCACATCCCATGGCTGCTGGTTCATTATGAAAGCCGGCCTCACCCTTCCCTCTCCTTTTCTTCTAGTCATGCCCTTTTCTAATTATGCCCCGACGCCCTGGGGCTCAGATACGCTGCTAAAACAAATATATCAAAGTGTTTGTTTCACAAAGGGTAAGGCAGGAAGCAAAAACAAGCCGTTTCTACACCGTAGCAAGCATGCATTATCGCTTCTCTTGGGGTCGGCTAATAGGGAATTTCAAAAAGAGGCTTGGAGAGAAGGTGAAATCAACTCGTGAGGTCTTTTATGCCTTGGTTGTAGTTTCTCCAAACATGTAGTAATGTCTCAACAACAGGAGAAGGTTCATTCACTTTAGCGTAAGGATGGGGTGGTTATGAAGGTTCCCTTACAAAATGGTCATCAAGAAAACAGATGCTGGGGCTGGAGAGGTGGCTCAGGGGTTAAGCCTCTGCCTTGCAAGCAGAAGATCCTGAGTTAGGAACCTAGACCCCAGATATAGATGCCAGGCGGAAGTGCGTTTCTGGTCCTGGTAGGGCGGAGCCTGTGAATCCTGGGCAGAGTAAACAAGGAGATGGAGGCGGTTCCTGAATTCGCCCGTGGTTCTACACACACACACACACACACACACACACACACACACACACACACACAATTGAATTAAAAAAAGAATAATAATAAAAAAAGAAAACAGATGCTATGGTGCTGTGGACTCAAGGGCATGAGTCAGGGTGGCTCAGGCTTGACGCCGGTACTCTATAAAGCAAGGACCCAAGAGATGATGAGAGAAGTAACAAGATTACAGGAAAGCATGCATTTTTCCAAGAAAAAAAAAACACTAGTTCTAAAAAATGGAACTTCATCGAGTCATTCCTTTGAGGAATAGAAGAAATGGATTTGTTCCTACACGAATATTAGAGAACCTTTAGATTTAACCTTGAACACCTTACATTAGAAATCTCAGTAGTCACACCAGTAAAACGTGACATTTTGGTTCACAACAATGCTGAAAATGTGTGGTAACTGAAAACATATATATTTTTGTGCCAGTGATTTCAGTGGCTACACAATGAGGACTTAGTGTTGGAATTTTAGATAAAAAATACATAGTACTCAATGGTTTACTGAGACCTACCAATGACATGGGGAATTATGCTTCACAAGCTTTAATGTCTGAGCTGGAAAATATTCCTTCAGGAAGACAGTCACATGGTTTAAATGAAGCAAACAAGTCAAGCATCTCTTCCCTTGGGTTTCTGGGTGCTTACTTTATTTTAAATTTGTTTGGAACTTCTCTCTCTCTCTCTCTCTCTCCTTCTCTCTCTCTCCCTGTCTCATATTCCCTATTAGGTGAAGCTGGTTGTTTAGAATTTAAGGATGTGCTTCACCCACATGCAAGGCCAATACCCACACAAAGCTAGAAAGCTACCCAGAGACATGTTCATGTTTGTGAATGCAATAATGCTGTGTATAACATGATCTCTAGAATGTGAGACCGCTGTTACAGCCCGTCTACACCTGCCTACTGTAGGCAGCACTTTATTAAGGACTCCAGAAGACAGAGCTTACTCTGCTATATAGTTCTAGATTTTTGTATTGGGGGAGAGTTAAAATGGACTACACAAAATGTTATTTGTGTGGGGAGGAGTATTTGTTATACCTATGGTAGTATGGAATAAAAAATATATATAATAACCTAGTACTAAGTAGGCATTAATAAAATCTTACAAAAAAGAAACCATCATGTGACATGAATTGGACATGAGACCAGGATACTGTGGGCTGGAGAGACAGCTTAGTGGGTTACGGTGCCTGCTTGAACATCTTGTAACATGAGTTTGATCCCCAGTAGCCCACATGTTGGAAAGAGAAAACTGACTTCCAAAAGTTGTCCTCTGATCTGCACCCATGTTCCTTCTCTCTCTCTCTCTCTCTCTTTCTCTCTGTCTCTCTCTCTCTCTCTCTCCTTCCCTTCTTCTCCCTCGAACAAATAAAATAGGAAAAAAAATAGTTTCTAAAAAGGGAACTGTGAATAAACTAGCTGTAGTGGTTAGGGTTAGAGGGTTAGTGGAAGAGATGATAGAAACTTCAACTATGGTGGGAGCGTTGAGGAGAGACAGAAATGGAGCTACCTGAGTGTGTCATGGAGCACAGAACTGATTTGTAGCACTCTGTGAGAGCAGGAGTAGGTGGGGCAGGGGCGTCCAGGATGGCTGCTCAGGTTCAGACTTGAGCAAGTAAGTGGCTGGAACCACTTCCTGGTTTAGGAATCCTAGTGGGTTAATGTAAGAGAAGAGGAAGTTCCTTGTGAATGTTTTGTCCTTTGTACTCTAACCCACATCACTTGTGGGCTTCAGGACGAGCAGTGGGGCTTGGCTTCAGATGGCTCTGCCCAACGAATCTCTGAATGCACTTTCTGAGACATTTCAGAATTCGTGCCCTCTTACATCTGTGTGAAAGCTCACTAATCTATGCAGCGTACTGAGGATCGGGGCGGTTGGCATTATGGATTTGTTAATTGCTGATACAATGTACTTTCTATGCAGGCCATATGTGAAGAGCAGCGCTGGCATTCAGGAAATGTTAAATAATAATGTAAATGAGAAGAATTTCCAATCCCAATAATAAAGGGTTCCAAGGAACACTGACGCAACGCGCAGTCACCGGAGCTGTCTGATTGCCTTGCCACTGTGGGACAGTGACCAAAGCGAGGCTGATCTAAATGTCATCATGAAAGAATACTAAAAATATTATGGTGAGAATTAAGCACTGTAACCTTAGGAGCTGATTTGAAAATGAGAAGATATAGCAATTTACATCTGTGGAGCCGGCGGTCGCCAAATGCAACCAGATGAACGAGCTCACATTTTTCTTTTCCTTCCCTCTCTCTTCTGAGAAAATGGGTTGTGTTTTAAAGAGTTGGCCCAAACGAATATTCTCTCAATCAACGAGTCCAAAAGTTTACTATATGCTAGAAATACTTGAGATTTTCCTTTTTATCATGATGCTCAGACTATCTCCTTATTAAACATTTTTGAACACTCATTTAACCACTACCAAATGATTTCGGGCTGCAAGTGGGAGTTCAGGTATCAACTATTTCATTTCTGTATCCTAAATTATTGAAATATACAGTAATCAAACAACCAAGGCTTTAGTTACATGTGATCTGAACATAGTCACTGGGGGTGGCGTGGAATATGGGGTGTTGAAAGTATAGATTCCTAGCCCCTCTAAGTTTTCCTGAGGTATATTATTTGAAAATGGGACCTAATACTTTGCATTTTTTTTAAACCAAAGTCTCCTATGTAATTCTTGTGCAGCCTAGATTGTGAGATCCATTGTTTTGATGGAAGAGCAGTGGTTGAACAGGTTACACCTTTAGGTGTACTGTGCATGTAACACAACAATAGCAACAACAATAACAATCCAAAGCAAAGGAACAGTTACATCTCCTGGGATTGAGTTACTGGCTGTTTAATAATATTCCTGTGGCTACTTGATGATAATAGCACAGCTGTTTGATTGAAAATGTCTCCAGACATTTTCTAAAGTCCTCTGGTGGGAAAACCACCCCTTCATTGCAAAGCATTATTTTTTAAAGAGATCAACATATCAATGGTCCTTTTTGCCCAGTGCTTGAAATTATAAGCAGCAAGCAACTTCCTGAAGAGCCTAATATGTTCGCTTTTGCATAGAATGTTTTGGTTCATAGTGATGCTTTTTTTTTTTTTTACAGAGATAAGGCTTAGAATTGAAGAAAATGTAGGAGGTATATAGTCATTGGCACCTGACTGACCACTAATAATTTCCAGTGGTGGCAAAGCTCTACCTTTGGAGCTGTTGAATTAATATAAGTTAAAATATATCTGCTGGCTCTGGTGATTAAACCTAGGGCCTTATACTCCAAGTAGGTGCCAAGTACTCCACTACTGAGCTATAGCACCTGCCTACCAATTCCTTTTCAGTCTGGGGTGAAGGCAATGTCTCCATATTTGAACAGTAATCATGCAGGCAAATGGGGTTGGAGATCCGATTCCTCTGTACAAAGGTGTTTGAAGAAGAGTCTCATCTTAGGTGGTCTAATAGACTCTGATTGTCTTCGAAAGGCTAAAGTTAATTGTTGGGCCATATTGATTTGAAACATCTTCAAACTCTAAATGGAGAACTCATTAATTCAGATGACTGCCATAGCATCTCATCTGGAAATGCTAGGGAAAAAAAATCAAATGGCATCTCATACCCTAGTAAGTTCTGATCCTGAGCAGACTGATCTTAGATCGTAGGGTTACAAGTACAAGCTGTGAGCTGAGAGCGTCCATGTTGGAATCCATGGCTCAGATTTTCTGAGTTGATACCAAGATTCAAGCATATGCTTGACCCTCAACCTCTCAGCAACATAAGAGAGAGAAAATAAGAGGAAATATCCAGTAGCATTTCATGTATCACTTAGTGTTTGGTAAGCGCTTGTTCAATAGGAATGACTGCTTATCTTTTCTTTGTTTTTATAAACATTTTTCTTCTGTATTTTTTATTTTATTTGGGTGTGTGTGTGTGTGTGTGTGTGTGTGTGTGTGTTTACAAGAGAGTACTTGAGTGTGCATGTTTGTGGAGGCCTGAGGGTGACTTCAGGAAACATCCTGGATTGCTCTACCTCTTCATTGCTTTGCTCTGGGTTTCCCAGGCTCCATCTTTTAGGGGTGGCATTGCAGGCTTCCACCATATCACATGGCATTTTCATATAGGATCTGAGATTTGAACTCAGGTCCTTTTTGCTTGAAAGTCAAAGGCTTTGACTACTAAGCCATTTACCCACTCTACTATTTATATTTTCATTGAACCTTATTTTTAAAATGCAATATTTCATTTTTCATCCTAACCCACTTAAGATAATCTTAGAGGCCTAAGGGCCATAATCATGATTTGATCTGCTCACTTTTCAGGTGAGAAAACTGAGGTATGGAAATGGGATATATTTGAATTCAGGAGGAACAGTCTTTCACACTCGGGCTACCAGAATCTAAGTATGCAATGCTGACATGGTACACTGAGGAGGATCTTTGGACTGAGCATGCCTAGGCTTCTTGCTTGAAGACACAGTTGTGCATTTTCATCACATATAATATGGATTCAAAAAAGGGAATCCTGGGAACTATATGATTTCTTCATTTAAAAAATTCAACACAAAGATCCTGAGACACACAAAAGCATCAAAGTACCCATCATGATCCCTTGGGAACATAGATCATGTTCCAGGAAGAGCTGCCTTATAACAGGAGCGAATTTGTTCTTTAATCAGATGCTGAGCATTCCAAAAGGCAGAACCTTGGACAGCAGCCACAGCTACTTCTTCAGACCATCCTTTGTGCACTTCGATCTCACAGCAAGTTACTACTTTCTTGCAGTTGTGTCCCCAGAGCAAAACCCAAACAAACTCCATCTATGCATCCTTATTTACTACTGAGAGGGAGATTGGGAATCACATGGAATTAAAGGTCTCTTTAACTTCCGTAATTATATCTGAATGTTCTGATTGACAGCTGACCACATTCTCTAGAAAGCAAAAGTCATATATTTCACTTGGTCTTTCTACCAGTGAAGTGCATACATCAGGGCTTAGAATATTCAGTGAACAAATTAATACTGGAGCATAAAGGATATGTGCTTGTCAATTTGTGTGTCCATGCCAATTTGAGACAAAGGGTAAGGAAGGAGCAGAAACACATAAGATAAATACTACAAACAAGTCAATGTGTTCTACAGCAGGGAAAGGGACCAATTTTTCAATTAAAAAATAGACCATTCCTAAAGATCATAGAAAAGAGGGAAGATCAATAAAATGTTAGAATGTCAATGTTGAAATGCCTTGAAGATGACCTCATTATATAAGTGACTCCACTAACAGCCATTTAGTTTACCATTCATTTAGTGATATGCGTTACTTTGTGGTAGTATAAATCATTCTTTGAGAGAGATTTCTATTAGTGGATTGTGGAAATAAGGGAAGATTTATTATAAAACAACATAGATACAATAAATGTGTAGAACTATTTGATGTATGTCCATTTCATTTGCTTTTTACACATGATTTTAAGATTATGAAGCCTTGGTTGCTTATTATGAATGGCTTGATAAGGTATCAGGCTCCTAAACTAGATACCCCTGAAAACCAAGCTGACTCATACTTCTATTTACATGCTGTTCAGTCTTTTCAATATGGACATGCTTTTAAAATCACCAAATACCTGACTCAAATCAAGTCCCAATACATCATATTTTTGCCCACTGCTGTTTTATGAAAAAGTGACTTTGGGAAACCCTTAAATGACATGACTTCAGGGATACACAAAGCTTGTTGTTGGTAAAGATGGAAGCGTCAGCATGGATACAGGTATGGAGAAAGGTCATAGGGGCTGAAAACAAGCTGCTACACCCAGAACTTCTTACCTTTTGGACTCTTGACTTGATGGGACTTTGCACTCTTTTCTTTTTTTGGATTCTTTTCTTGTGTCTTTTTTAGCCTCTGGTTCAGATGAGGACGGGGTTCTGCTCCTTTCAACGTCTGTATTTGGTAGCAGCCCACTGAGGTATGCATGCACTTGTTGACTTTTGAGAGGGGTGGTTGCGTGAGGCATGCACAGAGGGTGGCCAGTCATAGCAGAGCGGAGAGCACACATGCGTGCGCAAACAAAAAAGAAAGCAAAGGAAGGGTGCATCAAGAAGCAAGAGCAAATGCATTCAAACTAAAATAATAAGCAAAAAAGATGCAAACTTGCATAAGGAAAATCAGAACTGAAAAGAAAATAAGAAATCCAAAACTGTTTCCATGACAAGATGTATAAACCTAACTGTGAATCAAGTGGCAGTCTTACAATATGAAATCCAGACAATGTGTATCATAATTCATGATGATGTTTACCAGGGAGTTTACAAAAACACTTCATTATTTTATAACACTTTCTTATTCAGTAACATATGTAGAATGCTGTGTGACAACCCAGAGAATATAATACAACTTTCTCCCTCTCTCTCTCTTTAAAGAATTCAATCCAAGAGGCTGTACCAGACAGTCATGAAAGTGTACATATTTTGAAAAAGCAGAATTGTGCACTGATATAACCCAGGTATCAGAATTTTCATGAGTCTCTTTTGTGTGAATAAAAATGTCATGTGTTGGGCTACCAAACCTTCTAATAGGAGCTGCAGATAGCTTTGTTGCCTGTGAAAATATTCAACCCTACAATGCTATTGTTATCTACCTGTTAATGTTTAAATTGGAGTGAATAAAAAAAATCTATCAGTTCTGGAGAGAGAAAAAGCATATAATAGATCTCATCCTAGAGATAGTTCAGAGTTGTATGGCTTGCAAAATGCAGTGGGCTGACACAGCTCTGGCTTCAAAGAAAAGTGGTCTGGTCTGGATTCTCCCCCATGTGGATTTCCCCAGAGCAACACTTTGTTCATCAGAGGCTGGTTTTCCAAAGCCACCTAGCAGGCTTCTGGTATGCCTCCCCTGGCTGCTGACTGGGGCACTTCAGGATAACACAGACTTATCTTTATACTAATGGAAGGCTACATACGTTGGGATGGTAAGCTGGCTGTGGCAGCATGGAAATTTATTCCATGTCTTCAGAGCCAAATGGCAACGTTCTCAGATTATTTGCTGTTTTGAATTATTCAGAACACAGATCTTTTCCTCCAGGAGCTGGGGAAGGTCTAAAGAAATGGAATACTTAGTACAGACTTGGGAGACTTGACGTCCCGGTCTTGTCTATGAAATCAATAAAGAGAGGTGGGGGGGGAGGGTTGTTCAGCTGTGAGCGCTAAAGTTCTTCCCACCTCTGTGGTTGCATTCTAAGTGTGACTGGCATCTTCTTTGCCTTCCAGCCTCACCTATCTTGCTCCAGCTCTGGAAATGTGTTTGGCTTCCCTCTTCTGCAGGACAGTTGTACACGCTGTTCCCTTTGCCTGGAACCACGCGACTCCTACACATGCTCGGGTTTTCTTGACTGTAGCATTTTCTCGGGGAGGTACTCCCTGCCGTTCTGCCACTCCATCTGAGTCATGTTCCTGATTAAATCCTGCCTGAATTTTCACTCCTTTTTCCACAGAGCACCATCTTCAACATGCCTTCCCTGCTTTGGTATCAAGTTCTTATTCCACATGCCTGCTGATGCTAGCAATCACTCATTAAAAACTCCTGGGATGAATGAGGGCAAGAGCAAAGAGAAGCAGAGACTCTTGTCATGGTCCACATGTGACTGCCTTCTGTATGCTCACTTGTCTCTCTTGACCTTGTGAGAATCCTGCTTTCTCCACTTTACAAATGAGAAAACTGGGGCACAGGAGTTGGGTGGATAATTTTACCAGCCAGGGTCAGTGATAGTAAAGAGAAAAGCAGTGAATGACTAATGTTCAGGGTGGGTGACAGCTCTCCTAGAAATACCATCAGCTATTTCTTTACAGTTGCTTAAGGAGAAGAAACCACTTGTGTGCACGAAGGACAGCAAGGGATGGATGGTAAGTTGGAATGATCATGGGGCAGAGCAAGTAGCAAATCACAAATCACTTCCAGTTCTTCTTCGTCATCATCATCGTCATCATCATCACTATTATTATTTTTAAATCTACCTGCAGCCTCATGCTCACCTGTTCCCGTGGACATGGGATGCACAGAAGGCGAAGCTGTAATGAAGAAGGGTCGGGTCGATCATGGCGCCATTTTCTGCCCGTTCCAGCAAGTCTCTCAGGTAACAGAGATGCCGGTGACATCCTCGGACTCCATTCCGGGCACAGTACTCATCTAATACAAACACCTGGCCAGGACTGAACCAGCCCTGTGTGGGGAAATAAAGAAAAGACTTTCTTTTAAATACAGGTTGCCTTCTGGAGAGCTGCTAGAATCAGGAGTGAGCAGAGAAGGGAATTGAAAAACAGCCAGTACTGATTCTTACGATGGCGTAAGTGTCAGCCGTGGTGCTGAAACACCGCCATTTATGATCTGCCTTAATCATCTTAGCAGACCAATGAGAAGATACTTTCCCTTCCTAGGCAGATGGGAAAGTTGAGTTCAAGACTAACATGGAATTTCCTAATAAACAGTGGAACTGTGTACCACTGAAACGGCATGATTCCACAAAAAGCCACCCAGTCACACAGGGCTCCAACTCTGAAACACATATCTTAGAGGAAAACTGGGATGGGGGCAAAGTCTTCATCACTGGCAAGAAAAAGCGTAAGACAAATGCTTTATATTGGTAGATGCTCTATGCTTGACAAAGAACTTTGTATTGAACCCTCCAGCAGACCAGTGAGGAAGATGGGGAAATGTTCATCTTGGTTGTTTATACAGCAAAGCAGAAATCTGGGTTAAGGAGATCATATCATAATCCATACTAGACTGGAACCCGGTTCTATCTATTCCAGTCCTTCTCTGGAACATAATGGGATATTACAGCTGATATATATATATATCTCAGACGTTGTAGATCATTTGCTTTAAGAGAATTTTTCTTTAGGACAATTTAAAATGAAGGCAATAGCACAATCTTCCAGAAAGCAGAAAGAAGCTCTGTTTCCCAGTGATGGGTCAGACGTGATTCTCTGAAACAAGAGGCACTTCTTGTGCTCTGGTTTATATTTCTGGTTTTTTTTTTCTTCCTGGTAATTATTTGTTTTCTTGTATTTATTTGCTAGCTATGAGACCAGCCAAGCGCCGCTATAAAAGAGAATCCAGATGGAGTCTCTGATAAAGAAAAGATTCGGTGGCATGATGGGATAGAAACTACTACCTCGGTTACTCAGTGAGGAAATCAGGTCCTCAGAGAGGCCAAGTGACTTGGCATTGGAGGTTATATTGGGAAGTGTCTAAAATCAATCTGTGTCTTCTGATTTCAGTGTTCTCTGAAGCAAAAAATAATCCAGTTTAGGTAATAATACTTCGCCAGTTGGAAATTTGGGGCTCTTTTAAAAATAAACTTAGTTTTACGTTGAAGGTCTCCCCTGAGTCCTGTTCTGAATATTGCTGCTTCTTGGGACAGAAGGGGCAAAAGGAGACAGTGACTTGGAGTGCGGGGTGAGGGGGGAGCAGGGAAAGGTGGCAGAGTTCAGTAAAGGAGGCTTGTGCAACACTCTAATCATGTATTAGGGGGTCTAGGGAATCTTCGAACGACACCGTACAGCTCAGAATGCATCCAAGGAGACACGGCATCTTTCCTATTTCAAATGATAAGTTACAGCAGAGGGCGGGAGAGTAGTCGAGGCAGTGGGCTGCCCCTATAGGCAACTTCTTCGCCACTCCATCTGCTGCCCCAAATGCTAAATCTTAGAAACAACACTGCTGTGAAAGATTAAAATATATTTTCTACGACTCAGATGACACCAAGTCTTTTGTAGATGCCAAAATAGCTGCTTTGAAAAGAGTTGAAGAAATATCAATTAGGAACTGAGTCGAAGACACAGAAAAATTATGTATCTCTGCTGGTCGGTCTCCAAAACCAACTGAAAAAAAAAGATTGTAATAATGAAAAAATGTAATATATACTGACAGGAGATACCGTCCTTTAGATTTCTGTTATCTTCTCAAATTCTGGACTGATAATTAATTGATCCATGTATACAAACGGGGAAGGAAGCTACTCTATTTCATTCATAATCATTTTTGGATTTTGAACTATATTTTTAGATAAGCCTATCATGATCAATAGGAAATAAGCTTCAATATTTCATTTTTGGTTTAGCTTTTAGAGGGCATTTACTAATTCTCCTTCATGCAAATTCCAACGGGAAAATTCTTTTAAAAAAAATCTATGTGATAAAAAAAATCTAGCAAATATTCCATCTAAAAAACATTCCTGGAGGAATTATACATAAAAGGGGCAATTTACATTAGTGTGTATTCTGCCAACTTTGATACATGTAATTTATAAACAGATCATATTAGAAATGTAATTTGTAATCAGAGTATATTAAGAAATGCATTTGAGAAAAATTTAAAAATTGCTTTGCTGTGCAAGGTAAGCTTTTTTAATATCTCTTTTTTCTCTCTCTCCTTTTTTAAAAAGTTAAACATGGTATTCCTCTCCAATTTGGCAAAAGTCAGAGTTTTCCGATGAAGAGATTCAAAACCTGAGATAATCAATGTATCATTTATGAGCCATAGATTAATAAATTACTCCACAGAATCCCGTTTCTATTTTTAAGATTATTTTACCTACTTTAAAAAATATTTTGGCTGCTTGCACCAAAAAAAGAAAACTTAAAATAATTATTCAAAAAAGGGTTTATGCTAACCTCAGTCAATTATGAGATATTAATACTACACAAATACATTAAGTTCCCATTTAGAGTCAGGGTTAAGAATTTCTCTCTGAGCAGTCATTTCACCATTTTCCCTATCTTTCCTGTCTATAAACTGGGGTTAATATTCATCATTTAAGAAATGAAGTCATAATATACAGTTTACAGATGAACATGAACGGAGTCTTTTTTTTTTTCTTAAAGCTTTTGAACTTGATAGTTAAAACCCAGAAATGCATTTTCAAAAATTCAATTAGGATGTAACAGCAGTTCCTTGAATCAAACTCATTTGAATCTAGGTTTAAAATAGGATTTTAGGAAACAGTGGTAGTCCTGGTGGATAGCTGGAGTTCTAAATGTCTAACACACCATAAAAAATTCTCCCAAAGGGTAGAAAAAAAGGGCTCCGAATATTATGGAGGAAAAAAAAAGTACCTAAACAGACAGATTCAAGTCAATTTAGGATTAGAGAACATAAAGCTCATTAGCAGTTGCCTAGAACGTATGTTTTCATGAACTGAGATACCAGGTGTGGGACAGGGAGGGAAAAAGACTCTCATACTCAAAGACAATAAAGCAATTTTTATACGCCCAGCTTGATTTCCCCTCTAGGGAATATTTCTCCTGTAGCAGCTGATTAGAGAAGAAGCTCAGATATGGAGGAAGGGGAATTTGGATCTATCTCTTGTGAGTACTTCCTCCAACTCGGTCTTGATTCTCTACACTGGGGGAACTAGCAGAACGCAGAAAATCAGCAACTCGCTTACAATTGGTAAAGATTCTGCAACGTGGGAAAAGAATTTGGACATCAAGGTAGAAGAAGACAGAGTGTTTGAAAGAGACGATGTAAGTGCTGTTAGAGGAAAGAATATACTTGCCAGGCAAGAATAGGAGTCATTAAGTCTGTGATCCAAAGTCAGACGCTGTACCATCTCAAAGAGGGAGGCGTGGTCAAAGTTACAGGGGTTGGAAGAGATAAATTCATCCATGCCATGCTTTTGAGCTCTATCTGCGTCTGTTCATTTACACATGTAGAGAGAGACACAATTTAGAGAAACACATCACATTTTCTTTGACATTTCAAATACACAGGAATTCACTAGACTCTACAAACATTAGCTGTGTCCCCACTGCCTCCCACCGACATCCCCAAGATATTCTTTTGACCTCCCATTGTCAACTTGCATCACTTACTGGTAAATTTACTGCATTTAGGCAAAAAGATATTGGCATCAACGTGTTTACCAAAGGATCCAGTTCCAGTGTTCTCGTGCTGCTCTTTATGACTAAGCACAAGCCTGTAACTTCGCCTGCATTGCACCAGATACTGAAAGCAGATCGGATCTTTGCGGATCTTTGCAACCTAGTTAGCTTGTAGGTTTTTAATAGATTCTGCCATTCCAGCGGTTAGATCTACAGCGATTTCTCTATAATTATTGGAGTTGTCTGGAAAAAGGGTTTTGCTGATTTTTCAGCCCA
The DNA here is from genome assembly GCA_023101885.1 of Typhlomys cinereus. NCBI lineage: Eukaryota > Metazoa > Chordata > Mammalia > Rodentia > Platacanthomyidae > Typhlomys > Typhlomys cinereus. Next base: position 508,009 of record JALPQD010000084.1, on the reverse strand, counting down.
AAGTGACAATATATGTGTCCTCTCCTTCCAAGTCCCCATCGCCAATTTGGTGTCACAAGTTTGAGTTTCCCGCTTTCCAAAAATTAAAAATTAAAAAAAAGATTTTTGTTGAAGCCTAGCAAGTAAGTTAAATGGGAATTTAGTTTGTGACAGGCAAGGACGTTGTAATATAGAATTCTTCCTCCATTAGCAAAGCTTATGAAAGAGACAAACAGAATGTACTCTGTGAGGGCTATGATCTGCCATTTATTGTGAATTATTAGTCTCCATGTATTCACACTTTTCCTTACAGGGCGAAGGCTGTAGGCAAAACCTCCTAAGGGCTAACTAATTAATCTCAACATGTGTAACTAAAATACATTCTCCTCAGCTGGCAAAATAACTCAGAGAATTCAGCTCAGTGCCACCAAGCAAATCCTAAAAGCGTAGGCTTGGAGGTCTTCTTTATTATAAAGGGATGCTTGCTCTCCTGATATATAGCCTACGATGAAACAGAATTTCTAGTCAGATCAAGCAAGATTTGATTCATCTTTTCACATGCAATGTTTTACTATCAGGGCAAAGGGAAAACTGATTTCTGACTTGGGAGAGTGTTTGAATAATATTTTCATATGTGATCTCTGTCCCAGGAAGTTTTCTTTTTTAATTTCCTCCCATGCTTAGGGAATGGCCATGAGCTTGGTTTATGGTGGCAGAATGATTTCTTATGGATCCCGGCTACCATCTAAACCTAAACTCACAGCCTTTCAGCTCCATTCCCTCCTATTGTTGTATATTCACAGTCTTCTGGCATTCTGCAGAGAAACGGATGTTTGAACAAGATGTGTTGTTTATGCCCAAGACACACAAAAGCAAAGGTTTCCGGGAGGCAAGTTGAAGAATGTGTATTTTAACAATCAAGTCATTCCATTAAATTGATGCGATGAGGGCTCTCAAAAGTGACAGCACGTGTGCGGGAGTTCTATTCCAGAATCTGCAAAGATCGCCTTGCTGCGCTAGCTGCTCAGATTCCTCTTGGAAAAGTGCTTTGGATTGAGGTTGGTGTTTGACCTTGGAGCTTTATCTGGCTTTGGTAACTGGGCTTCTTTTGGACTCAGGGTTGTTATGATCAGGACTGTGAAAATCTGGCTGCTTCCAGGAAAGGAAATGTTGCCTGAGACATTCCAATTTGAGGTCTCCCTGGTATAAAGTCCCCTACACCAACTAGACAACCCTTGTTCGTCTCATCCCTCGAATCCCATCCTTGGACCTCCATCCTGTGAGTCCCAGGTCAACTCAACTCAAGAACTAGGTATGGGGTGTGCCTGAATTGCTCATCCTGTTACATTTTTATAAAAAGCCATATCCACCCCCTGCCTCCCAATTTTAACAGATAGATCAGGCAGTTGGCTAGCACCAGCTTCTTGTTCCTGGATTTCTCTGCAGAGACTGTGAGCTGACAAATTGGCCAGGTCTCACTTTGCCAGTTTGGCTCAGCTAGTTTATTGCTCTTCAATTATGACGATACAACTGGTCATTTAGCTTGGAAATAAGGGGGCTTTTCTGGGGGCTGGTTAGAATGTAGCATGGATCTCGACTGCTGAACATTGTTTTTATTTGTTTGAATCTGTTGAGCACTTTGCTGATGACCTGTTTTGCTTTGTTGGTTAATCAGGAAATGGTCCCTAAAGACAAGATGGCCTTCCAAGAAGGCCTGGACATGGACATATTCTCCATCCTTAATCTGTCACAGGGGCTCCTGAATATGGCTTCATGTGTTATTCTTTGCTAAGAGTGTGGCTAAAGAATGATTTCCTTGTGTTGTGAAACAGGCTTATATGAAAAGAATGGATAAAATCAGTCCCTTCTCTTTTTCCTGACAATAATCATGGAAATAAAACTTCCTATTCCCTCCCTTCTTCCTTTCTCTCTTCTTTCTTCTATTCCACACTTAGAATGACCCAGAACTGGAATTTAGTTGCATTGCGTGTGTGTGTGCGTGTGTGTGTGTGCGTGTGTGTGTGTGTGCACATGCGTGTGAGCACACACAAGCCAGAGATGGGTGTCAGGTATTTTCCTCGAGTGAACCCCAGGAATCTGCCCATCTTCACCTCCCCAGCACTAGGATTATAGTGTTTCACAGGGAGTTCTGAGGATCTGAACTCAAGTTCTCATGTGTGTGACAAGTACTTCACTACTAAGCCATGTCCTCAGCCCCTGACCTCCATTTTTAAAGTGCTGTCACACACGGGGGGGGGGTTTATCTCTGAATCTCATCTCCCTGTATGAAAAATGAGCTGATCTTTCTCTTCCGTTTTTTTGCCACGGACTGAAGTTATCCTTGTGATCCTTGTACTTCTCTGCATGGAACGGCACATTTCCAGCAAGTGAAACGAGCAGCCCTTGGATATTGGCATGTACAAAACTACTATTTATTTAGAATTAGGCTCATTATCTTAATTCTTCCAATAACTCAAGAGTACTTAGAAGGGCAGCTGGCTCCCCTGGCATCTCAAAGGGTTTCCCTGAACTTACATTCTGCAAAAGAAGGAGGGGTAAACTGGTAGTGACAGTTCAAGATGTCAACCTAAAATGTCTCAATTTTCAAGAGTAATTCTGATATTTTTGTCCTCTACTATCGCCAGTATCTAGCAGAGAATCTGGAACACAATTAGCACTTGGTACATACTTGTTAAAATAGCAAATTTGCTTCGTCGAAGTAAATAGACTCATGCTATCAGCAAGTATTTTTGATTTCTTAATTTTATGGGATATGGTTGCAACTAAATTCACAGTTTATTTGATGGCTAAGAAAGCAGGGAGTTAAATGGGAGAGTGGAGGTGGGGCTCACTACTGATCTGAGGCTGGCTCTGCCATTATTGGGTGTGTGGTATGGCATAGGCACTCAAGGTTTCTGAGACTTTATGATCTCATTTGTAAATTCAAGGCTACTGTTAAGGTTGCCGCTGGTAGACAATGAGAAGTACCTGGAAGGCACACAGTAAGCACTCAATACATGTTCACTAGGGGTAAACAGGCAGGATTCTCTGTGCTTGCAAAGCTAGTTTGGAGTTCGGCTGTTAGTGAGCTAAGGGTGTCTCTGCATTTATAGCTAGTTGCCCATCTTTTCTTGCTTCTTCATATCATTCTAGGAAATGGGGAAACCTTTCCAAATTTCTCCGCTTTAGAGTTCCGTTCTGCCCCATGTGCAGCCAACTCTTAGGTCTTGTCTGCTATGGCTCATTTGTGTTCCAGTATCTCTGTGGTCAGAACATCTGCACACAGCTGACTTCCTTGGAAGGTAAGCTGTCTCCTTGACTAACCCCTAGAGGAGCCGGGTCTTTCAGAGATGGTTATCAGACCAAATGAATGACTCCAACACCTCTGTCCCAGGCAACTCCCACATTGACTTTATTAAGGAGCCACACATGGGGATTCAGATGGCATCCTGCAAATCCAAAAGTAGGAACATGTGCTCTTAGGGGGAAAAAAAATCTCATAGAAGGAAACAGAACTCTAGGTGCAGGTGTCTTTGGATACCATTCAGATTGTCTGCCTGTGTCTCCATACATGTCTAGGACCATATGCATTACATATGTTGTCTATTTTAAAATAAAACACTGCAGTGGTCCAGCTGTTCCAAATTCTGTTTCAAAGAACTTGTGGGCGCTTCCCAAGCAACACCATACAGTCATCCGTGCACTGTCCCAGTCTGTTCTCCTACAGCGCTGAACAGGAAAATAAATGCTTTTTCAAAATCCCATCTCTCCCTGCACAAACAATTAGAATATGGGGGGATTAAAGAAGAACCAAGTTCCAATGATGACATTACCAGGGGAGAAAACAGCCTAGAGTAAAACAATGAGAGTCCATTCCCGAATGCAGGACACTGCTCACTTCCTTTGCCAATAGTTGGCATGTGTCAAGAGAACGAAAATGAACCTGAGCACAAGCTAATGCTCAGGTTCATTTTCATTCTCTTGATATACACATATATATATGTGTTATATATATATATATATATATTTATGAAATCTAGGATTGGTTACCTTTTAAGGACCAACTTAAACCTTTACCTTTTCCACATTTGGCCTTAGTTAGTAGTTTCCCAGTCCTGCCTCGTCTGCAAGGGGTTAGAATGTGCTGAAAGTGGGGTGTGCAGTGGCTTTGTAGGCTGAGTGGTTAGGGCATAATCCAACACACCTTTCAAACGACACTGAGAGGTGCACTTGGAGATTTCATTGAGTTAGACTGTTAAAGTTCACTCTTCAGGAGACTGACTTCAAGCTAAGCTTAGAAGAATAAAGCTACCATTGGCACCTGCATGACCTGGAGAACCTTAGAAGCTATCAAGGGTGTTCATGACACATAGGCAAACAGGGACAGCAGACTTATGACATCTATGTGTGCTTTCAAGCAGAAACTCAGCAAAAACCTTGATCCCAAGTTGATCTAGAAGCAATTTGGTATTAGAACGTAAGTACTGGGAAAACACTGTGGGATATCACTGTGCGGACTTGAAGATCTTCTTCAATCTCCTTCATTAAAATTCAGGTGAGTGGTTGCTAATAAATGACCTTCGCTCTCGTGTTGTTCTTTTATTGTCATGATATCGGGTTTCCTTTCATGCTTGATCTCCTTTTTCTTTTTTTAAACAACTGGAAAAATACATAATGGTTTTCATGATTTCCTATTTTTTTAATCTTCGTATATCTGTGTGTATATAACATGGGAGTGTATGCACACATATGCCATATTACATGTATGTAAAGGTCATCCAGAGGCACGGACTTTGTTTTTCATTGACCTCTTATCTTTATAGTAGACATACTAATGTGGCCTTTTATTCCAGGAAAAAAACCATATTTTTATATAGGTTTGTTATGTCTATCAATAAATGTACTCTGCTTGGATGAATAATATTATAACCTTTAGAGGCTTATTTATTGGAGTTTTCCCCTTCTATTTTCTAATAGCTCCAAGATTGAAACTAAAAGGCAGATATTATTTCATACTGGTACATTTTGGAAATTTCCATTTCCAAGAGGAAAACAAAAGACAATAATGAGGACAGTATTGTCAGCTCACTGCCTGAAAGGCTTCTTTTCTCTTGTGAAGTCCTTCTCTGATAAGCTAGAGGTAGCTGTTTTATTATTGAAATTTAGTCAGGGCTCTTGCTGTTCCTGATGAGTGCTACAGGCGAGAGAATAGCTAATGTAACTCTAAAGTCATCTGTGAATCCAAACTGCAAATTAAAAGGTGACTTCCATATCTTTCTTATGTGGAGAATGTGTGCGTGCCATATCTGCTTGACAGTGCAAGGGTGAATGTATGACTTGGACAATAACGAACAATGACAGGAGTCAGCCTCAGCAGAAGACATGAAATAAAGAAATGACAATGATTGATGGCAGCTGGCTGTTCACAGATTTTTCTAGAAGAGATTTTCTTGACACAGTCCAGTAGCCAGCAGATGCCAGGCCCTGCCTAAGCTGTGCCCTGTAAGAGACAAGTCCTCCTGCGCCTGCCACCCTGAAGCTCTTGGTAGATCACTTATGTGGGAAGCAACTTCATTTCTTCATGGTGCCATCCAGGAAACCAACCTCATGACTAAGAGAGGAGGGTATCTGTGGAAGCTAAGGGCCACAGGGTGTTTTACAGAAATCTTGAATTCTAAAACTATCATAGTAATGCATCAAAGAGGAAAAGCATGTAATATTTATTTCAATGCGAATTTTTAGAATTCTTAAGACAATTGCTTTGAGCAAAAATCACAACAGAGACTTTGCCAATGACCTTAAGCCAAATAAAGAAGTGATTTATAATTTTCCCTGTTGCAATTTTTATATTTTTCAACAAACTTGTCTGCTTATAAATGTTGCGTTCTTATTTAGTTATTTTTATGTCGCCTGTAATATGGGTAAAGACAAATTTTCTAAACTTGACTAATAATATATCCCACTATGAGTCATTAGGACATATAATACACGACAAGGGGATAATCTGTTAAATGTTTCTGGCATACTTGACAAAGAAATGAACTTTAATTTAATCTGCTCTGTTTAGATTTTATTACAGTGTATGGAAAAAATTGGGTCCCATTGTGGGACACTGTCCTTTTAAAAAGCCATTTACTTTTGCAATGAGAAGAAACACAATTTTCAGTGTGATTTGGTGGGGGGTCACACAAATCAAGTCCATACTGCATTAGTTCTTAGATATTGCATTCCTGCAATATAGCAACTGCAAGTTGACAATATATAGAAGATATAGCAAAAATCTTATGAGCTAAAACTCTAGAACGAAACTAAGGCGAATCAGTATTTTAAAATCTACTAGGAGGACAGCAATGCATTGTGCAAATACATGTAAATTTGTTCAGAATAGAATTTATTCAGTTTTCTATTCACCCAACTTTTCATTCTTTTTTAAAAAGTATAGCAAAAGGCTAAATTCCCTCTAAATTCACGTTCTATAGTAAGCTTTGGAAAATATTCATCAGACATTCAAAGGAAAGTAAGGTCAAATTAAGTATCTGCTTTGAGTGGTTGGGAAAAAAAAAGTCTGTCTGCTAGCCAGGTATATTTATGCAAAATAAAAGAAAAAGAAAGGGAGGGAAAGCAAATGAAAAGAAACAAACATAAAGAGTTGGGTAAAGGACTACTATTAAATGGTTGGGGGATGACATGGCCTGCTGCTTCTAGAAGAGCATTCAGAGTACTCGATTGCATATTTGCCTGCTCTCTTGACCAGATTGCCTCCCTACCCCTCATAGGAAGTTTTCTCTCAACACATTTTAGGTAGAAGGACTTTTCCTGTATGAATGAAGGAATTGTACATGCTGTTTAATAAGAAGTATATAAAGAAAGATTTTCCTAAAGTTTTAAGGTACCTCTTTTTTTTCTCTCTCTCTCACAGGTTCGCTTTTAGAAAAATGGATACGAATACAAATAAAGTTAGAGAAGTTATTGTTGTTATTGTCCTGGGGCATTGCAGAATGACAGTTGAGAGCAGAGGCCAAAGCTTTCCTGGCCATTGTAAGAATACCAAAGCATTTGTGAATAAAGTGCCTGGGTTTGATTCTGTCCCGAATTTGCCACTTTTCTATGTGGCAATTTTCAATGCTCTCCCTTGGAAATTAGTTCTCTCTTGGGTCTTATTTGGAAACACGCCCTTTAGCCATTGAATTCTTTAGTGCTCGGAATAATGCATTGACTTTGCTGATTGCACTTTGCAAATTCAAGTCTTGCTCAGTTAACATCCTTGGGTTTCTTACCCCATCTTTCTATGTGTCAGGGGTGACCATGGTAACCACACCACTGGTAGCTGACCATTCTAATCTTTGGACAGGGAGGGAGGAGAAACAACAACAACAACAACACATTATCGTATTAAAGTGCAAAATGGTCTGTTTTCAGGCATAAAGCAGTCAGGTAGCTGTGAATTCCATGAAACGATGGCATTGTTGGCCACTTCATTGCGACGTTAATTAATACTCTTGGAATGAAAAAAAAACATTAGGAGATGTTCATGGTTGGCTTCGCTCAGAGGTTCATTTGATGCCAATATGAAAGCCAAGGAGAGGAGGCAATTATGCACACATCACATGCATCCTAGCTTCAGGAAGGAAGCTTACATTTCAAACCTAAGGTCGGGAAAGTAACATGAAAAATTTTTACTACAAAGTCTAGACAGGAGGGAGATTTAAGAGGAGAGGGGAAGCACATTGCAGGTGTCAGATAATCTAGTCTGATTATCTGAGCTGTGCTAGCTATGGGGGAGCACTTACCCTTCAGTCCAGCTAGAAGTTAGCAGGGTAAGAAGGAACAAACCAGAATAACATAAAGACTAGCAACAAGGCTCAGGAAAGCAGACAGGAGTTCTAACCTAGCAACTAAAGTTCTTGGGTTTGAGCAAAGATCGAACAAGAAAACTTAAAACACAAACAAACAAACAAAAAATCCTCCCCCAAACCAACAGTAACAGAAGATCCCCCTAACTGCTAAAAACCATTTAAATGGCAGTAGAAATAGAACAATTCTCAGAAACATCCAGCTTTGGGGAGAAGGGATCTATGATGTGGTTAACAGTTGGTAGTTGAGAAATAGACATTAAATCGATTAGTTGGGAGCAAAGTATCAAATAATCAGGGACCAAATGAAAAGCTTAAAGTACCCTTTTCCACCCACTCCAGATGAGAATTGAGGTGCTGACCAGCGACAAGATGTCTTCCTTGAGTGGCCACTTGGTATAATGAATTGCGGCAACACTCACCCACAGTTTTGGATATTTCCAATGTGTGCAAAATTGGCCTTAAAATGGGAGAATTACAAATATTTGTTTGCAAACATTATGTAACTAGGTACCAGAGCTTAATTTTTTTTAAAAAAACTTAACTAAAAACCAAAAAAAATTAAATCAGTAACACACACACAAAATAACCAAACCAAACCAAACCGAACCAAAACAAAACCCCACAGAGGAACAAAAGATGTTAAAGGCTGATGGAACCCCCCCAAATCTTTGTAGAGGTACACAAAACTAATGAATAGCAGGATCTATTTTTTCCCAGATTTTTTAACAATTCTGTATAAATACTTCACTCCCCTCTTTCTTAGATGTGTCTTTTTATTTTGAAATTGTAATGAATAAATAAATAGGTACAAGCTACACCAGGAAGTCTGTTTTTCTGAATTTAGAAAGACCTAAATACACTCACAATTGCTCCCACGTTTTCTAAACTATAAAATATCCTGTTCTGAGGATTCCGTGGGACAGACAGCCACATAACAAGATTGGACTGTTTATTTTTCTCTATCCCTTTTCTACTCAGCTTTCTTTAGCCACGTAAATACCAACAGAGCAGTTACAAAGGTAAGTCATTGAAAAGCCATTACAATTATTCAATAGCAAGAATGACAAGCACTTTGAAGAAATACTCAGAAAAGGAATTCAATAAGATGTATGCAGAGTCAGAGTCAGCTATGTATTAATGACTCTTACCTTTTAGAAGTTAAAGAAACCTTTTTAAAATGCAATACTTGATACTTGATTTTTTTGTAACTTTTTTGGCTAGACAATCTGTGATTGAGTTCATTTTTGTGATACTATTGAAATATAATTAACTCAATGTAATTGAACAATCCAGGTGTGCTGTTTAGAAGTGCATTGTGATTGCTTTTTCATTCTTATTTCCTGAGACATAAGGCTGGTGCTGTAAATAAAGATGCATCAGGCAAAGTAGAGAAGTGTACCCCAAACATGATCTGATTTGAATACAAATCATGGTGAAAAGCCACCATCCTTCAGCAGGTTCCACTAGAAATTATGAACCCCCCCCAAACTTCTTTTTTGTGTATAATTGCCTTGCACAATGACCTTGTGATATCATAGGATGGAATGTTCCTGGTTATTTTCTTTCTTTTTTAAAAAAAATTTTATTTGTGTGCGTGTCTATGTGATTCAGAGGGCACTATGTGTGTCTATGGAGGCCTAAGGCTGACTTTGGAAATCACTTTGGATTGTGCTCCCTCTTCTTTGCTTTGTTCTGGAGATTTCCAAGCTCCACCTTCTAGGGTAGGAAGTGCAGGCTGTCCCCATTTCTGCCTGGCATTTTTTATGTGTGTTCTGGGATCTGAACTCAGAACCTCCTGCTTTTGAAGCAGAGGTTAAACCCTTGAGCCATCTCTCCAGCCCTTCTTGGCTCCCTTTTCTGATCTTTCTTGTTGAGTTTCTTTCCCTTTAAATACAAATGCTGGGTGTGGGAGGACAGCAGCCCATTGGGCTAGTGAAATCCTGATTGGTTTCTTCTACTGGCTTCTAACTTTCAGGATTAGAAGGACCCTGTGGTACTGTGGTTGCTATTTTCAGCCCCGAATATGCCTTGCAGTAGCATCTGGCTCTTTGCTAATGGACGCAGCCTTGGTTGAAGCTGGGGTAAAGGACTGGCATTAGTCACCCTGTGACTGTACATGGCTGTGCAGACGGGCACCTGCACTATGCAGAATGTGTCATTCTCGTGTGTTGTCAGTGAGAAAAGGGCCTCCTGTGTAGTGAGCAGTGGGCATGGCTGGTGGAGGTAGCCTTGGTCTTACACAGCCAGTAGGTATGGAGAGACCTTGTACTATCTGAAGTGTCTCAAAAGCCAGGCAGGTTGCTTCACGTTCTCACTCAGCTTAGCATGTGGATTCTATGTCGCTCATGTTCTCACTCCGTTTAGCATGTGGATTCTATGGTACAGAGTTTTTAGGGATGTCTTTATCCCTCAATTCTACTCTTTAGGCTGAATGACTCATGTGACATGTGTCCAGCTATTGTGCATTCAGAAGGACTCTGCTGATTTCCCAATGAGCTGTATTTCAGTTCTAGGACTATATAGGTCCTACCACACAGGGAACATCTCTCTCTCTCTTTGTCTCTGTCTCTCTGTCTCTCTCTGTCTCTGTCTGTCTCTTTCTCTGTCTCTCTCTCTCGCTCACTGAAGGGGAGGGCACTAGGGTTGAATCCAAGGACCTGTGCATGCTGTAAGCATATGCTTATCACTAAGTCACGCCCTTCTCCCTCTTCATTTCCTGTTACAGCTGGACATTTTTGCTTTTCTCTATATTTATGAAGAGATACTAGAACTAATCCCAAACCATGCAGTAATTTCTTAATCTGGGTGGATGATAAAATAGAGACAGGAGATGCAAAATGAAATGATTTCAGGAGGAAAGGAGATTATTTGGAAACAGAATTTCCCAAATATCACCTCAGAAATATCTTTTATGAGATTGATTTGGATGGTGATTATAATAAGAACCTTTTTCTCAAACAAAGATAATTTCATTTAAGTTAGGTAGGAGGGGAGGGGATGATATGTTGTGTCTAGATGTGTTAACAAGAGGCTATCAAGGGGCCTTACTTAGAGATATTAAGTATTGGATTGTCTTATATTAACCAAAAGCTTAAAGTAAGGACCTGATGGGAGAGGGGATTCAGTCATGTAGGGGGGCTGCCCCTTTCTCCCTAGTTCTTACTTCAACACCCTTTTCGTTCTTTCATGATTTTGTGTGTGGAAAGTTACCGTGTGTGTGTGTGTGTGTGAGTGTGTGTGTGTGTGTGTGTGTGTGTGTATTTACAAGTTTCTACCAAAGAATGCATTTTCCTTTAAGAAATCAACAGTGCTGGATAGGAAGTCCTAGGACTACCCAGAGAATGAAATTTTCCTTTCTAGAAGAGCTGTGTTTACCAGCAAGGTAGAAGAACACAGTTTTGCCAGAGCTGTGAAATTCATCAAAAAGGTCATTCACCTGTAAAGCATTCCCCACATGTTTAAAAGCAGCGGAAGAGCACAGTAGGGAAGGGCAGGCAGCTTCTCTTGTGGCCACACTGTGCTTGCTTTCTCTTCTGGTGAGGTATTTGTGTCTTCTCTATCTGCAGGGCCAGCTTCTTAGCACTTGGACCTAAACTCTGGGAATGCTTAATCACACTGTTTGTTTAATGTCCTATTGATGCATCAATCACCCCTACATGGTGGCCACCTTGGCATCTGTCAGTACATAAAACTGTCTGGTGTTTTTGGATTTGTGGGCAATCTAGATAACCCCTGAGATACAGATTCTTCAGATCAGGGACCTCTAGTGACTTCTTAGTACATCTCCTCCCTAGATAGACCCTCAGTAACCTACACTGAGGGAGAGGGTCCCTCGCTAGAGTAAGGGATCCCATGACAGTTACTAGAATGGTCTCACACCTGAGTTCTCCCCACATGACTTGATAGGGAAAGGAAAAGGTCTTCTTGCATTGCAATGGACCACTTCATTTCATCTTTTAAAAAATAAGTGTCTCTAAACAACTGTGGGCTGTTGCCTTAGCCTGGGTGTTGGAAGGACTGGGAGGAGATAAATGTTGTCTTATGGTGCATAAAGACATGGCGAGGGGCAAGAAATAAACAGGTATAGAGGGAAGAGAGAAACTGCATCTGAACTAGGGCTGTTTAAGGAGACGATTTCATTTTTGGGTTCTCTGATATTTCGGCTTACAATGAGATTTTTAGGCACCATGTTTCCCCCCTTGCCGCATGTGATAATGTCATCATTTATTTTTAAATGATTCTAAATTGCAGATTTCAGTTTATTTCAAATCGATCCTATTTTTAGATTACTTTTAATAGGAGGAAACGAAGCCATGATATACATAATCTACTGTATTTGAGGGACTCAAACAAACACATGTTTTTGCTACAAATTCCAAACTCTCCACACAGCTAAGAGAAGAGACTGTAAGACATGCTTCCTTTGGTCGGTCCTTGGGGGAGAACATCAAGTATTGCACTTTAAAGTCACTGTCATCTAACGAGCTTGTCCCCAACACAATTTTATAGGTATTACATATAAAAGCAAGTAGTTTTTCTCATTCAACTTTGTAAGATTTACTTTACAGAGTTATTTTGTTCTGTAAGAAATGGCATGTTTACTTACAAAATTGTGAGATGGGGGCATCCAGCTGAGGCACATTCCCCCCTTTGGCGTTGAGTTTCTGGACTTGGGTGGGAGGCACAGGCTTATGTGACTGCCCAGTGGCCCGATACATGGCTTGGACCCACAGGATACGATCTTGCTCATCGTCACTTGCAAATATCACCGTGTCTCCTTCCTTGACTGCGTTGAAGAAGGCTCGGCCACCCTCCAAACCTGTAAGGAGAGGCAAGAGCGTTTCTGAGCAGCGTTGTGGCATGCTCAGCAGAGCTCAGCCTTTTGCAGGCAGTTTCTATGGTATTTCTCCAGCCGGAGGAGAGGAGAAGTGATTTACCTGACTCTGGGATGGGGCTGTCTGAAACCTGCTTGGCCAATGTGTGGGCTGAGTGTTAAGGAGACATTTTCAGGCTGGCTCGTGTCTCTGCCTTTGTTCTGCTGAGATGATCATGTCAAGCGCTGCTGAAGGCTCACCACACACCTGCCTAGAAATGTGTGTCCTTCCCTCATCTTGAGAAACGAAGTCATCCTCACCATCATCACTACAAGTACCTCTCTCCCTTCGGCAGATCCTCAGTTGCTCTTCTCTTTGTAATGAAAGTATATTTCTACTGAAGCTTCTCAATTGCTAGTACACGCAGGGCACCCCCTGGGCATTTTGATAAAATGCAACATCTGATTCATGGGGTCTGCCACGATGTCTGAGATCTTGGGCTTCGAAAAAGCTCTACCACGAGGCTGGAGAGATTGCTTAGAGGTTAAATCTCTGCCTTCGAAAGCAGAAGGTCCTGAGTTTGGAGCCCAGATCCCACGTTAAAAACACCAGGCAGAAATGGTGGCAGTCTGTACTTCCTGTTCTGGAAGGCAGAGTCTGGGAAACTCCAGAGCAAAGCATATAGGAGGTCGAAGCAATCCAAGGTGATTCCTGAAGTCATCCTTGGGTATATATAGTGCCTCTTGATACATACACACACACACACACACACACACACACACACACACACACACACACACACACACAAAGAGATAATACAAAATAAGAAAGCTCTAAGACGATGCTGATACAACTGATCTAAGGACCACCTTCCAATGGCATAGATCTCCCTCAGATGGACTTAAGGCTCCTCCAATTAGATTGCTGTCTGTCTAAAACTTTCTGATCAAGACCACTGATAACCTTTGCTGTATCCAATGTTCAGTGTAGGGTCCAAATTTCACTTGCTGCATGGCTCTATCAGAAACAGTTAACAGCCCCTTTTTATTGACACGAGTTCTGTACATGGCTTCCAACTTCCACTCTATCTCTGGGTTTGCTGACTGTTCTTCTTCTTCAAGGTTAGCATTTAGAGCCAGGCAGGAAGAAGCATCTCTTTGCACCTAGGCCCAATCTAGTTTGTGTCCACCAAGATATTCCAAAAACCTGTGTTTTCTGTTGAGTTGGAGTTCACTAGCCAGAAGAAAAGCTGCTATCAGACAAGGTCTTCTGATCATGACAAGGAATACTGGACCCAAGAACTCCCTGCAGCAATATCCACTTCTACTACAATACTACAATCCACACAATAGTTGACCTATTACCATTTTACAGTGGACAAGGGAAGATCTCAAGAAATACTATGCCTCTCTGAGAGACTATTAAAGGCTAAAGCCAGACAGAAGAACGGAAGCTTCTTTCCTCACTAAGTCATCTATGTCCCAGCAAGTATTCAGACATTTGCCAGCACAGGTATCTCAGATGAAACTCAGTTTATTGTATGTGTTCATGAAAGTGTCAAAGAGTAAAAAAAAAAAAAAATAGAAAAGCTTTAGGTTTTCATTGGATATCCATCAGAGTTAAGACCCCAGAGGGTGTGATGTGGCAGTGCACTGGGGACTGTTCCCTTACAATGGCTAGGGGTTAGCGGTGATCAACGGTTGCCTCTGTATGTGGAGGAGATGGAGGCCATGCAGCATCAGGATAGTTTTAAGAGAGGCTTTCTCGTGGTTCTGGGAGGACAGTCTATCCAATCTTGTATGGAAAGTATAAAGTATGTACTTGGTAAGGATGATACATGTTAGCAAGCTGGAGAACCCGATGAGCCTAATGAATGTCACAGCAAGAAAGAAAGTTCTAGAAGAAAGGAAAAGAACTTCGAAGGGGTGTTTTCTGTCTGAAGAAATGGGTTACCAGGAGTCTGAGAAAATGAGTTACAAGGAGTGAAGAGGAAGGGTGTGTCAGGAGACTCTCCATGTGTAGTCCCATGATGACCTTGAGCATACACTGCCTTGCCACGCCAGTGAACACCAGGTTAGGCATCGCCACGGAAAAGGCACTTCCCACTCGCCCATGTCACCAGTTTTCCCAGGTCTGCTGCTGGGCATGAGGACAGGGACCATGTTTCTCGAGTGCTGGTCAGAAAAAGCACTCAGGGGTGACATTTCGGAATGGAGATAAAAAGGCATTCTCTCAGAAGCCCTCTGATGCTAGTGCTACTAGCCCCATTTTACAAATGAGGAAACTGAGTCATGGGGAGGCCAAAACATACCCTCCGGATACAAAGCTGATCCATAAGGACAAAACAGGACTCCTAAGTTTGGTTGTCTGGCTCCAGAGTGGATAAATTTAACTACTGTGTGTTAAGAGACCAAAGACATACAGATGAGACCAAGACGGAAGCAGAGAGAAACACAGTTCTAAGAAACTGGGAAGGAAGAGAGCCAAACGAATACAGGCACGTGCTCGAAGGGGCCACAGCAGCAGTTCCTGGGGGCTGGCTCTGTGAAATGTCACATGTGCCACTGCATTGGTCCCACATAGAGATGCAGCTTCTCAGAAAGGTACTGACCTATGGAGACCAGGAAGGTGCATTTGAGAACACAGTGGGTGGACCAGGCAAGGGAACGCCGGCCAGATCTCTGGGGGGAGCGAGGGATTGCTTTCCAACAGTCTGCATGGCTGCCATAGACTATTTAGAGTATCACAAGACATCCTTATGAGTGGTCCAAGATCAATTTAACTATGTAGCACATTGTGCCGGGGAATTATTCTGAATGACTATACTCTTATTTGAAGACTTCCTTGCTTAGGAAACTGAGAGAGCATCACATATGCTTCAAACCAAGGCCAGAGAGAGGGAAAGTGAAACATTTTCATGTGCGGTTTCAAAGGATGAGGTCCTAAGTAAAACTTATATATAGTTGTTTACCAATTTTTCACATTATACTGCAAGGAACCCAAACAAGCAGATTATTTAGCATACATGCTTGTATCTTGGTGGTCGCCTTAATCTCAAGCAGGTCTTAGAATAAGGACATTCAGTAGCATCCTTATGGTAGAGAACAAGAGGCTCAAGTTCACCAATGACTTCATTAACAACCTAGATAAAACCAAGAGGAAAGGAGGAAAGAGATAGGCCCATACATTTTCTTGAATAGACAGGCTCATCTGTTGGGTGAACCCTCTTATCTCTGAAGACACTGACTAGACTGCTTACTTACCTCTCCTTAGATAAAGTTGACGGACTGCCTTGTACACCAAAAACCCTGCTAGAACGTATGGTTAGGATTGAGGTGTGATTTTAAATAAGCACTTATTTAATAAATTCTGAGTGAGGAGCTGGGGCTGCAGCTCACTGGCTGAGTGTTTGCTTAGTATATACAAAGCCCCCAGGATCCCCTAAAAAAATCTGAGCTAGCCTTTGTTTTGGACATTTTCAATCAAGTACTACCTGGGAAACTAATAGGATGTAGCACAAAGAAAGTCATAGAGAAACAGTTGCTTGGTTATCCCAAGAGCACAATGCACTTTCTTTCTCATGAAGAAAGTTATAAACACTATTGTCATGGGACACAGGACTTCCTTCCTGCGCTTGCCATCCCACCATGGGAACTCAGTTTTCGTCTGTGAATTCTGCTATCGTGTGACACAAGTGCCAAAGGGTGAGCTTGGGTTTAGGACCCAGAGTTCAGTTCTACCACCGGATGGTCGGCCATCTCTCCAATCTCTGTTTCTTCATTTGCAAAATGAAGCAGATGATGCCTCAGGTCCCGTTCATTGGGTGGGATCCTGTGGCAGGACCAGGGAGACTACACCGAGGGAAAGGAGTGGGGGCTGGATTTAAAAGGGATCATTGTGCGACGGTGACACTGGATTCCCTTCTCATACTGGTCCCCTAGTCTCCCAGAGAGAAGAAGCCTTATGCAAGACTGAACCTATTTCTTTGAAAGAGTCTAATGACTTGAGAGAAAAAAATCAAATCCTCACAGCATGGCCCAATGGCTGGCTTCTTAATATAGAACCCCATCCTTCCAAGAAGATGCTGTTAGGAATGGCTCATTTCAGAGTTTAGGCTTTATTCATTATGAAGGTTTCCAGGCAGAACATTGAATTCAGACCTTATGCGGTCAGTTGTGTATGATGTCCTGGCAGGATGCAGTTATCAATGGAAGCTGGACAGAGTTAGATTGTCCAGAATTTCCCAGGGCTGGAATCCCAAGGGGGTTGATGTTCCTATGCGGGCACGGGCCAAGGCTTTCCCTGTGACACCTTTTCAGGTTAATAACCCTATCTTTTCTCAAACTCTATTTTTCTTTTCCATGTATTTGGTTGCATGTGGAAGAGCAATATGGGAGTAGAAAAAAAGGTTTTGGGCCAAATAATGCAGTATGGTTGGAAATGCCTCCCTTGTGCAGATTTGGCATAAAAATAAACTTCTCTGGGAGAGGGCTGTTGGTGCTTGTTCATTAATATGCTGAGATGATTTCGCACCCCCCCCCACTTTGAAGGTTCTTTGAGACTGGTTTCTATTCAGCTTTTTTTTTTTTTTTTTTTTTTTTTTTTGTGAAAAAGATAAAATGGGTAAGGGAAGAAATGCGAGGGGGTAGGATGTAGAACTTTTGCAATGCAGAACTTAGGAGAAATACTATCACATATATGGTTTTCTTAGTGACATAAATCTAGGCGCTTTGATATCTCTGAGGGAAGAGTGGCGTCTTCTTCAGACCACAGGAGTAGAGGGGCATTTTCTTGGGTATTGTCTGCTCACCTACGGAGCTGTCCAATTCCAGCCAGGGAATGAATATACATGTATAAAGGCAACTTCACTAGGTTACTGAGACATTGTATTTGCTAAACTGTCACATCAGTGGCTCAAAAAAAAAAAAAAAGGCACACACTAGGGCTGGAGAGGTAATGCACTTCAATCAGTAAAGTGCTGGCCAGATAACATATAAGCATGAGGACTTGTGTTTAGATCCCTAGCACCAATGTAAAAACCCAGGCACAGTGGCACCCAGAAACCGGGAAGAAGAAATAGGAGACTTCCAGGGGCTGGCTGGCTGGCTAGTTTAGCCAATTGGCAAGTGACAGGTTCAGCAAGAGAACCTACTTCAAAAAGTAACGTGGAGATATAGTTGAAGACAAATGGCATTTACCTCTGACTTTCACCTCTGACCTTCACATGCATGTAGTATATATAACCCCTCATATACAACACACACACACATACACAAATAATGCACACCAACAACTCCACATTAATGCAGTCCCTGGCACGCACAGAATTGTTTTCAGGAAGTACTTTTGAGTGCTGTGTGGCAGAACACATACTTACTGTGGTCCCAGGTACATGAAAACAAAAACACAAACTTTCTTTCTGGCTCTCAGTCTGAGAGGTTTTGATGTAAGTGCTCACTGCTTTGCCCAGAGCAAGTGTCCAGCAAATCTAAGTAGGAATGAGAATCGTATGGGGTCGCGGCCTGGGGATGAGTGGGTACCTGGCTGGGGGTCAGTGTAGTCCACAGTGTAGCCGTCCAGTTGGAGGAGTTCCTGGGGTTCCGCTTTCTTCTCGCGATAGCTGCACATGGCGAATGTATACTGGCTGACCTAAAGGAAGGAAAAACAGGCTGTAAGGCTGCTCCCACCCAGCTCATTTCCCCCTCCCTGCCCTTCCCCATTACCTAGGTCCTCTGCTCTAAGGCCCTGAAGTCAATGACTAGGTTCAAGTCAAGTTGCGCTCCCTCCTGACTGTGTGAATGAGTGAGTTGCTTAACCACTCCAGTCCTCTTATGATCTCTAGACTGGGTAGAACATATGCCATAGGTGCATCATGAGGCTGGGGTGGGTTCACTGTGGAATGCAGTTACAAATGGTCCCTGGGACTTAGTAAGCACCCAGGAAAGGTCAATTATCATCTTTTTGGGTTTTGCATGTGTTCATATGTGCAGAGGATAACCTTGTTCATCTTTCCTAAACAGATGTATACTTTTTTTTGAGTCTCTCATTGACTTATAACTTGCGGACTGGGCTATCTTGGCTGGGTGGCAAGCCCTAGGGATCCTCCCGTGCCCACCTCCTTAGTGCTGGGATTACAAGCCTATATCGCTATTCCCGGTCTTTTCACCTGGATTCTGGGATTTGAACTCAGGTTTTCATGCTTTCACAGCAAACATTTTTACTGATAGAACTCTCTTTGTAGCTTTTTATTTTTTTTTAAGAGGTGTCCTTATGTAGTTCAGTTTGGCCTCAAACTCCAGGTCCTTCCTCCTGAATGATGATAGGTTTGTACCATCACAGCCTGCTATTGCTGCTTTATAATGACTGGTTAGATACAGACAATTGGCTTTTTTTTTGTGGCATGAAGCTTGATGAATGGAAGCAATTTTATGTGCGTTACCTAAAATGATCCAGGCCTAGTTGAGAATGACACCTTGGTAGACACAAGGCGAGGCTTTTGTTCAGAAGTTAGGGAGTAAACATTCATTTTCTCGTATCTGTTTAAAAAACAATGCATTACCAGGCAGAGGGGAGATGGCTCAGAGTGGGTCAAGTGCTTGCCACGCAAATGTGAGGACCTCCAGGGTCTTTGGGCTCCCTGAACTCACACACACCCAGATGCTGTAGTGCTCATTTATAATACCAGCGGCCCCACAGTGAGGCAGGAGGCGTTGGGAGGCTTAAGGATCAACTAACCAGCTGTGCATAGTAGTGAACAAGGGAACCTGTCTCAAACAAGGTGGACAGTGAAGACTGACACCCCACGTTGTCCTCTGACTTCCACAAATGTGCTTGCACACATCAGTACATGTATGCATGTATACACACACACACACACAGAGAGAGAGAGAGAGAGAGAGAGAGAGAGAGAGAGAGAGAGAGAAAGCATTGCATTTTTTGAGACTTAGTCTCAGCACAAGCTGCCCCTTTTGTTTTTGCTCCCATCCCCTCTTCTCTTACTAAAGGGTGCTTTCAGATGCTGGGAAAAGTCTCCACTCCATCTAAAACAAGTGTAGTGACATGCTGTCACAAGCAATGAGGGCTTGAGCTAGGTGCTGGCCACAGTGGGGCAGCCCCAGCCCCCATGGCACGGTCTGCCTCGCTTCACTAGCATCGCCATCCGCCCCAGGGCAGGGTGACCCTCCAGGCTGCAGGTCTGCCTTCAGGATCCTGTCGTCACTGTGTATCTAGACCTGGTGTAAATGCTCTGACGCGCCTGTCTGCAGGGAGCCTACGGCCAAGTGGCTTTTCTTCAGCTGCAGGCCAAGCTCACAGACACATTTATCATCATCTGTGATGTCAAATGTCTTGCTGAAGGACTGCCACGTCCCTCACCTCTCTATTCCTTTTATTAAAAAAGACATTTTCTAAGCCGGCTTTGAACACAGCCAGGGACAATTTTAGCCTCCTCTATGGTGAGACGGGGTCTTTTTAGTGGCAGTAAAAGACTGGAGCTTCCCAGGGTCCCAAGCATCTGCGCTGTCCTGAGTCCTGAAGGTCCCTGAGAAAAAAGAACGGTATCCACAGAACGCTCTGAGGTTGCCTTGTGTGTTGCTGCCCTCTGTTGGTACTTTGGGAGAACTGTACAAGCCGGGTTGGGTTTCTGAAGAATGAATGCACAGGTTTAACAGAACCTGCTTTCCACATCCCCTGAAGAAACCAGGCCAGGTCACAGAGAGGTTTTGATAAAGGAACATGGGCCAAGTAAAAAATCCAGCGACATGCCCAGCTCCTGAAACAGAGGGGTGGGGCTTCCCTCCTCAACTCTACCAACTGTTGCTTCCTTCAGCCTTCAAGTTCTCCTTAGCGGTTTACCTGGATCTTGTTGAGTCGTCACGGAGATTACCATGACACAGGTAGTAATCATCGAGGCATGCAGGCAAGTCGTCTCCACGTGTTTGACACTGATAGTCCCCCACTGTGCAGTTCATTAGGTGTACCTGCTTTCTAGATTACCACTCCTCTGAGCCTAGGTTCCTGAAGACACGCAGCTTGGCTTTATTTTGTCTTCACAGGCAAGGCCTGCCAATTGCCATTTGCTCATTGAGTCTGACCCCTGGGAGAGGTATGAACCATCCAATCAAGTGTCCAACATCACCATGTACATGTCTCTCCAAGCATAGCACTAAGTCCTTCTAACCTACAACTGCTTCTAACCTGCAACAACAAATATCCCAAGATTTCCCTTCCTGGGTGAGTGCTGGCGACCACAGCCACTGCTAGAACTGTGAGGTGTCTTATACTCCCATATTCCTTCCAGCAACAGGAGAGATTGTGTTTGTCAATGTGACTTGCTCAAACTCACTTGGGATCAGAAAAATAACCACAACAGAAAGGTGTGTTACTGCAAGATACGGACATCTACTATGCCTAGGGGCTGTGTGATCTTTTCCTTTCGGGATTTAGGGGCTAGCTTCCTGCTGCGGTGGTCTGCTGCTGCCCTCTTCTGGCGCTACTGAAGACATGCAGGCAGACTGGGGCAGGCGACTTTGTTTTTAAAAAAAAGTTCATTAAGAGCACTTTAGGAAATGAGTAAGCAGACTCTCTTTGGAATACTTCTAATCATTGCAAGTTTGGAGAGAACTCTTCATTTTCCAGAGTGCTCGAAAGTTGTGGGGGAAGTGGCAAACGTTTGGGAACTTTTAGAGCATCCACAACATTTTACTTCCTTGGAAACTACCCCAAGAAGCACTCATTCCATTTCTCTGTCACAGGAAGTTCTTTTTAACTATATGATTCTTTTACTTTTGCAGGTTGTTGGCCTGAACTTGTGTTCTCACACATGTCAGGCAAGTGTACTAACACTGATCCATACTCCCAGCCCTAAATTTATGTGGCTGAAAAGTTAAGGAGCTTGGTGAATGCTGGGGCAGAAACACTGGCAGAGTCTAGGAAGTGTGTTGAAGCCAAGAGGCTTAGCTGTAACACAGGGAGCTGAGAGCTACCGGGAGTCGGTGACCAGAAGCCCCTTGCCTATGTCCTGAGTGCTTTCTACAGCTGGGGGATCGTCAGTGCACTTGACTCTTGATGGGCTGGTGGCTGGAGACTTTAGAGGAAAGCCATCGAGTTTTCTTTGAAAGGTGCTGGATGAGTTTGGCTCATTTCCAGCCACCTGCTTAAAGGTGAAAGAAGTTTCTTTCCTGAGTACCTGTAGGCAACTGTATAAGTATAGGGGAGAGGTGGAGAAACTTACAATTCACTTACATAAGGTCAGTGGAGTTGGAATCACATTTGGGATGACTGGAGTGTATGCATTCTCGCTCTCTCTCTCTCTCTCTCTCTCTCACACACACACACATACACACACACACAAATGCTTGTATGTGTATATGTGTGTGTGTGCACGTAAGAAGCTTGTAGCCCAGTGGTAGGATACAGTGTTTTCTTTTGCTTGGTTCAGAACCTGCATTTGATTTCTAGCTCTGACAAACCAAAAAATAAGAACAAAACCAAGCCAAAACCAACAGAACACTGTGGTGCACATGCCTGTAATCACAGCACTCTGTAGGTAGAGGGAGAGAGATCACAAGTTCAAGGCCAGCCTGAACTGTACATGGGAAGATCCTGTCTCAAAAAGCCAACCAACCAACAATGAAGGGAGAAAAATTGGAAAACAAGCTTGACTTCTTTTTTTGTCATTTGTAGCCAGAATAGACTATAAGTGCTCTTTAATGTAAATGTGGGGAAACATTCACGCTCAATTATAAACCACTCAACTGCTTACATGTTTTAAAATTCATTTTTGTGGTTAACTTATTTAAATTTTGTATTCTCAGTACGATATTAAAATTCTGCTGTATTCCAAGTCATTTTAAGTTAGGCAACATTATTATCTCTTTCAGATTTAGTATCTTTTCTAAAAGCTGGACTAGTCGGAGATTTTAGTCATATTGTCTGTAGGAAGTCAGAAAAGAGGATGGGAGTTTGGGTGCCACATTGTTTCATGAAATGCAAAATGAATGAGCTCTAGAACAATCTATATGCATAAATGTCTTTGGGCACCAGACCCATCTAAGTGCTAAGAGTTATGTAAGGCATATGTAGTCTGAAGGCCTGCTTGGCGCACGCTTCCAATATGCTGGGGTTATACTTGTTCTCCACCATACCAGTTTAGAACATGTAGGGTAGAACCAGGTCTTCTTGCATGCTATATAACCGAGATACATACATTCCTAGCTCCAAGACAAATGATCTGCTAGGCAGTGTTTCTCCAAGGGAGATGCACAAATATCTCCTGGGAATCTTATTCTTTTTGAACTCTGCCCTTTTAGAATTTGGGTTGTCCCTGAAACAAAGGATTAGAGCACCGAAACAGTTGATTGGATCCTAATGACATGGTCGACCTTCCTCAGCATTTCTATCACACCCTGTGGGTTTAGTTGTAGCTGCCACCTAGTCCTTCCAAGGAGATGTATCCTTAGCAGCTGAGTCAAGAACTTAGGAGGACTCATCCTCAATGCATGGTAGTGTGTCCAGACCAATTACATGATGATCAATGATACTATTGACTGCAATGTGGCCAAATCATGGGCAAAGACACCACAGAGCTCCACCTGCTGGTCAGAACTCCCCACCTGTGTGTAGGTGTGACTGCAAACCGACTTGTGGCACAGTCGAGGTAGAGTCTCATGTCTCTTGGTGTGTATTCTCTCTTTCCTTAGGATTCTCAAGCAATTTTCTTTGCCTTATATTGAATGTGTTAACACCATTATGTTGGAAATGATGTGTCTTCAACTCAGTGTAAAATATGCTCTGCGGACCGGGGAGATGTGAGCTAAGCAGCTTCTGTCATGTGCTTCTATTACCATGAGGCTCTTGCTTCACTTTGGCCCTATAGTGACGGGCTGCACAGACCCTGTACGGCAACCTCTCAGACCAAGGGCCTCAAGAAATCTTCCTTTCCAGTATCTTCTCTCAGAGTATTTGGTGACATTGATGAGAAATCTAAGAGATTCAATGTCCTTTCTGTTCCGCTGTGCTCAGACTGTCTTCCTCTGAGCTCTGGTCAGGCCATCGAGGGGACCGAGGACATGTTTACATTTAGAGGAGCATGCTTCTCTCCTCAGCCCCCTCAGCCTTCCTGAAATCCCACCAGGGAAGGTTTCCTGGCTCTGCTTTTCCATCTTAGTTTTCAGCAAAGGGTCTGGATAAAAGTCATCTGTCAGCATTCATGGCGTTGGGAACCCAGGGTTGTCATGGGCTGACATCCTGGTTTACTTTTTGCTTTTTTTTTTTTTTTTTGTAATAACATGGGACCTGCTTCTTCTGATATCCAAAATGCTGCCTTTGAACTTCTTTATTATAGTTATGGTTTTCTCCTTATCATTCTGATAAAGTGCCTAGTAGGATCAATTAAACGGGGGAAAAGTTTGCTAAGATGGGAATGATCTGATTTAGATGCAAGTGGAAGGATGAAGGTTGTCACTGAACCTCCAGGGCTCCTTAAAGGTAACCTGCCTTGTGCCCCACTCCATACGTACACACACACACACACACACACACACACACACACGCATGCACACACACACCCCTGTGCAACAGGCCTGGTGGTGTGTTGAGCTGCACCCTTGAGGTCTGTCTGGAAAAGCTGCAGAACCCTAGGGGGCCCGTGGCCTTTTGTATGTCTCAGAAGTGAGCACAGCAGCTCGTTGTTTCACTACCATGCAATTCTCATCTCCTCTTAGAGCAATGCTGTGTGGCTGTGTGTGAAGGTCCCAAAACATCTGTGTTCCAGTCACACATCCTAAAAAAGTCATTCTCTCCTTTTTAGTTCAGTTCGTATCACACAGACACAACTTTGCTGACATCTTTAGCACATTTCCTCCTGTTTTGTTTTTTTTTTAAGCGTTTCCTCCCCTAAAGTCTTTTTAGAAGAGACAACTACTTATGTGGGTTTATGTTTGTGGGTATGTGCATATGTGTGGAGGCCAGAGGTTGACTTCTGATGTCTCATTTTTTGAGGCTGGGCCTATCGCTGAACCTGGAATTCACAGACTCTGCTAGGCTTTAGGGTGCTCAGAAAGCTGGGTGCTAAGAAGGTTCCAGAGATCCTCCTGTCTCTACCTCCCAAGGACTAGCATTATAGATACATAGTGCTCTTGGGTTTTTTAAAATTTATTTATTATTTATTCAATTGTGTGTGTGTGTCTGTGCACGTGTGTGTATGTATGTGTGTGTATATATGTGTGTGTATGTATGTGTGTGCGTATATAGAATCACGGGTGAATTCGGGAACCACCATGGACCACTTCCATCTTCTCCTTGTTCACTCTGCCCTACCAGGACCAGAAACACAGGCCACCTCTGCTTCCACCCTGCGTCTATACGTGGGGTCTAGGATCCGAACTCAGGACCTTCTGCCTGCAAGGCAGAGGCTTAACCCCTGAGCCACCTCTGCAACCCCCTTGGCTTTTTCTTTTTTTAAACATTGGCTCAGGGGCTGGAACTCAGGTCTTCAAACTTATAGGGGAAATGCTTTACTGAATAAGCATCTCCCTAGCTAGAGATCAGCTACTTCTAACTAGTTGGTCATTTCAGAGATCAGCAAAGGAAATTTATGTGTCTAACAGAGCATTCTGGCTACTCTCTAACCATATGATCTCTCCTTTGTGGGTAAGATCCAGGCATTGCTCTCTCTTCATCTGTCTTCCAGCAAATTCCTGGAAATCTATTTGGAACTGGCTAGAGAATGTGTGTGGGTATGGTGGGAGCAAGAAGGAAGAACCAGAGATGAACAGAAGCTGAACTGGTCCTGAAGCAGCCCACAGGCTCCACGGGGAGGCCAACCACGCAGCCAAGGGCGTCTATGAGAAGCTGTTGTGCGAAGCAGCGGCAAATGCTGAAGGACGAGAATCGCCCACAGTTCAGCGCGGCCTCCTCTGTTGTGCCTTGTTACCCCACTTTTCTTGTGCTCTCTCTAGCTTGGGCACCGGCCCAGTGTCCATTTCTCCTTCTTGTAAGAGCCCAGTCGGACTGTCTGTCTATGTGCGACCTTGGATCCTGTTGA
This sequence comes from Typhlomys cinereus, assembly GCA_023101885.1. Lineage (NCBI taxonomy): Eukaryota > Metazoa > Chordata > Mammalia > Rodentia > Platacanthomyidae > Typhlomys > Typhlomys cinereus. Next base: position 482,315 of record JALPQD010000084.1, on the reverse strand, counting down.
AGGTTGGGTGTGTGACCTAAGCTGCGTCAGTTCACTTCTCTCTCTGAATTTTGACCCTCACACATAAGGACATAAAACGATCTCTGCCAATACACCTGTTGACCACACTGGTGATGCCTGGTTTTCTGGCAGTGTGTTGAACCCACTCTGTCTTTAAGAAGCACTAGCTGGGCTGGAGAGATGGCTCAGGGATTAAGACTCTGTACTGAAAGCAGAAGGTCCTGAGTTTGGATCCTACGTTCCACATAAAAATGCCGGATGGAAGCAGCAGTAGCCTGTACTTCCAGCCCTGGTAGGCAGAGCCTAGGAAATCCCAGAGCAAAGCACGAAGGAGATAGAAGCAATCTAGGATGAGTCCTGAAGTCACCCTTGGTCCTACACACACACACACACACACACACACACACACACTAACTAAATATATAAATAAAGAGTTCAAATTCTAAAATCTTTAAAGAAAAAAGCATGAGCCATTGAGCCTTTTCAAAAATCTTGTGAACCTCCTGCAGAAAAAGGAATTATGCAATTTTCCTTTTATCTTTTCCTGTTTCACACACCAACTCTCCTTGTCCCCTTTCCTTCCTTTCTCTTGATAAGCTAGCGTCCATTGCTGCTGTTCATATGCAAAGATCCCTAATATCTTTTTGGAAGGAAGAGTCCTTATTGTCCCTCTGTCCTCTCAGAATGCTCTGCACAAAGCACGTCCTCTGTAAATGCCGGTCAGTTGAATGTCTGCAGAAAGGGATCTCAGAACAAAATGCCTTCCATTCTGTAGTTTTGGGGTTTGGGGCTGTTTTGTTTTTGTTATTGTTGTTTGTGTGTGTGTGTGTGTGTGTGTGTGTGTGTGTGTGTGTGTGCATTATCCTAAAATGTTCCTTTTGGTTAATTTACTTTCAGTCACAAAAAGTGCTTCTTGCTCACAGCCAGAGGACTGAATGCTCCATGTGGGCAGCATGGAGACTTGGGTGGGTCTCTCCAGGTGTCTAGTCCTGGAGTCTCAATGTTCCCAGTGTTCTTTCATTTAAAACTAAGAGGGAGCCGCTGGTCCAGCAAGATTCCAGAATGAGCAGTGCCCTCCAAGTGCCAGGCACGAAGCTCAACAAGAAGAGTCACTTGACTACAGATGGACTGGCTTTGTGCCTTTATTGAAACAGCACAGACTAGTGTAAATGATCAGGTGTGCGCTGCAAGGAGAATGAGATGTGTCTTAGTTTATTTCCCTGTTGTGATGAAATACACCAGCTAAAGCAATGCAGGGGGGAAACCGACATCCTGGCCTCAGGGCAGGGAAATTAGGCAACAGAAGCATTAAGCTGCTGGTCACCCCCCATCTGCAGTGAGGAAGCAGAGAGGGATGAAGGCTTGTGCTCCTTCTCTCTTTTATATATAAGTACATGTACCAGGGAATGGTGCCTCCCACAGGTAAGGTCAATTTTCTTATGTCCATTAACTTAATTCACATAATCCCATGCTCAGGTTAAATAATCCCTTCCAGGTGTGCCTGAAGCTGATCTCCTCATTGATTCTGGAGCCTGCTGAGTTGACAAGGAATGCTCAGCATCTCAGGGGTAATGGTACATTCTTTGTAACAAACAAAACAGCAACGAAAAACAACCTATACGCAAAATAGGCATGTCGCCATAAAAGGGGGGAGAAAAGGCTTTTGTGGAAGAACAATTTTTTTGAAGCACTCGAGAGTCAAGATATTATTTATGCATTACCCACGTATCATCAATATCAGCGGTATATCTCTGTCTGAACTGACACCTGTGTATACCCAGGTGTTCTTTGCAGTGTTGTTAGTAACTGACAAAACTGAGGACATCTGGAAACCCATTAACAAAGGGAAAATTCTACAGGAATGGGAGCCGGAGCTCTCTGTGTGACTCCACATAAAAATCACTGAGTGAAAAACACTTGTGCTTTGTGCACTCTGGGTGTGGTGCTTCTGTTAAAAAGCAGTCACTCATCCTGTCGTTCTTTAACACCGATGGCTCTTAAGGTTGACGTTAGAGCTAAAAGGCGAGTTACCTGCACCAGCACAAAAAATCTCTTCTTCCATCTCTTCCAGACATTCTTACCGATGGCCCACAAGTACCTGAGGGAAAGAGAAAGAGCAAGTGCATTAATATCATGGAGATGCACCACATATCCTGCGTGACCAGGAAGGAAGCCTGACACGTGAACCCTATACCAAGAGCCGGTGGGCTCTGGATAGAGCTGGGGGCCCAGCCACGAGGAGCAGGTAAGAGTCACATCTACATATAGAGGAAACAGGGCCCATCAACAGCCTTGATATCAGATCCTGGGCCGACTCCATACCTGGAAGTTGGTATTCTGTGGTTCACTGTATATGTCAAAAGTCTCTCGGGTGGGGAACTCCTGAATGACTGTATGCAAACCAGAAATTCATTCAGAATCTTACACCTTCAACTCCTCCATCTCTTGTCATAATTCTCCCGGAGAACCCTTGTTTTCCTTCCTGCAATTTCTGCAGATGCAGGAATGTGTGGCAACGTGGGCTACTCTCCCTTCCCCCTTATCCAAATGCTCTTCTGCGGACAGAAAGTAATTTTTCTACAGAAAAATGAAATACCAGGAAGAGCTAGAAATCACCAAGACATCGCGCAGAGCACTTCAGAGGCTGTAAGGTCAGTATTACAAGCTCCTGTTGGAAGAATCTATTGACCATGTGACTTATCATGTCCTGGACGGGCCTTGACTAACGAATGGAAGCTGGAGGTTTCAGACTCTACTGAGCCAAGGGAGAAGCGATCAGGTGATATTCAAATGCAGTCATGTTCTTAAAGTTCCTGAATGAAAGTCGACCGGATGACCGCCAACCCCATGTGTCTCCTAGAAGCACAGAGAGTTTCTGCTTTGGAACATAAAGAAGGCACCTGAGTACAGTTGGAGGTTCTTTTTCAGACCTCAAGCCAGAATCCCTGGGGTCATCGTGGGCCCTTCTGTTTCTGCTAGCCCACTGCTCGGTCAGCAAGCGACCTTAGGGCCTTACATTCTTTAACGACCCCTATGTCCTGCGCAGTCTCTGCACATCTCATCCCACAGTTTGGTCCTTGCTTACTCTGCTCCTTCCATGGGACCCGAGGAGAAACCTCTTGATCGTTCCTATACGGCTTCAGACACATAGAGGATTTGCCCTCGATTCCACACCATGACATAGAACTACCAAATATAAATCCTGCAGTCTCTTTCCCTCCCGAAACTCTGTCAGTGGGTTCCCTCCACTAGTTCACAAGGGGAAAAACCCCAAACTCTGACCTCCTGTCTCTTACTTTCAAGAGTTGGCCCTCATCTACTTGATTTTTATTTTCAACTGTAATAGGTAATCAATGTGCCTGGAAGAGAAATTCTATAATGTAGGCTTGATATACTAATTATCTAGAATCCAGACTACATAGTAGATAACTTGTCTGTGCTTGTGTGTATGTGTTTATCATTAAAATGAGCTTATGTGCTGCCTATTGTATGAAGATGGTTGGGGCAATCTTAACACAGAGTGGCAAAGTCCAGCATCTTTTCCTGGCCTGAAAACATTCTTCACTGCCCATCTCTACTTCCTTCAGGGCCCTGCACAGCCTGGGAAACTGTGCACAGTCCGTCAGTTAAAGCGCAGATTCCTTATACATTAAAAAAAAAAAAAAAACAAAAAAACTCTTACTCATTTCCACCAGTTCCTGGCCTTTTCATATTTATTGTTGTTCTTAGACTGCTGGCTTCTTGTGAGAAGGAACCCCAATCCTTCTAAATTCTTGGTACTTTGTTTTAATTTCTGAATTCATCTCTCAATCTCTCTCTCTCTCTCTCTCTCTCTCTCTGCGTGTTGCAATAGGCCCTTACATAGCCCATGTTAGCCTCAAACCAGTTGGATGACAGGATCATCTCATCATCCTGCCCCTACTTGCCAAGTATTGTGATTGCAGGTATCAACACCACACCTAGCTCCTGCTGCTTACTGATGTGTGCAAGTGTTTGACAGCTATTGATACATTTTAACTGATCTTGAGTTCCATGTGTCTGAAAAACCAGAGCAATCTTTATCAGTGCTTTTGGTAAGATTTTAAAATATTGCAGAAAACATAAAAGTCCATAGCCAACTAAGTATTTTGTACTTTCCTTCCAAAATATCTCCTTCTCTGTCCCCTCTTCATTGCTACTTCCCAATCAAACCACTGTCATTCCACCTGCTCCACTACAATGTATCTTCCTTCTGCTCTCTCTACTCTGAGATCTCTGCTCCAGCCACTGACTGACTTCTAAAAGGACAAGATCATAAATATTTTCATTCTACTTAATGGGGAAGGGTCTTAGGCAGGAGTTCCTACTTAAGATGCCCACACTGACCACTGGTGGAGAAGGTGCTGCATGCAGGTGAAACTGTCAAGAGAGAAAATGGGGAAGAGATGGCGGCAATGACGGATAGAGCAAGAATAAGGTGGGGGTGGGGTAGGGGTGTGCAGCCGGATGGCTGGGAAGCCCAAGTGTCCTGTTTTGCTGAGCAGGCAACTAAGTCAGCAAGGCGATTGCATAGACTGCCTAGCTGTTTTACCCAATGTTTTTTAAAAATCTTGTTGAAATGATGTATTAATATATTCATGGCAGAAACAGACATGAAAGGGAGGCTTAGCCAGGCTCAGTTAAGAACCTGGTCTTTCAGTTCTTGTTTCACCAATTACTCTCAGAATTGAGGCAGGAGGCTTCAGTTCTTGGTGCTTTAAGAAACAAGGGCAGTGATGGTGACGAGTCGGTGAGATCAGCCCAGGAAGTGTAAGCATGAGTCACAGCATGAATTGGATGCACTAGTAGGGGAGGTGGCTGAATGGTAGAGTGATTGCCAATAGGTGTCACATCCTAGATTCCATATCCATTATCACACACACACACACACACACACACACACACACACACACACATAAATGCACACTAGATGTCATCCTTGCTATAAAACATCCCTGTGCACAAAGAAAATAGTGTTACTACAACAACCACTAGTATTACCATCTTTGAACTGATATACACAGCATATTGAAGGAAATAAAAGACATACGTGTCTAATGGTCAAAAAACAGGGTCAAGGTTTTCTTACCCTTTCCATGAAATCTGACACCTCTAAACTATTTTTCCTTTGCAGCCACAAAACAACACACATAGTAACCCATGTAACAAATGGAATTACAAGTTTGAAAGATGGGGACTTAAGCAGAAAGAAGCACACAAGGTCACCTTGCTTTGTTAAGCTCTGCTCCATACAGGTACTTATCATGAATTTATTCTACGTCTCAAGAAGGTTCAGTACTCTGGATCTGGCCCCAAATCACATGGACTTGAGCAACCATTGACAGAATGGTCGACTTATCCTTTAGTTTTTCTCATCTATGCAATGAGGACATTTCCCCACAATTTCGTAGTATTTTTACAATATGTTAATAATGGTGGTCACTATTTCAAGGGCTGCAAGAATTGAATGATATACAGAAGCCAATGCATAGCATAAAGAGGATGTCCTTGACCTCATTATTATATGATCAATCTTATTTCACAATGGAGTTGGAGGAAGTTACTTTAGTAAGACTCCACAGCTGGCAAGTGACACAGACAGTACTCATAGCCATCCTTCTCTGAAATAGCTCTGCACCATGCTCTTCCTCCTTCCTGTTTAGGTGCAGTAAAGAATAAGAACAGAAGAGGCATGGGAACAGATTGATGGGTGGGAAGGTACTAGGTTGCAGAGAGGTAGAATCAAAAAGCTCTGGTGTGCCTGATGCTACACAATAGAACAAAAGTCATGTCCTATATATTTCAACAAGCTAGAAAAAAGAAATTTTGATGTTTTTATCATGAAGAAATAATGAATATTGGGATAGATAGCTATATTTTCTTGTGGCTTACATAGTGGAGGGCTAGAGAGAGAGTTTAACTGATAAATTTCCTGCTGTGCAGACATGAGATCTTGAGTTTGATCCCCAGAACCCAAATAAGAAAGCTAGGCATGGTGGCATGCACCTGTAATCTAAGTTAAGAGAGGTGGATCTCTAGCCAGTCTAGACTAACGGATATACTCTAGGCCAACCAAAGAGAGACTGTCTCAAAACATACAGGTAGACAACTTCTGAGGAATCACACTTGAGGCTGACCATTGATATCCACATTCATATATATTCAAGTAAGAATACATACACACACACACATACACACACACATATACGCACACGCACACATACACACATACTATACAGTTTATACATGCACCAAAAAATCAGCTGATATCCCACTACTATGCCCACTTTTTATGAGTCAGTTAAAATTAATTTAGATTAAAAAAATGAAAAAAAAAACCCTGTTACTTTAATTGAATTAGAGGGATTTCTGCTGAAAGCCTTTTGAAAGAGAAAGCTGGTGGGATCAGAAAAAGGACCTCACTGTTGTTGTTTGGGAAGTATCACCTAGTTTGCATGAGAGAGGGGCTTTTGCTCTGAGGCTTTCTCAGAATGCATTGCTAGCATGGAACATGGCAGAAGGTGTCAGAGTCAGGAAGAGCTGAGGCTCTGAGTCTGTGTGTTTGCTCACTGAGCAGAATGCACAGTACCTGGAGCAGATGTGCACTGGGACTATAGAAACACAGGTGGCTCCCCGCTTCTAACTCCACTCACAACACACGGATTATCAGGGCAAGCATGCGCACTCCCATGCTTTCCTCTGGTTGTCTGGAAGTTGCACCGGCCAACAGACCAGGGGAGTGACAAACAGTCCTCCTCAGGGCTTATATCTCACACTGAGGGGGGCACACATATGGGGGAATTCCAGTGTTGCCACTAACTCAGTTGGCTGGTGACTCAATTTCCTTAGTTATAACATGGGGCTAATGTACTCTTGCAGGATCATGAGGCAGCAGAGACGGTGCCTGTTTAATGTGTAGCATAGTTACAGGCACATAGGAAGCATTTGACAAGTGTTAAGCACTATTGTAGCTCTTACAATCACTACTATCAACAGTAACAGGAGAAACAATTACTGAGTATGTAAAGCTGACGCTTTGAATGTGCACTCAGCTCTTGGGTACATGTCTGCAGGGAAATAAAGCAAGATTAGTCATGTCTGGTTTTGAAGCTCTGGTTGTGTTTTCTAGCAGGATTTTGAATGTATCCTTCATTGTAGCATTTTTATAATGCCCATGCCAATGGACTGTCTGAATTCCTGTCATGTGTTGAGGGTATTTAAGGTATGTGAGAGGGTAGAGCGAGCTGCAAATAACTAAGAAAAGAAGAGAAAGATGGACTTGGAGGTGCGTTTGCCAAGGAAATCCTCCCAAAGTAATAGATGACCCCTGGTCCTAGAATTACCTGGAAGGCAGCAACCATGGTAATGCTTATAACTCATATGTGTGTACAACCTTCTAGCCGGTGGCATTTGTGAATGTACCATGAGTTAGGCTTACAGCTGTTTACTAAGTAGCTACCCTCCTTATCTCCAGACTTACATTTCCCTTAGGGAAAATGCTTTATTCTGAATCTTCTTCCTGATTGCTCGGATACAAGTACACAGAGAGGACATTTCTAGAGTCACCCATCCTGGTCCCCTTATAATAGAGGGGCTATAGAAGCCAGAGAGTGGCCGCAGTTGCATTTTGAAGGGACCTGGGACTAAAACTGGCTGGTGTTGGTGCAGTCTGGGTGAGGCGGAGAGGCTTGAAGGAGGGAGTGCTGCCTTCACTGTCTTGAGGTGCTCTGCTCCCTCAGAAAGGGTTCTGACACAGGACATTTTTCTTAGCTGTTCTTTTGAATGATTTTATGAATTAAAAAAAGCTTTAAAATTTATTTTAGGGGGTCGAATAAATGCATATATATTAATGTGAACAATGAGTTTTTTTGAAATATATATCAAGCTAAATAGCTTATTACTTATATACTCATGATTTTTTTTGATGGTGAGATACTTGAAGTCCCTTTTCTTGTGATTTTTTTCAAATATACCTTATGCAATCCTCACTCATAGTCTCCATGGCATATATCATATGTCTTGCACTTATTATTTGAGTTTCTTATTAGGAGAGAAGCTGCCATGAGGAAGAGCAAAGGTTCCTGCTGACATGCTTAGGGGAATGAGCAGGGTGGATGGCCGCAGGGCCTGGGCAGCATGAAGCTTCCAGCAGAAAGCAGCCCTGGAGGAAAGTGTGAAGAAAGGGCGAGAAAAGGCGGCAATGAGGACCATCAGCAGGGACAGTGCTCACCTTGCTGGTTGGCTACTCTAAATGCTTCACGTGCAGCGAGTCCTTTAATCCTTTACAGCAGTCCTGCATACCTACACTTTATGAGAGGCCCAATGACTTGGCTGCATCTGTAAGCCACAGTACTAAGGACCCATTCTCGGCCATCCCACCTGACTGGTGTTAAGAGGTGATAGTGTAACAAAGAAGGTAAAAGAGAATCATAAAAATACTCAGGTGATCCAAAAGAAGGCAGGAAAGATAGAGGGGGAAGGAGAGGGAAAGGGACATAGATATCAGATGGAACAAAGAGAAAAGAAGAGAATTGGAGAATAATAAATTTAAAGCTAACTATGGCAGTAATCTCATTAAGTATTAACTAGGCCAAATGTCTGAAGAAAAAGGCAGAGACACTCAGATTAATTTAAAAGTCAGAACCAATTCTATACTGCCTACAAAAAAACACTTTATTTATACTATTATTTATTTATTTAGTTAATGTTTAAGAGAAAGAGTCTCTCTATGTAGGCCAAAGTCTCGGCCTCTCTATTCTTTTGCTTCAGCTTCCCACGTGCTGGCATTATATGTTTGTGCCACTATACCCAGCCAAACAATGTGCTTGAAAGACAAAACTAAGTTGATAACAAAAGGATAAAAAGGATTTGCCATGTTAACAGTAGTTTTCTTTAAAATGCCACCATATCTATATCACTGTCACACTAAGTAGATTTCAAAGCAAGGAATGTTGTCAGGGATAAAGAAGGTTATTCCTCAGTGATAAAGAGGTTGATTCACTGGAAGTCATAATAATTCTGAATGTCCCTACATCTAACCAGAAAACCTCAAAATATACAGAAGTGGACATAGATATAAGAAAAAGCAACCTCAAATTTACTGCCATAGGTTTTGATATTCCCATAACTAACTGACAGAAAATCAGTTATTAGGGCTCGAGATGTAGATCGGTTGGTAGATGCTGGCCTAGTATGTATGAAACCCTGGGTTCCTTCCCAGGACCACATAAACTGGATGGGGTGGCAACATCTGTAATCTCAGGTCTTTGGAGATAGAGGCAAGAGGGTTAGAACATAGTAATTTGAGGCCAGCATGAGCTACGTGAGACCATGACTAAGGAAGGAAAAAAAGAAGTAGAAAGAATGAAAGAAGGGAGGGAAGAAGGAAGGAAGGAAGAAAGAAGAAAGGAAGGGAGGCAGGGAGGAAAGAGGGAAGAAGGAAAAGGGAGGAGAAAGGAAGGTATAAGGGAAGAAAGGAAAGAAGAAAGGGAGGGAGGAAAAGAGGGAGGAAGGAAGGAAGAGGGAGAAAGGAAGAGAGGGAGAAAACAGAGGGTAGGGAGAAAGAAAACCAGCTATGATGTACAATATTTGAATTTTACCAGATGTCTTGATATAGTTGGTATAAATAGGAAGTCAATACAGTAACCAGGAATATGGAGTTCTCAAGTATTCCATTAGCCTAGCCCAGGCAGTGTGATTCAAGAGCCTGTGCCAACAGGAATAGTCCCACATGCTGGCATTATATGTTTGTGAGGCGACAAAGGACTGAGATAGATTTGAACCAAGAGGATTGGTGCAGACATAATGGAAAAGCAAGAGGATTTTAGTGGCTGAGGGTTATAGACTAACTCCTTTGAGGTGTGGTAAAACATAGATCAAGGTTCTGTTGGGGGCCGGCTGTGGCTCCTTGAAGGAATCCCAACCCAAGCTGCCCAGAGTTGGGCATTTTAATCAAGTTTCCGCTCCTCAATTGGGATCAAACTGAAAGAAAGAACAAGCTGAAACCTAGTTCTGAAGCTGACTCTGACTCGGGCAAGACTTCTCACCACGTTAAACCTCGTTTTCCTCTATCTATAAAATGCAATTTATTCATTCCCAACAGATGAATGATGGGACTCATTCCCAACAGATGGATGATGGGACTTTTACAGTGCATTTGGCCCTGTGCTATGGATGGTGACCGAGCATCCCTTCTGGAAAGGAACGTAGCAGTCTAATGGGAAGACATAGCATATGTAAATAAGGAAGTATATGGATGCACATCGTGTGGGATATATTATGATAAAACTGGTAAAAACAAAAAAGAGAGAGAAGGCATTGGAGAAGGGCAAGCAAGAGGTGTGTCATTCAGGTAAGGCAGGTAAAGCCTTCTGAAAAAGTACAAAGATACGCAGATCCCAAAGCTGGGTGGACATCAGGTGGACATTGGGGACATCCAAGGTAGAAGAAACAGCAAAGATAAAGAGCTTGAAGTTTCTGATAAAACTCAGGGGGGGGGTCAGTGTGGCTACAGATCAAGGCCAGACAGGCAAAGCCTTGTAGCTATAGGAACGGTCTGGTCTTTGCTTTGACTGACATGAAGATTCACTGGGAGTTTGGCTGCTTTTGAGTGGCAAGATCAGGCCTGTAATTAAAGGGAAAAATCAAAGTATGAAATATACTAAGGAAGGTGAAGAATTAAGGAACAGGGTGCTAGGCAAGAACTTTAGGAGAAGGGGAGAAGTAACCAGGGTTCAGACCCTCGTGGGGAAAGAATTGGGCTGAAGGGCTGAAGGTCAGATTCTTCTTAGGAGCAGAACAGAAAGAATCTGACAATGGGCGACTGCAGCAGCGAGGAACAGGAAAATGCAGGATGATGCTAAGGCTGTTGGCTGAGACCTCAGTGAAGAGAAGGTTATCTGTTAGGCGGGGAGGACGTCACTTCTGACTCCTGCCAGGCTGTTTAAGTGGAAAAGAGGAAACCTGCCTCCTAACCGTGAAAGTCCCACATGAGGGAGACGATGAGAAGACTGAAAGTTTTCTGAGTTAGTCGGCGTCAAAAGTTCCTAGATACTGGGCTGGAGAAATGGCTCAGGGGTTAAGACCATGTCTTGTAAGCAGAAGGCCTTGAGTTGGGATCCCAGGTGGAAATGGTGGTGGCCTGTATTTCTGGCCCTGATGGGTGGAGCCTGAGAAATCAATCCCAGAGCGAAGCAAGAAGTAGGTAGAAGCACTCCAGGATGATTCCCGAAATCATCCTTGGTCCTCCACAGGGACACACAGTGCTTTCTGTCTGTCTGTCAGTCTGTTTGTCTGTCTGTCTGTCTCTCTCTCTCTCACACACACACACTCGTGTGTGCACAACACAAAATAAATGAAAAAAATTAGAAAAGAAGTTTTTAGATATTAACGTGTCGAGGATCAAAGACAGTGTTATTTTTTTGCCCTGGTGTTTCTATTCAACAGAACTACTGAGTGGCCTGCTGGCTCGTTGAGGGCCATGGGGGAGGGGCATAAAACTAAGGAGTAACCTCAACGTTTCTGACATTCCGTTCCCATGCTCAGGGACTGCAGTGCAGAACCTCTTAAAAAGTTGCTTTCTCATTCTCTAAGCGATGATATCATGCTGATATTTTTACCCACCTTTTCCTATATTATGGAGCTAAATAAAAAATCCCACTATTCTAACTTTAAACGAAAAAAAGTCCATAAACGTGTGTGTGTGTGTGTGTGTGTGTGTGTGTGTGTGTGTGTGTGTGTGTATGTGTGTATGCGTGTGCGCGCGCATGCATGATTGGGTACATCTGTAATGCATTCACAGTCATGGAGGCCAGAGGTCTGTTTCCCTTGGGTGTCATTCCTCCGGACTATGCTTGTGTTTGTTTGCTTGGTTTGGTTTTGAACCAGGATCCCTTCACTGTCTGGAGCTTTCCAAGTAGGCTAGGCTGGCTGCCTTGCAAGCCCCAGGGAGCTTCCTGCCTCCATCTTCCCAGCACTGAAAAAACAGGAGCCTGTCACACACATTTTTCCAATGTGTATTCTGATGATTGAAAGCAGGTCCACATGTTTGCATAACTAGAATTTTACGAAATGAGCTGTCTCCTCAGCCCCTCCATAAACCACTTTTACTTTTTCTAAATCATTCTTAAAACAGCTAAGGCAATTTGCCCTGATTTGGGCTCCTTTGGACTGACTTTTTGGAGTTATTCTAGGCTTGCCTGGCATGTTTATTAGCAGAGGTACTTTTTAAATGGCAGTCTAGGGCACGATAGCTTTAGAAGCTGGCAGAAGTGGGCTGTGGGTTTCTTTAGTCATTCATAAGGTCAAGGTAGCCTGAAACACGATAACACATGAATGAATCAACAGAGAAATTCCTGACTTCAAATCACATGGTTTAGTTTGCTACAGAGTGGGTGAGGAAAATGTGGGGAAATGGGGATTTGGCCAATAGGGAGAATAATATGGTGTCAGCTGGGTGTTTAGGGATGAAGGAGAGAGTGTTTGGAACAGCACTTCAAAGAAGCCTGTCTCATGGGATGAGGTACTAATCCTTGTGAGGAAGTTTAAAAAAGACAAAGCAAAAACAGTTCAGGGATGGATACATTCAATCTTGTTCTTACCCTTTCTACTGCTCTCTTTGTGTCCCCCCCCCCATTTCTTTCTCTTACTCCCCTAGGCTGCATATTTACACTCTGGTTTCTGTATCAAATATTTAGTATGCATTTGTGAGTTGGTGTTTTGCTGAAGACACAGGATCTGCCCTCATATACTACGAGACCATGACGGACTCCTCAACTCCTTCATCTTGAAATCAAGGGTGTTCGGAGAGGAAGGGGGACATGATATTAGGAAAAAGGCCATTTTTCAGTTTTAGGGAACTTATCAGGCGGGTGATGATGAGAAGCTGACCTCAGAATGATGCCTTTGAGAGTGTGGGTCATGTGTGTGTGTGTGTGTGTGTGTGTGTGTGTGTGTTCAAGTGTGTGAAAGTTGTGTACTTGTGCATATGGAGACTGATGGTGAACGTTGGAGTACTTATCCCTGCTTCCCTCCATGCCCCTCCTTTCCATCTCTTCCCTTCCCTTCATCAATCCCTCCCGCTCCCTCCCACCCTTCAGTCTATATGCTCTGGCATATTCCCAGCCACCAACTAGCACTTCCTTTGTGAACCATTCCTTTATTCTGCCCAGTGAATTCACATTGTGCCTATTCTTTTTGGTTCTGATGGAAATGACTTAATTCGCCTTCTTCTCAAACCCTCACACAACCACAATTATGAATTTTTTCCCCCATCAATCCTATGTTGGTTTCAACATGAGTTGACCATCTGAAGTGTCTGCTTACACTGCAGGAAGGGGGCTGTCCACAATATGCAACTAAGGATTTTTTTTCATATGTGTGTGGGGGGGGCACTTGAGTATTCTCTGTGGAAGCCCAAGAGTGACATCACTTATCATCCTGGATTGCTCTAATACTGATTGCTTTGCTTTGGGATTTCTCAGGCTCTGCTTTCTAGGAATTACAGGCCCTCTCCCTATCTGCCCAGTATTTTTAAATGGAATATGGGAATCTGAACACAAGTTGTGAGGCAAGGGCTTTAACCCTTGAGCTGTCTCTTCAGCCTTAAGTGAGACTCTTAAATGCCTCTAACAGGTTTATAGAACCTATAAGATCTTCCAAAGCAGAACACCTAACACGCTTCTAGCCAGGTTTGAATTGTACTGTACTGAAGGTTCTCTTAGAGACACACAGATTATTTTTCTTGATGCCAAAACTGAAAACACAAGGATCTTGGGAATGACTTAATTGCTAATGAGCTATGAAAGCACAAAGACGTGAGCTTGATCCCCAGAATCCATGTAAAATGGTGGGTGCAGTGGTGCATGCTTATAATCAGTGCTGAGGAGAGAGAGAGACAGGATTCCTGGGACTCTTGGCAAGATGGTCTAGCACAACTGGTGAAACCAGGCTAACAAGAGACATTGTCTCAGAAAAGGTGGATAGCATTCCTTAGGACGACATGCAAGGTTGGCCTCTGGCCACCATTCACATGTGTATATGTGCACATATATGTATATACATGTGCACCCACATTCGCAAACATGCCCATGCATGCATTAAAAAAAGAAAATGCAGTAATCCTAGGAAGTGAGGAAGCTTTTAGAAACTGTTAAAGCCAACTATTTTGATACCTTTGCATGAAACTTCTCTATTTTTCTCTATTGCCCTCTTCTTCCCTTTGGTTTTACATTATTCATTTCATTTTCATAGTGTTGACAATGAAACTCAGGGCCTTGTGTGTGCTACATGAGTGCTCCACTACTAAGTTTATAACCTGATCCTGGATTGTTTTTGTCTTGAGAAATGAATGAACTCATGTCTCAAATTACTTGCGGGAAGAAATGCTTACCCAGAATGCTTCATGTTTTGAGGCTTATCCATTCGGACAGCAAGTTTGATCTTGAGATCCTGATCAGGGCAGTTTTTGGAGACTGTCATTTTGTGCCATTCAGATTGTTTGGGACTGTTTGGAGTGGGATGAAGGATAACCTGTAAGAGAAAATCACATGTGTTAGCCAGATTACAGAAGTGACCTTACAGACCAGCTTTTGTGGATTCGACACTTGGATGCCCAGATGAGCGGCCATAGGTCCTACAGTGAAGTTGCCATGTTTCCACCACAGCTGGCTCAGGCCACATAGGGGCGCTTCAGGACAGAAAGGACCTCTTGCTTCCTTCTCTCTCTGCCAGATAAGCTTGCATAAGTAAGGATCATGATTTCTGTGATCCCGGTGTGATGTTTCTGAAGTTCAGAAGTGCCAGGGAGACCTAGAGCAGAGGACACTGTTTTTCCCATCTGCTAAGACAGACCGTGACAAGGTCTATCTTCGCATACTGTAGAGCGCTCTGACTCACACTTCACATTCTAAAGGATTGCTTTCCCTATGTGTAGAGGAGAAAAGCCCACAGGGGAAAAAGGAAGGGGCATTATTACATGTCCCCCAGAGACTTAAAGAAAGGAAAGGACTTCCTTAGGGTCACATGTAAACCTGATGTTCCTGGATTAGAATTCTTTATTTAAATTTTATTATTTTATTCTTTCACACTTTCCCACCCATCCCTCCCACCCCTTCCTGTGTCATACTTTCTCCTTCCAGCCAGTTTTCCTTGTACTTTCACATCTTTTTGCATGTGTGGCCCTCTAGGTTTCCTCTGGCATGTCTGTTCTGGCAAGTGTCTGAGGGCTTGCTGGGGCATGGATGTCTTATCAATCACAAATCATTGAGTCTGATGGTCCCCTTCTCCTGTCTGTCATTAGCTTTAACTTGGAGTGAAATTCTTCAGCCCTCTGGGTGCCCTGGACAGGCACCTGGGTGCTTCAGGACAATTGTAGCCTGAAGGAGCAACGGTTCTGGAAAATGCCCTTTGACAACGTAGGAGACGGCACCATGACGCGGGTCTCGAGTCTTGGTTCTCAGATGCAAGGGAGGAAGCAAGACGTGGACCACATAGGCAACCCATGTACCATTCTGCCCCTAGATTTTGAATGAGCCACACAGAATATGAGGAACACAGGGAGAGGGAAACAGGTAGAAGATGGCAGCCCGGACTAAATAGAGGCTCGGCTGGGCTGAGCAGATTTGCTTCTTGGGAAGCTTCATGCCCTGGTGGGCTGTCGGCTACACTGGCTGTTTTCTTCTGGGGCAGAGACAGCTGTTTTCCCACGGGGATCCAGAGTCTCAGGGATGGCCAGTACTAGCCTTCTAGTGCCTGGTGAGCGCTACTGCAGTCCTGCAAGCTTGGCCTATGCTCAGAAGGTGGATGCATGTGCCCAGGCTTCTGGCTTGGAGCAAAGTGCAAGAGCTTGTGGCAGAACAAAAACACCTGCCCCTTGCAAACACCCCTGACTGTGCTGATCCCCTTCTCCTTCTCAGTCTGGCTTCCTCCCTCCCCCACCCATTAACTTCACTTTCTACGAGGAGAGGGGTACATATTCGTCTTAAATTCAAAATTTCAGTCTTGCCAATGTCTTTGGATGGGACTGAAAGACAGGAAAGAAGTCTGAATTTTCAGGCCAGGGGCTTCCCACGCTTTTGATTAGGCTCTAGTGGGGTAAAACACTTTTGAGCAGTTAGGTCAATATCAATATGCTAACAATCTACACCCATCTCCTTTCTATTAACGCAAATGTATGATACAGAGCATAACATATGTCAATATAGAGCAAAACATATGACATATGTCATATGTGCAGAGATTAAGAAACTTTTTTTCTTGTATTCTTGGTTTTCTGGAGCTGGGGCAGGGGTCCCTCACTGACAGAGTGTGTTAAATGGAGATTGAAGATATTTAGGAAAAAATAATTGTGCTGAACATGTATAGACTTTCCTCCATGTCATCAATCCCTCGTAAACACAGAATAACACACACTAACTTAGTATCTGTATTCTCTTAGATAATACGAAAAATCCAGAAGTGATTCTAAAATGTATGAAGAACATATGATTACTACATCATTGTATATAAGGGGCCACACACTCAGGGATTTGGGGACTTGGGTTGGTGGCTCCTGACAGCAAGCTCCTGTGGGTTATTGATTGAGGATGGCATCCTGCTAACTGTCAAGGCTGCATTCTATTGTTATCTACCTTTGGAGACAGATACATTGCATCAAGCAGGAGTCGCAGTAATCATCTTAATGACCCAGAGGCACCTTGACTGATAGCTTGTCCTGTCTGCAGACATGGTTTATAATTTATAATGCTAGGTCAGCAGTGCTTGTGGTTGTGAGGCCTCCATTACTAATGACATCTTTGTAAGCCTTTGTTCCACTTTGGTGAGGTCGGGACTTGTTTGGTTACAACTGTAGCAACAGGTGTAAAGTCACTTTACTAGCAGTGGCAAACCCCCCACATATGGATATGTCTGAGGGCTGGTGCTAAGAGTAAGTCAGGTGTCTTTGAGCGAACTAGGTTGGCATAAGGATGATTTATTGGTATGTCAAAATTCAAAATATTGTCGCAAAACACTGCTTTGGAAAAATCTCTCTTGTAGATAGATAAGCATGCTGATATGACCATAGTGATATTTAAAATAATGTGTATGTGCACAGTGACTCTCAACTGTGTCTTTTTTATGAAAAGAGGGGCATAGACACATTCATATAATTATGTGTGTTATGTTTGTATATGCATGCAATACTATAATATGGAAAGGATATGCCATAAATGACAAAAGATTTTTCCTTTCTTTTTTGTGTATGTGTATGTAATATGTAGGTGTGTGTAGGTGGGATTCATACAGGTGTGTAAATAAACATGCATATACCTTCAAATATATCTAGAGACCTGAAATTGATGCCAAGGTGTCTTATCAAGTCTATGATGTTTGTTTTGACAGCCTTTTTCTGAATAATACGGATTTATAAACAAAAAAGTTTCTGTAAGTCTGCACTGCCTGGATACAGGATCAAGAAGCTTTTAGAACCCAATGGAAGGTTCCAGTCAAGATTTCTACATTTCTTCCCTCCTCTCTCTCTCCTCTCTCTGATGGTAACTTCACTGGAGGACTTGAACATGGGGCTGACCTAGTATGGAGAGTGGATGGGCAGTCGGAAGAGGATGCTGTAAGGAGTGGTGCTTTGGCGCGGACAGCATTTACACCCAGAAAGAGCTGGGAGATGGGAGAATAGCTCAGGCAGTGAGCAAATCTGGTTAATCTAAGTCTCTGCTATTTGGTCAACAATTCTGGGACCTTGTGAGTTTGAAGGAGTGGTGACTTAAAATGGATCTCATGCTGATGAGCAGAGATCAGATTGTAAGCAACACAGATGGCGGAGTAAGAAAACAAGTGGCAAATCTAAAGCCTGAGGATGCTTTGGGGGGCACTTGGGGCAGCACCACAGACAAAGAGGCAAAGAGAAATGTGGCCATTACTTCAGTGGCTTTTTGGAGCTTTGCTGTACCCCTCTGGGATGGTTCTATCTTGAAGATATTTCAATTAACAAAATAGCTAGTGCTGGTCTCCGCTGGCACTGAATGGGTGGGCCAAGGAGGAGGGACTGTCCTGCATCAAAGTTGACCCTTGAATACTCCTACCTGATATTGACAGTCCTAGAAAATCTATTTACAACAAATTCACTCTGCATCCTTTGTGTGACATTTCAAAATCTAAGTTTTGGGGGCATATCTCCAGGAAAAAGCAAGAAAACTGGACCTGAAACTAGTCCGTTCACTGGCATTCAGGCCCATGGGCCTTCAGCCCAGCATAACTCCACTCTGGATTTTGTATCCATCACTCCATTGTGCTACACAGGAGCGAGCTTTGTGAGGTCTTCAAGTATATTCTGAATTATTTCCTTCACTATCAATTCAGTTTAGTCTTCTTATCTCATTATGACGGGTTGTGACATTGCAAGCAAGGGTGGGCAATTAAATGATGGAAGGCTATCCCTTCAAGGCGGTCACAAGTGTGACAAATCTTGGCTATCAGTGAAGAGCCGCTCGATGCTGCTGAGTCTCTGTGATCTGTCATCAATAACACGCTCTTGCCAAGCCGCGTTTACAGAAAAAACTCTGAGGCATAGAGAGCTTGAGCATTTGGCCTCTAAGCACTTGACAGTGTGGCTTCCTGGGGGGTCCCATAGGCACCAGAAACACTGGCCCTCCTAGAGTTCTGTGGCACGGCTCTTATGCTGAGTACTCACCCGCCCTAGTTCCTTGTCCTCCAAGGCCAGGACACCTGTGCTCTCTGTGAACAGCTTGACCTTTACAGCCGGAAGTGCATGGGTTGTGGAGAAATCACCCTGGGTGCCCCAGCTGTGGAGAGAATGGCAGAGGTCAGTCTTGACTTACGGGAAACTCTCTCATTCTTCCCAAGGCAGCTTTAACTGTCACATCTCCTCCCACAGAACTGCCCTTTCCTAGTGGTCTCCCAAGTCTGTCACCCCAGGCCTGCCTGTCACACGCTGGTCTCCACTCAACCTTCGGTCAACTGCCTAATAGAAATCAGCCCAAATGCCACCTTCTAAGAGAACTCATCCTCTGATCTCACCATTTAAATTGGTTGCAGTATCCATTGCTCTTAAACACATGACTTCATTTTGCATCCCAGCGAGATCAGTGGACTTACAATTATTTATTTCTTCACATTCAGGGTTCCTGAATGTCCTTTCAGCTCTATGAGTGCAGAGTCTCTGGACTTGTCCATACTGTTCCCTTAAAACTTAGTACAGCTCCTCACATGGAAGGTGTGGAAGAAATATTTGCTGAATAATTTGATAATACCAAGCGTACATTCTTTTACAGAGCCAGGAAAAAAAATACAGGTAACAAATTTCCATATTATAAAGGATTGGTTCAGATCTGATTGTAATGATTACAGTATTACATCATATGGACACATAATGGTTCGGTGAACCATTATCATTGAAACTGAGTTGTACTTCAATTCTTATTTTGATTCTGATTATTTCTTTGGATAGAGATATAGAGGGGAGATATTTCTTCATTCATCAGCAAATACTTAGAGCTCATACAAGGTTGTAGGAACTCTCTCAAGGTTTGTGTCATCAACTTCCAAAATAATTTTATACAAAGGCTGTGAGCAGCCTCCTTTGTCTAGAGCTGAGTGTCCACATCAAAGGGCTGTTCCTGGTTTATTATGACTGCTTACAGGAATTGCACTGACTGCTAGTGGACTTGATATTCTACCCTGTGCTTATTAACTGGTGTGATAGTTAATCCTGGATGTCAACTTGACACACCTGGCATTAACCACGATCAGCTGAGACCACACCTGGCAAGATCACAGTTGAGGCCATCTGAAGAGATTATCTGGATATACAAAGATCAGCCATAGATCTGATCAGAACCTCTCTAGATCTCATTGGAACCTCCCAGTAAAAGGAACTACAGAACAGAAGGCAGAGAGGAGAGAATCTCTGTAGCTATGCTGGGAATTGCTCTTCCCTCTGGCAATTGAATTGCTTCTACAACCCTGTAGCCCTCCAACTCCAAATCTTCAATGTGACTAAATACTCTCTAGGAATCCTCTAGCCTTCAGTCATCACCCACTGGACTACTGGACTGAGCAGCTACTGGCAGCCATCATTGGACTACCTCGGCCATATCTAGTAAGCCAACTCAATACATTCACTATTTATATATTCATTGTGTTGATTGTGTCACTCTAGAGAACCTGACTAATACAACTGGTTATATTTCTTCTTTGGTTAAATCATGGAAACATGCCTTTTTAGTCTCCATGTTGCATTTCATCAAGTAAATTCTATGAGCCAAACAAAAAGGTTCAGAAAGAATTTCAGGATGGCACCAGGGCAGTAGAGAAAGGAGGCCCAGATCCAGTCGATCTAAGTGCAAGAAACCATTGAGAAACTACCACAGTCACAACAGCAATGGGGAAAGGGCACAAAGGGACAAAAAGAAGTATGTGACCATATGGAAGTCAACTCAGAAACTTGTAGCAGCAGTCACATCACCTGAATAAATCCCAAGATGGGAGAATCTATCCTGGTAAAGGAGATATGACAGTTTTTGAACCACAACATTTTAGCTCAAATCCTCCCTCAATCAAATATAAATGGTTTTGGGACAAGTTCATTAACATCTTAACTCTTCAAGTCCTTCAGTTATGCAAAACTCACTTTACAGAACAGTTGTAAAGAGTGTGAAAAGTTGTGGGCCTGTCCCACAAGGAGAACCTAATGAATTCCTCCTGTTTTCCATTTCCAAAGTAAGAGATGTGTCATAGAAACATTAAGAACCACCTAGAGCTGTGTCACTTGACCAACATATACATTCAGCACCTTGTGAGAGTGAGACAAGATGGCCCTGCCATTCCTCCTCCACTTGGTAACCAGAAAAACGATTTTCAATGAAGATATCTCACTGATGAGCAAATTCAGGTGAAACTGAAGATCGTGTGCATTTTGTCACACAGTCCATGTCCTTTCCTTCCCACCGCACTTATCACAATGATCAGGAATATGCATTACTAGCAACCAGCAACATTGTCAAAAGGGGAATCCTCATTTATTATTTACAACAAATTGCATTATTAATCTTAAGTCATTTATCCTGCTTGATCGTGGAGATGAGAAAAATTCTTACCAGAAAACAAAAGAGTTGTGGGATAAGAACTAACCTAATGCTATGAGTATCAAAGTCCAGAGCCATGACACTGTCTTTAATATTTTTTGTTTTTCATTGCTGGGGATTGAACTCAGGGCTTTGTTCATGCCAGGCCAGTTTTTTACCACTGACTTATATCCTAAGTCCCTCTTTGGACTTTTTATTTTGAGACAGGGCCCCGCCTACTCATGGTGAATTCACTGGGTTTTCCAAGCTGGCCTTGCACTTACTCTGAAGCCTAGACAGACCTTGAATTTGAGATGCTCCTGCTTCAGACTATGTCACCAGGCCAGGCTTGACTTTACTCCTGTTTCTAGGGATTTCTTTGATCTCCATGAACCCCTAGTGCTACAGAGGCATGTTCTGTTCAGGGACCTGCAAAATGTCTCAAACCGTGGAGTAGACTGATGTTTTAGAGATCCAGCAGCTAACAGCCCCTTTGCGTGTGTGGGGGGAATACCAGGTGAACTTCCTTTCCATGCAGCGAGTGAGTGGTGTGCTTTTGGCTTCTCAGTGGGAATCTTGGCTCACCTCAAGTTGTTAGGTTATTATTGAATCTCCGTTTATCTATCAGATTTCCCAAAGAGTAGCAAATCAAGAAGTTCTGGTCTCATCAAGACTGGCTAAACATCTAAACATCTTCAGAGTGAAGTCGAAGTGAAAAGTGCCAGGTTTCTTGCTCGATCATAGGAAAATAGTGTCATTAAAAGTGAGAAATAGGCAGCATGTTCCTTCTCCGAGGGACACCTTTGCTGAAATATGTGCTCCAATGCTGCATTGGACAGCACTGAAAACACAGCCGCCAAGAAACATTTTCCAAGAATAGCA
The DNA here is from genome assembly GCA_023101885.1 of Typhlomys cinereus. NCBI lineage: Eukaryota > Metazoa > Chordata > Mammalia > Rodentia > Platacanthomyidae > Typhlomys > Typhlomys cinereus. The sequence continues at coordinate 460,338 of JALPQD010000084.1, read as the reverse complement.
GGAGGGCAGCAGGTAAGCATGAAACCAAACATGGGTTGCTCTCCAGCAGGCCTTTGAGGAATGCAGAGTTGAATCTCCCCCGCAGTCAGTTACCTGGTTACCAAGATGCCTTACAGTGGGCACAGGCTGCTATGAGCTGTGGGTATAAAAGTTGTGCCCAGGGAGAATGACTGGAGTCAGTGAAAGCTGCACCCAAGGCTTTTCTAGTACTTTGAGTGCCTGTGACCCTCAAGAAGGTTAATTGTTAGCACCATTTCCCACACCACTGTCCTTTACAGGAAAAAAGAAAAATCATAAAAACTACCTATTGTTGTTGCAGTTCATCTGAGTGTTGCTGATAAATTTATGACCAAATAACTCAGGGAAACAAGGTTTTTTATTCTTTCTTATGATTCTCCATTAGAACTCATGATCCAGCTTGGCAGAAACACTCATATCAATACCAGAAGTCTGGGTAACTAGTCATACCATATCCACATATCAGTGAATGCTGAGAGAGGGAAGGGCAAATCAAAATATGCAGAATGCCAAACTACTAAATCAGCTTGCTCCATCTTATCCTCTACCTGGGAATAGTCCCATCCACCATGGGTCGGGTCCTCCCACATCACTTAGATGATCTCCTGCAGACTTGCCTTAATGACCAATTCACAGATGTGCTTGAAGTTCAGCCTTCAATTGTCAAGCTGACATCTATATTTAACTAGCATAATAATGTTTGTTTTTCTAGCTCAGGATAGAACTGGCTTCTTTATAATAAAATAGCTCATTCTAGACTGACAAGTAATTCATCAGGTAAAAGTAGTTGTGCTGAACTTTAGGACCTAGGTTCAATTCCCAGAAACCTTGTGGTAGACAGAAAGAACTGACTCTAATGCGCCATGGATATGCATGGCCATACGCATACACATGACAAAATAGATAAACATAAAAGATAAAACTTTAAAAACCCACTATTTCTCCAGATTGGATCGTAGATGCAAATACCTGTCTCCAAAGTATTACACAGACATATTTTGTGTGCTATTTTATTTTTTTTGCACGTTCCATATACTTTACAGAGTGTTTCATTTGATACATATGAATTAGTCAGCAGAGGAAGTGTCACCAACCTTGGGGTTGTGATGGGCTATATATATTGACAAATGAATTTATTTCTCATTGCTGCATTTTTCTCGATCCTTTTCTTTTTCCTTGCTGGGCAATTGACTGTGGCTATTAAGATGAATACTCTTTTTTTATTACTATTTATTCAACTGTGCGCATGTGCGTGTGTATGTGTGCGCGTGTGTGTATGTCTGTGTGTGTGTCTGTGTATGTGTAGAACCACGGACGAACTCGCGAACCACCATGGACGCCTCCACCTCCTTTTGCCCCGGGATTCACAGGCTCCACCCTACCAGGACCAAAAGCGCAGAGCCGCTCCGGCTTCTGCCTGGCATCTATACATGGGATCTGGGATCTGAACTCAGGACCTTCCGCCTGCAAAGCGGAGGCTTAACCCCTGAGCCACCTCTCCAGCCCGAATACTCTTTTCTTAAAAGCTTCCCAGAACCAAATTGCAATTATGCTCTGATCTGAAAAGACCAGACAGAGGTTGATAATATTTCTTACAAGCTGAGATCAGAAAGGTTAACTGATTGACTAACTTCCCCCTGAACTCAAGGGTTAGCAATCCTCCTTTTGTGATCTCCACATGCTCACACTGTACGGCTAGCTTACAAAAATGCTAAATATAGCCACCAATTACTGAGGGCTTATGTTTTGTTGAGGCCGTAGACTCACTGCCTTTTGTAGGTCATCTCATTTAATCCTGACGGCTTAGGAAGAATGCTCAGGCTCATCCTTGTTTTATAAATGGAGAAAGTTGGGTTCAAAGAGGCTAAGAAACTGGGTTAGCACCTCAGACCATCACAGAGTAGGCCCTCAAACTTGGAGAGTCTGATCTTGCATCCTCAATATTGAAGCAGAGGTCTCTATCTCTCAGTAACTACTGATGCCGTATTATTTTATTGTCTGACAATTATCTCTGTTGCCATCTTCCTCGCCAGATAGTGAATAACTACAGACAGGGAAGATTTTTTTTAAATAAATTATATTTTCCTGAACTAAGAACAGTGCCTCACAAGCGATGTATGCTTGTTTAATTACTAGGAAGGAGCAACAAATCTAGAATGATATTGCTCTGGAATTTGGGAGGCAATACAGAGATGAGACATGAAATAACTAGAGAATGCCTCTGACACTTGGAGAGTTTATCTACTCCAGGATTTGCTTTTTTTTCGCCCAGAACACTTCTCCAACTCCTTAAAATTTTTATGGTATCTGGCAGCATGCAGAGACAAGAATATGACAACCTTTTGGGGAGGAAGACAAGGATCATTGAAGGTGGTTTACAGCTGGTTTACAAAACCAAGGGCTGGAGCCACTGTGGTCACCAATGACTATAATGCTGAGAAGCCCTACTAGAATATAAATACATTATCACTATGATTGTTGCTTTTTTCAGCCACTAGCATATCCGCAGAGATGCTAGAGATGTCACCACCCACAGTACACCTTCAAACATGAGAGCGAGTGCAGATAGAGGTAATGGAGACTATCTGAGAAGCTCAGCCGACCAACCTGCAAGGACTGTGTAGTGCTGGGTGAAGTTCTGACTTCTGCAGCTTATAGAGTGTGTGCTCTTAAAAGCTGTTCATCAAGAAAGTACTTTTCAAGTATTAACTGTGAAACCACCACTGACCGAGTTGCTGCTGTGGATCCAAATGTCAGCAAGATGCTCCAGTGTGAATTGCATTCCCCTAGTGGAGGGGTCATGCCAGACATGATGCTGCTTGATGAGATATAGTTTTCATGTCTATAAATCAGGGCTAGGAGTCCTGTCTTAGAAATATGAATGGCTATTGCAGGGATATTCTATCTCAGCATAGTCATAACAGCTTTTATCAATGAAGAATGGCAAGTCATGGTGGGGTTGGGTGGGGAAGAAGAACCCTTACACACCAAGGATTGGAATGTCAATTAGTGTAGCTTCTACAGAAATCAGGGGTGCTGTCAGGTAGTATATTCTGGACACAACAGGGCTGCTGCACCCATAAACTCACTGCAACTGTATGTATGTCCACAAGACTTACACGAGATTTGACCTATTAACATTTCACCATGGAAGAGGGAAGACCTCAAGAGGCTTCACAGATCCTTGAAAGACTTTAACGCCCTCAATGGGGGAAGGCACCTACTTTGCTCAGTGGTATCCCCACTGATTAATAATATATGTTCTGCAAGAGTTCAGGCACCTGCCAGTGCAGGAGCCCAGATGAATTTCAGTGGGTCACAAATGAATTTCAGTGGATCACATATAAAAAGAGGAAAGTAAGAGGGAGACCGGTTGGAAGAAGATTTGCAGTGGGAAAAGAAGGTGGGATAGAATCAAGTAATAAGGGACAAAAATGACCTAAATTGTATTTCTCCATCAAAGTGCCAAAGAATAAAAACAACAAAAAAATCAAATTGGAGGTTCTTCACAAAACCATAAGTCAAATTGTCACCAGATCTAGCTATGTCGTTCCTACCTAGATGCAACTGACAGATTCTAAGTCAGCATGTTGCTGAGACACTTGCATGCCTGTGTTTGTTGCTAAGATATTCACATAGCCAAGATAGTCTAGTGCAGAACAAAGAAAACATGCTATATAAATGTACAATGTTGTTCAATTCAGCCATAAGGAAGAATGAAATTATGACATTTGAAGAAAAATGGATAGACTTGAGATCATTGTGCTAAGAAACATAACCCAAGCTCAGAACATTAAACATTGCATGATTTCTCTCATACATGAAATCCATGTACATAAATATACAAATATGTGTATATATGCATATACATATATATGTGTGTACATATGTATGCATATATTTATGTGTGCGACACGAAAACAAAAAGGTATCAGTTTGGGGAGGAGGAGGAGATTGATGGGAGGGTAAGTATGAGCAATGATTTATTTATATATATATGATAAACAATTAACAAAAAAGAACAGCACTGACTTCAGAAGTTTGATGGGATAATTTATAGGAAATAAGCTATTGCTTATGAATTTAAATGAATACTCGCCATGCAGAATTCATTAAGCCTTCATGTTAGGAACATGGGCTATAGGTTGGGGTTGTTTAACTACGGCCTATGGGCCAATTGTAGCTGATTACGTACTCAATAATTTCTCATGAGCTAAGAATGCTTCTCACATACTTAAATTCTGCAAGTCATCAATGTTTTGTGGCATGTGAGGATTTTGTGAAATTCAAACTTTGATGCTTAGCAATGAAGTTTTATTAGCACATGGCTACGCTCGTTTGCTTTGGGCTGTCTATGGCTGTCATTGCTTTGCAGTGAACAGTTCAGTAGCCGAGACACTGATCATATAGCTAACAAACCTGGAATACGTACTGCTTGGTGCTTTCCAGGAAAAGCCAGGTCTTGGTATAAACAGCTGAATGGCCTACTCAGATGAATGGAAAGTCTTTTATTTTCATTAGTCCATTAGACACATGTTCGTCTGAGCACATCCACAAAGATCAACCGGGAGCATGTTCTTCACAAGGACAGCTCAGGGCTGCTCAGCCCATGGTGATCGAATCTTTCTAGCATTTTTGGAACACTGGAAAATCAGGGCTGGGGTATTAGGGCAGTTCCAACAGGTGTTGCCCAAATGCTGAGAGTGACTTGAGCTGGCCAACTTCCTTGGCCACACTACATCATTACTGATATTCAATAATAAGTGGGAGCAGAAGATAATTCATATGGGGGGGGCTTTGGAGGTGACTTTTAAAGTCACAGCACATTATTTCTGCAAACTTTCTGCATGCTGCCGTTCTTTGAAAAGGGATCCTTTGATCTGTGGAGCAAATGAGTGAAGGACAGTTAGAGCCGCACTGTGAAGCAACTTCATACTGTGTGTTTGTAGGGAGCATCTGCTTCGTCACACCCACATCTCTGTTTACTATTTAAAGCCTCTTATTTGCAGAAGCCTCTCTGGACCATATGTTATCAACAAATGTCGCTAATCAAATACACACAGTAATTTTCATTAGAAATCCCCCCCATGAATATCAACAACAGAAAATTGCCACAAAGGGAATATATCTCCCCAAATGACAGTATGCATCCACTGTGCACCTTTGGCAACAGAGGGTTGTTTGCAAGTGTGTATTTGAGTAAGCCAAGGATACATCCACATTAGGCACATGAGGACCCTTGGGGAGTTGTATTTCTGAAGATTGGGTGCTAGAGGTTATTTGGGGGAGGGGTGATATCATTAGTTGCCATCACAATGCTCAGCATCAGATCATAATTCAAATCAGAGAGATAGGATTTGTATTTATCAAGGTATATGGTTCCTATGAGCTGATTTAGCAATCAGTGGGGTTTATAAACATTAACTGTGGGCTTTAACAAGATCAAGTGTTAGTTGAGGTAGGAAAGCCTGCGGTCCTGCTGTTAAGAGGGAACGTTAATAATTGCCTATGGGCAACTGCATTAAAATCTTTTGATGTACCTTTCAGCCCACTGATCGATACCTTATGGCAAACGAATCATCTGTGCCATTGTGTCTCCGACACACCAATGGGAGGATGTGAACAGCGGCTTTTAGGGTATTAGAAAAACTAAGCTACCTCTTATCTACACACGCGAGACATTTACATGACCCAATGGAAACATCTGAGAGGTAGGAAGATAACGAGTCCATTTTCTCTCATAATCTCTCCTCTCTGGGACTTTGAAATCCACGGTCTCCAAGATTCAGTTTGAACTTGGCTCCCATGCTTTTTGGATTCTCTGAGACTTGCTTGTCTCCCCCACTTGGGGAAAGGGGCTACCTGCCACAGATATCACTCTTGATTCATTCTTTTGACCACCTACAGAGAGTGGCAAGTCTGCTCCTCACTGCGAAGGAGAAACAAGCAGAAAGAGAGATTGGCAGTGTTAGAAAGGGGGTCAGGCAAGACTTCAGGGAGCCATAATCACCGGCAGGATTTATTTCTTTGTTTCCGTGTGTTTGCTTTGGCTGGGATGCAAACTGGCAAAGGCAGGGATCTGGTTCATTCATCTCTGTATGCCCAGCCCCTAGCACAGTGCTGGGTGGGTACATGGGCGCACTCATAGGCATCGGCTGTGGAAATGACATCACTGACTGTGAACTCTTTGACACACATGTAAGGTATGCAGATGAGATTCAAGCTGAGGGTGAAATGTAGCAGTGCTTGCTTATCAATGGGCATTCTTTGGTGTGCCTGACAGGTGTGGTGGTTAGTGCTAACTGACAATTGAATCTAGAATCACCTTGGAGACAAGCCTCTGGGCGCATCTATACAATGCAGTTTAGTTAGTTTTCTGGGTATGACTGTGGGGTATGATCCTGACACAGTTAATAGAGCTAGGACAACCCAGTCACTTGGGGTGGCACATTCCTTGGGCTGAGATCCTGGACTGCATAACAAGGAGAAATGGGAGCTCAACACCAGCCTTCACTACTCTAAGCTTCCTGTGAATCCAAATGTAACCAGCTGCTTCAAGTTTCTGCCACCAGGAATTCTTAACGATGATGGACTAGGGCATTCTTGAACTGCGAGACAGAATAAACCCTTTGTCCCTTGAGTGCTCTTGCCAAGGTATTCCACCACAGACAGGAAAAGTAACTAGAGAAAGTCTATTTAACAAACTTTCCAAGGGCAGGAGCCAAAAATCATCCTGCTTCCTGTGGGCAATTTCAGTGTTTAAGTCTGTCAAGGTTTGAGTGTGATTTGCCCACCTCCTCTCCCCCCAGGTTCGCGTATTTGAATCCTTAGCTGGTGTCACTGTTTGGGAAGGCTGAGGCACCTTTAAGAAGCAGAGATTTGATGGAGATGGTACATCCTAGGAGGCGGGTCTTGAGGGTTGGTGGCCTGGCACTGCTTCCTCTTGCTGGCTCTCACTGTTTCCCGATGACAGCTGTGGCAACTTCAGATGGCCTCCTACCTACCACCATGGACTACATCCTCTTTGGAACCATAAGCCAAATGCATAGCTTTTCTGCATAAGCTGGTTATGTCAGAAGGTTGTCTCACGGCGAAAGAAAGCTAGCTGCAACAAGCCCATGCCTAGTGTAGAGCACTCATTCCACAAATTCCCACTGAATCAAGGCCAGAGGGAACAGCACATGCAGCACTGCACAGATGCAGGAGGTCTCATTGGCAACGTGACCTTCGCCAAGATGCTGAAAATTCTGTATGATTATTATGTGATAAGATGGGGGCTAACTATTTCTCTCAAACAACCAAGTGCCTGGGTTATCTATCTGGCTTTTAGCATTTTTTATTCATTCTTATAGTTTCTATCTCTCCATTTATATCATACAGCTTCTCTTGAATACTGTCAACCCTTTTCCATCATGCATACCCATTGCCTTATGAGGTCATCTATCAATAAACCCACTGGAAGCTGAAACTAACATAAGATGAATGTAGTTGTTTATATTTATTTAGTGTGTGTGTGTGAGAGAGAGAGAGAGAGAGAGAGGGAGAGAGAGATGTGGCATATCATGCATGTGGAGGTTAGAGGACAACTTGTGGAAGTTCGTTCTTGCCTTCTACCATGTGGGTTGGAGATCCATTTCAGGTTCTCATGCTTGGTGGCAATCGCCTTTACCTACTGAGCCACCTTGCCAGCTTGAAAATACGTTTAATGTTTCTCAATTCGAAGTCACGCTCTAATAACACGCAATACTGTACAGTCCTGTTTGTTTCTCCTCATGAGCATGCGAAGACCTAGAAAATAAAGTTCAACAAAAAGCGAGCTTCCCAAATTGAGGTAAAACTTCTGCTGAATGCACCACTGAAAAACTGAAAACCATGCATCAAAGCACCCTAATGCAGCAATTTAAGAACTTTAGAATTCTTGGGATGAATTTCTGGTCTTATAATTTCAACTTCCCTGTCTTATCTGAGTCTGGTTCGGATGCTAATATGTTTCTTTAAACTGTAAGTGGTGGGCTCTTTTTACGACTATTATTGTTAGTTCCTTAATTTGTCTTTTAATTTTTGCTGAAAACAAATTTTCATTAATGTGTTCAGGACAAACAATCTGCATGGGCTCCAATACAGTTTGCATTCCTAGTCCCTTCAACAGACAGCTAAGATTCTCTGCTTCTGCCTGTATGAATCTCCCATTCCTGGCCAGCAGCTTGTTGTGGGGTCACTGTGTAACAATGGAACTGAGGATGAGGAGGCTGGTTTTCAAGCTTTTTCTTTTGTGATGCTTCTTACATGCTAGACTGGAAATGGGAAGTCTCCCAGAGCCTGGCTATTTTGAAATTGTCCCCAGCTGTGAGAACTTGGATTGCATTATTCGCTAAAGGTTGACGCATAAGAAAAAGTAAAAGGAAACCACAGATGGCTAACAGAAAACCCAGAGTTCCCAAAGTTGGAACAACTGTGTGGTATGGAGTGGTGCGGGACTGACCTGGGGAAGACGTGTCATGAACTAAATTACAGAGAGGACAGCTCATCCTGTGGTTTAAATGGCAATGCTTCCTTCTTTCTCTGAAGCAGAACTTAAGGTTGTCGTCTGTGTCACTGTAAAGGAAAAGAGGTGAGGACTGTCTCCACCTTCCTAGTTGGGAGAACTCCTGGCTCCCCCTCACCTAGCTGGCTCCCTCTAACCATCTGTTTACTACAGGTCCGAGAGCAGACTGTCAGAGGGGAGAGCTGGGCATTCAAGTTTCTTCTCCTGGTGACTCACCCAACCACCTCCTATTCCATTGCCAACACCGGCTTCTTTCCTAGAATTGCTTTTGTAACCTGAGCTGGTGATTAGCGCTGCAATCGGAGATTCTCAGAAATAGTTGGGAGGTTACAGGGCTAACAACTGTGTTTTTAGAACCAAAAATCTGCCTTAGGACTCCTTGCGGTCCCTGGAAGACTCAAGAGGCGGGGCAAGGAATCACAAATTACAGAACCTTGGGCATCTCAACCTGGTTCACTGACAACAGGAGTCAAGTGAGGATAAACAGCCAGTAGGCATAGACCCCTGAGAATCTTTTCAGTCATAGCCCTGTCTCATTTACAAGTGAAGAGTCTGGTGTAGCTTGCAGGTGGTGATGGTATGGGGTGTGTGTGTTGGGGGGAGAACTGGGCAGTCAGATTGTTCTAGTTCTGTCATAAAGCAGCTCTTTGATCCCAATATATTAACCTAGGGCCTCAGCTTTCATGTGCCGGGTTTCCTATCTGTTGGCTTTTCAGCTACATGAAAGGGACACTTAGCACCTATATAAGTGCTTGTGTCCGGAAGTACGAATATAAGTTCATGGTAAAGGCTGTTAGCATTGCCCAGGGAGCACAGAAGTGGGTACGGCTCTGGAGCCAGGTACCGAATTGAGCTGGACCTCTTCTCCTCCTCTTTTCATCTGAGCATTTGCATGGCTGTCCTGTAGTCACGTGTGCGTACTCGTGGTATGATTTGCTTTCCTTCACAGTGACAAACTGCCTGACCTGAACACCTAAGAGAGGGAAGATTTCTTTCAGCTCATGGCTTTGGAGGGTTTGGTGTTTGGTTGTTTGGTCCTATAAGGATACCGTAGCAGGGAGAATGTATAGCAAAGGACCGGCAGGGAGGGGAGAAAGTGACAGAGCAAGAAAGTAAGAAAGTATATAAGAGAGCATACTAAACACATAAGCCTAGAGACCTACTTCCTACAAGTAGGCCCTATCTCAAGTTTCTAGAGCTTCTCAGAACTGTCTGGAAGAAACAAACATCTAACCCATGAGCCTGTGGGGACATGTCACATTTAATAACACCTGTAAAAAGGGGATGTTTACTTCCTTCTCTCAACCTTCTTTTGTTAACAAGTAAATGCTTCCCAGGTTGATTTACAGTGATGCTCCTACAAATAGTACTGATAAAGATCATGGTGATAGTTATTCAGAGATGTGTAAAGGATGCACCGCTAGGTAGTCTAGTAGCCAGCGTGGGACTCAGCTGCCAAGGTACGAAGCTGATCTTGCAAATGTTTTCCAAACCATCTGAATCTTTGTGCTTTCTCAGTCTGAGCGAGATAAAATCAGGGCTTGGATTCCCATGTTGAATTTTGGGTCGTTCTGGCAAAAGATTAAGTATGAAGAACCCATCCTCATTTTCTGTGATCCCCCATCTGTGAGTGCCTGGATCACTTCCTCTCATTCTAATCCTCTTCTCTGCTTTCACTGGACTTTTCTGACAGGGGTCATGCCTGGACCACACGCTGTTTAGCTAGATTCATTCTCTGAGGAAGGCATTTCTTCCTTCTCTGTTGACATGGGGCTTGTCCACGTGACTGCTGCATTGGCCACCTTCTGGCTACCCTGTGCATCCTTGCATCTTGGCTTTCTTGGACTGTTAGGGTACCAGCAGATGGGATGCAGGCACAGCCTTGAGATGCACTTGAGTGGTTGGCCTAGCTCCCCCGCGCCTGTTGCCTTTACAAGTCAAGTTTCCTCCAAAGCAGCTGCTGTCCTAAGTCTGTATATCAGAATGAAGTGTGTGGAAGAGGCTGAATGCCACAAACTGTTAGGAGTCAAGGCCAGCCAGACTTACAGCTTGAAGCTGAGCTGGGCCTGGATGAGCCAATTTCCACTAATTTGCATATAAATGAATGAGAACAAATGCCTTAAGTCTTTGAGTTTTGAGGTAGTTTGCTGTCTAGAAATAGCTAATGGATTTCAGTTCCTTAAGAAGTGATATTTAATTCACATCACCAAGTTTTTATGTTCTGTATATGAGTCTCGATTCCTTGGTGAGGATATCACATTTCATAGAACTTAGATACATGGAAAGCCCTTCATTGTGATATAAATCTGTGGCAGCTGCTCATGAAACACCCACCTAATGAATTTGCTGGCTTCAAAATGACCCCCTTGTTTTGTCAGCATCAGTGTAGCCAAGTCTACCCACAGTGTGAGAACTGGACCAGGGCCTAGCTGCCTGGCTGAGGCCTCCCAGGCGCTGTGGAGATTCCCTAATGAGCAAGCATATCAACATCCCCCAGGGCTAAGGCAGGCGCCAAGGTCTATCCGCCTTGCAGGATTAGGATTCCTGGAAGAGCCTAACCACATCAAAGATACTCAGGACCAACCCTTCAACATGGAAGCAATGAACACACTGCCAACCCCAGCCACGCTGAAGGACCTTCAACCTCTGTGGACTTCTCTGAGTGGGAGGCAGAGCGTCAGTCGCCACAGGGGGGGCAGCATTTGGGAGGTGCAGGGATGTTCATTCAGCCTGCTGGCGGTCCTCCAAATATCCAACCACATCCCAGGATACCTCTGCTTGCCTTTGACAGAGGGAATTATGGGAGCCTCCATTGGTTTGTGTCTTTATGGGCTGGGTTCTCATCACCCCACAGAAAAGGATTCTGATGAACGCTGCTGGAAGCCAAGCTCAGCTCTTTTCCCCAGGGATTTTATTTTTTCCCTTCTGTCCAGCATGTGTGTAGAACCATTGGGAGTAGTCATGCATGCCAGAGGTCTCAAAGAGAAGGGGTGAATGAAGACAGCTGGCCAAATGCCCTTCAATCAGAACTGGGTGTAGTCTTAACTCATAGGGGAGGATTGCTTCACAGGCCAAGGACAGGACATAGGCCTGGTCAGGAGGCATAAGGCTGTTTCTGGATAGTGGTGGGTCTTTAAAATACCACCACTGCTCAGCCACACCTGAGTACACTATCTCCACAGAATAAAAATGGTATCTATTAGGTCTGGATCTTCTTGCTCTCCCACTAGGGACATTTTAAGCTCACCAGGGGGCCTAGTTACATTTATGTGAGAATGCTCATTCACAGAACATGTAGGGCATTAAAAAGTTCCCCACACTAGCACACAGAAAAGGCAACTCTATGAAAGTGAATTGAGTTTTGATCAATCAGCCGACTCGTCATTGAATGAAATAGAATTCTTGACTCTGCAAGTGATCTTTACATAATATACAGTGAATGCATTTCCCCTTGAGGTTTCATCTGGCTTCTAAGCCTCCTGAAAAAACATCTGGGCACTGGCCAGCCAGATGGCTCAGTGCGTAAAGGCCCCACAAGCCGGATGACCCACGCTTGATCCTTGGAATCCATGTAAAGGTGGAAGGAGAGAACTGACTCTCTGAAACAGTCTTCTCACATGGGGTACATCTGCAGGTATGTAATAGCAGCTAAAATAAAAACCACATCTGGGTCCACAATAGATACAGTTTTCAGTCTGAAATCATTGATTTTATCAAATGATAAATTTCATTTACCTTCTCAAGGATCACTCTGAAGGTCTGCCCAGCAAATATTATCTCCATGTCCCTTTGCCCACCAATGTGACTTTCTGTCCCACAGGGGCCAATACCTTCTTTTGTCTCAGGAACTGAGGGACATGAACATAAGGGAGACTGGCTCCTCCCAGTGCATCAGAAATATCTAGACTGTGGCCACTTTCCTTGGGAAGTTTTCTTTCTTGCTTGGCTTGACAATAACAAATCATGTTTTATTTAACCCCCTGGGTAGATAATGGTAATGAAAACCCTTAAATGCTTTTAAGCAACTATCAAACATTAGTTGATCTTTTTATAGTGGGGTCTTTTTTTGTTTTTTTTTGTTTTTTTTGGCAGTCCTGCTCCTTCTTCTCTGCACCCTGTTTTCCTTTAGGCACTGATGATGCAAAGCGTGCAGATAAGCACACTTGAGGCCCATTTGCTCCCACCCAGCACTCTGCTGGATGCTCAGTTTTACTTTTTTGTGTGTGTTTCCACCACATTAAATCCCAATATTTTGAAGAAAGGAGTGACAGGAAGTGAAGTGACACATAAAGCCTGCCATGGGTAGAAACACAAGCTCCGTGACTACGTGGCTTGCTGTGCTGCGACCAAATCCCCAGAGTCATCCATGTCTCTCTGGTTGCTGCCGTCCTGCAGCCACTGCTATTGGTCTTACGGTGGGAAGGAGGAAGAGTCCACACACTTTCTGCCACTTCCACTGACACCTGCTGGCTTCTCCTGTGGATGACTACTGTGTTCTTCCACAGTTGCCCTGTCTGCCTTCCTTCCTCCATAGCCAGATGTTCCTGGACAGTGTAAGCCAGCTCTGATGAGCTTCCTCTTCAAACTCGAACCTCACTCTATAGGACAAGGTCGGGGCCAATGCCATCCCAAGTCTTCCCATCTTGTCTCTGACCACTTTCAGTCTTCACACTGGTCCTCGAAAAATGCAAGCCTTCCTCCAACCTCAGGGTGATGGGATCCACATGTGTCAGAATTTAGCAGGTTAGGGTGTGCCTCTGAGCCCAGTGAGGTTGTCACATGTCTCAGTGGGTCAAGGTCATGGTCAAGGTTAGTCAAAGGCAAGATGGCTTAATTTATGAAGCATCTGAGACTTGAGTTCACCTCATTTTTTTCAATAATGAGCAAGATGAATGAGGAATGGTTTGATTCTACGTGATTTTCTTCTATAATACTATGGCCAACAGAGAGAAGAGAGAGAACAGGAAAAGAGAGGAGAGGAGAGAGAGAGAGAGAAAGAGAGAGAGAGAGAGAAGGGAATAAGAGAGGGGAGAGGAGAAAGAGGAAAGGGAGAGAGAGAATGAAAATGAATGAGGATCAAAAGAGAAAGAGGAACCAAAAGAAAAAGAAAAAAGCAAATTTCTCAAAAATCATAAATCAACTTTTTATTATTTTATTGTTTATTAGAAAGGAGACTCTGAAACACATAGTTCTGTGTTTTAGAGCCTCCTTCTCAGCTCTCAGATTTATAGACTAACCACTCTATGTGCATCTGACCCCTTCATGTCCCCATGATGGAGAGCTGAGCCCTCTCTGGGCCACTTCTCCAGTATCCTCCAACCCCCACTCCCAAGAGACTGTGCACTTTTTCTTCACCTGGAGATGCCCTCCCTCAATCCATTGTAGCTTAGACTCTGGCAGTTAGTTTATTATGAGCACACTAAAATCAAGTTCATTCCCTCCACCAATCATCCAAGAAAATTCATAGAGCTGCGGTCATTAATTTCATCATTTTAAATAGAGATGATAATTTCATTACCCATTATGATGGTTTGTACATTTTGATAAGTTATTTGCATCATTAAAAATTCCACAGGAGCCCAACGCGAAAATTCAGAGCTGTTTAGACAGACGCCCCCCCCAACCTCCTCCCTTCTGTCTCATGTCAGGCACAGATACTGGTGATGTTTAGGGTGTTGAAGCGTTTTCTTCTCCTCCACAGAGGGTGGCATAAAACAAAGCTACGTCTGGGGAGGGGGAGTGAGGAAAAATGCCAAGAAAAATCCGAGAAGTGGCAGGAGACTGACGTAGAGCTGATCCTTTCCAGAGCTACGGATAGAGGACAGTTTGGACTTGCATTCATAACTTGCCACAAAGAATTGGACTGCAATTGAAGGCCACGCCTAAGGGCCTTGGCTTGATGGGGCTGTAACAATGGAGCGTGTTGCAGTATGTCTGATTGGCAATTCTACATGTTTGTGAAATGTCCGCAAGAACTGAGCTCCAAACATAGTGCTCATTATGACACACACATCAGCTTTTAACTTCTGCCTTGTAACAGCTCTGGGTCTCACTGCTGTTTTCCAGGCTGACAGACATTTTGGAGGACCTAATACCCTAGAGATTTATCATAAAACATGGCTTATATATTGCTAACTCATAAAACATGGCTTATATATTGCTAACTTGAAATCGTAGGCTAACCAAGCAAACTAAGGTACATTTTATGAGAAATGTTATTTACTTAAATATTCCTTTAACACTGTAAAAAAATTCAAAAGAAAAAGATAAGCATCTCAGAGTTTATGATTTTATGAGACTCTGGGAAAAGATGTTCAATTAATCTCTTGATGAACATGAATGGATAACCTACTGTTCATAATTCACATGCTAAGTTTTGAGGATGCTACAAAGATGTCTAGCTCCCAATTTCTCTCCTAGTTCATTTGCAAAATGGAGTAATTACCTGACCAATTAAGGCACTGCACAGAGGACCTAAACAGTTTAATATAGTTCCGACAGTGTCTCGAGGCTGCCGATGAGAAGCTAAGAGATGAATAACACAGGTAAAATGGACACTGTGGCTCAGAGCAGAGAAAGACTGATACAGCAGTGGTGATGGAGGATCTATCACTGTGGGGTACGGAATGAGTGGTAGGAATGGACACAGAAAAAGTTACTGAATACCCTTCAGTGTTTTCTTCTCACTTCCGGGATAGATTTCAGGCTCCGTGCTCATCTCTTGAGTGGGTCCATATGGACCAACCATCTCCCATGCTTGGTGTTGCTGCAGGTCTGGTCATGGCTTTGGTGGAATGCATAGGCTCGACCAGTGGAGGGAATGTCAACTAGTATAGCCAGCATGGAAAGCAATAGAGAGACCCCTCATGGGCTCAGAACAGAACTACCATACCTGCACATATAATGGAAAGAATATAAATTGGCAGCAACTATGTTGTTTGCAGAAAATGGGTGGAACTAGAGATCATCGTGGTCATGCATGAATAATCAGCAAAAAAGTCAGACCTGGCTAGCAAATTTTCTCTCCTAAATGGAATCCTGAGTTAAATAAAACATAAGTGGCATGAAAATAGAAGAGGGACTATTTGGGAGGAGAAAGCAGACTAATCGGACCGGGGTGAGGAGATGAGAGGTTGAGGCGGGGTCTGACGGAAGGAGCGGGATCAACATGAGCAAGGTATGTGATGTGCATTTATAAAATGTCCCAGTGAAACACTTCACCTAGCACAATGAACATATGCTAATGATCGCATGACTGCTTTGAGTGTGTATAATGCAAGACTGACAGAGGAAGGCTGCTCAGGACCCCATGAGAACATAGAATAGACCTGGTGTCAGACTACACGGTACAGAGAGGTGTGATGGTTGTGGATTGAGGCCAACTCAAGCACTGGATACATCTACAGGTCTAGCAGGATGAACGAATCACCCCATGGCAGGCAGTTGGCTGACAGGAGCTTGATGAAGTAAACCGAGTTCATACCTGTCTCTTGTTTGGCCCTGATCAATGTCCTGGTTCTGTTTTGGGAGTCCATTGAGAGCCACTTTTTGACCTTGGTTCATATAGTTTAAATGAAGCGCTTCTCATTTGTGAGTTCAGAGCCAGCTGATTCTTTTTTCTTTGCATGTGAATATATGCAGGGTACATGCAAATATATGTGTATCCGCATGTGTGTATAAGTGGGTGCATTTATACGCATATACATGTGGAGGAGTTAATATTGGCTGTCTTCTTTGATTACTCTCCATCTTTGTTAATAAAACAGGGTCTCTCAATAGATCCCAGAGCTTGCCAATCAGCTGGGAGAGCTAGCCACCTTGCCCCAGGGATTCCCTGTCTCTGCTTTCCAAGTGCTGGAATGGCAGGTCGCGTGGCTGCCACATGCCCAGCAAACACATACATTCTAGAACTCCGGACTCTGGTTCTCACACTTGTGGGACCAGTCCTTTCTCCACTGACTCATCTCCCCAGCCTGAGCTCGTTATGTTTGGCACTGCACTTCCTAGGTTGCTAATCAACTGAGTTGAATCAACTGAGGTTGATTCAAAGGAATTGAGCACAAGATTTTGGTGAAAGCCAGCGAGGAGGAATCCCTACTTCTGTTGGGGCTTCTGCATCATAGAAAGTCACCCATGAGGTACATAACCAGCTTGCCTCCAAGCAGAGAAGCAGAGAATGAGGGAAACCCAGAAGAGCACAGCCGAGCGAAGAGGGTAGATCCTGGGGCATGTGGCTCCACTACAGCTGCAGCTGCACACTGCTCAGCTGTCCGCAATGATGGAACTCTCACTCAGCCTGAGCAAACTGATTCTGTGATTCGGTGAACCCCAACCCAAGAGACTTTAACACGGCACCCTAAATTTCATCACCTGCCTTCTCCTTTTCCATTTGCTCCTTCTCTTCCTTGCAGCCTTCCTTTCAGATGCACACTCCCGCGTGCTCGGAGTCTGCATTGTGTATTGGTCACTGGAGAGGTGTTATTCCATAACTGCACTCCAAAGACTGGACTTCAAAACAACTCTTTTTTTTTTCTCCCACATTTTATTTTTTTCCTAATCATATAAACTCAATAGGTACCCCTGTCCTCTTCCTCTTCCCCATTGTCCACTGTTGCACTTTTTCTCTTTCCCCTTTCCTTTCACCCCCTCCCTTCCTCCACCTCTCCAGGTGCCTCCCCCTTCCTCCCTCCCATCCCTTGGAGCATCCATTTGTGTGGGCACCAGAACCTCCCTCTGAGTCCTCCACCCTAATGAGGGTTCAGGATTCAGTGGCATAGCCTGCGGTCCCCTCTTGGGCTCCCCATTAGCATGGGAACTCTATTATGACTGCTTAATCCCTTGTCTCTAAGGATCCTACTGCCTGAAGCCTTTTCTCCTGTGATCCATGCTAGATTTTGGGGGGTCATTGACATATCAGCCATTGTGCAGGTCCGGCAAAATCTGATCCTGGCTGTTGCAGCCCTAACTTGTGTGGAGTATCTTGCATATTGTTGGTCCTTCCCATCTTTAGGTTCTTACAATCTTGCCACCCCTTCTCCGCAAGAATCCTTGAGCTTTAGGATGGGGAGAGATTTGGCTGGCCTGGTTCCAGGTGAATAATGTAGGGGTTTTGGTGTTCTGAATTATGGTTTGTCAAAAGAACAACTCTTATATCTTTCACTTCCCTCCCATATTTGCTTAGCTCACTTACTGGCACCTAACTCACCTCTACACTCTACTAGAAACTTCAAATTCTCTGAAGAAATGGTCCCTAATCTTGCCGGTTAACGTTGTTTGATGTACAATAACCTAATTTTCCTGAGGTATTGATGACCAGGGATGGTTTAACCCATAAATTGGTAAATTAAGGCCTTTGGGCCAAATGTGGCTTATTGTCTGGCTTTGTAAATAAAGTTTTACTAGGATACATCCAGCCCTGTTCATTTATACATCCCCTGAGGCTACTTTCACGCCGAAATGGCAGCATAGCAGTGCAGTTATGACAAATTCTATTTGGCGGGTAAAACTGAAGAATTTGCTATCTTTCCCCCTTTATAGAAAAGTCTGCTGGCCTATGATTGGTCTATATTTTCCTACATAGGAATTCACTGCATACACAGAATGAAATGTTTTGATTTAGTTCTTGAAGTAAAGAACGAATTTGAATTCTTAGGAATTTTGATGGATTAGTGGAATTCCACACTCAAGCACTCTCACTGCAAGTGTGTTGAGGAAATAGAATACTATGCACTTTTCGTTCCATCTAGCATGGTTGCATAGATGCACATATAAAAGTATGTTTCAGGATGTATTAGAAAGATGACACAAAAGGAAGATGCTCCCTATAGAGTCTCCTGGACTCAGTCATGTCAACACTGCAGGACAAAGGGCATTAGACATAATGTTGACACTTCCTGGTGTGAATATAAATTATTTGAGCCAGTATGCAAGTTAGTATGGAGATTGCTTAAAAAAAACTAAACATGAATTCCAATGTGATCCACTCCTGGGTACATCGGATCACATTAGAGGCAACACACCATAGCACTGAGTGCTCACTCATGCTGATTGTGGCAGTAGTTACAATTGCTGGGTTATTGAATCAGCTCAGGTGCCCAGCAATGACCAACGGATTTTAAAAAGGGACTAATATGTAGACACAATATATATCAATATATAGACACAATGGTATTTCATTCACTTGTAAGGATGAGTAAAAGTATGTCATTTGTTGGAAAATGGATGGGACTAGAGTTCACCTTATTACATGACATTAAGCCAGACCCAGAAGGACAAATATGTTTTCTCTCGATGTGGAATGTTGGTTTTATATATGCACACATGCATACATGCACACACTCATGTACACACCAGACAATCATGTCATTGGCAGGAAGATGGATATAATTGGAGATCATGATATTAAGAATCAAGACAAATATGGCATTCTTTCTTTCATTTCAAAGTCTAAAAACATAAAAAAAGACATGAAAGTAAGAGGAGAATGGGAAAAGTAACAGAAGATGGTAAAGAGGGACTGACTATGGCAGAAGTGCATGGTATACAGGCATGGAAATGCCAATCAAGAAAGAGAAAGAGCTTATCTCTTCCCTGGTACCTTCAAGCCATGGCTCAGAGTACAGGGCTTTCCCTGTTCCTGTCACCCCTCTGCCTACCATCAAAGAGTCAACACCTGCTATTGTTTCAATGTGTCCCAGAACGTTCATAAGTTAGAACTTTAATCGCTCAGTGCATAGCAATGGTACCTGGAGGTGGGTCCTTGAGAAGTAATTAAAATTTGATGAGGCCATGAAGGTGGGATTCGCAGCATAGCATCAGTGGTAGGTCTTTTTGTGTGTGTTTGTTTAGAGCAAGGTCTCACTAGGAAGTCAGCTGCGGCTTTGAACTCTCAGTCCTGACCCAGGCGTTTCAAGAAAAGCAAATGACCCAAACGAGCATGTGACTGTGTGAGGTACTTGGCTGTGTTGTGATACAGTGAGACCTACCCCAGATGTTGGCAGATGCCATCACTGCATTTGGGGGCTTCCCAGCCTCCAGGACTAACTTTCCATTCTTTATCAGTTTCTTGCTCCCAAATATTTGTTATAGCAACAGAATGCAAACTAATACAACAGGAATCAAGAAACACTATTGTTCTTACATAATTTTTTGGCGGTAGCATCTCCCCATTCTGCCTGCGATTTTGCAAGAAAAAAATACTTTTGGAGTGCTACTTGCTTAGGTTTCTTGAAGTGTTACAGTTTTCCCCATGGGCCTTGATGTTTTCTTGTGAGTCAATGTCTTGTGTTTCTTTCCCTTTGCTCTAGTGAGGTGCTTGGCAGGAGTCCATCAATATATCATTTGTGCAGAGAGACTGCTTTGGGATGGACCTCCTGGTTTGAGGTTATGATTATGGATTATTCTGTTGCCTTTATTTGTTCAGTATGTTCAGTGGCAGAGAGATTGTTCTGCATGGTTGGAGCCCTGAATTTGTTATTGATGTACAAAAGAGCATCCATTATTTATTGGGTGCTATTGATTTTTTTTAACTCTTGGAGAACTGGGATGTGGTTGTATATTCAGGCTTTGTTCAATCCTACTGGAAAGAAAATCATGTAGCCAGACTAATCCAGTCTCTCCTCTTGGTAGAGTAGGATGCTGGTTAGGGCTGAGGGATAGCTATTCTTTACTGAATGCTTAGTGCTCAGTCATTAAAGATGCCAGCTGAAGGCCTACCATGTTCATTGCAGTGACAAGTGCCTTTTCTAAAGAGTCTTTTGAATCCACACTGTAGGCACTGCAAGGTAGAACTTTTACTCCCAGCAGACAAATGGACATGTTGAAACTTCAATGCTAGAAGTCACTTGCTGGAGCTTTGCTGCAGTTTGCTTGCATAGTGCTGATAAATGCATGACCAATGGGCTTAAGGAAACAGGGGGTTTATACTCGCTTAGTATAGTCTGGTTACAGTTCCTTGTTCAGCATTGTAGGAGAGCTCACACTAATACCAGACCACACCATATCCGCATAATGGCTGAATGAGGGACAATCCTTACCTGCCAGACCAGCATGTCTGTACACGAATGATGCCCACTTTCTCAAACAGCTCCCTCCATCTTATTCTCCTGCTCAGGAATTAGTCCTACCTACCATGGGCTGCATCTTTCCCATCCACTGAACAATTTCCTGCTTAACTCAACCACTAATTCTGTACAAATGTGCCCAAAACTCGAACCCTCAACTGTCAAGTTGATATCTGCATCTAACTATGACAAGGTTATTCAGCTAAACAACAAATGAAGCAACAATGGCAGTGATTAAGCATGCACTGAAAACTCAGCATGCGGGAACTACTAGACTAAACACTTTATTATGCTGTTTAGATGTCACAACAAACCATGCCACAGGTATTGTTATTCCTTCAGGGCCGTTAGAGAACTCTCCACAGGTGACCAGTCTAGTGAGTGAGGTTCAAACCCACAGTTTGATTTCATGTTTTTTTTTTTTTTTTTTTAAAAAACTTGAGCTAATAGAGGTAAGCATGCTTGTTGGGAGTGGATTTGCATTTACCAAATGCAGCATCTCTGGCTCTCTGGTGTGAGCTGGCTTCTATCATCTGCAAGAGTCTACTTCTGAACTCATCTCTCTGCTGAGGGCCTGGCCAGAATCCCTCACTTCCTGGAGGAATTTCTGACCATGTGAGAAGCTTGACTCTCCTGGTCTTGCTGGGGATACAGGGAGTGAGGTAAAGGAAACAATGGGCTGAGAGATTGGAGGCCCAGGTTGTAGCTCCAATTCTAGTTCTGTGCAATGCTGAGTTCTTTGGCCTGTGGTGTCTGTCAAGAGAGCCATTTGGGTAGGATGAACTCGACACTCTTAACCAGGTCCAACATTGCTATTTCTGTCATTGAATCTCTGTCCAAGGTGTTGCTGAGTTTTTCATGCACCTCCCATGAATTGAAAGTCTAGATAAGTCCCTGGATGTAGGTGAATTTCCAGGGGTGAACTCTTGAGTGCTGCATTGTGGACCGAAGGATGGAGGATGAAGGATGGAGAGAAGAACAAAAAGAGGAAGCTGGTGAAAACAAGTGCTCACAGGAAGCTGAGTCGTAGATGCTTTCTGATGAGCCCAGCAGCTTTCAAAGCATGGCAAGGCTCACTGGCTTGGAAGAATCCCAGTTACCGCCCCCTTCACACTCTGGCCCGTGACCTCATCTCCCTGCACCCGTCCTGCTGGATTCCTCCGCACTGTTCCGGAGGCTGCTTCCTCCCAGCTAATGGCTCTTCCCTCTTGCCTTATATAAATCCAACTCCCCCACAACCTCAGCTCTTTCTGGAAAATTCCAGCCCTGACTCAGGTCTCCCTTCTCTGGTAGTCATCTCTGCCCTGCGTAGCCTCAGATGCCTGTCCTGGTCCTTGGTGCTTGTTTGACCTGCTGTGTGATCTATATACCTGGGGGAGTCAGGCCCAGAGCTGTATTTTGGGGATACCTTCTCCTTGTCTCAGATGGTTATGGACTTGGAAGGAAGACTGAGGGGAGCAAAATGCCACAGACGTTTGGCTGCCTTGTGCTCTAACCATGTGTGTTGCATTTCCTCCAATGCAGAGTGTTGGGCGTTAGCAATACAGGATCAAGAGCAGGGCCTAGCACGGCTTCTTGTGTACCAGCCTGCCCTTTCTCCCAGACCCCCTAAAGATTTTTTTTTTTAAAAAACTGAACAATTGGATCCTTATGCACACGAATATAGGATTTATTTTCCAGAACAAGAAATGAGTGGCTCTCCTGCTTTAGCCAGGATTTTCAGGGTACATATGTGACACCGATAAAACGAAATGCATTAAAAATGTCTTATAAACAGACAGATGGCCTGACAGGCCAACCAGAAGAGGAGTGGTAAGACTGTAGGAGCCTGAAGATGGGGAGATCCACTGCCAGCCAGATCACACCAGCCAGGCACAACTGGGCAGTTCACCCAGGAAATCATTGCAATGAGACCCGCCCCCACCAGATCCGTACAAATATTGACATATCCCTCCTTGAGGAACTTAGGAGAAACTCAGTAGGAACCTTAGGGCCAAGGGCTAGACAGGTGAAGGGGCGCATCTCTATCTGTGGGTTCATGGAAGGAAGGGCTACTTAAACTGCCACAGAGACCTGAGCCCCTACTAGAGCGGACAACCAAAAGGAAGTTAGGGGTCCGCACTAGCAGACAGGCATGATGTTGGGAAGGAGAGGGATGGATTGGAGAAGGAGAGAAAGGTAGGAAAGGAAGGGTGAAGAGACAACCACTCATTATATTTATATAAAAGGAGAATTCTTAATTAAAAAAAGTCATTTAAATGTAATAGGCCAGGCATATAATGCTGGTAACTTCTTATATGATTACCCATTACTGACATACGATCTTGGACACATAAATTATCTGATCCGCTTAAAGATATTATTCCCCTTGAGAGACTGAAACAGGTACAAAAAGTTGGTGGAACTCAAAAGAAAAACCAAAAACAGTACACTATGACAGAATTTAGCCACTAGATGGCAGTCCAGGGCTGTAAATCTTTTCCAGTGTTGTCACTGATCCACCACCAAACAGCCTCGCTAAAACTCAGCTATGCTGTACAATGCTTTTGTTTCTTTTCTTTTCTTTCTTTCTTTCTTTCTTTTTTTTTTGCCAGAATACTTTTAATTCTTCATTCCAAAGTATATTTTCATTTGCTGCGGCAACAGTTTAGCTCAAAAAATTCAGCTGGTTGGAACATGTTTAAGAACACAGTCCATCTTTCCTAGTCTTAAGTAGTTATTTATTTAACCAAGATTTGCATTTTAGCTAACAACAAAATGTAAGTGAAAAAATGAACTTTGGTTATTTCTTTTAAAAGGAATCTTGATGTTGATTTTGTTAGAGAATACGGGGAAATTTCATTTGTCTTCTCTGAGGGTGAAGGGGTTGGTGGCATCTACGGCCCAGAGAGGTCCCTATAGAGATGATGCTATGTGAAAGCAAAGGTGTTCTAGACCTTATTCTCCAGGTGCAAGGAGGTGGGTAGCTGAGGCTTTAGAAAGACAAAGTATCCCTGGATGCTTCTTTATTGGTGGCTGATTAACTCCCTCATTGTTTAATGAAGAGTGAGATGCAATCCCTCTATTCATCTGACTGAATCATTTTAATCAAGGTCTATTCCTGGACACCATTAGGAAGTGGACTAGACAGAAATGGATTTATTTTTAGCATATAAGAGGAGGCTCATGCTCTGAAGTGAGTTACAATAAATTGCCGGCCTTTCCTTGGTTGCTGTTTGTCAGTAGAATAAGGATGCCTGGCTCCTACCTGGTGATGTTTTTCTGAGTGACCACCAGGCAGTTAGGCTGTTCAGTGAAGCATTTCTTGGCAGCATTGATAACAAGGACAATGAGCATTAACAAGATCATCATTCCTGTTAACCACTGCTTCAGTCAATGAAAAGAAGCATGCACAAATGTGTTGATATCACAGAGGAAATAGGATCATTGGCGGGGAAGATGCCTCAGCTGCTAAGTGATTGTCACATAAACAAAAGGACCGGAATTTGGGTCTCCAAATCCAATGTAAAATAATGGGTGGGTGTGGTAGAACATTAGTAATTCCAACACTGGGTGGCAGAATGTGGGAACAGACAGAGCAAGCCAGCTAGCCGGATTAGCCCGAATGTGCACACTGAGCTTAGAGATGCAGACTCAAAACAGAAAGGTGAAGACTGATCAAAGACGATTCTTGACACCAACTTCAGGCCTCCAACGTGCACATGTACTCACATATACACTAGCACATACATGAACATACCCATATTCAAACATACATACACCGATATACACATACACCATATACACATTTGCATGAAATAATAATAAAATATTATTGGCCACATCAATGATGTCCAGTCTGAGGGTGAATTTTTTTCCCTTTTCTTCCCTGAGATCTCCACTTATTTATCTGTTGACCCTGTTGATTTGGTTATCACCACTAGAGGGCGCAGAGGTGTTATTGCCATCCACTGGTCTATATATTGTATAAATCCTCCTTTTTAACCTTTCTTTTCTTCAACTTCTAAAAGCACTTTCCAACTTTTTTAGAGTCTAAAAAATGGTGCCAAGCAACAGAATAGTATACCCGATATCCCCCTTGTAATCATCTATAAACTGGCCCCCCAAACCAGCAATCCTGAGGTCTCAAAACCATAGTGATCGTTTCCACCTAGGTGGAAGTTCTAGATGGACCTAGGAGTTACACACTGTTCATCCCTGACCGTGTTGCTAGGATACCAGGTCTGGCCTCTGCATCTCTGTTCTTCTCCCAGGCCCACCCCGGTGTGTTTGCACTCCCTGCTCAGCTCCAGATGCTGGAGAGCTGCATTGGAACATCCATCTGTCTTCTGGGAAAAAAAGACTCCAAAAAATGCAAATGACTTGTTCTTTGCTAAACACAGCTTTTCATAGAACTATTTAAAACAGGCCTGGTAATATTTCTTAAACAAGAAACCTACTCCCAAACTTCCCCAGCTTCTTAAGGGGTCTTTTAAGAGCACATCTCCGCTTCAGAGATTAAATTGCTTATCCCTTTTCAGATGACTTGCTTCCTGCTTCCCTGGGATGGAGGCATGCTCCACGCACGGATCTGCATGGGCACACTTTTCAGATTGCTTTATATTTCCCTCCACCCTACTGAGCAGGTCACCCTGTTTCTCCCCTCTATGTAATGCGGATGGTCATATCTCTTCGACACTATGGATTAATATTGGCAGCCTGATGAGATTAATATTGACAACTTGATGGGATTTAGGGTTGCCATGGAAACAGATCTTTGGGGATGTCTGTGAACAAGGCTCTAGATTAGGGTAATGGAAGCGAAGAACCCCACCCCGAGTGTGAGTGGCTTCATCCGGGGTTGGGGTCCTGGACTGAATAAAAACAGAAAGGGAGCCAAGCAGCGACATTCATCATTCTGTGCTGACTGTAGATGCAGTGCTACCAGCTGCCCTAAGCTCTTGCCACTAGGACTTTCCTATGAAGATGGTCTCTTCCCACTAGCTCTGCACCACAAATGACCCCTGCTTTAAGTTGCTTTTGTCTGATAAGTATCAGAGCAGTGAGAAAAATAACACAACTTCCTTTGCACTGTGGTCCTGTGTTGGAGGGTATGCTGGCGTCCACTTTCTCTTGCACTTCCACACGCCCATGCACTTGACTTCCAGCAGCTCAGACCTCCAGTCTGTGGGCTGTGATCTGGTCATCGTTGTCATCCCTGCCTGATTCAAGGATGAGCACTTGATGCGGGATGAGCCCATCAGCTACATTCCTTCATTTTAGAGTCTGAAACTCCCAAAGGGAACTTGGAACCAGTCACCCCTGGAGCTGAGTGTTGCAGTTTGTCTCCATGTTGCTGACGAATTAACAACTAAAGAGTTTGGGCAACAAAGGGGGTGGGGTTATTCTTTATTACAGATTCTGGGTTACAGCCCTTAGTCCAGCAGGAGAGCCCACACCGGCATCAAGAGCCGAGAGAACTGTCTACACCATATTCGGAGGATTGCTTAGAGAGGGGCAAACCTTATTCACTGGAGGGCAAGACTGTCAAAGTAGGCTGAAGCATGCTAACTTGCGGAACCAACTTACACATCGCATCACCTGTCCAGGGAATAGTCCCACGCACAATAGGACTAGGTCTTCCAACATCAATCAGACAATTTTGCGGGTTGCTCAAAGCTTGCCTTAACTGCTAACTCTTAAAAGCTGTGCCAGAAGGCTGGAGAGATCGCACAGGGATTAAGACTCTGCCTCGCAAGCAGAAGGTCCTGAGTTTGGATCCCAGGTCCCACCTAAAAGCACCAGGCAGAAATAGCGGTGCCCTGCATGACTGGCCCTGGTGGGTGAAGCCTGGGAAATCCCAGCATGAAAGCAAAAAGGAAGTAGAAGCAATCCAGGATGATTTTCAAAGTCACCTGTGGTCCTCCACAGGAACACACGGTGTGCCCTCTGACAGTCACACACACACACACACACACACACACACACACACACACACACAAATGTGCCAAAGCTCAGCTTTCCATTGTCAGGTTGACACCTATGTATCTCGCCAGCACACTGGGCCTTAGTCACACAGCTCACGGGCTGGCTTGCTCTAGCATTCATGTGGTCCCTTCTACATGTATTTATTTCTTTAAGCTCCTTTGCTTTCTTTTGCAAGGTCTTCCCCTCCCCTGCCATGCAACCTATAGTTATAGAATTTTTCTCTTCTCTTCCTCCTTTCATACTTTTTAGAACTTATGTTCCTACCATAGACCTGCGCCACAAGGCCTGAGACTTGGGTGGCTGCTTTGTGCAATGCCCTTCCCACCCGCTGCACTTGGAAGCACTTCCAGCTAAACCCAGGAGCTATTCCCAAGGTCATCTCCTCTGGTGGGTGGGAGTATTCTCTGGTTTTCCCACCATGGAGGAATTTGTAGTACTCTTCAGAGCTGAATACATACTATTTTATATCCATGCTATAACACACATGACTTGCTTATCTTCGACATGCATGCTTGTTGAGGACTGAGGCTTGGCTATTCATTTCTGTCCACCTTTGCCATGGAGTAGTGTTTTGCACAATGAGTGGTGTTTTGCACACTGCAGAACCTTAATGGAAATTGATCAAATTATTCATTTCTTAAAAATTTATGGCCTGGGGCTAGGGATATGACTTAGTTGGTAGAGTGCTTATCTAGTATTCAGAAAGCCCTGGGGTTAATTCTCATTACTGCATAGATTGGATGCTGGTGGCACATGATTGGAAAGTTTAGTGTGGAGGAGGGAGGAGCAGGAGGACTAGAAGTTCAAGGTCATTCTGGGTTATGCAGGAAGTTTGAGGCCAGCTTGAGCTACTTGAAACTAGTCTCAATGTCATAGTTAGGCACAGGTATCAACTTGACATTTGAGTGTTTGAGCCTTAGGCACATTTGTAGAGAATAAGTGGTTTAGTCAGGCCCAGAGCAAACCTGCAGGTGATTGTCTAGCTGATGGGGAAGGCCCAGCCCATAATAGGAGGAACTAGGCCCTTGAATAAAATACAGACTGTTGGTTGAGAAAGTTGGTGTCCTTGTGGACACTTGGCCAGACATGTTGGTCTGGCAAGTAAGGATCGTCCCTCTCTCAGCCATTATATAGAGATGGTGTAGCTAGTTCCCTCGGCCCTGGTGTTGGTACGTGTTCTCCCATCAGGCTGGCTTATGAACTGTAACCAGTAATCCTAAAAGACAGTAAAACCCTTATTCCCTTAACCCACTTGATGGTAATTTATCAGCAACCATGCAGGCTGACTGCAATACTTAATT
The DNA here is from genome assembly GCA_023101885.1 of Typhlomys cinereus. Taxonomy (NCBI): domain Eukaryota; kingdom Metazoa; phylum Chordata; class Mammalia; order Rodentia; family Platacanthomyidae; genus Typhlomys; species Typhlomys cinereus. The sequence goes on along the minus strand of JALPQD010000084.1, from coordinate 432,445 downwards.
AAAAAAAAAGCGGTAACTCTTTTGATAATAATATGCAAATGCATATACAAAAAATCAGATAAATGTAAGAGCCTCTGTTAAGTGTTTTCTTCTCCAGAAGCTTCTTTGTCTCCGCACTGGGAAGGAAAACTTGTTCTTCCTATTTCGTTTGTGGCATTTGAAGACAAAGCCTACCATGGAGACAATTTTCACTGTCTCTATTCAATAAAGTCACCAATGATTTCTTGCTCATTTGCTTCACTTTACAAGCTGGCTTAGAAAGTTTTATGAAGCAGAAAATACATCATGGAACAGTCTAGAAAAAAAAAATCACCAGACAGAATGAATGTTAACAAGGGAATAGAGTATAGATGTTGACATTCAAGCTCCTCAAAATGCAGGACTTTCTCCCCCTGCAGGTGACTTCAGGTAGTACAAAGGTAAGCATGGAATGATTGGGAAGACCGTCTCTTGTTCCTTGTCCTGGTTGGGGGAGAAGTATGTCTGTGTTCAGGATGAACGTCCTAAACTGGCCAGGCCTTTTTGTTACACGAAAAGGGAAGCCGTGCTGACATTTGGAGCATCTTTCTGAAGAAGAGAGATTCAATGTAGAATTTGCCAACATTGTTTTGTCTCCACTGAAGTTTATTATATTATTATTATTATTATTATTTTTCAGTTTTGAAGTTTTATCCAAGTACAAAGAAAGTAGACTATTCATTTTTTTCTCTGCGTGCCTGGCGTTGGGGCTGTGCGTCTCTCTCCACGATGGCTTTGCGGCTTTTGGAAGAAACCGTGCGCGATCTCTGCACAGTAAGATGTGTTGCACATCAGGGGCACTTCCGGCTCCTTGACGTTGTGGACCAGGGATTTCGGGAAGCCACTGGGCAGCATGTGCTTTGCTTTCTTGTTGCTCCCATAACCCACGTTGGACATCAGGATCTGACCCTTGAACCCTGTTATCAATACCTCTGGGTTTCTGCCAGTTGTGCTTAATTTTGACATATGGTCTGACGGGTGCCGGATGAACTCTTCGTCTCTTTTTGAGGATCTTGGGCTTCACCAGAGGTCTGAGGGCGGCCGTGACGCCGAGCAGGCGCTGGCAGCCACCTCGCAGGCAGCGCCGCAGTAGAGGAAGGGGCAGGGGAGCGCCAGGGCTGATGGGACCCATTGAAGTTATTTTTACGACTCCGTGGCACAGGGAGCTGCAGGGAGGCAGAGGCAAGAGGATGCCACTTTCAAAGCCAGTGTGGGCAGCTTAGTGAGACTGTCTCAGAATAATAAGTTACAGTAGAGAGCTGGGGATACAGATGAGGCCCTAGGCTCAGTTTTCAGGAAACACACACACGCACGCACAGGCACACACATATGCACATGCACAGGCACACACATGCACACACAGGCATGCATGCACACACATACACATGCATGCACACATGCACACACATGCATGCATCTGAGAGACAACACATATAAAAAAAACTATAAAGCAAATATGGGTCCCAGTGAACACGGCACGGTAAGATGGTGGCAGATCAGATTTATCCCCTCCCATCTCTCATCTTGACTCAAACACAATCAATGCTTTAAAAAATCAATGCAAAGAAAATAGGAATTCTTATTTGAGGTTTAAAATATTTTCACCTCAAACTGTCATATGAAGTTTGAACTGAGACCCTCCGTGCAAGCGATACGTTCATAGTCAGTGCCTGACATGGTGCATTTATCTGAAATGAATGTTAGAGATGGGCTGGATTTGAAACATGAAAGGTTCTTACAAGGGGATCTGTTCTAATTCTTTTGAAAGCTATATTTAGCATAGATTTTTTTCTATGAAATCTCATCATTAACATGTATATCTGAGGATTACTACTTACATAATACTCACTTCTTAATTCCTTGGAATCATTTCCATTTTACTCTCCTTCCAGTGAGCCTGTGCATTTGAATGCACATGTGCACGTGTGTTTGTGTGTATGTGAATGTGTGTGCTCATTCCAGTTTTAAATATTAACTGCCATATTTTTTGATTCTGATACATTATGCAAACTCCTATCAAATCCAATTATTCTGTATAATTAAAACAGCTAGTTTTAAATTTACAACTGAGCACAATTTTAAGGGCAAAAAATAAATCTCTCTTTTTAATTCCCTAGTGCCTCAGTTTTATCCGGCTTTGCAAATTGTGCTTATAGTCTGTCTACAAAAATAAACCCAAATGTAAATTATGATTTAAATCCCCATGGGCAAGCTGTTTTGCCTTATTTGTTAGAAAGCAAATAAGACCTACTTTATAGTCTGTTTACTAAACTGAAAATTTCAGACTTAGGACTTTACAAAGCGTTAACTCTATTGATGCTTTAAGTACAGAAATTAGTAGAGGCTCGACTCTCAAGACAATATGAGGAGCTTTAAAGCAAACCATCATTTGATGTTTTTCTTTTCAATTATAAGCTGATACAAAATTTATGAATGTTTGCATGCAATTATTTATGCTCACCAACCATGCAGTTGTTCAATCAATCTGCAGAGTCAGGAGACTTGGACCTGTGAGCATTTGAGGTAATCTAACTTTGATTCTGGAGACCACTGCAGCACACATTTATCCCCTCCCCTCTCTCATCTTGACTCAAACACAATCAATGCTTTAAAAAATCAATGCAAAGAAAATAGGAATTCTTATTTGAGGTTTAAAATATTTTCACCTCAAACTGCCATATGAAGTTTGAACTGAGACCCTCAGTGCAAGCGATATGTTCATGCCTCCCCCTAAGGAAGTAAATAAAAAAAAATCACGGTAATAACGTTGAAACATTTAGCCCTTCATTGGAGGTGAAGTAGTATGCTTCTCATTCTCTGTTCAGGTTCACAAACTGGTAAAAAAAGACTTTGGGAGGGGGTTCTGTAGTAAGATTTGCTCATTGCAGAACCAGATTGGAAAGAAACATTCCCAGATGTGGATGCACACAATGGAGTAAGCCCTCTGTCAGCTTTCTTCTCTGTAATGTTGCCTTAGCTGTAGCCCCTAGTTCTGGGTCATGACACAGACAAGGAAAGGTGGGGATTAGGTACCACTGCACAGATCAGCCACCATGCCGTGGTCTTCCAGACACACAAATCTTGGAAAAGGACAAGAGAATTAGAGACCTGAACTCAGGGATACTGCTAAATCTTCTATATTTAATGAAAAAAAGTTTTTAGTGTGCAATATGCTTGCTACCGACAGAGCTGTACTAGATGTGGGAGCCACACTAACGCAATGAACTGCTCATCCATAACTGAGAAATAACTGTGACTGACTGTTGAGCCTTATACCCAAGAGTTGTTCTTGATCCTTTCTTGCCTTCAGTATTCATCCTCTTATACACACACACACACACACACACACACACACACGCACGCATATATGACATTCTTTTTTTCTTCTAAGATTTTTTGCATGTATACATGACCTATCTGCATGTGTATCTATGGGCATATTCCTGTGTGTGAGCATACATGTGTGAGTGCACACATATATCTGTGCACATATGTGTAAATGTCCAAAGTTGACATCAAGTGTCTTCTATGATAGCTCTCCACTTTTATTAATCCTGCAGGGTCTCTCTGTTGAATGCCGAGCTGCTGGCTGGCTGGGTTAGCCGACCACCCTGGCCCAAGAAGAATCCATGTTTTTGTCTGGGTGTTGAGACACCCGGCAGCCACCACGCCTGCCTGGATTCTGAAGGTTTCTGGGGATCTGAACTCTAATCAAGCTGCTTGAGGAGCAAGCTCTTCATCTGTTCAGCCATCTCTCCAGTCCTTTTCCAAGATTTTTAAAGTAGCAACCGAAGTTCTTACAGTGGCTCAGTGGCAGGGTGCTTTCCCTGCCTATGAGGGAGGTCTCTCTGGCTTAAAATAGCAACTTTATTGAGGTACAGTTTATATATCACAAAATCAATATACGTATATGGCTCAATGATTTTTTTTGTAAGTTTATAGCATCATGTAATCATTGTTCTACTCCAATTCTAGGATACAACCATCAACCTAAAGAGGTCCGTTGTGACTGTTTGAAGTGAAACTCCCACATGCCATCCTAGACAGACACTTCTCTTTTGTCTCCATAGATGTGTATTTCCTTGAAACTCCATGACCTCATGTAATATATGGGTTTTGCATCTGGATGCTTTTAACTTTAGTAGAATTTTCAAACTGTCGCCTCTATCAGGCCATACTCCTTCTCAATGCTAATAGCATACCCACGGGTGCCATTTCTAAAGCACAATAGGGAAGCCATCATTCAACTTTGAATTAGAATATTGCAAAGCTACTCAGCATACTGCTTCCCCTTCCAATCCTTGGCCAGCGAAGCCCCAGCATCATGACTCTGAGGGTTTTCTAATACCATTCATTAAAAGGAAATTGAATTCCTTCCATGGCGCACCAAGATTTAGCCAGTGCTTCCCTCTTACATTAGACACACACACACACAAAACATATCTTAATTAAACTAATAATTGGTAGTAATTTTATATCTGTACTTTCACATTTTTTTAAAAAAAAATCCATGTGGAGAATGCAGTCTCTGGTTTCTCTATGCACAGAAAGTACGTACTTTTGATCAGAACTTTGAAACTAGCAACTTGCCATGATTAAAAGCAGGGGACACCAATTTTACACATGCATGCACACACACGCACACATGTGAGCACACATGGAATGCAATACATACATGTTCTTCATACAATGCAATACACATACATATATTAGAAAAAGAATTCATATATATGCAGATTAAAGAAGAAAAACAGTTGAGATATTGAGTAATGAGGATCACAGGTGATCTTTGTTTATTGAAATTAAAACCATGTTGAATTAATCTTGATTTGGAGACTTGGTTGGAGATCCATTTTCACCTGACCTAACACCTACAATCTGCGTTTAGTGTCTCAATCACTGATGGGCTGAGAAAGATTGACCTCGTTATTTAAAAAGGATTTCTGCTGTTACTAGTGATAGTGAGGAACCGGGAGAAAACCCACAATGCCTGCGTGTGTGTCCGGTGCATTCCTCTCCTTAGACATTTTAATCAGCTTGTTTTTTTTTTTTCTCTGCTGCTCAGATCCGAGATCCCGCACAAATATAACGGAGACATTAATTGCCTTCACCTCCATGTGCAGACATGCACTCTGCTTGCTTAGCGCCATGAAGTGTCATTCTGCTGTTCATATTTCTAATCAGGCAGCTTTCTCTGTAGCCAGACAAACGGGGCAAATTGAATTGCTCAGTGAGGCTGGGGAATGACCTTCATCCGAGCACAGCGATTTGCTTGCTGTTTGTATACAAACAGCTGAATCGCATCTTAATTCTAGGCTCCGATTTGAAAGCCTGCGATGAATTCTCTGAGGCTGCCAGAGACAAATACGGGTTCCTGACCATGGAAGCTGAACAGACAGAGATATCCCAAGACTGAGCTCAGCTACGGACTGACTGTCAGCCATGCATGGTCCTCCAGAATTAGGACAATGGAGACTAAGCAGATGTGTTCCTTCAGATCACGGAACTGAAAGTCCCAGTTTGTCCTAGGATGCAGGACTCTCAGACTTCAGGCTGCAAAGCCCCGGCTGGGTAAACCAGGACTGGTGGCTCATCCTATTTCCCAGCATGTAGGAAATAATCAGCTGTGAACTAATTAAGAATTAATTCCCTTTAAGAATTTAGCCCCAAGTCACCATCATGGATGAGTGTACCATATCGTCTATCACTTGAGTGTATGGGTGGACGGGTGTGGACACACCCACAGGTACCAAAACGTCACCCCAATATCTGCAGCAAGAGGTGGGGGGAGGTTCGTGAGTGATTTGTTTTTATATTTTCTTCCTGCTAACCAACCAACATGCTAACTTTTTTGGTCAGAAATCATCACATGATATTTTTTTAAATTAGGCAAATAGTAAAACCAAGCACATTGCCTGATACAGAGTAGCTACCAAATAAATATTATTTCAAGTGTTGGTACAAAAATATGCATTTTCCCACAGATTTTCCCCAGCTGCATCTATTAGGAGAGCTGTGGGTCCAAGATTCTACAGGTGGAGCTGGATTCAAGCCTGATGTGTTTACATGTAACTGCACATTAACCTCATGGGAGAGTAGTAGCTCATGGAAAGCTGTTTCTCTAAAGCTCTTCTCATTAATATCTCCACCCACAGTAGGCATCAGCTCAGTACAACCTACTTTACAAACCAAGTAGGAAATGGTTTGATATTAGTGTTGCCCTAAAGTCAGCACATAATACCCTCTGACAGTCACACCTCTGCCTGTGTGGCAGAGATTTGATAGAGCAGTAATCTTGCAGTGGATTATTGAAAGACTCTTCCGGACAACTGACTGTCCCCCGGTCTCAGCTGAACAGCCACCACCCACCTGTGAGGTTGCAAGAGATGCTGGATTGGTCTCGGCTCACTCAAGGTCACTTCCCAAGATGCCGGCGCTAGCGCTTGAAAACAGGAGAGGTGTGTGTAAAGAGATCAGTGGTAGCTGCTTGCAAACTCAAGAAAGAAGATCAAGTGAGGTCTGTTGCTCCACGCTCTGCTCGGCAGGCAGGGGACAGCTACTCTTGACTCAGTGAGTGTCAGCTTCTTCAACCTGGTCCTCTGGCTCCCTTTCCGCTGCCATCATTGACCACCATCACCCTCACTCTGTGACTGTCTTGGCCTGCTGCTCATGTCCCTACCTCTGTTCCTGTCTGCACCACACACGGCCATACCCTAAGAGCAGACAGAGCATAGCCGGGGGATCCTGCGTGGCTACTTTGAGGCTGCAATGCTCTGACCCCGTGAATCCGGCCCTGGCCAGGCTCCTGCCTTTCATTCTCCCTTTTCTTCCTCGTCCCATCCAGTCAGGACGGCTTGTCTTTGCCCTGCCGAAAGCTCCAGGCTCTTTATCATCACCAGTCTTTTGGTCTTGTGATTCTACCTCCAAACCATGTTCTTTGCCTTCCTGGAATCTTGTTGTATAGTTTTGAGTTCAAAAGTCACATCTTTTGGGGACGCTTTCTTGTTAGTGTAACTCAAACAGCTTCTTTTTCTCATCTTGATAAATTCATCTTGATGAACCTCTGCAAGAAACTCAAGTCTTTGCTTCACAGCAGTGCTGTGAAATATACTTAATACATAAAATGAACGTAAATATTTGGATAGGACTAAGAAAATGGCTTGGTGGTCAAAGAAGACTGGAGTTCAGATTCCCAGATCCCACATGATGTCAGGTAGGTGTGGCAACCCTCCTGCAATTCCAACTTTGGAAGGAGGAGACTGGGGGTCCCCAGATCAAGCTAGATAAGCAGACTAGCCCCGCTGGCGGGCTCTGCTTGTTTAGAGACTGTCTTAAAAGAATACAGTGGAAAAACAATTGAGGATGATTCCTGATATTAATCTCAGGCCTTCAACATACACACACCTGTACCCACATGTGTACATGTACCCACATGCACATGAGCCCCCTCCACACCAACACTCATATGTATATGTACACACATACCCCACATATACATGAAAATGAAAAAAGAAAGAAAAATGATCAATATTTGGCTAAAGCTGAGTAACAATGTTCTCAAACTTCTGAGGACAAGAGAAATTATTAGTAATTTGTTTCTTTCTACCATTAAAGGAGTCAAAAATGTTAATTTAAAGCCATTTTTGATACATGTCTGTGTACATTTGGGAAGAGTATGTGTACATTGCATGTGTAGGCGTCTTATTCAGATGTAGGAAAATTGGACAAGATGTGATAGAGAGATAAAGGATCTTTTGTTCTTTAATTCCCACTAGTTGATGTCCTGAATCCCTTGCCTTCGCCATACTGGATTCTGCTGATAGAGGTGGCAAAGAGTAGCACCTCTTACATTTACATAAAGTGCTTACGTCATTAAATGTGAGTTCTTATCAGCCTCTATGATGTCACTGTCATTAGTCTTATTTTGTAAGTGAAGGAACTGAATTTTAGAAGTGTTCAACAATGGGATATTGTCAGAGGCAAAAGTTGGATGTCTCTCCCAAAGCTTTGGCCTTCATGCCAGTGGTGGGCATTTGTGTTCTAGGTGTTTGCAGCCTGCTGTCCACTAACACAGACTGCCTGGCCTGAGGCGAGGAGCTGGAAGCTAGAAGGTGAAGTAGAGTTTTGGAGCCTTCCCAAAGAGTCCAGGAAACTAAAAGGACTCCGGAGGAAAACAGCAGAGTCCCAGGAGTTTCTTGCCACCCTGAAGACTGGCATCTGCCATGATGCTCTGTCTGCTCAGAGGACCCACGCTCATCTGCATCCTTGTAGTCAGCTGAGTCCTGCATCACAGCCCAGAGAAGCTGGTGACCAGCTGAATAAGGTGCTTATAACTGTGTGGTGAATACACTGAGCATCACTCTAATATGTCTTGAATTCTGGCTTTGATCAGAAAGGAGGTGGAAAAAGGGGGGACAAGCCCAGATAATGGCAGGGGAACTAACTCTGAGTAAGATTGGAAAATGCTGCAGTTTGGAGACCTCTGCCTTTGAGAAACAACTCAGGGACATCAACATGTCAGCCACCCAATGAGTATCTCCTCTGCTGTCAAAGCAACTGCACTAATTTCTCTTTTGGCAGACGGGGATGCTTGATTAAAGGAGGATTGGAGGATTTGAGTCAGGCTTCTTAAAAGTCTGAGTTTTCTTATTCTTTGATGTAATGAGAAAGAACACATTTGTGTGTGTGTGTGTGTGTGTGTGTGTGTGTGTGTGTGTGTGTACATGCATGCGTATTGAGTACAGAGGCCAGAAGTCTTTTCAGGTTATGTTCCTCAGAAATCAATCATTCTTTTCTGTCCTTCTGTCCCTCCTTCCCTCCTTCTTTCTTTCTCCTTCTTCTCTCTTCCCCTCGCTCTTCCTCCGTCTCTCTTCCTCCTTCTCTCTTCCCCTCGCTCTTCCTCCGTCTCTCTTCCTCCCTCTCTCTTCCTCCCTCTCTCTTCCTCCCTCTCTCTTCCTCCCTCTCTCTTCCTCCCTCTCTCTTCCTCCCTCTCTCTTCCTCCCTCTCTCTTCCTCTCTCTTTTCCCCTCTCTCTTCCCCCTCTCTCTCTCTCTTCCCCTCTCTCTCTCCCCTCCCTCCTCTTCCCCCCCTCTCTTCCTCCCCTCCCTCTCTCTTCCCCTCCCTCTCTCTTCCCCTCCCTCTCTTCCCCTCCCCTCCCCCCTCTCTCTTCCCCTCCCTCTCTCTTCCCCCCCCTCTTCTCCCCTCTCTCTCTCCCCCTCCCTCTCTCTTCCCCTCCCGCTCTTCCCCTCCCCTCTTCCCCTCCCTCCTCTTTCCCTCTCTCTTCCCCTCCCTCTCTCTTCTCCCCTCCCTCTCTCTTCCCCTCCCTCTCTCTTCCCCTCCCTCTCCCTTCCCCTCCCCTCCCTCTCTCTTCCCCTCCCTCTCTCTTCCCCTCCTTCTCTCTTCCCCTCCCCTCTCTCTTCCCCTCTCTTTCTTTCGTGCATGCATGCATATTGTATGTATATGTATGTAGAAGAGAACACTTGAGTGTGTGTGCCTCTGGAGGTCCAAGGGTTACTTCAGGAATCATCCTGAATTGTTCTACCTCCTTTTGATTTACTCTGGGGTTTCCCAGTCTCTTCCTTCCAGATCAGAATTTCAGGCCACCACCAGATCCACCTGGCATTTTTACATGGGATCTGGGATCCAAACTTATGTCCTTTTGCTTGAGAGGCAAAGACTTTAACCCCTGAGCTATCTCCCCAGTCCATCCACTTTGCTTTCCGAGATAAGGTCTCTTTCTGAGACCTAGGGCTTACCAATCAGGATAGGCTGGCTGGCCAGTGCTGTCAAGATGGCTCAATGGGTAGAGGAACCCGCATGGTGGAATAGAGAACTGATTTCTGAAAGTTGTCTTTTGACCTCCATACCTGCATCATGCCATTCTCTCTCTCCCTCCCTTCCTCCCTCTCTCTCTCCCTCCCTTCTCCCAAAACTGATTTTTTTTAAAATCATTAAAATTTTTTTTTTACTATTTATTATTTATTCAATTGTGGGTATATGCGTGTGTGCGTGTGTACGTGTGTGTATGTAGAACCACAGACGAATTCGGAAACCCCCATGGACCGCCTCCACCTCCTCCTTGTTTACTCTGTCCCGGGATTCACAGGCTCCGCCCACCAGGACCAGAAGCGCAGGCCGCCCCCGCTTCCGCCTGGTGTCTATATGTGGGGTCTAGGATCCGAACTCAGGACCTTCTGCCTGCAAGGCAGAGGCTTAACTCCTGAGCCACCTCCCTAGCCCCCAAAACTGATATTTTTTAAAGCACATGTACCACACTTGGACTTTGTATGTGGATCCTGGGGATGGTACACAGGTCCTCACATATGCATGACAAGCACTGAATGAGCTCTCCACCCAGAACCCTGATTCCTTAATAGGATCTTGTGACACTCAGTGGGTACCAGGATATTAACATTACTCTTTGAGCACCTTCGACATGCCGATAGTTGTCCTTTGCCCTTGCCAGAGAGTATACCAGCTTTCAACATTCTGGTTGTGCTCCCATCTATGAAATTTGGGGAAACTGAGGAAAAGTGCAGCACATTTTACTTGCCTAAGGCCAGCAGGTGAATGAAGAAGCTGGGACTTAATCTACCTCTTAACCATCTGGAACCAGCTACATCTACAGCTACTAACTACATTAGTGGTTTTCAAGAAATGACCATGACTGCTCAGGGCATCTGTGAGGTGGTGGCTGTCATCAGGGCTCCCCTGGCCCTTCATAAGTACCCGAGAGAGGCCATCTCTCAGGCAGCCTATGGTGCTGATACATGTACTCCACCTGCTGCATGCCCTGGGGTACTCGTGCTGTGTGTGCAACAACATAGGTCTTGTTTCAAACACAGGCAGCATCTCAGCCCGCAAGACAGAGAATCTGTGAAAAGGAAACGAGCCTCGCACAGTCTGATTTCCCACGGCCAATTAAAACATCTTCCTTCCTTTCATAGCCTACTAGGAAGACGGGGGCATCAGGACGGATGAGACAATATTCAGATCTGATTTCTGGCTAGGGTGATTACAGTCAGTGCCACTTGACTAACTCAATCTCTCTGATCTCAGGATTGGCATGGACAAATGGGTGTAATGATTTATGGGTTTCTCATAGGTTTCTGTTGGGCATTAACTTGGATAATGGCTTAGCCTGATCCTTACTCCACAGTGCGTGGCGAATCGAAGTCGGTGTTGACTGTCTCAGACCATCTCTTCTTCCTCCTCCCTACACCAAAGTCAAGATTATAACAGCTGGAAGCTCTGCTCCTCAGCTGACAGTGCCTGATGGATCTTCCATTTGTCATCTTAATTTCTGTAAGTGTAATTTTTGGGAAGTGAGGCCTATAGAGCAAAGCCTGAGGTCATGTGGCTCATGAAGAATGCAGAAAGAAGGCTCCTGATTTGTGTTCCGTTGATGACAACATGCTGTTCCCCTCACTGTTGAACTTACCCCAAACATCTCTCATCTTTTCCTTAAGCTAGAGTTTTGAGTTTCTAGCCTGCCATCATCACAGGTAGAAAACTCCACAGGCATTCCTTCCTGGGTCCCTGAACATTAAATAACAAAAAGTGAAAGAACATCCTTATTTCTTGTCTACCCACTATTAAAGTATTTATGGAACTGGAATTTTCATGGACTTTAGTTCACATTTAGAATATTTTTAGCTAATTACGAGACTCTAGATACTTTAAAAATTTATTCATTATTCCTGTGTGTGTGTGTGTGTGTGTGAGAGAGAGAGAGAGAGACAGAGAGAGAGAGAGAGAGAGAGAGAGAGAGAGAGAGAGAGACAGAGAGACAGAGAGAGAGACAGAGAGAGAGAGAGAGAGAGAGAGAGAGAGAGAGAGAGACAGACAGACAGACAGACAGAGACCTTTCATTCTAGCTGGATTAGAATCCCGAGTAGCTGAGACTGACGGGAACTGGCATACTGCTTATCAGAACTTGGCAGGCTCGGAAACTTGGCGATTCTAGGAGAAGTTGGCTACTAGCAAGGGAGTCGGGAGCAGAACTCAGGCCCCCTCCAAAGCCTGTCCTTAGCCCTCCCTCCTTTTCCTTCATCTACGGTTTCTCCATACAATATTCAGATCTGTGTGTGTGTGTGTGTGTGTGTGTGTGTGTGTTTGTGTGTATAGTATGCGTGTGCCATGGCATGCTGGTGAAATTCAGAGGACAACTTTGTGGAGTTGGTTTTATCCTCCCTTTATTTGGGATCCAGGAATTGAATTTAGGTCATCTGGACTGGTGTGGCAAGTGCCTCTCCCCACGAAGCCATCTTACTGCTTTTCTGTAACTTCTAGGCCCCTGGATCAGCCTTTGTGGCTAGGGAGGCAGGACAGTCGCTGAGTCTCCTGAATGGTGATTATAATTTTACTGCTTCCCAATCTGCGTATCTTCTGGGAGCATGGCAGAATTGAATTTCTGGGTCAGCGTTGGCTTTTACCATTTGTGATTTAATTAACTCTGAGAGAAGCTAAGCTTTCTGTCAGGAAAGAAAAAAAAAAAGAAAGAAAGAAAGAAAGAAAGAAATTGTGCCTGAATTCTCACTATAGTATCTCTTACATAAGCGGGGGCTTGAACATGGAAAGCAGACAGAGTAGGCAGGAGAGGAGTGGAATCTCAGAATGCCGTGTTTCCCTTTCCACGCATGGCCTTACACAATCTGTTGCTCCAACTCCACACTTGGATTTTCCCATCAGTTTTTCTGTGTAATGTTTCGAAGGTCAGGTCTTACTCTTCCTCATTTTAACATGAACACCCAAGCAGCCATATAAGCTCAGCACATTTATTGATGGATGTACCTGTGACTCTATGCTTATTCTGTGTTGTGTGTGGTTCCAATGTAAATGGTCCCATTGACTCATGTGTGTGAACACTTGGTCTCCAGTTGGTGGCACTGTTTGGAATGATTGAAAAGAATTTTAGGAGGCGGAGCCTTGTTGCAGGAAGTATATATCAAAGGAGGTGGACCTTGAGGTTTTCTAGCCTCTGTTCTTTGGGTTTCCCGACTGTGTATTCACTGTGAGTAGCTTGATTCTTGTTTTTGCCACTATGATTCTCTGTCTGTTAGCATGTCATTTATACCTCAAGGGACTAAACAAAAAATAACCCTCCCCCCAAAAAAATCTCTTTCTCCCTTAAATTGTTCTGGTCAGAATGTTTTATAACAGCAACAGGTGATAAACTAGAACACTCTGGTTGTTTAAGATGTTCTAGATTTCAAGGTAGAAATCCAATCATCTGTTCACTAGCTTCGAATCATCCAAATGGTTTCTCATTGGAAAAGTGCCATCCTGCTCGTGACCCAGAAGGTTCCAGCATGTCTGGCCATTGTGTTCTTCCTGTAAATGGCCCCTTGTTGACTGATGTCTAGTAACGTTGTCCTCCTTTCTGTCCACTTCTTCCTATCTCAGAGTCTTTACACTCATTGTCTTTCTTTCTGAGCTCTTTGACTGGCTCGCTCTTGTCATCTCCCAGGTATTACTAGCTCAGTTCTATATCCACAGAGCGCTTTCTTGGTGACCAGAGTTGCCCACCTTCCCACTAATCAGAGCCACCATTCCTTTCTGCTATTATCTTATTATCCCTTGCTCACTTATTTATTTTATTTTTGCCCATGTGTATCAGAGGGCACTTGTGCCTGCGGAGGCCCAAGGGTGACATTGGGAATCATCCTGAATTGTTCTAACTCCTTACTGCTTTATCTTGGTGTTTCCCAGCTCTACCTTTCAGGACTGAAATTAAAGACTGCAGCCATATTTACTCAGCTCTTCCATGTGGGATCTGGAGACCCAATCTCAGGTCTTTTTGCTTGCGAGGCAAAGATTTTAACTCCTGAGCCATCTTCCCGGCTCTCATTTATTGCCATGTTTTATTAGGATGTCTATCTGTTGTGTCAGGACTGGTCATAGGTGGATCACGGTTGCAGTACCACTATTAGCTGACCATGGGAAAGGATTCCATGGATCGTCTGAGAAAAAGCAGCAACTTTCTCAGTCATACTCTGCACTGTCCTAGTTTCAAAGGAGGCACTCAGAGAAAATATCCTGCTTCCATTTAAGCCATTTCAAGGCCCAGTACACAGCATATGCTTAAGTCGTAAAAGGAAGTGCTACTATTAAGAAAAAGACACAGCAGGCAAGCAATCAGAGGAAGCTACTTCTTGTTCCGATTTTGTAAATGACTTACTGTGGGGGTGACTTAGCAGAACTCCATGTCTATGAAAAATTTGTGCCTTATAAGCCTGGCCCATGGTATGCTGTACCATTAGGACAAACAATATATTCCCATAAGAAGAGTGTTCTAGATGCTCACGGCATAAGTCACTGTGGGGGTGACTTAGCAGAACTCCATGTCTATGAAAAATTTGTGCCTTATAAGCCTGGCTCATGGTATGCTGTACCATTAGGACAAACAATATATTCCCATAAGAAGAGTGTTCTAGATGCTCACGGCATTTTGTTGTGTTTCTTTAGATTGTGACACGGCTTCATCATGACAAGTGCCACTGAAAAAAAGCTCCGACCACGGTGACATTTCCATGAGGATGGTTTCTTGTTGCCTTGCAAGTGTCAGGACATGGACTGACTGTGCACTTTATCCTGGGCAATACTGAAACTGTGCTCTGAGGCTCATCTTGAAGCAATGAACTTGTTCCCTAGTCAAATGGAGTGTTTGGTTTCCATTGGAAGAAAAGTTCACATGAGACTGAGTTGTTCATTCAAATCTTTTTTAGCAAAATTCTTTGAATATTTAGGTAGTGAATCCTTAGGGCACACTCTTTTAGTGGAAGACTTGCATTGTACAAAGCTCCTCCAAAAGAGCAATTGTGGAGAACATTGCCTACTCAGGGAATACACCAGGCTTCCTTCTTTTCCAGGTTAGTGTGATTTTTCAGCCTGCTTGTCCATCTCTGCCTTTTCTATCCCTCTACACAAGGCAGCTTAAGGATGACTTTTCTCCTACCTGATTTATTATTTACTGAGTTCATTTTATTTAAATGAATTCACTCTTTAAATGTTAACATATTTCTCTAAGAAGGGAGCACTTACTTTCCTACGGATAAAAAAGACAAAGTAGCAGCAACTGCCATGGGGAGAGTCGCCCCAGTGATTGGAAGCACCGGGAGGGACAGTTACCCCAGCATGCTGCAGCAGCATTGGCTGCATGCTTAATAGTGTTTCTTCCTCCTGTAGGAGGCTCCAAGCCCCAGGTTGGAAAAGGAGGTGTCTAACACCTTTTAGCACCAAGTTCACATGCTGTTCTTGGTTCAATCAACATCTCAGGCAAGACAATCTAATAGGAGAAGGTGGTAATATCAAGCAATGTTAGGAATTATCCAATAGAGGGAAGAGCAAGAAAAATACCACCTATGGCAAGAATGCACCCACCACCTTTCCAAGGAAGTGAGCAAATGCTTTTGTAACCCCCAATACTCAAATCATCTCCTGTTTCCAGCCCAAGCCTTCCTGAGATGATTCTCTTAGTAACAGAATTTCAATCCCTTCTGCCTCCCCTTTGTTTTCTATCAGAATTAGAAGCAAAGTTCTATAAATGGAAGTCAAAATGACTAGTGAGCTCAGAGAAACTATTGATAATACACCGATGTTCTTTATCTTGAAAACCCAGGAGAGGAAGGAAGCGGAGCTGGAGCTACGCAGTACACTTGAATGTCACCTCATTTGATAATAAGAACAATGCATGGATGTCACAGATCGGTTGTGAGTACAGAGGTCTGCCTTACCTCCTCTACTCCATGTTTGCAATTAAGAAATACATTTGACTCCAGCACACAGAGCTCTTACATCATGCAACAGATCTAACAGGACCAATGTTGAGAAGGGCCCTGGTCGCATGGGTAGATAAAACACTAGAGCATGACTTACTTGGTCTGAACAACACAGAGCAGACTGTCCCAGCAGTGTTGACAGGTATTAGCAGCTGGAACATCAAACAAAGCTGCAGAGATTTATTTCCTATTGGACACAGAGTAACTTGCAAAAAGATACAAAGTTGAGTTTCTCAAACTCACTTAACCACTGATTTATCTTCTTCCCTTATTTTTTTCAAGTATACTATGCAGTCACATATCAAAGAACATATTCCAAGGCAAACTAGGTTAAGGAAGGCACTCCTGATGTTCTTTTATAGTCACAAATATACTTGGAAAAAAAAAGACATAAGCCAAATTCTGTGTAGTTATGCCATAAGTAAGATACTATGGTTGTAGTTACTGGAAATAACAAAGCAAGGTTGAGTAGAGTTAGGGTTTTAGAGTCTATGCATGAAGCATGGTCATCTGTTAGCTATCAGAAAAGTCGGAATCAAGATTTGAAAGATAGGACAGGGCAGGGAAAGGAAACACCCCTTCTTCCTTACTCTGGTGAGGAAGTGGTGTTGGGAATCACAGATGCTTTCTAGAATACTCACAGTCAGGTGCCAAAAGTGCCAGGGAAATAATAGTGGTAGGATAAATTTTAAGTGGAATGTTGGGAAGGGAGAGAACAAAAGAAAAAAAGGAAGAAGTAAAAGAAAAAAAGGAAGAAGTAAAAGCTTCAAAGGAAAGAAGAGAGGGAGAGGATTTTGAGAAAGTCAAAATGAGGGAGGCAGGCAGAAGGTGGCCTGCTCCAGTAAGCTCATTTATCTCAGCAGGTGAGCGAAGAGAGAGGCAGAGGGGACCATCAGCATGGAGCTATGAGTGAGTGCAGGAACTGGGATGTGGGGAGAAGGGCATGGGGGAGAAAATGGTGCATTGAGGATGGTGCATTGAGGATGGTGCATTGAGGATGAAGAAGAGTCTTAAAAGGAGTCTCCGTGTCATGAGGATAAGGGAGGGGCAAAGAGAAACATAAGTATTGCTGGATTTCAGGTTCTGGGGACACATCTTCAGGTCTACAGATGTGGTGACGCAGAGCACTACCCCTTCTTCCTCTCTCATGGCAGACATTACAAGTTGATCATGATACTTTATCCTCCCTCTAGTGCACATTAAGCATGAGGGTCCTTCTCAAGATGAAGCTCAGGGTAGCTGCTACAAAGGGCTTTGACTTGAGTCAGATGATGGAAGCCTGCATTCTGAATGCATTAAAAAAATCAGTGCACTTGGGAGGAGGGGCTTGTAGTCACTTGCAGAAGAGAAGCCCCCAAAGCAGCCTAGAAAAACCAACTGTTCCAGTGTGAGAAACATTTATGTGTATGGATATCATCAGGTGTGGCAATGGATATGAGCCTATACGAATGTAAAATATGTGTATTCTAATCAGGTATGCATGTGCATTCTAAGTTCATTTGTAATATGAAACTGTTTTAAACATCCACAAGCACATGGAAATCAACCCGTCAAGTACCCTGGTATTTGACGCTGTTCTATTCAGTAGGATGATGTGAATAATCTTTTGAGCTAAAATATCAAATAAAAATTGATTAAAAAATTGGGTCTTTGTTCCCCCCATGTGATAATGTATTGAAGATAATAACCAGTTTGGTCACACATGCATAACAACTTTCTTCTTTTCCTTGAAAAGTTTTTTGGGGGTGGGAGTGGGGGACAGGGTCTCGATCTTTAAATTATTTATTTATATTCTCGTAGAGATTTGAAACCAAGTCATTACTGTCCCTTATTACCCAATCTTCTACTTTTTCTCACTATGCACTTTTTTCTTCCCTACTTGTCTCCTGTCAGCACTCATGTCCTGCTCTGTGTGTGGCTCAGAGATCCATCTGGGTCACTGTCGAAGGTATGTGTCTGGGCGCTAGCTGAAACGGGTAATATACCAGCGGGCATATCACTGGGAAGGGCAGTTCTCTTCCTCCCCCATTCAGCATTAACCCTTGCTGGTCTCTGTGGAGCTTCTTGAGAGCTTTTCGCTGTCATGGTGAAATGTTGATGATAGGCCAAAATGTATAAAAGCACCCACAGCTGCAGGGAATTCTAGGCTACAGCAGCCCTTTGTCCTCTTTTATCTGTGCTAAGACACCACATTGGGCGTCCTTTCCCCATGCATGCACATTGTGAAAAACCTCATATAAATAGCTCAGCTGGGAGAGTATTGACAATGATCAGACCACTTGAGCAAACATTGGGCTTTTATCAATGGCAGTAAAAAAAGAAACAAAAGCCCCTTCGTTGTCAGTGTTGGGTTTCCAAAAGGGAGGGAGGGGCCAGGAGCTCTGCTTCCCTGCTCCTCACACACAGTCATTAATTCCCCAGGCCTCTGAGCGGCTGAGGCTTTGCCTATTCATGCAAAGAAGCACTTGAAGGCACACAATGCCCTCAGCCCCTCTCCGGCCCAGGAAGCATTCAGGGCTTCCTTTGAACTATTTTGTTTGAACATCCTGGTAAGTTATTCACATTTCGCCAGACAGTTCCTAATGCTCTGGGGGAGGAGAGGTAGTTTTTTGATGACTCTCTTATGGATTCACATCCACCAAAAAGATGTTCATTATCTAGGCTGGCTTGACAGAGGTGACAGAAGTGATACAGGGGAGGGGTAGAAGTATGTGTGTGTGTGTGTGTGTGTGAACTCTCTCATGCATCTATCTGTGAGGCCTGAAAGTTTGCTCACCCAGATGGATTAACCTTCGGTGCCCTAACACATCTCCCATATCACTTTGGACCCCCTCCACTGCAGACTGAGTGATAAGTCCCCAACCCATGTGGGACTGGTGTCTCTCCATGTTCATTCTTCTATGGCTTGATGGGGCCGCTGGAATGGCCACCACCTGTTCTCCCCAGTAGCTTTCCACACGCCAGCTGCACTGGTCCTATCTGAATTCCTCCTTGCTACAAGGCCATGGCTAATTGCATGTCCACTGTATGACCTAGTCACTCACTGGGCTGCTCTGCATCCCATCCTTATGTTCCTTTTTATAACAGTAGAAAAACAGTCTCATGTGGTCCAAGGAAGGCCAATTCTGACTTTCCTCCCAAACTGTTCTCCTGGTACCTTGTCTCCAGCTCCTTTTTTCTCTTTATTTGTAAATGTGGTTGTCTCTCAGTACTCATGGCCATTTGGTCCTGGCCTTCTGTATCCTTCATGGATGCCAGAATCCATAGATGCTTGTTCTTTCCAGAAAATGCATGATATTCACCTATAACTTGTGCACATACTCTCCCATGCTTGATGTCATCTCTAGGTTACTTCTGCCTAGTGCAATGTAAAGTTGCTCTGAAAACAGTTATACAATACTGTTCAGAGGATATTAACAAGTTCATATATATTTAGCACACATACCCCATTTCTTTCTGTCAAGAAATTTCAATCCACAGTTGGATGAATCTAAAGGCATAGATATCATGGGTGAGAAGATGGCCGACTATGTTTTATATTTATACATTTTCTTATTGTTTTTCTGATGTTCTCCCTAAAGTAGGTGCTCTGTAGAGTTAAAGCAATGAGTATTTTCCTAGTATACCAAGACAATAATACCTTGGTATTAAAATGTACACAGTGAGCACTTGACCAAAGGCCTCAGAAAGGAGGTTGTTGCTTCAACTTCCTTATGTGGCCAGCTTTGAAGGAACTAGAATCCTTCATAGAGCTGCCAGATGAAAACCAAATCAAGGAGGGAGGATGTAGCTCAGTTGCTAGACAGCTTGCCTACCACATACAAAGCCCTGGATTGGATCCCCAGCATGGTCTCAATCAGGTGTGTTGGCTTGTACATGCAATCTTAGCACTGAATAAGTGGAGACTGGACAATCAGAAATTCAAGACCATCCTTTGCCTGTATATAAATATAGGCCCACTTGGCCTACATGAGTGTCTGTCTCAAAAATAAACAGACAGGCAAGTCAAGTCATCCTGTTTGATTCAAAGGTGTGTGTTTTCTAGGGTCTCCTGAGGAAACCAAATCTTTGTCCTGGATTTGGAAAAAGCAGAAGCAATGGCAATACCCTGTGTAAGATGAACCATGGAGAAATGCAACTTACGTTGGTTTAGAAGCCTCTGCTTGATCCGTCTGTAGTTTCTCTCCACCTTCCACCTCCATTGTGCAATATACAATGCGATTTGGAGCCAAAGATTTAAGGCCCTGGACTTCCATGATCACCACCTGCAAACAGAGTCACACACCTTAGATGTTACTGTAGGTATCTGCAGGTGGCATCACCCTAAGGAAAAAAATTAGATGTGACATCACAAAGAGAGCCAGGGGGGTGCTCTACAGCTTCTATCATTGTGTTTCACCAACTAGCAAGAGGATGTAACTTTTCACAATGTAGCTTAATGCCTCCCAGATGGAAAACAAGGCAGGCCTATCCATCCATCCATCCATCTATCCGTCCATCCATCCATCCATCCATCCATCCATCCATCCATCCATCCATCCATCCATCCATGTGTTTTGCAGTGTAATTGAATTTGAGGTATTGTGCCATTCACCTATAACTTTAGTCTCCCCTCCCCCCCCCTCCCTCCCTCCCTCCCTCCCTCCCTCCCTCCCTCCCTCCCTCCCTGTCTCTCTCCCTCCCTCCTTTCCTTCCTTTCTGCCTCTCCTTCCCATACTCTTCCTCCTCCTTCATTCTTTTCACTGTTTATCTCTCATTTCTTCCTCATTTCCTTTTTTCTCTCCTTTCCTTTGCATATTCCATATGATTGTGGGTGTGTGTATGCCAGCATGTGCATGTGGAGTTCAGAAGACAACCTTGAGTATCCATCCTTGACTTCTACCTTGACGCAAGCTCTCTTGCTACTCGCTGCTGTTGTTCACTCTTGGGGTTTACAGGTTGGCTGGCTGGTGAGCTTCTCAAGAATTCTCCTGTCTCCGTCTCTCATCTTATCATAGGCGTGCTGAGATTACAGACACACGCTGCCTCTTCATGTGGGTTCTAGGGATCCAAACTGCGGCGCTCACACTTACGTGGCAAGCACTTTATCTACGTAGCTTTATCTACAGCCCTGCCTGGGTCTTCTCATCTGTCAGGTGTAGGTAATGACAGCATGAATGAAAGGGATGGAGTACATAACTGTGTACCTTGGGAAAGTGGCAAGAACCATGCACATGGCGGGACATGGAATACACCATGGAAGGAGCACAGCGTTCAGGATCCCAAAGATCTTGCTTCAGGTCTGACTCTGAGTCTTTGCCATGCTCATCAGCTATCCGTGTATTTACCTCTCTCAAGCTTTGTGTTATATCTATGAACACCTCCAAGCTCCTGTGAGGCTCCACAGCTAAATACTATGCTCTATAACATTATTCTGCAGAAACCTGTTAGTTACATTGAAAACATCTCCACTCTCAAGGTCCCTGTGAGAATCTTCCCCCTTCAAGGTCTTGGAGAAATGTTTTCAGTATGTCCAAATGCCGTCTAAGCCCGCTTGCCCCCTCCCCACACAGAACTCCGGGAAATGCTCCCCCTCTCAAGGTCTAGTATGTGCAGCTATGCCAAACACCACCAAAGCCTTTGTATTATTATTGTAACTATGACCGAAGCTTCATTCCAAGCCCACTGCTATCTTGCACAAACAAGTCAGCCCTGCTGCAGACGTGTTGACCGGGACCTCGCCCACCAAGAACTGCCCACTTCGACCAAAACATCTGATGGTCACCCTTGGCTGACTCAACGTCCTTGTGTGCTATGAAAGTGTGCCAAAGAGTGCTATAGAAAAATATGTTTTGCTACCCTATACCCTATAAAAACCCTACCCCGACCTTAGTCGGGGCCGCTCTTCTCTTGCTTGCAAGGGGGAGGCGGTCCTGGCATGCCAGAATAAACTCGCCTATCATCGGATCACTCCCTTGGCCAAGCTCACGGCACTTGGTATCCTGGACTCTTTTTACTTGCTGTAAATTGAGCCACTACCAGCCATGTGATTCTCTAACTGCATGAACTACATTCTTTTACTAAGCTGCACATTCAAATCCTAGCCTGATCCGATGCTATGACAGACCCCTTCTCCACCTGTTCTTGCCTCCTTTCACCAAACACATCCACAAATAGATGTGCAATGGTTTTTATCTGGCAGTTTTACTAGGATGTGCAACTTAGCATTCCAATTAAAAAGTGGTTAGAGGCCCTAGGGCATTGCAGTCTGTCCTTGTACTTATTAGCTAAAGCTATTGAAATTATATACACACAAGAGGGTAGCTGAAAACGTGCCCATATCTGTATTTCTGATAATCAGCTGCATAATCTTGAGAACTAATGATGATTTAAAAGATTACATACCTAAAAGCTTCGTGAAAGTCAATAAACCACCTTCTCCCCCTCCCTTCTGTTGGAAGACAAGAGGGAGTAGGGAATAAATTGGCACCTCTAATTGGTAATAATCAAATTCAAAGACACCTAAGAAGACATTACTCAGTACCAGTGTTTTAAAAAAAATAAAACACAATGTTTCTGTGAAATTACATGGATGATTCTTCACACACTAAGAGTTCTATATTTAATTAAATATCACCTCTTCTGACTGCAAAATACATGTGGAAACACTGTAATGTGAGGATCTCCATCTGAACTGAGCATAAACAAATCACCTGCAGTTAATTTACAGCAATCTTTAAAGACATGCTAGGGAATTCATTCAATCTTTACATGCCCCAGTTAAATGTCCAGAAAGCTGATATATTCTCTTGGTTTCCCTAAAAGTAGGATCACCAGAAAATTCTGTTGGGATTTTATATATATATAAAAGCTAGAAGAAAGGATATTGAAGATTTTCACCATCAAAGAATAGATATATTTAGTCTGATTTGATGTCTCCAAGCAGCACATGGACCAAATAAATATGTATAATTTTGTTATGAAATAAACATATGCATGTATATTCATATGTATTCCCTGTGGGGGTATTGATTTTTGTTAAGTTGTAAGTGGCTTTTAACTTTGGAATAAGTAAGTACCAAGACCAGCTCTAGTGGGACAGACTTATATCCTAGGTACTCAATAGCCTGAGGCCATAAGATTGCATGTTCAAAGCCTCCTAGAACTCCAGACTGAATTCAAAGCCAGCCTGAACAAGTTGGAGACACTGCTTCAAAATAAAAAAAATAAAGCCTGGGAATAGAGCTCAACAGCAGAGGACTTGTTTGAGGCTCAATTCCCAGCACTATAAAAACAAACAAACAAACAAAACCCAAGTAGCTTTTATACATCTCAGGGCTGCCTGCAGTTACTTTTGCTTCCTGACAATTTTCCCAAAATATATTTTATGGAACATATAGTTACCAAATCTTGGTATACAACTCAGTGGTTCTTAGTATGTTAACCCAGTTGTGTGGGAATTATCATAAGTTTGATTTAGGACACTTCTCCTTCTTATGCTCATCTTTAATCCATGGAACACACTCACCTCTCTAATTCTGTGGATTGGCCATCAGATACTGCTAATTGGTCCAGCCATACTATGCAGGCTCTTGTGTCTGAGTTCATGCACTAAGCCAGTACTACTGAGGTACACACATGTCACAGAAAGTATCAACAAGCTGTTCCTTTTATTTGCTGAACAGCATTCTCTTGTATGGATATGTCATACTTTTGCTTATTCACTCACCTACAAAGGAAAATTAAGGCTTTTTTTATTTTTGGCTACCTTGAGTATTCTATTAAGATAGAAAAATGTAAACTGTTTCAAAGATACCACCCACTCCTATGGCCTGCACTTGGCGCTGGTAATGCCCAGGTCCTGGGTCCTCTGCAGTCTGCCTGACACTGAGTGACCTTTACTTCTGCTTCTAGAAAGTCCTGCTTCGCTTGCTCCATCCCTTCCTGCTTTAATATAAAATGAAAGTTCAAGCTAAGCTCCAAGCTAGAGTCTTGGAAGAGTGATCTCAGCTCCAGACCACCAATGAGTTAAAATTCGTCTTTTCTACCTTAATTTGTGTCTAAGAAATTATTCCAGAGTAACTCCCCCAATACTACTACACATACTTAGAGGCAAGGCATATGTTTTTCATTTCTGTGGGGTAGATCTCTAAATATGTATCATGGTTTTAGTAGAGTTGTGTCCCACAAGATCATGTGTTTAAATTGTTAGCTGGTTATGATGTTTGTGGTACCTTTAAGAGGTGGTACCTGGCTGCAGAAGGGTATATTGGGGGAGGGGGGGTAGACCTTGAGGTTTGGTAGCCAAACTCTGCTTCTTTTGCTCTGGCTGTCTTTTCTCTCTGGATAACTGCAGTGACCTGAACTAGCCTCTTGCTATGGATTCAGCTGTACTTTTTGTCATTCAATTCTCAACATAACAGATTATATCTGTTTCTCTCTTAAGTTGTGTATGAATATGGTCTTACAGCAAAGGTAAAGTAACTTCAATAATGTGGAATTGCTAGATCATATGGTGGTTTTGCATATTAACTTTTGGAAAAAATGCTAACTTAATTTCCAAAGCTGATGCATCTAAAGTCTTTGATTCAGGGAAACTTGGATCTACATACTGAACCAGCTAGCTTCCCAGGAAGTCCTGATATTGGGGGATAAAGTTCGGTCAGAACTACTCCACAGGAAATATATAAAGAGCAAATGTGTGACCAGGAATTACAGAGAAATACATGTGTTGAGTCTCTGCCACTAAACTTGTCTGAATGGTTTACTCTGGGGCAGGGGGTGGGGGCTGAGATAAACTCAAAAAGCCTTCCTCATGAGGGGTTCTACCATGTAATTAGTCATCAGGAAAGATGGTGGAAAAGAAAAACCTGTAACTCATCACACAATGAAACTAGATCATCCCGTTCACCGCTGTAACTTCCAGATGTTAAGCTTTCAAAACTGCCTGAGGTCTTTGCAAAGTCCCTGAGTATGGGGGACAATAATTCAAGATTACATTCAGCAGGTGGCTCTTAAGATTGCATTTCCTTAAGAGAAGTGAGGGATCCGGGAGAGGGGGACACACCTGCTGATCAGCTCGCCTGCTCTCAACGAGCTGTTATTTGAATTACTCTGTATTCCAAGGGGACAACAGCTAATCACCCAGGTCCCACTGACTACACCAGAAGCTGTCAAGGATGCTTTTTACCTCCAAGGAGAAGGACAGCACAACGTCGGACTTGGAGAGCTGGTTCTCACTCTCCTCGCCCATGTCGATGATGGAAGCATTGTGGCTGCGTTTGAGTTTCTGCAGCTTGAACTCGCCGCCCTTGGACACCGGCATGCTTTCCAGGTTGGCCATGAGCAAGTTGACGGAGGACTTCAGCTCCTCTATGTACATGTTTTCCATCTCTTTGGATACGAACTTGGGAAATTTGCGTTCCTTGAAGGAGAAAAAGACAAAGTATGAAGGGAGGAGAAACAGAGACCTGATTTCCTATCTCAGGATCACATCCAGTACTAATGGAATTTGCCCCATGTCACAGAAGCATGCTTTAAAAAAAAAAAAAGCTCAATCAAGTTGTACAGACAGCTGCATGCCATCCCGTTATTTATAACCTCTAACAAGTGAGAAACACATACATAAACATATAGTAAGAAAGAGGAACATGTTTGATTATAGCACTATTTTTTTCCCAGTCTTTCCGGCAAATTCGATTTGTTGAAAGAAAAATGGGGTGATATTTTTCAAATCTTGTTTCCGTTCCAACTGTTTTTTTTTTCTTTATGAGCCCAATGCAGTCAAGTTGTTTTCAAGTTAGGGAAACAGAAGAGACACCCTATTTCTGGATATCTATAGAGATTTTCTCACATGAATAATTCAAAAGTAGCTCATTTGAAATGTTTCAAACATAGCCCATGGCTATTTCTAAGAAGAATGCTTACCAAGTTGCAAGAAAAATTGAAAAAAAATTTAATGAGGCGATGAAAAACATGATTTAAAGTCATTAGAAGAGAGGACAGAATAATTTTGCATCGAATCTGACCTCTGTGTGTTTCTTTCCCACTTTAGACATGAAGGGAACATGCTCTACCCATCACACCTATTTGCTTAGACCTCTCAGCCATCCATGTGTTTCAAGTAGTGTTTGGACTGGTTGCCTTACCAAAGAACCATTTTTCACTTTGAGTAAGGAGTTGAGAGTTGACCTCTTAAATCCTACTCCATGATTCCATAATTGATGGGGTAGGGAATCCATTCAAATCAGTTAGCTATGTGTATACATATTCATATATAACATATGTGCATATGCAATGCATATTATATGTACCCTTACATGCAATGTATATATTTCAAGCAACAGAGAGATTTGATTCAAAATGGTTGAAACAACAAATGGAAGATTGCCTTGGAGATGTTCTAAGAGCAGACCTTACTCCAAGCAAAGTTGGAATTACAACTCAGATGAAATCACCCCAGTTTGTTCCTTAAAATCTTGGTTTTGGTTTCTCTGGTGCAATTGTCAGCTTGATGTGGCTTAGAATTGCCATGGAGATAAAGCTCTGAGCATCACTATGAGAGGTTGTGTAGATTATGTTAACAGAGGAGGGAAGAGTCGCAGCATCCATTGCATGGTACAAGCAGTACATCATTCATCTCTCGCTTCCTGACTGCAGATGCGATGTGACCAGAGGTCTCTTTCTCCTGCCACCATGCCTTCCCCGCCACACTGTTGGCCAAGAGAAACCCTTTCTTCCTTAAGTTTCTTCTTGCCAGCTATTTGGTCACCATAACAATTAACACTGGGACTGGTTCCATGCTCAGTCTTGCTCCCCTTAATGCCACAAAACACTGCCTGAGATCTGGACCTGATGACCTCACATTATACTATCCGCAGAAGGAAAGAATGTTTCCCGTCTGTGAGAGATGGAGGAGAGCTGCTCATCTCAGGAATCCTAGCCAAAGGCTGACTTTGTACACACTCTCAACCAATGTCCTTGGACAGTAACATGCTGCACTGGTTTGCTTCGGCCTCAGTTTCACCACCCATACATTTGTCAGAGTTAGAACTCTACCTGCCTAGATCACATGGAACCTGAGCTGGCTTGTGAACTGTGTGAGGAAAGGAATCAACACATCTCATACAGGAGTGCTCAACTTCAACCCAATCAAATAATTGTACTAGGTGGTCAGCAACTGATGAGACTCAATATCTCCAACTGCTGAAGACATAATTCATAAGCTGCTGAAGATCAAGAATATAGCTGGTCATTGTCAATGAAGTCAAGCAATAGGATCATCACACTGAGGTTTGGTTGCCATGTTGGATCGATTCAACCACGAAAAAGACACTTGACAAAGAAGAGAGAAAAGGGAGAAAGAGATGTAGGGGCAGAGGGAAGGCAGAAAGGGAGAAGAGAATTGACTCTAGACAATTGACTCTAGATAGAGCTGTGACTCTTATTTGCTTTCTAATTCCCACAAGACCTCCTAGCTATTTCTCTTGTATGTCCATTCTTTGGAAATCTCTTATTTTCTTCCCAGGAATTCTCATCTTTAAACTCCATCAGAGGGCATTTGCAATGTTTGAAACTTGGGTGTCCTTTACAGAAAACTTTTTAAGACTTTAATGCTGGAGAACCGTCACTTAAACAAAATATAATGCCACACACACTGTGCCTAGGATGATCTTCTGGGACTTACAGCTAATGGAGAGAAAGAAGGATTGATATAAAGAGAACATCAAGACAGATGTGCTAAAGGAAACACACCAAATGTGAAATATTTCTGAGAGGGTCCCAGGGTGGCTCTCCAGAGCTAAGAGACTGATGACTAAAGAAGAAGTTGCTATGAGATTGGGTTGCCAGAGATAGAGAAACAGGCATATTCTTCTGTTCCATGGATAATACTGACCACGAACCCAAGACACAGGTAACTTCACATAGTGTACAAAATGTTTCTCTATGTCCTTTGAACATGTTTAACTCACGGTCTGAGAGGTTCCTAGGTCACATGAAAGACTGCAGCAAAATCTACATACATTGTGAGATTTCGAATACAGTATTCTGACCTTTCTCTTTTACATTCATATTAAGAGAACTTACAGAATGTCAGGGTGGGGTATTTGCAGGTAACAGGGACACACATTTTTCCCATTTTAATGAGCATGGGTGGATGATGTTTGCATTTGGGTGGGCACACGCACACATGTGTAGATGTGAATGTGTGCTCATGTAGAAGCCTGAGGGTGGTATCTGTAATTATCTGCTATCACTTTCCCACCAGGTTGGGTCTTAAATCAAATTCAAAGCTCACTGACAAGGCTAACCAGGCTCTCTGGGGGTTTACAATCTCTGCCTTCTGAGCGTGGCGTTACAGATGGGCCATTACCTTTGCTTCATATTTTATGTGGAAGCTGGGAATCTGAACTCTGGTCCTTCTACTTGAACAGCAAGAATGTTAAGGGCTAAGCCATCTCTCCAACCTCATAGCTCATACTGTGACTGCCTGTTTCTGGCTCTGCCAAGGGAATGAGTAGAAAACAGTGGTATTTATTGAAGTAGTTTCTCAATTTCTAATCATCTTCGAGAGGCTGCATTAAGCCCGGTCCCTTTTGTCGCACTCTTCCTGGGATTTACTTGAGACCTTTAACACTGCTGTCTTGACATCTCGGAAGAAGACTAGAGGCTGTGCCGCCACTGTTCAGTTCCCAACCAAATTCCCTGCAGCACAAGAACACTGGAAAAATCCAAGGAAGGATCACTCCTCCCAGAAGTTAGACAGTTCCTAATGACATCATAAAAAGAAGCTCCTAAAACTGAAGCTTGCAAGGAAAAACAAGGTCATTTCCCCCCCTATTCCGAGCACTTAATTTTCAAGAAGAAATAGCATTCTGTCAATCTGGGCTGAGATTCTCAAGTTGAATTTTCAGTGGCAGACCCATTACAAGCCATTTAAAAGTGTGCTTGTGCCAAAATAAGGAAAATGTAGCTGTCCATTTCCATTGTTACTTTTCCAGACACAAAAATGAGTTAGCCTTGACAATATAATTTTTTTTTATCCATGCTATTTCACGAAAGATATGGTGTGGGGGTGGTACAGTCCTCCAAAGAACATCTCATTTCAATCCCTCCAATACGTTCCCAGGTTCCCATCCTGTGGTGGCACTATGGTGGTCATTGGAGAACTGAGGGAGTTAGCTAGGGGTGATGACAAGAGAATGCAT
Organism: Typhlomys cinereus; assembly: GCA_023101885.1. Classification (NCBI taxonomy): domain Eukaryota; kingdom Metazoa; phylum Chordata; class Mammalia; order Rodentia; family Platacanthomyidae; genus Typhlomys; species Typhlomys cinereus. The sequence continues at coordinate 403,462 of JALPQD010000084.1, read as the reverse complement.
GAGCTTAGCCATCATGAGAAGCCATGTGACATGTGAGGTCATAGACATATGCATGGAACACAAAGAAGGCACCAAGGATTTTTATCTAGTCAATGTGAATGAAACATCCTGAATCCTCGGTCTGTCCTCACTAGCTACGTGATTTTAGATGGATGCCTGGTACTTTCTGAGGTTTAGTTTCCACATTTGAATTAGAGAAAGTAAGCCTCATAAAGTTACTGTGAAAGGGAAAGGATATTACCAAGCATATCTTCTGATGACCAGTTCTCTGTCTTCGCATACACATATACACATACACATACACACATAACAGATGCTACGCTACCAACACAGCCAACAGTACTACTAATAATGACAGTGGATGGTACAGTAGAAGGAATGACACTAGTTGTCATTTACTGAGACCTAGCTATATTCTAGTCTCTAATCATGTGATTCACCTCTTTCATTCCTTCTAACACAGCACTGTGACATTTGCTGCTGTGGATCTCTACTTCCTGGCAGTAGACGAGAAGGAAAGCTATGGTGGTAATAAGCAGAGCTGATGATCATACCCAGTAGACTGGCTTGAAAGTCCACATGAGCTACGGTAGGGCAAGGACATCTGACCCCAAATGTCACCAGAGCCCAGATCTGAGGTGAGAAGGTGGCGCCTCTCTGTGAGCACTCTTGTGTGCATCATTTCATGTTGCAGTGCTCGCTCAGCAGAGGGTTGGGACAGTCATTTCCTCCATGGCAATGGCCATTCCACCATTTCCCAACTGGCAGGGACAGCATGGGTGGGCTGAGGAGGAAAGCGCGGGCGCTTCAGATGAGTTAAGGAAGGTCTTGGTAGCAATTTGTCACAGGTGATAGAGGACAGACATGGATTCTCGGGTAAGATTTTTACCCATTCATTTTTATCACTTCCATTGGATCAGTCTCCCTCCACTTGAAAGGACTTGTGAATACCTTGGACACTTAGCTTCCTCTTTGAACTCTTAGCTAGCTGACAAAGGCCAGAGTCAGGGAAACTTCCCAAAATGTGTTTATTCAAGCAACAACATGAACAGACTCTTATCGCGTGCTTTTGCACACTTGTGCTGCCCCATAACACAGCGTGAACACCAGATACGATGGCGTTAGCTTGCAAGCAGGGTCTAGTATCACACAGAGGTAGGAGACCCTTCCTTTCTCCCCTTATGTGTGATCTTGTGTAGAACAGATTTGTCTGCTGGAAACATAGCTGGATATTCTCCCCACTGATGTTTGTACACAGCCTAGATGCAAGAGTTTTGCCCTGCCAGAATAAGGGTTGAAATGACGATTTTACTTTTTGCTTTGAAATAGGGTCCCTGGTCCACTCTAGAGAGATGGAGCTAGGGATGGGGCAACCTGAACTTCTGATCCTCTTGCCTCTACCTCCTGAGAGGTGGGATTACAGGTGAGCATGACCACATCTAGTTTATGCCATACTAGGGAGTAGACTCAGCACTTTGTCCATGTGAGGACACTGGATCAGCTGAACTGTATCTCCAACCTCACAATGTCACATTTGAATGACAGCTTGAAAAGCCAATGGTGTTTTGTTCTTCATCTTTGGAAGCCAATGCTACAGAAGTGTCATGACTTGCATTATATAATTAGCTAGACAATTTTGGAATTTTTATCCCCCAAATGTAACCCAAAAGAGCTGGCAAACAGCACAGCAGCTCAAATGCCATGTCTGCCTGTTTAAGCCCCAATGTCAACTTTTGATCACACAATTTAAATAACTTAGACTTAATTCCTGGGTGAAATCTGGGGACACTTTAATATCAACATGAGAGGATTTGGAAAAATGTTTGGACAGGGATTAAGAGCCTTTTTGACCAGATTTTTTTTTTAATAAATGCGTTCACATCTCCTGTTGGAACTGCTAGGGCAGCATGAAGGGTGCTCAGCGAGGCCATGCCTGTCTGATGGCTTGTGCGGTCGACTCCTGGGATGATGGTGGCATGCTGGTGCAGTTGAACAGACAGGTCACAGCGAAGGGCTGTGGACAAGGGAAAGCTAATTGCTTTTGCCTCCCTTCTGCCCCAGGCCGAGAGGACAAATGTGTGTGCCTTTCTGTGGGCATGCTTGATGCTGAGGACATCCAGCAGAAACATCAGGTCTTTATCACCTCTTTTCAGGACATTCCGAATTTCAGAAGCCAGCTCTGTCTAGCACTCCTACTTCATTTGGGCTTCAAGGGAACACACAGCAAATGTTAGTGGAAGAAAGACGGCTGTTGCCCAGAGTGGTGACCATTAGGTAGAGAGAGGACAGACAAGCTGTCCTATCCTGGAGTCATTTCTGTCTCCTTCCCTGATTGCTCAAGAAGAAAAGCATGAAACATGAAATGACTGGGGCTCTGCTTTCTGCTTTTTAGCAGAGCAAATTCAAGTGCAGCACTTGAAGTCTTTGATTTACCTATGATGGGGTGCTCGTCACAGGTCTAAAGAAGTTGCATGATAATGCTTGCATGCTTCATAAAGGGTACATGTGCGCTTTAGGATCAGGAGCAGGAGGGAGAGAGAGAGAGAGAGAGAGAGAGAGAGAGAGAGAGAGAGAGAGAGAGAGAGAGCGCTCAGAATGAGAGGAGGAGAGCAAAGGAGGGAAAAGCATGTTCACCCTTGGGTTTGGGCATGGATGGAAATGAGGACCTGAATTGAAAAGGCATTCTGCCAAGGCAACAGGCATATTGGTTGTAATGGTTACTCTTAACTATCACTGTGAGAAAACACCCAAAGTCAAGCAGCTTAAGGGAGAAAGGGAGGTTTATTCACCTTATGGTTCCAGAGGGAAGATACAGTCTCTCAAAGCAGAGGTGGCATGGTTGGCTGGCCAAATCTGGAGGAGGCTAAGTCACTGCAGACATCTTGGAAGCTGAGAGCTGCAGACTGCTTGCAGCAAAGGCAGACTTCTCCTGGAGGTAGGGTGGGACTAATCCACCTCAAGGCCCATCCCTTGTGACTGCCTTACTTTAGCAAGGCTCTACTTCTTAAGGTGCCATGACCTTGCTGAACACATGAGACTGTAGGGGACACATTTTAAACCATGACATCGGTTAAGAATAGTTTTGGATCAGAGTGACCTCGGCCATGTCCTCTAATGTCCCCTGCTTTTGTGTCCATGGAAGATGTAGGCCTGATGAAAGTACATTTTTCTATAAGGTTGTTGGAGGTTTGTCAAATGCAAATACTTAGAGAAAAGTTTGTTTCTTGGTATCAAGTACATCTGAAGTACTTTTATCAGGATCCCCCACCTACAGTGTTACACAAGTATCACCTTTACCCAGGCGACATGTCACCAACATCTGCATGCTCAGTAGATTAGTTGATTGTACCAGGGTTTTGTCCTTGAACCCACTTGGGCCAATCCAAGGTTTCATTCTTAGAACTGTGCACCTCAAGTGAGACAGGTGTTGGGGGAGAGAGAGAGAAAACCCCTAGAGAGTGAATGAGTGGCAGAATATCCTGGTTGTGCATTTCAGATATGTGTAGACCTGTGGGTCAGCTGTGCTTCCTGCTGGAGAAACAAGGAGAGCTGGACTCGAGAGAGAAAGGGATATAAATGGACAGAGGGCTGGGGGATGGACAGAAAGTTACTCCCTCATGCTGCTGGCTCTATCTCCTCAACGTACTGGTTTGATCCCTAGAAGCATCCTGTCTTTTTACAAAAGCTTTCTCAAGTTGTTGGATCTTACAATCAAAAGTGCCCAGCCCATCCTTCAGAATCCATTACAGGAGAGAACAGAGTGCATGTTACATGACGGATGGCATCTATATCCAGGAATTTCTGCTTATGATATGTACAGCAACTGACACCCAGCCATATGGGTTCAGTTGCACATCCCTATTAAAATTCACTGTGATGCTGGCAAAAGATAAAAATAGCACTATCAGGGCATGCTGAAAGCAGATAAGTAGAGGTACAATGCTTGAATATTTTCTCCAAAATTAGCCAATAAGAGCATCACATTTAATTTTTAGTAGATGAGATTTTTTTTCAATTTTCCTCCTTAGCCAGGATGGTTGAAGGGAAGACTTTTTTTCATAGAATCCAAATAAATTGGGGGAAAAGTAGTTATACAATTAAACTTCAAAATGAACTGCAACCAGATGTGTAAACATCATGAGGAGTTCTTGGCCTGTGGTGGATTTTGTCTGTCTGTCTGTCTGTCTATCTGCTTGCCTATCAATGTTGTCCTCATTCTTTGGCTTTTCTCTCCTGTATTAAACAATCAAATAAGGCTGCAGGCATCTTTCAACTATTGGAAGATACAGTTCTGTTAGCCTGTAGTCCATAGGCTCCAAAGAAGTGAATCACTGATATTGTTGATATCAAGTATTCATTTATGAACCAATCATTAGGCAGGGAATTTTGACTGGTTCCTTCTGGATAAGGAACTAGCTCACTCTATAATCAATAAACTTAGAGCGGGGATGTAGCTCAGGGATAAAGTACTTGCCCAGGATGCCTGAGACCCCCAGTGGAATTCTTGTTCACACACACACACACACACACACACCAGGTCAGGAACAATGCCAATGAACTATAGCAAGAAAGTTAATGACATGAAAGAATATGCCAGAAGATGAGACAACTCATAGGAAAATAAGTAATAGTAGTAATGGCAAGATCTTATCATGGAAGTTCTTGATGGCTTCAATGTTTGAGAGAGCACCCTTGTATTCCAAAATGATTCTCCATTCTCAGCAAATAATAAACAAGGTTCATTGGAATTTCCTATTTTATTATCTAAGAGGACTTAGTTGCAAGTTGCTAATGATATTCTTTGTAACATGAAAATACTTACAGTATGGGCTGGGGGAGAGAGTTCTTTGTTCACAGATAAGCATCTTAGTTTACCATATGTTTATTGTTAAACTGTAGTCTTTAAAAAAGTAGTATGAATCTAACAATTAGTTTCTGAACTTATCATATTAAGCCTCAAAGAAAACAAAACAAAATCAGGATCCCTGGAACTTGAAGCTTGTGCGTATTTTTATTCGATTGGGATGAATGCTTCCTAGTGGGCGTGGAACAGCCATCTACAAGGCAGGCAAATGCACATATCTGTGTTTTCCAGAGAAACCCGAAAGAGACACTGAGTTTACAGAAGAGGTTAATTCTAAAACCTTAGTGATGTTTACTCCCACATTAGCCAAGACTTTGAAACACAAGAGCCTTCCACACTACCTTTTGCCAAATCCATAACTCAGTGTTATTTTTAGCCACCAGACCGACTTGACTATAAACTTTAAAGGTGTCCAAAAATGAAATGCAAAACAGTTCAGTAAGACTGTTTGAGCACAAACAGAGAGTTTTCCATCCTGGAATGTTTCCTTGGTTTCTCATCCAGCCCTTCTGCACATCCAAACCCTGGGATACTTCTCTCTGTAGGCAGGAAGTTCTCCACAAGGCTGTTCTCAGGCTTGTCTTCCTTCTGTTTCTGACAGCCCTCTACCCTCTGAACTCTCATAGCTAGTAGGGGGCAGCAGGAGGGGCTAACTATCTAAGCATTAAATACGTTAGTCTTCGTGGGTCTATTTTGACAGTAGTCATTTAAAATATTCTATGAAATACTATTTATTTTGATGCCTTTGGGCATCATTAAATATGTCCCACAGGGCTATCTTGTCATTTGATGACACCCATAATGTTTCAATAGAAAAAGAAAGTCCCCTGAAGGCTACGAGTTAAAGGCTTAGCTGCTGGCTTTTGAGAAAGGATTGGATCAGAGGGTTATAACTTTAGGAGTGGATTAACCTACTGATGAATTCATATTGGGAGGGACAAAGGAGAGCAGGCTTAGCTGGGGGAAGTAGGCCAATGAAAAGCATGTCTCATGTGGATGCATGGCCTTGAACCCTTCCTGGCTGCTTTTCCTACGGCTGAGGTGTGCACCCTCCTCCTCTGCCTGCTGTCGTTACCATGACTTTATGGTCCACCTCAGTGGAGCAAGTTGACTATGGACTGAAACTTCTGAAACCTCGAAATGAATCCTTCTTCCTTCCTGTTGTTAACATAGGTATTTTGTCAGCAGTGATGAAAACATAGTATCTGGTTAAAAGCAACCTCTTCATAACTGCCTGTCACGCTTAGTCTGTTCTTCTCATCAAGGTGGGGAGGAGAACTAAATGCCAAGTTCTGGGAGAATGTGTGTGAGGTCAGGAGCTGAAGACAGAGAACGAGAATTGACAAGGTAGAGGAGAGAAGAAATTTCCTTCCAGACCGAGACAGTAATGGCAACAGAGACACTGAGACTGGAACAGCCCTGGATTCTTCAGAGGGAGAAATTTTATGCCTGGATCTTGGAGTTCTGGTGGAAAGTTGTGAGGTATGGGGCTAATGAGGGAGAGCCTATTCTGCTATTTAAGAGCCTTGGATGTCATTTGAAAGTATTTCTGTTGGGGGGAGTAATGGGGGGCGGAGAAGACATTGGGAGATCGCTCATGAAGATGAAGCTCAGCTGGAGAGGTTCGCGTGTAGATTCTAGAATGGCAACTGGCTACCGGATGGGTATTTTATCACAAGAAAACTACTGTAACACTGAGTTGCTAAAGATGGGGATGCTAGATTAGAATGAAAGACCCAGTGCAGGAAAGCAGTCAAGAGATCCTCACCCTTGCATCTGGAAGGCTATATTAACAAGGCTGGGTGGCTGATAACACTATAGAGAGTTGGAGGAGGAAGGAGAAGTCGACAAGGACTAGAAGCTGTATTTATGGTGTAGGTATTTATGGTATAGGACGCATGTGAGGCAGTAAATGTAGGTGTGTAGGAAGTAAATGCAGGTGGAAGGGAGAAGCAGCCAGAGTCGAACACTTTAGCTTCAAATGCCAGGGGTGTGTAGAAATGAAAATGTTCCGAAGACACTGGGAAGTAGGAGAGAATCTGGAATGTGGGAGAAGGGTGGAGCCCAAGTTTGCCTACTCCTTAGAGTTTAGGAAACAAATGCTTGTGGCATACAGGTGAGAGCTGGACAGAGGAGGGGCTCATCAGAGGGACTATCTGCATCTTCCCTTCCCTCTGCTTCTCAGTTTTACAACGTTTTGTTTATTTTGAAATGGTGCTTCGGGTAGACTGGCCTGGCCTTGAACGAAGTAGCTGAGGATGACCCGAACTTCCAGTCTTCCTGTCTCCTGAGTCCTGGGACCACAGACATGCACCACCTCATCCAGTTTTAGGAGGTGCTGAGGATACAACCTAGAATTGGTGCATGTTGGGCAAGCACTTTACCAACTAATATAGGGCTGCAGCCCTCTTATCTTCTGAGGACCCCCTAGTAGTCAGTGCACTTCCCAGGCAGGCCCCAGTGAACATCCCATGAGTTTCCTTACCCTGGCTATTTGATCTGCCATTTGTAGGCGTCCGTCCAGTTCTCGTCTGATCTGGGCCGCTTGCTCATCTGGATTGTCCAGCTGCACAGAAACACAACATGCAAACAGAGAGATTCTTAGTCAGGGTCAAAAAATGGTGATTTTTTTAAAAAAAATGTGTGTGTGTGTGTGTGTGTGAGAGAGAGAGAGACAGAGAGAGAGAGAGAGAGAGAGAGAGAGAGAGAGTACTGTGTGTCCCTGTGGAGAACCAAGGGTGACTTCGGGAATCATCCTGGATTGCTTCTACCTACTTCTTGGTTGGCTCTTGGGATTTCCCAGGTTCTGCCTACCAGGGCTAGAAGTATATAGATCACCACTCTTTCTATCGTATGTGGGACCTGGGATCCGAACTCATGACTTTCTGCTTGTGAGGCAGAGTCTTAATCCCCTGAACCATCTCTCCAGCCCCCAAACTGGTAACTTTTTATCTCAGTAATTCATTCTTCAATGTCTAGCTGCATATAGAAAAAAAGGGAAATGCTTGTAACTAACAAATCAAATATGAGTGAATTCCCAGTAAATTTCTTCCAGAACATAACATGGCAGGCAGTTGTTGAGACAGACATCTGAATGACCTTGCTCAGGAACCATCAATCATTTGAATTGAGGTGTGACAATGTGTTTGATGAGGGTGTGATCCACCACCTCTGTTTTGACACGGTAAAAAAAAGTGCTTTTGCAACAGACATACAAGGAGGGAGATGACCATAGAATAGAAAGATATGAGCCATATGTATAGCTGCTCTTCTGTGCTGGACCATGCACAATCAACTAATCACTGCAGCCCTGACACCTTTCCATCCATCCACCAGATGGCCACTTCCAAATAACTGCTGTCAGACTGAAGGTGAAATCTCTCCTTGCCTTCCCTCCTGATGAGAACACTATAGTATATAAAGATCAGAAAACACAAACCCAAATAAACCTGGCCACTTCTCTAACTTCTCCAGTTTGAGTTTTCACATTTGTAGAATGTAGAATGTTTGGTTACATGTAACCCTCATTGCAGATTTTTCTACAAAACTATGGGAGACATTGGGAGACATTTCTGTATATGGTCACAACCTAGGCGTTAGTACCATATGCTGTCTGATGAAAGCAGCCACAGACGATCTCTAAATGAAGAAGCACTATTGTGTTCTGATGAAATTTTGTTTGCAACAGGCAACAGGCCCCATAGTTACCAATTCCTTTTCCATGAATTTAAGTTCTCCCTTTTCCAAGCAAGCCCAACATTAGTCTTCAAAGTGTACCTGAGTTTGCATTAACCAGTAAGTTACTCACAGAAAATCTTAAGAGGACATTGTGGCATTTAAATAGGATGGGCATCATTCTTCTTTCAGCAAACTTAAATATCTCCCTCCCTCCCCCCTTTCTTCCTCCCTCCCCTTTTCTTGCTTTCTTCCCTTTCTTCTCTTTCTTCTCTTTCTTCCTTTCTTCCCTCCTTCCCTTCCTTCCTTCCTCCCTCCCTCCCTCTCTCTCCCTCCTTCTCTCCCTCCCTCCCTCCCTCCCTTCCTCCCTCTCTCCCTCCCTCTCTTCCCCCCTCACTCTTTCCCTTCCTTCCTTCCTTCCTTCCTTTCTCTCCTTCCCTCTAACTCTTCTATATTCTTTTCTTCTAAAAGCAATTGTAACATTTGTTACATGTATGTCTACGTACTTTGTTCTCCTGCACATGCATGTGAGTGCATGTATGTGAAGGTCAGAGATCACTCTCAATGTCAAGGAATCATCCACCTTGTCTTTTTTTTTTCTCCCACATATTATTTTTTTCCCAATTATACAAGCTCAATAGGTACCCCTATCCTCTTCCTCCCTCCTCCCCTCTCCATTCCCTCCTTGCACACCTTGTCCTTTTGATACAGGGTCTCTCGCTGGGCCTGTAACTCACCAAGGAGACCAGGCTGACTGGCCACCGAGTCCCAGGGGTGCTCCTGTCTCTGTGTCCTCAGTGCTGGGATTGAAGCCTGTGCTGCCATGTCTGGGGATCAGACTTAGGTCTCTGTGCTTGTGTTGCAAGCACTTTACTGACCAAGCTTTTACCTTAGCATCTAAAATCATTTTTTTGACAAGTGGTATAGAAAATAATTTACTTCTAATGTGATGCAGTGATGATGCTTCTGAAGCATCATGAGTGACACATCTTATAAAATGCATAAAAATATCTACCAGCCTCTCTGTTGTGCGTTGTGTATTTGTAATGTATGTATATCTATATATATGTGTGTGTGAGTGTGTGTGTGTGTGTGTATGTATGTACATGCACATGTGATGTATGCACACATGTAGTATTTGTGTGTATATGCACATGTGCATATGGTGTATGTCTGTGTGTGTGTGTACACATGGAGTGCAGAGGTCAATGTCAGATCACTCCCACCTTATCTTTTGAGACAGGGTCTTTTACTGAACCAATTGTCTAGACTAGCAGGGCCAGCAAGCTCCAGGTGACCTGTCTAGTGCCTTCCCTATTCTCCATACACAAACTAGGTTTAGAAGCGCACAATCCATATTCAGCTTTTTTTTAAGTTGTGAGTGCTGGGATTCAAACTCAGGTCCTTGTGCTTGTATGACAGGCACTTTCCAGCCTGTCATGTCTGCAGTGGTGTTATAAATTTTATCTCTGCTAGGCTCAGGCATCAGCACTGCTTCCTCTTCTATCCCTGCTTTGGAAAGAAGGACCACTGTCTCAACCTTGCAGATAGACTGCAGCATGTGTGTCTGTGCCCTGAGGCAGCGATACGACAGAGTCTCTGCTGGACAGTCTTATTAGATATTCCAGAAGAAGCAGTCAAGGAAGCAGGGACAGGCAACACGGAAGTGTAGAAAGCTCTGGAACAGTTCTTTGTGAGACTTCGACAGACTCAACTCTCTCTTACCTGAATTTCAAATTTCTAGTTTTATTTTAACATCCAGAGAATTTTAGCAGGGAATTCTGTTCTATGTAGATGCAGAACCATACCATGGGTCAGTGGTCCATCCCCATCACTGCACACGTAAGAACCAGAGTTGTCAGTCACTTTTAAGTTCCAGTGAGCTGCTTTTTCTCGTGCCTTGGAAAGTCCATGGATTTTTCTGATCCAGGTATAAAATCTACTCAAGGTACTCAGATATGTCTTGCTCCAGACACACATGACTTGAACACTCAGTTGCTTTACTGAGATGTCCCAAAGGGAAATGGTTAGGGTGAGAGTTGGGAATTCTCCCGGAAAACTGCATGCTTTCTTTGAAAATGGAAAACACCCGCGCGCACGGTCCAGCCGGGCCTCACCTGCGACCTAGGTAAGCTCTGTCCCTGCCCACCCCCAGAACCCCAGGCCAAATAATTCAGTTTAGTGAAATTGAAAGATCTTAAGAGTTAAAACGACAATGCCAAAGTCAAAGTGCAAATCCATGAGAAGCAACACTCAAGTAAACAAATTTCCCACTGAAGAAATTAATCCCATAATGTTAGACTCCAACAAGAACAAACCCACGGAAAAAGGCCAAGAAAGCCTGACCCAGGATAACGACTTTCAAAATATGATCATTACCATGTTCAAGACTATGAAAGAGGAAATCAGGGAGGAATTACATAATCGAATCAATCGCTTTGAAGAGGAACACAACAGACATTTGGAGGAGTTGAGAAAAACAGTGCAAGAAACAAAAACTGGCATAGAGCAGTTAAAACAGACTCAAGCAGAGTTTAAAACTGAGCTAAAAGACAAGTTATCTTCAACCCAGAACTCTACAGAGAGTCTTATCAACAGAACTAACAAAGCAGAAAACAGAATTTCAGACCTTGAAGATAAAGTGGGAGTACTAACCAGCTCAATGGAAGAGGTTGTTAAAGCCAAAAAGATACTTGAGAGAAATATCCAAGAGATATGGGACACCCTGAAGAAGCCTAACATGCGTATTCATGGAATACCAGAGCAAGAATCTCAAAATACCACCCCTGAGGAAATTTTTCAAACGATCATCAAGGAAAACTTTCCTCATCTAAAAAAAGAGAGGCCCATCCATATACAAGAGGCATTCCGCACCCCAAACAGATACGACCAAAACAGAAGCACCCCACGGCAAATAATAGTTAAAACACTCCACATTCAAGATAAAGAACTGGTGCTGAAAGCTTCAAGGGAGAAAAAACAAGTCACTTTTAAAGGTAAACCTATTAAAATAACAAATGACTTCTCAGTCGAAACAGTAAAAGCAAGAAGAGCTTGGAGAGACATACTTCAAGTATTGAATGAGCAAAAATGTCAACCCAGGCTGATTTACCCTGCAAAACTATCAGTCATGATCGAGGGAGAAAGAAAAACTTTCCAGCACAAAGACAACTTGAAGGAATACATGTCCACCAAACCAGAAATGATACTCAAACGTGAAGAAAAAAACAGGCATATCCAGGAGAACAGAAGGCAAATATAACACCATTAAAAGCGAAGCAATATACTTATAAAAACTACTAAACATAATAAATGTCTAGAATTAACAATAGTTTCTCCATTATAACACTAAATGTTAATGGACTTAATTCACCGATCAAGAGACACAGATTACAAACTTGGATTAAAAATCACAATCCATCAATCTGCTGCCTGCAGGAAACCCATCTCACCACAAAAGATAGGCATGCTCTAAAAATAAAAGGCTGGTCAACAATTCTACAAGTGAATGGAAGCAGAAAACAGGCAGGGGTAGCCATTATGTTATCAGACAAAGTGGACTTCAAACCAAAGAAAATTATAAGAGACACGGATGGATACTACATTTTAGTCACAGGTACAATTCACCAGGAAGACTTCACAATACTGAACATATATGCACCTAATACGGGCCCCTCCACATTCATTAAGAAAACCCTACAGCATCTAAAGCAAGAAATCAACCCCCAAACGATAATTCTTGGGGACTTCAACGCCGCCCTCTCAACATGGGATAGATCAACAGGTCAAAAGCTTAACAGAGACACTTTGGAACTTAATCAAACCCTGAAAGAAATGGACCTTACAGATCTTTATCGAACTTTTCACCCACGTACCAAAGAATACACATTTTTCTCAGCAGCACACGGAACTTTCTCCAAAATAGATCAAATTTTGGGGCACAAAACGAATCTACACATATACAAAAAAGTTGAAATTCTAACCTGTGCCCTATCAGACCACCACGGCCTAAAGCTGGACATCCACAACACATCAAACAAGAGAAAATACACTAACTCCTGGAAACTTAACAATATGATGCTGAATGAGAACTGGATTCAGGAAGAAATTAAAAAGGAAATTCAAGATTTCCTGAAAGTGAATGATAACGAAAATACAACTTACCAACATCTCTGGGACACAATGAAAGCTGTTCTAAGAGGTAAGTTCATAGCTCTTAATGCCTATATCAAAAAAATGGAAACATCAGAAATAAACAACCTAACAATGCAGCTTAAAGCTTTAGAAAAACTAGAGCAATCTGATCCCAAAGGTAGTAGAAGAGAGGAGATTAGCAAAATAAGGGGAGAAATATCTGAAATCGAGATTAAGAAAACGATAGAAAAAATCAACCAGTCAAAAAGCTGGTTCTTTGAAAAAATCAATAAGATTGATACACCCCTAGCTAAATTAACCAAAAGCAAGAGAGAGAAAACCCAAATTAACAAAATTAGAAATGAACATGGAGTTATCACTACGGATACCTGAGAAATCCAGAGAATTATAACATCATATTTCAAAAACTTATACTCTGTGAAGTTTGACAACACAAAAGAGATGGATGAATTTCTAAGTAAACACATCTTGCCTAAATTGGATCAGGAAATTGTGAATTATTTAAATAGTCCTATAACATACAAGAAAATTGAGGAAGTAATCTCGAATCTTCCCACCAAAAAATGTCTGGGCCAGATGGATTCAGCACAGAATTCTACAAGACATTTAAGGAGTTAATAACACCAATGCTCCTTAAACTGTTCCATCAAATAGCAAAGGAAGGAACACTACCAAATTCCTTCTATGAAGCTAATATCGTCTTAATCCCAAAACCTAATAAAGATTCACTTAAAAAAGAAAACTATAGGCCGATCTCTCTGATGAACACAGATGCAAAGATTCTCAACAAAGTCTTAGCAAATCGGATTCAAAAACATATTAAAGAGATCATTCATGGGGACCAAGTAGGCTTCATCCCCGGCACACAAGGTTGGTTCAACATACGCAAATCAATAAATGTAATTCATCATGTAAACCAGTCCAAAGTCCAAGACCACATGATACTCTCGATAGATGCAGAAAAACCTTTGACAAAATCCAACAGCCTTTTATGATCAAAACGCTAGAGACTGTAGGAATGAAAGGAACCTTTATCAATATAATAAAAGCTGTATACAACAAGCCCACAGCAAGGATTATGCTCAATGGGGAACAATTGGAAGCATTCCCACTTCGATCAGGAACTAGACAAGGCTGTCCACTCTCACCACTTCTATTCAATATTGTACTTGAAGTCTTAGCTGAAGCCATAAGACAAGAAAGGGACATAAGAGGGATTCAGATCGGCAAGGAAGAAGTCAAGCTATCCCTATTTGCAGATGACATGATCTTATACCTGAGGGATCCCAAAAACTCCACCAGGAAGCTTCTAGAACTAATTGAGAAGTTCAGCAGGGTGGCAGGATACAAAATAAATGTGCAAAAATCAGAGGCCTTCCTATATGCCCAGAATGAAAGAAGTGAAAAAGCCTTGAGAGAAACAATCCGATGTACTATAGCCCCTAAAAAAATGAAATACCTTGGTATAAACCTAACCAAGGAGGTAAAAGACCTTTACAATGAAAACTTTAAAACCCTAAAGAAAGAAATAGCAGAAGACACCAGAAGGTGGAAAGACCTCCCTTGTTCCTGGATTGGCAGAATCAACATCGTAAAAATGACCATCCTACCAAAGGCAATATACAAATTCAATGCTATACCAATTAAAATCCCAAAGCAGTTCTTTAAAGAAGTTGACCAAATAATCTCAAAATTCATATGGCGGCACAAAAGACCCAGGATAGCAAAGACAATCCTGAGTAATAAAAACACTGCTGGAGGTATTACCATACCAAACCTTAGTCTATACTACAAATCCATAGTTATAAAAACTGCCTGGTACTGGCTCCAAACTAGACACACAGATCAATGGATAAGGGTTGAAGACCCAGATATAAGCCCACAAAAATACAGCCATTTGATCTTTGACAAAGGGGCCCAAAGAATCCAATGGAAAAAAACAGCATCTTCAACAAATGGTTCTGGCAAAACTGGATCTCCACATACAGAAGATTAAAGCTGGACCCATACTTGTCACCATGTACAAGACTTAATTCCAAATGGATCAAGGACCTTGATTTAAGGCCAGAGACTTTAAAAACCATAGTTGAAAGGATAGGGAATTCCCTCGAGCTGATTGGGCTAGGCCAAAATTTCCTAAACAGATATCCAATGGCACAGTCACTGCTACCAACTCTCAACAGTTGGGATCTTGTGAAATTAAAGAGCTTCTGTTCAGATAAAGAGATTGTAACATGAGCTCAAAGGCAACTCACAGAATGGGAGAAAATCTTCACTAACCACATATCTGACAGAACTCTACTGTCCAGAGTGCACAAAGAACTTAGAAAACTAAACTCGAAGGAAAACAATGGCCCAGTTAAAAAATGGGCCCTGGAACTTAAAAGAAACTTTACAGGGATGAAATTAAAATGTCTTAAAAAATGCTCCACTTCCTTAGCCATCAGGGAAATGCAAATCAAAACCTCCCTGAGATATCATCTCACCCTGGTCAGGATGGCAAAAATCCACAATACAAACAACGACAAATGCTGGAGAGGATGTGGAGAGAGAGGAACTCTCCTACATTGCTGGTGGGAATGCAGGCTCATACAGCCACTCTGGTGAGCCGTCTGGAGATTCTTAAAGAAATTAAAGATTGAAATGCCATATGACCCTGCTATCCCACTTTTGGGAATAACCCCCTATGCAGTAGAGGTTCGCCTCGATAGCACAAGCTCGACCATGTTCATAGCAGCACTGTTTACAATAGCAAAGTCATGGAATCAACCTAAATGTCCAACAGTTGACAAGTGGATAAGGAAACTGTGGTACATCTATAGAATGGAGTACTACTCAGCCATCAAAAATGATGAATTACTGGAATTTTCTGGGAAATGGATGTCATTAGAAACAATTATATTAAGTGAAGTATCCCAAACCCAGAAAATTAAGCGCCATATGTACTCCCTAATAGGTGGCTCCTAGTACCAAACTCACCCAGCCCACATTGAGACACTCAAAAGTAAACCTATGTAACACAGTAATTGCAAGGATTATGAACAAGAGTGATGGGGTAGGAGGGCCACACCAGAAACAAGGAGAGAGGGGACCATGTTACAGCAGAGAAAGTAGGCCTCCATCAAGGTCTGCAATTAAGTAATGAGAAACCTGGTTAAGTTCACAGACGTTCTTTCCTGATCTCACCAGAAGGGGAGGGCATATAGTCTAGCAGATAAAAAGTAATCATTTTGCAAATGGGTGATGGACCCCTCCCTCACTGAGGTTTCCTACTCTTATTACATCTACCCTTGAATGTGCTATTATAACAAGACTCCAGTTTAACAGCTTTTTGTCTCTGGCCAGGGGGTGACATACAGTGCCCAGCAGGATGGAGTGAAGGGCATTGCAGGAGCAGCAAAACTGCAAAAGAAAATCAACAAACCACAATCCAGAACTTCAGAGACTCTATATCAATCACACAGAACTAGGCCAGCCTAATCTCTCCCCATCCTGGAGCTCAGGGACATTTGCGGAAGAGGGGGCGGTAAGATTGTAAGAGCAAAAGGATGGGAGGAACAACGATTTGCAAGATTCTCAACAATAGTTGGGGCCAAAGCAATCATAATGGGACTTTGCATGCCCTGCGCAATGTCCAGCACACTGTTGCCCTCATAAAGTCTAGCATCTGTTTAGGGCACCGAGATCCCTGGAGGCAAGGGATTGACAGCCATAGTAGTGCTCCTATGCTTAAGGGGAACAAGAGAAAGGGCTTATGGAAATGCCACTGGGTCCTTATATGTCATCGGAGAGGAGGACCCAGTGGAGAGTCAGGCATACACAATAAAGGACTCTCTGGGAATTGGGAGGGGAGGCACTGGGGGATGGGGAGGGAGAGGAAGGGGAGGAGGGGTGAGGGAGGGAACTGGTTAAAAATTTTAAAATGTATAATTACATTTTTAATTAAAAAAAAGAAATTACAAAGAAAAAAAAAAAAAGAAAATGGAAAACACAATCTGAGAGAAGCCAGTCCCACTGCTGAGCTACATAGTGGCACTGGAGTTCACCAGCCTCGTGCAATGCAAGTGCAATGCAAGGAAGGCTGAAGGGCAGCAGACGAGGGCCACGCCAGGCATCAGTTGTTCATTCATCCGTACATTTATTCTTTTATTCATCAATTTATTATGTCAAGAAACATAACTCATAAAGAGACAAGATGAAACCAGTCTGTGATCCAAGAACTGGTATGGTCAAAGAAGAAAGATTGCTATTTCTTGTTGCCTGTATCAAATCCCACATACCCTCTGGCTTATTTTCTAGCCTTTCCTACCAAGCCCTGAAAAGCAGAAGCACATTAGCACATTCAAGGAAGGGCGCTGGGTTCAGGAAACTCTTGTGAAAATTTAAAACCCTACTAGTACCCTCAAAACCCTCAGATATTTCTCTACTAAACTCCATGAACTTTATTTTTTTATTTTTATTTTTTAACAGAATCTTTTTTCAATTTTTTAATTTTTATTATTATTTATTTATTATTTATTCAATTGTGCGTGTGTATGTATGTGTGTGCATGTGTATGTATGTATGTGTGTGTGTAGAACCACGGAGGAATTCGGGAATCACCATGGACCGCCTCCACCTCCTCCTTGTTTACTCTGCCCCGGGATTCACAGGCTCCGCCCTACCAGGACCAGAAACGCAGGCCGCCCCAGCTTCCGCTGGCGTCTATACGTGGGGTCTAGGATCCGAACTCAGGACCTTCCGCCTGCAAGGCAGAGGCTTAACCCCTGAGCCATCTCTCCAGCCCCGAACTTTATTTTTTACATAGCTATTTCATGTGTGTGTGGGGACATTACACAGAGCAGTTTGGGAAATTCTATATTTTCCAACAGGGACACAGTAACTTTAAGAAGTAGATGTATTTATCCCCATTCCAGAGATGAGGAAACTGAGCCAAAGTGGAGAACAGGCCCCAGTCCACACAGTGGCAAAGGGGACAGGCAACTTTTCCAGTCTGCTCTGTGCTCCCCTCAGTCTACTAGCTTCTCTCTTCTCTCCCCTCACCTCCTCTCTCCTTCTCTCCCCTCCCCTCCTCTCCTCTCCTCTCTTCTCTTCCCCCCTCCTCTCCTCTCTTTCCCCCTCCTCTCCTTCCCCCTCCCCTCCCCTTTCCCTTTCCCTTCCCTTCATTTCCTTTATCATGATGCTGAGGACTGGATCCTAGCTGTGTACATGCCCTGTTATCCTCTCACTGTAGACTTTCTTCTCAAGTGCTTGCTTTGGTTTTCCAGCTGGTCCTGACAATGCACTAACTCTGCATCTTCCCCTTTTTCCTGGAGATGTGGGTCTGGTGGCAAACGAGCCCCGCTTGGAAGCTGATAAAGGTCTACTCACTGCTTATCACGATTGAGTGGTGTCTCCCAGGGAGTCCATGCCTGAATCCTCCCTAGACTGACTGCAGGGCTTGTCCTTACCCTGGCTTGCTGCCTAGCAGCCGTGTGACCTTGGGCAAGTTACATGTACCTCTTCCCTTTGGGTCTCTCCACCTGAATATTCAGAGTAGCTTTCCATAATGGCAGTCCTGAGAATTAACAGCAGATAGAAAGCAAGCCTGCAGGAAACGGAAGCTGAGGTCACCCGTGCTAGTGAACCAGGTCGGCTGTGTTTTTGACATGAATCACCATGGAGCAGTTCAGGTGAGAGGGCCCAGAGGGAAGAGCGGGTCTCCCTTGTGAATGAGGGAGGGTCTCATTCTGACTGTCTGCAGGGGCCATGTGACCGGACACTCCCTTCTCTCCACAGATTTCCCCAGCCTCTTCATGTCTCTCACTGTCTTCGAGGTCATGTCCCTTTGCTCTGACAGACTTTAATTAGTAGCAGAGACCAGAAGGCAGACCCTGCTGCCCGACAGCTGATGATCTGAGGACACGATGGAAAGAACTAAGCAAGCAAAGCTCCCCAAAATAGCCTGGTCACAATCAAGAAGGCCCTCCTCAACCACTGCGCGAAACCCCAAAATGTAAAGAGAAATCAAATAATTACCTCTTCAAGTACTGGGGAGGAAGAGCTGGAGAGGGAGCTTCCATGGAAACGGTTCTGTTTACCAGGCTGGTCTTTTCCACTGAGGAGAGGAAAGATCAGCCTCGGGACAGAGCCAAGGGCAAACTTTTCACGTGGACAGCTCATTAGGGTTCAAAACGTACATGAGCATGAAGGCTCTTTACCTAATTAGACAAATCATCTGTCTAGCAGCGGAGGTCAAGCAGAGAGCCAGTGGCGGCTGTGACTCGTCCGTCAAGCAGAAGCAACTATTTCCTTGGGCCCTTCTTCCAGAGCGATGGAGAACTGAGCCCAGCACTGCTAAACGCTGCCGGGCATTTGATGCCAGGGTATAAGCTGCCTGGGCCTCGAGACTTGCTCAGACTCACCTCTCAGTGAGGGAAAGAACTCATATCAGTAGTGCTGGGAGCCTCTTGAAGGCTGACTGGAGATCTAAGCAGATGGCAGTTACCGCCACCATCTCTCCTGGCCACAGCAGGCCTCCAAACCTTGCCAAGCCTCAGGGTAAAGTGGGCATCTCTTTGTTTCATGTTGGACCCCAAAAGATGAAATGAATACACTGCATTGAGCAAGGGAAATTAGACTGACTGAGTTCCAAATCTTAGCTTTGCCATTGTTTTACTGAAACAAGCCAGTGAACATTTCTGAGCTTTCATTTCCTTATCTGTTAAAACCTGAACTAGGTACTTTTCCAAGCACGCTGCAAGAACTACGTCAGATTTCCTGTGTCCAACCAGAACCTTGGTGCGGTCATATTGTGGCTCCTGCAGCTTAGCAAATGCTTTCCAGGGTTAGTCTTTTTAGATTGGGAATTAAGTGGATGTGAACTCTTATCCCTTACTTTGGTTATAGGACTTTGGATCAAAGCCACAAGCTCTCTGCATTCAGCTGCGTGAAGCAAGGCTCTAAATTCTTGTCAAAGTTCTGTCTGGGGACGATTAGTCCTTCTAAATCCTTCTACTGGATCTTCTTCTAGATCCATTGTGACAACAGGGGCTAAGGTTGAATAAGTCTAGAAACTCCCTTCCCACCAACTCCCTCCCCAGAATGGGGGCGGGGGCACAAGACACAAATGAAAAAATCTCTACAAAGGTTTCCTTGGGAAATGCTTTCCTAGGCATCCCCGTTTGCTTCACTTTTCTCTTGTCTATAGACAGAATCTTAGAGAAGGTCAGGAGACAGGACTCGATTTCACTATTCAAATTGATCTGTCTCTTTAAAAAGGGGCAGGCATCTAGGGTGATGGGAAAATCATCAGAGACCTGGTCTGAGAGTCTCTGCCTTAGCCTCAGGGTCTCTGGAGAACCGGTCTTGCCAGTGTCCCTGGGGGACATCCTGGGCTACAGCTTTCTCTGTGGATGTCTGAAGTCCCTGCTGTTCACAGTTGACAGTGACAAAGGGCAGGCTCTCTGACTCCTCCAAAGTCATCCTTCGGCAGCCTGCAGCCAGCAAGAGAAGATGCGATCCAAAAGCTCAGAAAATGTAAACAGAAAGAGGCAGATAAAATTTATGGAATATTTGAATAATTGCTCTGTTTTTTGGAAAAAAAATCCATTGGTACTGTCTCAAAGTAAATGAACCAACTGTTAGCCTCAGGAATAAAGAGAAAAATGACCCAGAACTGGGCCTGAGAGGAGCCTTAATTTTCCTTTATTCTATTTGTTAATTCTCTTGAGACAGGGTCTCGTGAAGCTCAGACTGGTCGCAAACTTGCTAGGTAAACAAGGATGACCTTGAATATCAGATTCTTCTGCCTCTATCTCCTGAATGCTGGGGTGACAGATGTGTGTCACCATGAGCACTTTATATGTTGCTAGGGATGGAATCTACATGCTCAGCAAGCACTCTGTCAACTAAGCTGCATGCACAGGGGCTGCAAGGAGTTCATGGCTGAAGTAGTATCCCTGTGCTGTGTGTGTGCACCTCTGTGTGCTGAGCTTGGTGTCTTGTCCTTGGCATGTTCCACTGAGACCTTTGCTGAGAAGAGGTGACTTTCTCCTCATGCTTGGTGCTCTATCTTTGAACACACTGTGCTCATGCTACAAGCAGTTCTGCATGAGAGATAACCTTTCTTATCCTCCAACTTTGCAGCAAACACATCTTCTGCCTCTCCAGACTGGAATTTTCCTAACATCATGTAAATTTCCTTCCCCAGTACTTAACCACAATTATACTTTTCTTTGCATTCATGGGGACATATGAGCCTTGGCTACAGTAAGCAGGGATGTAAGAGGGCAGGGATGTGATCTTGCTCATCCCTGTACCCCCAAGTCTTTGCTTGGTGACAAACTTGATCCATAGCTTTAAAAAAAAAGCCCTACCATGGATGACTAAGAAATGACTCTTCTTGAGCCCTGGACAATCTCTTTTTGGTCCACCACAGGTCTGGGTTAATGAATCAGAACCCAGAGAGGCAAAGTGACCTGCTACAGCCACATCAGAAGCATTGAGCCAGCAGAGAACAAATGCTGCAAACTTCTACGTTGCCACATCTTGCTGCCCGGAGCTTCTCTCTAAGGATGCAGACAAAGTCTGTACTTTGCCAGTCTGTAAGCATTCCCTTGTGTTGATAAATAAAGCCCCTTT
This sequence comes from Typhlomys cinereus, assembly GCA_023101885.1. Lineage (NCBI taxonomy): Eukaryota > Metazoa > Chordata > Mammalia > Rodentia > Platacanthomyidae > Typhlomys > Typhlomys cinereus. The sequence continues at coordinate 382,146 of JALPQD010000084.1, read as the reverse complement.
GATTCTGGGCTTGGAGGTCATGGATGAATGTCCGACCCTGCTAAGCAGCTGCAGCACACACACCTGCTGCTGTTGTTTTTTTTTTTTAAAGCTCAGTCTGCTCGCTTTGTTTCTCCTCCACTTGGCATGGCCCCTAGGCACCCCGGCACTGGTGTCTGCGAACTAGACTGCCAAGAACCTCTCCAGAGCCTGGAGGAGGTGCCCAAACCACTCCCCCATGGGCACAGCCCTCCTTTCTCGGTGGTCGTCACCTCCTTCAGAGACAAGCTGCTTTCCTACTGTGCTAGTTACAGCCCGGACGCTGTCAGCTGCTAACCAGGAGGAGCGGGTGCCCGGGCTCCTGTCGCAGCAACAGTGTACCGCACAGAGGTTTGCACTGCGGCTCTACTGCGGCATGTACTGCTTAGGCGCCGCTTCTGGCTCCTTTCTAACCTATCTCTTCTCGGTCCAGGAAGAATATTGAGGCTGGGGAATATGTTCCGCTGGGGGACCCTTCTGATCTGCCTTTTCTCTTCTAGCTGAGTGATCTCCGGCAAGTTGTTGGACTTCTCTTTTGAGTTTTTTCCCCAACTCCTTTAAAGTGGAAATAAAAGCCCACCTCTCACAGAAATGACCAGAGAATAAATGAGATGGCAAGAATGTGAGTGCTAACGTGCAGTTTCCGCCCAAGCGCCGAGCAGCCATTATTTCTCCTCATGGCATGATCTGCACACCTGATCCCTTCCAGAGATTCAGATACAGACAGCACTTAACATGGCACAGGAGGATTTTTGCCTTTCGGATAGGAAGCCAGCCTGAACAAAGTTAAATAGTTCCAAAGGTAATTGGGAATTAACCTAGAAAAGACAGCTCAGTTGGCGGATCAGGAACCCTGAGTTGGAACATTTCCTCTGCCTCCTGTTGTCTGTGTGATGTGGACCAGGTTATTTGACCTCGGGTGCATTGAGCCTGCAGCTCCAAAGTATTAATTGGGCTGGTACAAATAACCATTTCCACACAGTGGGGAGTTAGTTGCATAACCTCTGGGTACTCAACTACTATAACTAGTGGAGAAGCAGACAGAATCTGCAGTCTTGCTTCCCACCTGAGTCAGGGCCAAGGCCTCCGTTCCAGGGTTAGTAACAAGGAAAACAGGGAGTCCAAGTGTTCCCCTGGACAATTAGTTGCACATCAATCTTATAAAATGAATCCAAGGCGACACTACTTCATGTGCAAAAGAGTTCAAATGAAATCATTCCTGTCTTCCTTTACCCTGCTGTATTTCTTCTCTGGGAGAAGACCTTGAGGAGGTCAAGGTTTCCATTCTGCAAGATGCAGTTTCCCTTGGTTGTAAAATGTAGGATTTAACTCCCAGCTGTCCCCAGCCAATGAGAACATTGCCTGCCTTTGAGTCACCAGTGACATGTCTTTGCTGGATTCTGGCAATGCCATAAATTTAACACAGGAGTTCTGAGCACAGTTCATTCTGAGTAGGCAGCAAATAAACACACAGAAACCCCCTAAACCCAAAATCAGTCCGCTTGGTTAAAAACCCTATGGTGCTGAATGTCATTCCCCACTCACCCGGTCCTAGGGTGATCTCTCCTCTGCTCCCCTCTACTTCCATTTTGGGTCTGCTATCTTAATCAGAGAGTTTGACTTCTCATCTTTTTTCTGCAAAGAAGCTTTCCTTGATTACTGCAGCCACGCACTTCTAGGGGCCTTGCTAGCTATCTCAGTAGCTAAGCCATTGCGTATTTGGGGTCCCAGGTTTTCTTTTCTCTACCCTAATAGCCGGAGGGCTTTGTGCTCAGGGCCCGGGTCACTGGAAACAGTCCTAGCTGGCCTCAGAATCCTTGCTCTGCCTACTAGCTCTGCCACTCTGCGCGATGATATACTTAGCTGCCCCCTTTTTTTCCCTTGCAGAATGGGAGTCTGAACAGGAATAATGCCAACAGCAGAGGCTTGTTCTGAGAGTGAAGGACAATGGTGCTCAAAAAGCACTTAGCCGGATGCCTTGAATACAATGAGGACTCGCAAAATGCAGCTATGATTTAGTGTTATTGAGGCTGCAGACTGGTTTAAACCAAGCATAGGGGATACAGCTATCTTTCTTCTTCTTTTTCTTCTTCTTTTCTTCTTTTTTTCCTTCTTCTTGATTTCTTCTTCTTCTTCTTTTCTCTCTTTCCTTCCTTTTTTTTCCTCCTTCCCTTCCTCATTCTCCTGTCTCCCTCTCTTCTTCTCCCTTATCCTTCTTTCCTCTCTTCATTTCATTCTTCCTTTTCACTCCTCCTCCTCCCTTCTTTTTTTGCTCTTTTCCTTCAGGATCATTTCTAGTGATTTTTTTCGCAGCTGGAACTGGGCAACAATCCAGCACATCTGTGCACTCCAGATGAGGAAGCCATGCTGTGCAATGCAGGCCGAGCGTAGCTGAGAGAGGTACCAGGTATGTTGGTAGGAGAGGACACAGAAACGAAGGCTAGCCTCTCTCTTTCCATCTCTACAGACAGGATTCTCGTTGGAATCCATGTACTTCCTTGACTCAGGCCCCCCAAGCTGGGCCACCCCTACATCCTCTCTTGTCTCTCAGGCAATAGTTCTCCATCCTTATTGCACATGTGAATTCCAAGACAGACAGGAGTCATTCCTGAGACCAGGTTTCAGCCTGCGCACAGTTTGACTGAGGGTGCAGACTGCAATTTACTTTTTACCTCCCAAGAGAGTCCAAGGTACAGTGAAGACTGGGAGCCTTTACCCAATCCAGTGGTACCTTAGATGTTGTTGCACTCAAACCAGAGAAGCTATTGAAACACAGAGTCCTGATCCTTCACCCTGGAGTTTTAATGCAGTAGTAGATCTGAGGTTAGCCCTGAGAATTTCCCTTGTCTCAGCCCCTGGTGATGTTGCTGAAGAGAAGCTGGGACCTCATGTGTGCTATGCATGGTAATCTGCTCATCTTTCTGGGACACACTTTCTCTGGGTATTCTGCAGCCCCACTCTCTTTAGTAACTTTCCATTCTTCTTGGCAACGAGTCTGAGATTCTTATGAAAGCTTACAGAATTGTTGCCATTTGGCTCCAGAACAGTTTTTCAGTATCAGTCCCTCCCCATCCAAACTTCGTCCTGCTCTCTAGGCTCAAGTTGTTTTACACTCCTCTGTGTTCTCAAAGGGGCTATGCTCTTGACCCCTGGCTGATGCACAGGCTCTTCCCTTAGCCATCATCCTTGTCTAGTGAACACTAAACCATTCATCTGCATTCCAGCCATAATGGTGCAACCTGCAGAGCTATCCTGATCTTAGCCACAGTCATTTTCTCTGGCTCCCCTAGCGACATGAACCTCCTACCTAAACACCCCTAGTATAACTGTATGGTTTGCTTCTCTTGTTTTCTCTAAGGCTCTAAGTATCTCAAAGGAAAAGGCCTTGTTTAGCTGGAACATCTGCCGTGACTGATGCATGGCAGTTCAGCAGGAAATATTTACACATTTAAATTTGAGATGGATGGAATTAGATTAAATTAGGATCTGTACCATGAATCACTGTGTCTTAAACCCAAATGATATGTTCAATCATTGTACCCAATCAAGTTCAGTCACCAGCTTTTAAATTTTTTTAAATAATTATTTTTGTGGCTCCAGGGATCAAATTCAGACAGTTTACAACTAGGCATGCTCTACCAGTGGGTCATATCCTTCACTCTGAATTTACTAATTTCTAAATTCTGCTCATGCAGCCAATTTGATCGCAAAAATAGCGCCTTCTTCAAAGTGAGCCAGAGGTAATTTCACCCTCTGGAGAGTTTGACGTGAACATTATGGGAAATAAAATACCTTTTGTGTATTGAATAGTTTTGCTCTTTTAGCAGCTTGAAGTCATGGTATAAAAGCAATATATAAATGACAAAAATAATGCGCTCAACAGAAGTTCACAAAAATCTAATCATGTCCAATATACCTTTAAGAAATAGAATGTTTTTTGCTAAACATGATTGTTTACTTCAGGGGAAATGAACTTCATTTTCAAATATTGAAAATACATTGTAAAAGTTACCCACAAGGTCAAAACAAAATGAAATTCTATAATCTTTGTAATTATGGCTTTAGTGAATGGGTGCGTGCAAAGGTGTGTGTGTGTGTGTGTTTGTGTGTGTGTGTTATGATGGAACAGTAGCAAGGCAAGCATTTAAATATGTAACTCATACAGCTGCCCATGTCAGTTACAACTGGGGTGAGGCAGTATCATTTCTGGGTATACAGGAACTGTCGCGTGCAGGGCTTTTTCCCTGAGTAATGTGCCGTGAATACAAGGTGTGTTTCATTTCCAACCCCAGGCTGATCAGCACACCAGCCTCTGCTTGAAACTGGGTCAAGTCACAAGTCTACCCACCTACATCATTCTCCCGCTTTTGTCTGCCCTGAGTGTATGTCTGCTGCGGTGTCATTTCTGTTCAGAGTCAAAACTATTTGCAATGGATGGGTTTTGCCTTGATTAAGACCTGTCAAAGGAACTTAGTTCCTGGTGTGTCATATCCATAGCTGGCAGGTATATTTTTATTACTTCCTTTAAAAGTATCTGGCCAGGGACAAGGGGAATGGCTTACTTGGTAAAGCACTTGACTTTCAAGCATGACAACCTGAGGTTGATCCCCAGAACCCATTAAAAAACAGACTAAGGTGTGGTGGCGAGTGTTGTTAATCCCAGCACTGGGAGGCATTGACAGGAAGATTCCAGGGCTCACAGGACAGCCAGTCTAGCTCAATTAGTGAGTTCCAAGTCAATGAGAGATTCTGTCTTCAAGAATGTTGAAGACAACACCCAAGGTTGTCCTGTGACTTCCACATGCACATGCACATGCACACCTATGCCTATAAATCCCTGGCTATTCACACACACACACACACACACACACACACACACACACACACACACACGAAAGCATTTTAGCAAAGGAAGAGGTGACACACAATAGAATGAGACTCCAACTCTTGTAGATGACAGAAAAAGAACAACTAATGCCACAAGATGAATTATTGGCATTTGTCAAATGCTTGCTGATTACAGTTTACTGTTTTTGTGTGCTATGAGGGGAAAAAAAAGCACCCTTGGAATTCTTCTGTCTTCCCACGGATGACCTTTCTCATTTGTTATAATACACCAACAGTGAGGTCCTACTACATTCAACAAGTTGGAAGATTTCTATATTTTTAATGAAGTTGAGGTCAATAATCTTATGTCAGTCATAAGCAAGGATAATCAAGAGCTGTACTGGAAACACAAGTAAATATTGAGAAAGCAAATTTAAAAGTGAAACGAATTAATGAGGAGAGGTTAATTTATTCCATTGAGATATCTCAGGGGCTTAACATAGCAGTTTATTTCTTACTCACTCCACCTACCCACTGCTGATTACCAGGGATGCTCTGCCATATAATCACTCAGGGATCTGGGCAGAGGGCAGCAACCCATTTTCTGTCCTGGCCTTAAAAACATGTGGCTTCTAGGTTCAGGGCAGCAGAAAAACGTAGAGATTAATAGACTCTTTTCTACAGAACCAGCAGGAGTCCAAACCTTACTGTCACAGAAGGTAGACAGTATCAGGAAGCATTGAATAAATTTCATAATCATTCATGCCTCCATTTCAAGAAAGCAGTTAATGGTCATAATGCTTTAAATTATAGAATCCAGACTGGAGAAGTGGCTCAGGGGTTAAGACTCTGTCTCATAAGCAAGCAGAAGTTCCTGAGTTCAGATCCCTAGTTCTTTCATGAAAAAACAAAAAACAAAACACAAAAAAAATGCCAGGTAGAAATGGCAGCAGTAGCTCACACTTTTGACCCTGGTGGGTGGAGCCTGGGAAATCCAAGAGTGAAGCAAGAAGGAAATAAAAGCAATCCAGGATGATTCTTGAAGTCTACCCTTTATCCTCCACAGGAACACACAGTGCCCTCTAGTTAGATAGTACTGGAGATTTTCCTGATTCTTTACCGGCCTGTGTGTACAATCCTGTATCAATTCAAATGAACTCAGGTGAATACAGTATATATAATGTAATTAAATTTGCATTGTGAGAGGCAAATGAAGCTTTGGCTTAGAGAAGAGAAACAAGACAGTAGAACTCTACTCCAAGAGGGAAACTTGCAAACAAGCAGTAGTATTTTAACCTATATTAATGAAAACAAAATTGATTGAGGTGCACATATCCAGTACTATAGAAGTTCAAACCAAGATGGCCCTAGGGTCATGCCGTCTAATTTCTTCCTAATGGATCATTGAGTTCCTTGGCTTAGAAGCCTAGAGCGGCAGACCACAAAGGGAGCTGGCTTCTCATCTCTTCAATTCCATTTGTAATTCAGATGCCTGACTAATTCTCTGGGAAGCTGAGTTTTAGGATTAGATAGATCATTTGTTGGTACTGCCCTACTTGTTAAGGCTCCCAAGTTGCATTTTCTTAGTGAAGAGAATGCTTTTAAAGTTCTTCTAAAGGAAAGGCTTTAGTAAATCATCCTCCCCCAAAATATTACTATAAAATCTAAAGAGTAGCAAACATGTAGCTAGGATCCTTAATTAACTATCATTATGAAAAGAAAAGCTTCATATGGCAAGTAAATTCACAAAGGGGATTGTGTTTTTAAAAGGTAATGCTGACCGTGTATGTCAGGTCAATACTCTGTCCTTTTTGCACAACATTCCTGGACATAGAATTGATTTTTAAAATGATGCCTACAGCAAGATCCTTCTTATATATCCTACACTGGGAGAGCAGAAAAACACATTATTGAGAAAAACACATTATTGAGAAAAGCCCAGATGATTTTCAGGTTAACAGCTCAGCTCATGCCTGATACAAACTAATGGCTCACTATGTATTTTCTGAGTGGTCTCTTATAAATATTTGATCCCCAGTGCCACGGGGAGCTCTTAGTAAAGCTGATTTATGCGGGTTTTTTAAATTCAAAATTATCCTCTGTGCTCTGTGTATGTGTGTGTGTGTGTGTGTGTGTGTGTGTGTGTGTGTGTGTACATGCTGTGTGCTGATGCATATGAGATATGTGTGTGCACCTGTGTGTGTGTTTAGAAGTCATAGGTCAAAGTCAGGTGTCTTCTATTATCATTCCATACCTTCTTTTTCAAGCAGGATCATCGCTTACTGAGTCTGGAGCTCACTGATTTGGCAAAACTATCTGGCAAGTGAGTTTCAAGGATCCTCCTGTTTCTGGCTCCCCAGGACTGGGAATACAGGTCTTCACTACCACACCCAGCTGCTTATGTGTCATATGCTTTGCCAGCTGAGATACCTTCCTAGTCCTTCCTATGTGCTTTCACCATCCAACATATCCTCCTTATCATCATCAAGTGCATTGCATAGGGATGACTGAAGCAGTTAGCTCTCGATTCTCTTTGATAAAATACGATTCTCTTTGATAAAATACAACCATGAGTGAAAATATATGATTTTGAAGAAATCAGCATGTAAATTCTTCCCGAAAGTGGAAAGGAATGTACAGAGGTCATTATTACTGTTGACAATTTTTCACTTCCTTTTAAATCCCACAGGCATCTCGTTGACATATCTGCAAAATGCGTGCTTCTGTAATTTCTTACTGAGAAATTCTGCCACAGAGATAGCAAATCACGATGCCACAAGGCCCCCGCTGGCTTCAGCCAGTGCCTAATGGATTCTGTCTCCACAGCCCGACATGTGCAGTTGAGTTGGAAAATGTCTGATTAAAAAATTTAGAGTCAACATATGCAGTCAGCCTGCACAGAACAAGATAACGCCCTGGGTGACAGCTTGTGGCTTTGATGTAAAATGGCTGGAAGGGAGCTTATGCTCCTGGTAAGGAGTCAGATATGTACCCCCAAAGAGGGAAATTTCATAAGCTTCTTTATCATTAATGATTAATCTCCAAGTCAATAAACACTGGTAATTTACACTGTCCAATACTGGAGAAAGAGGATTGGAGATACTTCCCGTTGCAAATTCATAACAACCTTTAGGTTCTTATCAGTGGGGTAGCACTGAAACAATCTAGAGACAGTCTTCAACAGAAGTTGCGACATTAGTTGTCACAAGACCTAAGGTGAACATCTTGTGTCCCTCTGTAATCACAGTATTCCCACCCACTCCCCATAAATAGGTCGTGTGTGTGCATGCATGTGTACACGTGTACAGTACACGTACATGTGTATGAAGAGGCCAGAGAACAGAGAACGACCTTGGGTATTTTTCCTCAGTCACAATCCAACTCATTACTATTATTTTTAATTGAGAAAGAAATGCTGGCTGGCCAGCCAATAAGGCCCAGAGAGCTGCCTCTCTCCGCATCCCCAGTGCTGGGATTACAAGTGCACAACCCACGTCCAGATTTTCATGTGGGTTCTGGAAATCAAACTCAGGTCCTTATGCTTACAAGGCAAGAACTTCATTGACTAAGTCATTTCTGCAGCCCAAAGTCTAGAGTTGATACTAACCAGAGCTCAAATTTTTCATTCAGTCATTTATTTCATTTTAATTTATTTGCTTGCATGTGGATATGTTCATGCATGTTCACCTGTGAGTACATATATGTGCATGTGTGTGGAGGTCAGAGGTTGATGCCTGGTGTTCTCTTTTGTTGCTGTCCACCTTACATATGGAGGCTGGGGCTCTCGCTAACCCAGAGCTCACTAATTTGACTATCTAGCTATCGTACTTACTTCAGGGACTCTCCGGTCTCTGTCTCCCAAGAGATTACAGGCAGGCTGCATCACCTGTCTGGTATGTATATGGACGCTGGGGATCTGAACTTCAGGCCCCACATTGTGCAACAAGCTCTTTACCTAGTGAGTTATCTCCCTAGCTCTCCACACACTGAGATTTTTCTGAAACAACAACAGCAACAACAAAAAGAAAAAAGAGATCTGTAATCTCTACAGGTCAATAGTTCGTATCCAGGTAGGCAATCGGACGCAAGCCCCCTCTCAGGAGATCCTTATCAGAGTCTGGACGTTTTTAATGTCACATCTGAGGGAGGATGCTTCTGCAGCTCATGGAGGAAAGGTCAGGTATCCCACTTGGCATCCCGTGGCCTACAGGTCGGCCTCTTGCAAGGAGAGATTAGCCCAACGGTGGGTTCTGACTTTAAGGAAAAAAAGAGGTGACCTCTGGCAATGCTTGCTTGCTGGAGCAAAGAGGAAGTTATACACTGACTAGGAAGCTTAACATCACCATATTAATCCTCTAGCTATTACACCCTTTCCACTGTCCCCAGCTGGGCTGAGATCTGAAATAATTTGAGAGGAGCTAAGAAGAGGATTTTAACAGTTCATTCTGTGGTTATGAAATCTGCTCCAGAAGGCACCAGGTTTGCAAGAATAACCTGGACATGCATGTGTAGGATTTGTAATTTATTTCTCAAGATGTGTAAGACACGAGTATGCAACAGAGACCTTCCGGAAGAGTTCTCAGTGGACTGTCCCCATGGGAGTGATGCAGGTTCCTGCTACAGGCTGCCTTGTTTCAGGAGGATATGTGGCCCAGTGACCAAAAGCACTCACAGTCTTCCAGCCCTGTCACATGCGCATTGACCAAGGCACTGTGGCAGTCCAGACTTTCATGCTGTTCTCCTTTACTTAAAAGCTTGAGACATTGCTCAGGACCAAATCAGAAAGAGACACTGTGAGCAAGTGGGTCCTTGGGGTAGGAGCAGGGTTGGCTTTGGGGTATCCAAGCACCTGCTCATGTACTCTATCACTGAATTCACTTCCAATGTTCAGAAGCCATTTTTTTCCTAATAAATAAAACATATCTCTGTCCTTGTACACTACATTCCATTTTTAGTTTTTAGTTTACTTAACAGATTTATCAGTGTCCTTCTGTCATAATCATGGGAAAAATTTGAGGCTTCACATCTGTGCTTCTGAAGATTCTTTCACTGGGAGGAAAAGTCACACGAAACTTGCTGAGACTAAAGCTTGTTGAGTTCATTTTACACAAGAACCTCTTAAAATAGTTTCTCTTTCCTGAAGCAGATGTCTTACAGTGAGAGTGAAGTTGAGATTTCTAGGCCCCAGGTATATGTCACACTTTCCTTTCTAAAAATGGTTTAGACATTGATGTATATGCATGTTTGTGTGTGTGTGTGTGTGTGTGTGTGTGTGTGTGTGTGTATGTGCACCCATTTGTTTTTTTATTATACATTTTTTATTATTATTTCCACTTATACAAACTTAATAGGTACACCAGTTCCCTCCCTCCCTCCTCCTCCCCCCGAACCTCCTGTTCCCCCTCTCCTCCCTCCCCATCCCCCCCGTGCCTCCCGCCCCAATTCCCAGAGTCCTTTCTTGTGCATGCCTGACTCTCCTCTGAGCCCTCCTCTCCAATGACATACAAGGACCCAGTGGCATTTCCCTGAACCCTTTCCCGTGTTCCCCTTAAGCATAGGAACACTACTGTGGCTGTCAATCCTTTGCTTCCAAGGATCTTGGTGCCTTTAGCAGATGCTAGACTTTGTGAGGTCAATAGTGTGTTGGACATTGTGCAGGGCATGCAAAGTCCAATTATGATTGCTTCGGCCCTAACTTGTGTGGAGTATCTTGCAAATCATTGCTCCTCCCATCCTTTTGCTCTTACAATCTTACCGCCCCCTCTTCCGCAAATGTCCCTGAGCTTCAGGATGGGGAGAGATTAGTCTGGCCTAGTTCTAGGTGGTTGATATAAAGTCTCTGAAGTTCTGGATTGTGGTTTGTTGAGTGTGCACCCATTTGTGTGTGTGTAGGTTCATATTTGTGGATGCCCATGGGTGCATGTGCCCATGTGTGTAGAGGCGAGACAACACCTTAGGTGTTGTTTCTCAGGAGCCATCCACCTTGGTTTTTGAGACAGGGAATCTCATTGGCTAGGCTGACTGACCAGCAAGCCCCGCCTCTCTCTACCTCCCCAGCCCTGGAATTATATATATATTCAAATTCATACATGTGTTCCAGGGACTTTCCTGATTAGTCACCTCCCCAGATATCTGCAGTGCTTTTATATAAAAATGTATGCAAAGGCAAAACCTCCTGTAGAGCCAGAGCAACTTCAGAAACAGAGCATCGAAGTGGATTCTTCCTGATGTTCAAGAATTAGAGACACAAGACTTTCCTGGTACATTTGAATCTCCTTGGACTCATTATGAGGAAATCAATCTGGCCCAGCTATCTTCAATTATCATGTCAATGACCTTCCCCACCAGGCAAGCATTAGGATGGAGACAGGAAAGGAGTTGAGAAGAGCTATTTGGAAAGGGGGAGGAGAACAGCAGGGCTCCTACCCGCTTGCTTGGGAAGAGATTGCTGGGCTTGTCTAAGTACTTCCCATGGTGTTTCCTGCTGTGTCCCCTCTAAGAAAATCACTGAGGAAAAGTGGGGTGTATGGAAGACAGTGAGCATCTCATTTTAAATGTCCTCTTGGATGAGTGCTTTGCAGGTAACTGGTTGACTTCCCCTTCCTGGCCAGTCAGTCAGATCTAAAGGGCAAAGGAGTTGGAATGTGAAGGCAGACGGGGGTGGGGGGGTGGGGGGGGGGGGTGGGTCAGGGCCACTTGAAGCCCCTCTTCTGCTATCATTCCCACTGTCGGGTGTGGCTGAGGTGCATGAGTTTCCGACAAGCCAAATTCCTCCTGAAGGGGCTGAGCTAGAGCCATCTGGTTTCCCCCTCAACTTAGAGGTAGAGCTGGTCTATGGAGCCCAAGCAGAAGGAAGTTTGGCAATGGAGCCCCTGAGAGCAGACAAGTGGTTTGAGACAGAATGCTGACAAATCCTTTACACTGCTCATAGGCCCCCCCAATTATTATGAACACCCCAGTATTCACTTACAGCCACATGGTGATCCAGCGGGTTGCAGAGAGGCGGCAACATGATCAGAGAGAACACAGGCACCAACTGACTCATGGAAAGATATCTACAATGTCAGCAAATACTAGTGAACTTTCTCCAGCTTCCTCCTCTGACAATGGAGAAATAAGTCTCAGCTGAGGGAGCAGAATGGATATGATGGTTAAAAGCGACTGGAGTTTGGAAAGTGAGAGATGGACTAATGGATTACATATAGTGTCCACATATAGAATCCCAGGCATGAAGGAAGAAATGAGAGGTGTTGCTCATAAGTAGAGCACTTGTGTATAAGAGCCTGGAGTTGATATCAATACTGCGTGCGCGCACACACACACACACACACACACACACACACACACACACACAACTAAAGTCCAGACAGAAACAATAACCTGAAAGAAATAAACACATAAACAATCTCAAAGCAAACAGACCATTGAAACTGTATCAAGATGCTTCAGAAACTTACTCATATAATAAAAAAAATATATATATCTTCAAAACTGTCTTTCTTAGATAATCATCAAAGGTTACTAAAGAAATGAGCACCATAATTGGATTAGTGTTCCAGGTTTTCCCTGAGACAGTGGAGGATAGAGGGGAATCAGGGTGAAAGGCCAAGAGACCTCAGAAATGGTCCAGGTGGGAAGCATGCACGGGACTAAGGAAGCAAGCTTTTTTCCAATCTGTCTTGAAAAAGTGACTTCATCAGAACAACAGCTCTTTAAAATCCTGTCAATCAAGGCTGGTGGTGATGGTGAAAGAATGTGGAAGCTCAGAGGTTCATTCCTGCTATAGCTCTGCAGCTACATGAATTTTGCAACTCAGTCTTTGAGAATTATAAAGACACAGACTTGATTCTCCACAGTCTGACCCAACACACGGTTCCCAATCATCTCTTCTGCTCTGTGTTTCTCTGGGTGATTCCCATCCTCTCGCCTGTTTCCTTTCCTGACACTAAGGATCAAAAGAATGAATCTTTGCACCACAGATATTCTTGCCCAGAGTCACCTCACCTTGGACATGCTCCTTTCCAGAAGTTCCTTTTCTATCACTCCCTAAGGTAACCCCTGGCATCCTTCTGCGCATGGGCAGACTTTCCATCTATCACATGTCTCAGCTTAGACTTCCTCCTCCAAGACTCAGTCTGCTGTCCAGGTCATTTATAGCTCTGTGTGTGTGGACGCTTCGTAGGACATGTGTTTGTCTATTAGGATAGAAACTCCAAGGTCATCAGTGTGACTAGCTCAGAGATTTACATTGAGGCAGGTCTGGGCAGGGAGGTTAATAAAGACCTGTGGGAATGGCCTCTTCCAGCACTTACTTCTCTTGACAACTGGGAGTATTCACACTATGCTGGATGCTTCTAGAGCAGACACTTTTACAATCAGGAATCCTAAGCCGACTTGTCTCCTGATCTCTTACCAAGGTCCCCAAATAAAGAAAAAACAGCAAGATCTTTTTTTCATTCAACAGCAAATATCTTGTTAGAGGTTTAGTTGGAAAGCCTTTGTATGATACTTGTTTTGAAGATCTGTGCTTTTTTTCCCACTCATACAAACTTGATAGGTACCCCATTCCCCCCCCTTCCACCCCGCTGGATCCTCTTGCTCCCTCCCCCCTTTTCCCCTTCCTTTCCCTCCCTCCTTCCCTTTCTCCCAGTGCCCCTCCCCCCCCATTCCTGGAGCATCCTTTACTGTACATGTCAAACTTTCCTCTGGGTCCTCCTCTTCTGATGAGGTGTAAGGACTCAGTAGCATTGCCTAGAGCTCTTTCTTGTGTTCACCTTCAGTATAGGAACACTATTGTGGTTGTTAATTCCTTGCCTCTAAGAATCCTAGTGCCTGTGATCCATAGTAGCTTTTGGGGGGGTCAATGATACGTTGGTAATTGCGAAGGTCATGCAAAGTCCTATTATGATTACTTTGGCCCTAACTTGTGTGGAGTATGAAGATCTGTGCTTTGTGTCACAGACTCTTTGACTTCAATATGTTCAAACAAGGTTCCAAGATTTTACTTTGCATTTTACTCTAGACTCATGTCAGGAGCAGGCTAGTAGGCATGGAGGATGCTGGGTATGGATGATGAGAGAGGGAAAAGTGACATTCCAGGTATTTGCTCTGCAGAGAACCTCATTTTGTAAAAATTATATCAACAGGAGACATTGTGTTTGCACTGGTAGGTCAATTACAGCGTGTTTATTGCAGGGCTGTCTTATTAAGTAACAAATTCAAAGGCGGTAAGAAAAAAATCAGAGGGAATAAAAGGGAACTATTTTTGGCAGCTCAAGGGAAGGAGAAGGCTGGAAAACTTGGAGGCTTTCTCTTTTAATAACTGAAATCCTAATTCAGAGTCCATAGATTCTGTGCCTGTGTCTTGGTGCCCCATAACTGTTTCTAGAATCAAGAAGAGAACAGAGTGGGGGAAGGTGCTACTTTTCCTCTTCTTCCTCTCCCTCCCTTTTCTTCCTCTCCCCCCTTCTCCTCAACATTAACAGCATATTCAGGAGGTTCTTTTTTCACTGTTTATTTTACTTTAGAGACTCTATATTCTCACAAAGACAACAAATCAATGAATGATGAGAAAATACCAGACTGTTCTAGAGCTTAATTGTGAATCCTTGCAAGGAAGCCCAAAGCACTGCGAGCTTGTACACTCCTGACCCTGACTTTTGCACATGGTCTGGAAGCACTGCCTTTCCACTCTTTATGTTGGCACACCAGAAAACATCTCTGAAGTCCAGTGAGTGACAGGACTTCCAGGACTTCCTGACCAGACCACGTTGGTACTTCTTCAGTTTGCTGGTCTTCAGATTTAGACGTGGAGGTTGCAGGAAACAAACTCCATCTTTCAACATTCTTAAGAGAGCTGTATTTCTTGGGTGGGATTTGCATGGGGCAGGGGCAGTTTATTCTTCATTCTTTTCTTTCTTTCCACCAATATTAGTCAATCAGAGGCTATGCTGGGCAGCATACAGGGTGCGAGGTATGACTTTGATTGGTCATCTCTCATGGAGTTTATCATCAACTGAGGAAATGCCTGAGAGCCAGTCCTCTGGATTTCTAAAGCTTGAGACAATTGGGGTTGATGTACATTATTGGGTGGGGGATAAGCAGCTGAGGATAATTAAATCAAATAAAATCCTGGTATTTCACAGTGACATGTACTTAAAGATGAGGACTCTCCAGTCTATTTGCTCCTTTTCCAATGCCCTAATCATGGACTTGTTTTCATGATGGTGCCTCAGCTATTTTGCATTGGTGGTTCATAAGAAATTCTGTCCTGGGCTGGAGAGGTGGCTCAGGGGTTAAGCCTCTGCCTTGCAGGTGGAAGGTCCTGAGTTCGGATCCCAGATCCCACGTATAGACGCCAGGCGGAAGCGGGGGCGGCCTGTGCTTCTGGTCCTGGTAGGGCGGAGCCTGTGAATCCCGGGGCAGAAGGAGGTGGAGGCGCCCATGGTGGTTTGCGAATTCGTCCGTGGTTCTACACATACACAGACACACACACACACAGACACGTGCGCACGCACATACGCACGCATGTGCACACAGTTGAATAAATAATAATAATAATAATAATAAATTTTTTTTTAAAAAAAGAAATTCTGTCCAAGTCACATGTACTTTAGTATGATTTCAAAATGACTGTTTATTTAACATCCTGCACATTGTTATCATCATTTTAACATTTTTTCCTCTGCCTTCTTCCTTTTTACCCCTGAGGGTGCAGAGGTCAGAAGGCAACATTGGATGTCTTCCTCTATTGCATTCTACCTCATTGCTTTAAAAGACAAAGTCTCTTGTTGAATCTGATGCTGACTGGCTGACTAGACTGGCTACCAGCAAACTCAGGAGGATCATGTGTCTCCAATCCACTCCTGGCTCAGGGGTTACAAGCACACATTGCTATACCCAACTTTTTACATGTAGGCTGAGGATTTGAACTAAGATTGTCATGCTTTCACAGCAATAACTCTATCCACTGAACTATCTCTCCAGTTCCTTTGATAGCATTTTTCACTCAGGAGACTTCCCAGAATGCACTAGTGAGGCAGGTTTTGTTTTTTTTTAAACTGCCTGGAACTAGGAACTTTGTTGTACTTACATACACCCCTCTGGTCTCAGATGTCTCCCCAAACAGTAAGTGAAGACCAAATGTGTCAGCTGGCCTCACATTAGGTCTTAATGCTATAACTGTCACAGTGGTGATGGATGCACACTACCATCACATGACACAGATGCACCAGTTGCCTTCTTGATGTCTTAAGGCCCGCGGCTTGTAACACTGCAAGCATCTTTGCTTATGTCAGAGGCGAGAGAAGGAAAGCCCAGTTTGCATAGATTAAGGTTGAGGGGAACTGGATGTGTGTGTGTGTGTGTGTGTGTGTGTGTGTGTGTAGGTGTGTGTGTGTATGTGTGTGGGCAAATCCCTCCAGCTATTGGTGTATTTTGTAAGGGCTAATGTTGGTGAACAGTTTTTGATGTCCAAAGAATCCATTACTCAAATCAGGGAGGAAAAAGCTACCCTGAATATCATTTTACAGGTTAGTTAGGTTCACATTACCCTTTCTGGGAGCCTGTGAGAAGTTTGTAGGGCAAGAAATGCTGTGGGGGCCCAGCAGGAAGGGACTTGGGGGGAACTCTTCACAGGTTCTAAGAAAATACACTTACCCACTACCAACTGGAGGCACTTCCTCTTGTTTTTAATCTAACGATGTCAAATGAACAACTGGGAAGGGAGGTGCCTTAAGGGGTCAGGATGTCATGAGCTTTGGGCCAGGATGGATTGACTTAAACAGTTTCCGTGTTCCAGGGGAAAGCAAAACTGCTTCGTCTTTCTTCTAATATCATCTGCCATGTATTTGAATCTTGTTCTTACGTTTCAGCATTATATATTGAATTTAATTGTTGCTTTTTGATCCCTTTCCCTTTTGCTTCCGCCTTAACCTATCTCTGGTAAAAATCTCTTATTATTATAGCTTTTAATTTTTTATGATTTACAAAGAACTATGAAAGACAGAGTTCTATCCAAAGAGTATCATGGCACTGTAATGAAGGTGACATTGGAATCAGCCATTCACAGTTGAAAAAGCTGAGGCAAAGAAAGATACAGACAAATCTTACAATAAATCATTCACCTTTATCCCTTTATTCATCTTTCAGCAACTGTTTTATTGTGCAGAGTTTAATTTATGATATTGATGAGATAGTAAGCAATGTATTTAAAAGAATTTGTTTGGAAATAGAGAGGTCAGGATCTAATCAAATGTTTCTGTTGGTTATCCAATGTTTCTCAATTTCAGTGTTTCTAATGTTTGCCCAGCTCTTTGTTTTGAGGCCTACTGGAGTGTTTGTAGAGTGTTTCACGGTGTGCGGGCTTCTGTTAATGGAAGTCAGAAGCGCATCTTCTATTGTTGCAATATTGAAAAATAAACTCTAGACAGTGGCAAATGTCCCCTGCAGGAGAGGGGCAACTTTGCTGCGACTGTGGACCATGCATTCTCCCTGAATTCTGTGCATTTCAGTTCTCCATTTCTGACAAGAAGTCCAACAATCTCACTCTCTTGGAGCTACTGCACTGATTAGAATCAGGAGGGGCCACAGTCGTATTCTTATTCTTATTCAGACTATCCAGTATTTAAAGAATGCCTACTGTGCACCTCTGTAAACAGGAAGGTGGAAGCAGAGTCTGGCCCTGAATTCCAAATACAGCACTCCATCTGCCTCCGTCTGTGCGGTTGTCAGCCTCCCCTCCACACAGGTCTCCTTTGGTTCTGGTCCTTACCTTCTGTAAACATCTTTGGG
Source organism: Typhlomys cinereus (assembly GCA_023101885.1). NCBI lineage: Eukaryota > Metazoa > Chordata > Mammalia > Rodentia > Platacanthomyidae > Typhlomys > Typhlomys cinereus. Next base: position 364,509 of record JALPQD010000084.1, on the reverse strand, counting down.
TCCCTTCGTGTGATCCTTCCTATTGCATAAGTTATGAGGAAAAGTTCGGTTTGGGAAAGGTTTTGCTTAGGTATGCCATCTGTGACCTGACTTTGTCGCCTCATGCACAACCTACACAATTCATCAAACCTACACAAAGCCCTGAGTGTCTGAGCAGCAGATGAGCTAGAAGGGGCACCCAGTATACAAGGGGTGAACAAAGTGCAAGTTGAAAGTGAGGAGGGAAAGAGAAGAAAGGGGAGAAATCAAGATGACATTGTCAGCAATTTTTCTTGCGCTGAGTTTCAGCGGTGGTGGTGAGGGAGAAAACCTCCGGAATATGAATTAAGAAGAATAATGTGACAAGCAAAGCTTCCTTTGATTTTCTTTGCTACCTGGTGGTGGTTTGACAGCCTTCAAGATATTTATTTGTAGAAAGCTCTCCTGGTTCTAGCAATGAATATATCTTGAATAAGGAAGGGCCGACATTTGATTTTCCCCAAGCAATAAAATATTTTCTCTAGGCAAAACAGTACAATTAATTTTTCCAAGCTGTACCTAAGCTGAAAAATATATGCATTCATTCCAAATCCCCCCTTTTCTTTCCCTCCTGCTATTCACCTGAGATGGTTTATGAACATGTTCCCTATATTGGGGAATGTGAATGCAAGAGAGTATAAGCAGAAAACTTTGGAATCATTCTGTAAACATAATTAAGAGATAAAGCCAAGAGACTAGAATGTCATCTTGAGATAATGACCTCCAACTGTTGCAACCGTGTGGAAGAAGAAGCAGACTGAAGTCCAGAAATCCAGGCTGGGTGCCAGCCAAGACTTTCAATTGAATGTCAACGTCCCAGTCCTTGCTGACTAATAACTGAATCAGTGATTTAAAAAATACAGTCAGTTCTCCATTACCTGAAGGGCAAGGGGATGTAGGACCCAAAAAAGAAATTTAGCTTGTGTTTAGAATGACATATTTGTACATCCCTTTGGATATGTGTGTTCTTGATATTACAGAGGGGTGTTGCTTCTGGCAGATAAATCAATTCGCACTAATGTGCTAATAGCTTCTTGATTCACCTTTCCCGGGAGACATGTTTTTCCTTTTAATAACTGTAAAAGCTTGTAGAAGTAGCTCCTGAGATGGGAAGGCAGTGAGTGTCAGGAAAGGCTGCATCTGGGCTGGAAGACAACCCAAGTAAAGGGCGATGGGAGCCCAAGTGTTTAAGAAGGAACGGAAGGAGAGTGGTGTGACTGGAACAGAGGGCAAGATGGGAGACAAGCAATTAACATTTGAGCTAGAACGAGTACTCATGCTTCTGTGGACTAGAGTCCCCAAGAGCGACCACATAAAACATTTGGGCTTCTCCTGATTCTCTGGAAGATCTGGCAATGGTTGAAGCTCGGCCCAGCAGTAGCACTCCTAGTGTTAGGTGAGCTACCATTCACCACCTAATCCAAAGTATCCATCGTTTCCTCTGTAATGTTTTCCCAACACTCCGAAGTAACAAGGAAATTACTGGTGAGTTTTTTCTTATGGTAGAGAATCATAATGTCAAGAAGACACTCAGGTAGCAATGTGTTTTGTTTCTGCTGCATTCCAAATAAAGTTGACCTCTCTCCCTTCTCCTCTCTCTCTCTCTCTCTCTCTGCAGATGTGCTCACCCATTTGTGCATATGTGGAAGACACAGGTTGATGCCCCATCATACTTTTGTTTATATTTTATTTATTTACTGTGTGCAGCCTGTCCATCTTACTTTTTGAATAGGGTCTCTTAATGAACCTGGAGCTCATTGGCTAAACTAGTTAGCAGTGAGCTCCAGGGAGCCTTGTGCCCCCCCAGCACTGGAGTTACTGACGTGGCCGGCTGTGCTCAGTTAGCTGAGTAGTGCTGAGGCTCCCAAAGTCAGGTCCTGAAGCTTGTATCTCAGGCACTTCACCATGCCCCTCCCCTCCCCTGGAGGTTTATTTTCTTCTGAAGAGCACACTTAGTGCTCCTCTGCTGTCACAGAACCCGCACTCTCAACCTCTAGCTCCTCCTGGTGGAATGAAAAGCAAGCAATCGTAGCAAAGCTGTGACCTTCCTAGGTCAAGTGAGAGTAGAAGACCCAGCCAAGGCAATGAGACATTTTCCAGAGAAGCTGCTGTCATAAGCCAGTGAACGTGAGGACAGGAAGTAGGGTGTGGGTCATTCATTGGGTGGATGCTGCTACTCGTCCCAATCCACTTATTGTTTTAAATACTATTATTCAGTTGACAGCAACCAACTTAAGTCGCTTGCTACCCATGGGTGTACACTACTTTATATCTGTTTAAGAGGACACTGTTAGTGAATTTTGTGAGACACTGCATGGAGATTTGCACAATGAATTATGATTATTTGGAAGCATCACCATTAACACTAATGGCCATTGCAAAACTTTCTGGAGGTGCCCTTCTGCTGCTGTCCACGGCAGCTGGACCACATTCTGTCCTTCATGGCCACAGTTCCAGTGCTTGGAACGGAAGCACCCAGTAGGTGTTCATGAAATGGACACGGGTGGCAGAAACCGACCTTCATTGCCAATGCAGCAGCTGTATAAGAACTTACTCTTTCTTCCCTGTGAAACTCCTTCAAGGTGAGCCACAAGCCATTTTCTTTATGGACAGAGACTGTAACCCAGACACTAAATAACTTTCAGAGGCCACAGGGGGAAGCCAATGCCTGACTTAGCAGTAAAGTGCAGCAGCTCCCAGGGCCTCTCTCAGCTTCCAGGTATAAATTTAAAAAGGAACATCTAGGCTGTCTTTCTGTGTCCTGCAGCTCTGTGGAAAGACTTCCACCACCCACTACATTCTCCTCAGCACCCACCAACGTCCCCGGGTCATGAATCTTCGGGCTGCGGCTCAGAAAGTAAATTAATGGTGTGGTTAGATTACTGTGTGATGGGAGAGGAGAGTGGGAGGGTTGTATCTGCCTAGTGGAAGAATTTCTTAAAGGAACATTTGCCAGCAACAGAAGAAAATGTATCATGAAAGGATTTTTTCCCACTTCCTGGCAATTTCTCACAAAGGATTCAAAAACTTATGACCCCCCCAAAAAAAAACCTTGCACACAGATGTTTATTATGTGTTGACTCATAATTGCTACAACACAGTTTCAGCTAAGATATCTTTCAATAAGAGAATGGACCAACAAACCTCCAGACAATAAAATATTATTTGGCATTGCAAAATAAAGCTCACAAGCTATGAGAAGATGTGAGGAAGCCTAAAGGTATATTATTAAGTCAAAAAAAGGCAATATGAAAAGCACAATCTCTATGACATTCTGGAAAAGGTAAAACTGTGCAGACACTATAAAGGTCAAAGTGGTTGTCATGGACAACTAAAGAGGAAGGGATAAAAGTTCACAGAAGAGAATTTTTAGGATAGCGAAACTATTCAGTATGATGGCATGAACACAGATATGTGTCACCATGCACTGAGCGAATTCTAATGCAAAACCAGACTTTGCATAAGCATGATGCATAGATACAGGCTCCTTATTTGTAACCCTGAGAGGGGATGGTTATAGATATGCACAAGAGGGTATATGGAAATTATCTGTACCTTCTGCTCAGTCAGTGTAAATTTATTTTAAAAAACAATGGGCTGGAGAGATGATGCATTCATTAAAGTATTTGCCACACAAGCAGAAGGAGGAAAGTTGGATTCCTAGATAATGTCACATAAAGTGACAGGTAGACATGGTTTCCCATTTGTAATTCCAGCTATGGAAGCCAGGGCCTGGGAATTCCCACAGCAAGCTGGTTAGTTAGACTACCCCTATCTGTGAGCTCTGAGCTTAGATATCTAATCACCAGACACAGTAAAGTGGAAAAGTGATTGAAGATGGTTCCCAATATTAACTTCAGGTCTCCACATGCACAGGTATACACATATGCATCCATCCACATGAAAACATGCATATACACATGCAGATGTCACACAACACACACACACACATTATAGGAAGAATTGATTAATTATTAATCAATTAATAGGAAGAATTTATCTTGCAATAGCAGTGAGCAACAGACTTCCTCTCTTGGAGTTCTTCTGGTCAGTAATAACATCTAGAAATGTCGCCCACTCCCACGTGGTAAAGACGGCTCTCAGCCCGGTTATTATTGGGAGGTATGCTGGGCCTTTGTGGAAGGAAGTACCATCACTGGGGGATGTTCTTGAAGAGAATGTTGGTATCCCATCCTTTCCTGTCTGTTGACCACCTCCACCACATGCTCCCAGCATAATGTGCTGTGGAACCGCAGGCTCAAAGCAACAAGACCAATCAAGGGTTAAAACCTCTGAAATTCAGACGAAATAAGCCTTTCTCCTGACAAATGGTTTGTTTTAGGTATTTTCTCACAGTGACTCAAAGTTGACTTATTTGGACAATGAGCGAAAAGACAATATGTGTCTGTGCATGTATATGGCATATGCTTGTCTATGTGTTCATGTGTGGGGTGCATATGTGCAGGTATACATGTACATGTGTGTGTGTGTGCAGTGGGCAGAGGTTGATGTCAGATATTTTCCTTCGGTCTCTCACTGAATCTGAGCGGACGTAGGCAGACCGCCTGGCCAAGGAGCAGGAATCCTCCTGTCTGTCTCTGTAGTGCTGTGGTTACTGACACATGCTGCCTCACTGGAGTTTACATGGATGTCGGAGGATCTGAATTCAGGTTCTAATAGTTTCCCCAGCTCCAGTATGATCACCTTAAAAAAGTACAGTTTTTATTAATTAATTAATTTATTTATACAGGGTCTAAAGATCCTGGGTCATCCTTGAATTTACATCCACAATCCTCCTGACTCCAAGTACTGGGATTTGCAGATATTTGGGGCTAATTCTTGGTTCAAGATACTATGTTCTTTTGATAATATCATCTCTTTTGCCATGCATCTGTAATCTCAGATGCATAAAATTTTCTTTTATACACATTGTTTGTAACCTAGCATCTATCATGTGAACATCTCAGAATCTTAACACACCCTGCTGATGCTCTTTCTTTTGGAATATGGATAATGGCATTTTAGAAGAATTCTTCAAACTCTGAGGAATTTCCTCAGAGTTTATAAGAATATGTATATATTAGAAACTCATCCTAAATAAATCTTTAAATGAGAACAATTAGAAGATGAGGGGCTAGGCCCCCTTTTCAGAGTGATCATACTCAGTGAAGGACAAGAACTGCTGAGAGAGGGAGGGGGAGAGAGAGAGAGAGAGAGAGAGAACACTTTACTCCCACATGCAATCTTCTCTTGCACTGGGGCAGACATTATTCATTTATCTCTCTACTCTTCCCCACTAAGCTTTGGAATTGCTCACCATCCTGATCGAAGTTGGAGCAGGAGGAAATAAATCCATAGGCTGTTCCAGCCTTTTAGAAATAGCAGAAATGCATAAGCTCATATCCCCTTGGCTCAGCAAAAACATAATCTTGACTCTGTCACCAGGTCCTGAATGATGTCATTCCTCCCACATCCTATATGTCCCATCTGAGCCCAGCCCTTCACGTTGCTTATCAGGATGGCTGCAATAGCATTCTGTCTGGTTGCTTGGGTTAGATACCTGCCTCCTATAATGCAGCATCCTCACACTCTCCAGGAAGATACTTTTGCTAAGCAGAGCTGGCGGGGCCATGTTTATTGGGAGTACGATGAGTTTATAAACAAATTCACAGTGTTGACATCTTTATTACATGAGTTTGTGCCACGCTGATACATAAAGGTCACCCACGTCACTTCTCACTTGATTCCAGGATAATCACGGCTTCTCGGTGGATGATCTGCTCTCCCCTAACCTCATTAATAACATGTCTCACCTCAGTTCACTCTCCTTCTCACTGAACTCACTGTTTTTCTTGAATATTGTGTCTTCCCATTGGAAAGCCGCTGTGATTTATCTCCCCTTTGTCAACCTTCTTGTTTCTATCCCAGTTCTTCTTGATTCAACCTCAATTTTAAACCCATGTCTTTGCTTCGGCTGGGTTGTTGCTGGCCATTTTATCTCAGCTGGGCTTGTTACTCCTAATGCTGTTTTTTTTTTTTTTTTTCACATTAACCAGTTTGATCCTCCTGTCCAGTCATGGTTATTTTATGTCTTCATTTGTTCACTGTGTGTGTGCAATTGTGTATATGGGTGCACGTGCGTGCACACACACACACACACAAACATACAACACACATACATACAACACACACACACATTAAAAACAGAGGAAAACCTTGGGTATCACTTCTCAGCAACTGTTGTGTGTGTGTGTGTGTGTGTGTGTGTGTGTGTGTGTGTGTGTGTGAGACAGTGTTTCTCATTGGTCTGAAAATTTTCAAGTAGGTGAGGATGACTGGCTAGTGAGCTAGGGGATCCATCTGTGTCCATCTCCCCACTACTGAGATTACAAGATTGCATTCCCTTGCTTCACTTTTGTACATGAGTTGTGTGAAGCAAATACAGACTCTCATGCTTGCATAATAGGCATCTCACTGACTGAGCCATTTTTCCAGTTCCCTGTGATATTTTAGGTTTTCTTTTTAGCCTGCATAGTAACCTGGCTTACAACTTTACACATGGCTAACATTTCCTGCTTCTTATTATTATATTAAATTTACCCTGCTCAAATTACTGGGATGGTTTCTATCACCTCTTGTTCCTACTCATATAGGCAGGTTCATCTTCATTAACCAGGGGACATAAGGCTGGCTGACCGAAATAGAACTACCTGTACATAAAGATATGGATAACATTTCTAGAGCATACCTTTATTAATAAGCATGGAATATGAAATTGACCTAGTACAGCATGTGTATAGTACTTGAAAGATAATAGCACATATTCTGATTATTTGATTCAGTCTTTATAAGAACCTCAAGAGATACACAAAGTTAGTGACGTGCCTGGGCTTCAGAGGCATGGAGACTTGAATTCGAATTTTGACTAAATAAATCTCTTCTTAGCTGTAGGATCTTGGGGAAACTACTTAGATATTTTTAGCCTTAATAGTGTCTTTTTCTTCAAAATGCACATGGCTAGCACCAACCATCTCATAGATCTGTTGTAATGGCTCAGAGATAGTGATACATAGAGTACTTAGCATGGTACTTCAGACAGTCAATAGTCAAAGCTCTCTAATTTCATGAATGAGGAATGAAGAAATCACAGACCTGGGATTACTCTATGCCTATGGCCAAAGGCATAGAGTAGTGATCCCAGACTGCCAGCAGTCTGGTGTTCATGTTCCTTCTCTGTCATATCACCATTCTCCTGGAAACTGATCAGCGAGCCAGCCCAGAGTATCCTGAGATGTCACCTCACACTTAGTTCCTCTTGAATGGACCGTTGCCCAATGCCTGCTCCTGAGGCCCCCCTTTATCAGAAAGTATCAGTCAATACAGTTAATCAGTTAATTGGTGGCTTGCTGTCCCTGGACAAGGGTTTGATTAAAGATCTCACCATGCAGGGCCACAGTTTCCTTGTATAGACAAATCACCTCCATTGGCAGTTCTTATGAATTTGGGCTACACTTCAGTATCTCCTGGGGGCTTTATAAAAATATTAATATCTGGGTCTCATCTCCACAGCATGTGACTAATATGAATCAAAGCGTGGCCAGAGGTCATTAAAAAATCCTCTTGAAACTGCTTGTAAAGCCAGGATTGATAAACATGGTTTCAGATAGAATCAATTTGGCCAATGGCCTATTCTTTTAAATAAAGTTTTATTGGGACCCACAGTACCCATGCTCCCTTGGCTCTCAGACAATAGAATTTAGTAGTTGCCACAGACCTCAAAGCCTGCAAAGTGTAGACTATTTGCAAACTGACCCTCTATAGAAAAGTTTGCCAACCCTTTCTTCTTCAACTCTACATAAACTCCATATGCCATGGATTATGTATGTGCACATGTGTGGTTGTGTGTGCACACATGTGTATGCATGGGGAAGTGTGAGAATAACGCTGAATGTTGTTCTTCAGGAACCACTTACACTTTTGACCTTTGATTTGAAGATCCTCTGGGCCTTCAGAGAGTAAATCACTAAAAATACTGTGTGGTTTTCATTTTTGTCTTTCTCTCCTGGAATGCTCACAGAACTACATTAAGTGATGTGGGCCAGGCATTTGCTACAGATAGCCCAGCACATAGCATTCATTGTGCAGCTAAATATCAGTTCTCATCACTAGAAGGACCATAACTTAATCCCTGTCAGTTAGCCACCTAATTAGTGATATGTCTGCGTTTTAAGGAAAGAATTCCATGACACACTGATGTCCTCAGTATAGAATTCTAAGCCAGGCCCTGTAACTTCTATTTACCTCGTGTCACACCTCAGAAAGTTTCCTTATGTTCCATCCATTTTGGATCTGCTAACTCTCACTATCACCCAGTGAAGAATATACATTACTATCCTCTGTTTATGGTTGGGGAAAATGAACAGAGAATCTTACAAGTCTTCAAAGACTTGTTAGTTAGTAGTAAAGACAGTCTGGAAATTCTTAGTCAGTTCAGGCTATTATAACAACATTGGATACAGGGCGGCTTATGACAAACATTTCTCACAGCCCTAGAGATTTGAAAATGACCCTCAAGATGCCAACACTGTCGGGTTCTGCTGAGGAACCTCTTTAAGATGGCAGACACCAACTTCTGTCTTGTGTCCTCACAAGATATGTGAAGTGGGAGTGTCTGTTCTCATGAGCTTATTTTACAGTCATGTCTACAAGGACTCTCCCCATACTCCAGTATCTTCTCAAAGGTCTCACCTTTCAATGCCATCATATTGGGAATCAGCCACATTGCAATACTTAGTTGGATCCTTGAATCTACTGTCTCGTGCACATTTTTTTTTTCTAAGCAATATTCTAGTGTTAGGGGTTGTGTTTTATGAGAGCCAGCATTATAAAGTTGGAGTCTCAGAGTCTAGAACCACCTTGCTTCACACACAGGTGTAGACATTGTGTCCATGGAAGCAGGGCTGTTTGGCTGTGACAAGGGAACACCCTGGAAAGTCTCTTAGAAAGCCCAAGAGCAAAGAGATGCCTAAAAGTCACCTGCCAGCTATCTGGCCACGCAGTAGTACCTACAAGCTTACACCTGTGAGCGCTGCCTAAGGGCATAGATGTGTTTCACAGGACTTCCTACAGAAAGATCAAGAACTAGATATAGCCTCTTGTTTTAACAAAGGATGGTTGTGCATTTACTCATACAGTCATTCATTCCTGAATGACTACTACAAAACACAAAAATAATTGGAATGTGGTTTCTGCCTTTAAAGAGCATTAAGACTAATTCTCAGGGGCTCACAGTACTAAGGGGGTTGCACCTGACAGAGGTAAAAAACTGGCAAGAATTTAGTCCAAGAAGCTCCAGAGAATGTCTTGGAAGAGATGAACTAAGTGGTCAGAATTTGGGCAGGTTGGGTATGGGGCATTCTGCCTGATGAGCTCCAGAGGAGGAAGACTGGAGGAGGAGGATCAATGGAACAATATTAGCATGGAACAAATGAATAATGAAAGAGAGAGAGAGAGAGAGAGAGAGAGAGAGAGAGAGAGAGAGAGAGAGGAGTTACTAGCTCCAGGGGCTAGACCTATGGCTCAGTCCCTGCAGAACTTGCTGAGCAAGTGTGAGGCTTGAGTTCAATTCCCAGAACAGGAGGAAAAAGTCATGTGTTATGGTGAGCACATGTAATTCCAGAAATGGGAAGGTAGAGGCAGGTAGATCCTTTGGGTTGCTTGGTCACTTAGTCTGGTCTACTTGATGAGTTCTAGGTCAATGAGAAACTTGTCTCAAAAACAAAGTGGATGGCTTCTGAGGAATGATACCCAAAGTTGACCTCTGGGACAAACACATGTACACATAGTTGCACTCACATGAACATTTACACTCACACACACACACACACACACACACACACAAATACATATCAAAGGAAAGACAGAGAGAAAGAAATGAAGGAATGAAAAAGAAAGACAGAAAGAAGGAAAGAAGGAAAGGAAAGAAGGAAGGAAAAAAAGAAAGAAACTGACTCGAAAATCTTAGAAGATTTGTTAATAATGACATTTTTGTCCTTTATCCAATAACATTACATCCCATTGTACTGCTTAGTGGGTAGCTGCTAGTCAGATTTCAAATTTCTGTGACAATGAAACTGAAGTATTAAAATGGTATATAATTTTAGTTAATTGTAATTTCAATTAGTTAGCCCTGGGAAGGCTACAAGTTACCACACAGCTGAACAGAGAAGCACTTTGTATGTACTGTTTGACTGTCACAATGATCCATGAAGTAGGTGTCATTAGCTGCGGACCCCGAGGCATGCACAAAGCACAAATCTCTGCTCCGGGACAACACAGTTGGCAAGCAGAACTCCAGGGATATCCAGGTCCCAGCACTCAAGCTCTCAGCTGTTCCACGATTATGTTTGCAGAGATATGCACCATCATGCAACAAACATATTATTAAGGCTTGCGAGACTGACAATGGAATTATGTACAAAGTATTAAGGCAGTTTGCTCTTTAGATGAATTCACCTGGGAACACCCTGATTTGACTCTGGAAAGTCTATGATTCCCACTTCCAACTGAATGACCTTAGTAAATTCTGGAAATGTATCAAGCAGCTTGAGGGACTCTGGACCTTGTTTTTTAGACTCAAACCCTTTTCTAAAAATCACTTTATCTATGGAGCAACTTCTTGGTAGTATTAGAACAGATCCATAATGAATTTAAGAAAGTTGAGGACTTTTTTTTTTTTTTTGGTGGTGAATATAGGAAATTGCTATTAGTGCTTCCCCCAGCTGGGTGGATTGGAAATCTCCTGGGAATATTTGCTCTAATCCTCGAAGAGGCTGACCTTCGGGCCTGTCCTACCAGGAAGCTGAAGTTGAATTCTAAAGCCAGTGTTTGCTTCAGTGGGATTAATGGCAATTTCAAGGGAGAAATCTTGAAGTGGCAGTCCCAAGGGGAGTGTCAGAAGGAATGGCAGGTTCTCAGATTTGCACTGAAAGTTGCTCCAGTATCGTGGCTCAGCTGTAGGAGATCGGCAAAGGTCACGTTACATGTTACTTCAAGACGGAATGCAGGCTATTCATACTGGAGATGAAAGGCTTCATTGAAAAAGCTACAATTCTGAAAGAAGAGCGCAGGCTCCCAGGCAGGCAGCAGATGCATAAGCCATAGTGCCAATTGAGTCGAGACTCTGCCCTCCATATCACGTGGGTGTCCCCAAGGGGATTTCTGGGGTCAAAGGAATTTTTAGTTAGGTGACTGCAGGATTCAACTCTAACTTCATTCATTCCTGTCAGTTATTTACAGGCACTAGGTACTACATGTAAGGCAAGATTAGGGGCACTGGAGCATTTTAACAGTGAATGAGCCAAATATCTCTGTTTTCTTTGGATTTATATTCTAATGGGGTGGGTTGGGCAACAAACAAGAACACTAAACAGGAAATTATACCTCTCCTGCCCAGAATAGAATAAAATGTTATGACACATTGATTTAGTTTAGGGACATTTTGTATAGACTTGGCGCAAAGGGCAATTTCATTTTGTGTGTGTGTGTACTTGTTCATTTAGGTGTGTGTACATATGAGTGTTAATATGCATGCATATGTGTGCACATGCATGTGGAGGCTAGAGGTTAACAATGGCTATCTTCCTCAATGTCTCACCTGTTTTTTTTTTTTTTTTTTTTTTTTTGAGAAAGGGTCTTTCTTGGGCATGGGAGCTCATCAATTCCACTAAACTGGTTGGCCAGACAATGAGCTTCTGGCATCTCTGCCCCGACTAAGGACAGTTCAGGGTCACAGATGTATGTTTTTGCACAGACACTTGTGATCTCAAGTAATTTCCATGTGAGCATCCCTCCAGCCTCAGCAACTTCATTCTTTAGTCTCACTCTTCCATTCTCACTCTTCCATCCTTGCTCCTTGAAACCATCCCACTGACAACTCCCACTAGACTGCCTTTCTGGGATGCACTCGTGTCACTGTAGGTTTGACTTTTATTTGATTTATCATATTGCCGTGCAATTCAATGATATCTAAGAACAGTTGCTGGTCACTTTTAGGTTTCCATTAAATTCAACTATCCTTTTATTTCTTCACTTTTGCTCCTATATAAAACACCTAATTGGACCCATCAGGATGGAACCAAGGGCATTGCAGGAGCAGCAAAACTGAAAAAACAAACAAACAAACAAACCATAATTCATAATCGGAGACTCTATATCAGCCACCTGGAACCAGGGCAGCCTAATCTCTCCCCATCCTGAAGCTCAGGGAAATTTGTGGAAGAGGGGGTGGTGGTAAGATTGTAAGAACACAAGGATCGGGGAGGAGCAACGATATGCAAGATACTCCGTACAAGTTATGGCCGAAGCAATCATAATAGGACTTTGCATGACCTGCTCAATGACCAACACATTACTGACCCCTCAAAGTCTAGCATGGACTAAAGGCAGTAGGATCCTTAGAAGCTAGGGATTAACAGCTACAATAGTGTTCCTATACTTAAGGGGAACACAAGAAAGAGTTCTAGGAAATGCCACTGAGTCCTTACACCTCATCAGAGAGGAGGACCCAGAGGAAAGTTTGATATACACATTTAAGGATGCTCTAGGGATGGGGGGGCACTGGGAGATAGGGAGGGAGGGGAGGAAAGGAAGGGGAAAAGGGGGGAGGGAACAAGGGGGTTCAGGAATGGGTGGAGGGAGGGAGGGGACCGGTGTACCTATATGTATGAGTGGAAATAAATAAATTATAAAAAAAACCCCACCTAATTGGGTCTTCTTATTACCTGGCCAGGTTTCCTTTCATCTACCTACTTTTGACTGTGTGCTAATGAGAATGGATTTGCTAAATAGGAATTAAAATTACCAATTCCTCTTGTGCAATGTGAATAACAATATCCCAACATAGCCTTTCTGAATGAATAGACCACTACCATCAAATTTTAGCATATATAGCAGGAACTAGTCTTAAATCCCACTTGATAATTTATACTTTTACAGAACTTGAAGATGTTCTACAAACTACCAACTGGCCCATCACTCAATCAACCTACCACAGCATGGAATGACCCCTTTCTGCTTTTTATTGTAACCGCATCTTGAAATCACATTATTGTAGCCACTTCTAGAAATCCCAATGTAAGACAATGTCCCTACTGGACAAAGAAGAAGGATGGAGAAAAGAAAAAAAAATCAGAGTACTCTGTGGGACTCTATTGGAGCATTCCGGGCTTTGCTGCTGCATGGCATTCCAGCTAGTAAGACTCTTGTGAATGAGAGGGAAGATTGACTCTGGGAGGGAACTGGTAGGACCAACTTCTTTCACTATGTCTTCCTGCTTCACCAGATGACAGATTGTGCAAGACTCTTTCACTCAGGAAATCTGACAGCGTTAGGGGCAAGGCCACTTGGAGTTCCCTCTTCCCCTTCCACAGAACATCCTTTTCCTGGAGAAGAATCCCTTTCCTTTGCTGCCCACTCTTCTCTGCAGCTGCTCTTCTTTATTCAGCGCTCCTCAAGTCTGAGCGAGGTACCACAGGCCCTCTGCCCTGAGCTATGCTTCACTGCATTCTGCTGCAGCAGCCAAGTGGTCTTTTCAAGCCACGCATGACACTGTGCCATGTGCTGCACTGGAGGGTGAAGTGTGCCCTGTTGGCACTGACCTCCTCGGCCCTGCTTGTGGATCCTGTTTTCTCGCTCTCATTTCCTGCTGCCTGTACGAGGTCTGGCATCCTCCTACATGTAAGCCTTTCCAGTTTCTGGACGAGTAGATGCTTTTGCCCTGCAGGGCCTTTCACAACACTTCATTTTGCTTGGATTCCTTGTGGCGTTTCTTCCCTCAGACTTGGAAGGCGGCTCTGCAGAGAGGCCTACGGGACTCCTCCCTGTGGCGGTTGTTCCTCCTCCTGCAGTGCTGTCAGTCACTGCACCATTATCCATACTTGCAATGGTATGTTTGCTTCTTTACATACATATTCCCTTCTTAATATCACAGACTTTGCAGTAGGATGCTTCCCTCCTGCTGTGTGTGTGTGTGTGTGTGTGTGTGTGTGTGTGTGTGTGTGTGTTGCTATGCATATGGAGGCAAGAAGTTACACCAGTCATTTCTCAAGCACCACCCATTTTGTTTTGGTGAGAATCAATAGTCTCACCAGTGAGTTTCAGGAATCCTACTTGTCTCCATCTCTCCAGTGCTGAAATTACAAACATGCGGCACTAGGCTTGACATTTTACATGTGGCTCTGAAGTCTGTGGGCACACCACTCTGAATTTCCCAATCTCATCTCATCTCGCAAGATGTAGATTCCAGGGATACATGCTTACACTTTCACCCACTGACCAAGAACCCTAGCACCAAGCACATCCTGCTCTGAAAGAAAGGAGACAGGAAGACTAATGTGCTGGGGTTGCCATAACAAAACATGCTGACACTGGGAAGCTTGCACATACACTGTCTCCCTCAGCCTGGAGTCCGACATCAAGGTGTGGCAGGTTGACCACTTTTGAGGGCTACGAGGAAGAGGAAACGTCCCTGAGCCTCCTCTTAGGCCTGATCAGGTGACTCATCCTGAGTTTTACCTTTTTTTTATTGTGTCCCCCAAATATTTACCACTTAGCTGGGACCAGGTGACCTTTACATTCCTAACACACAACATAGCATCTGTAACATACTCGGCACTTAATGGACTCTTCCAGAGTGAATGGAAGAATAGCCAACAGTGAAGCCTGAGACAGACTAAGCTGATTAAATGATTCTAAAGTGGATGGGAATAAAACTGTTATCCAAGAGATACTTGAAATATGGCTACTCCAACTTGAGTTTCACAGTGACTGAAAATATATGTCAAGTTTCAAACTGAACAAAAATTTAAAGCACAACAAACAAATCTTACTTTTTTCCGTGTTGGTATGATAGTATTTTTTATATATTGGGTGAAGTAATCTATGTGACTGAAATTAAATTTTTCTGCTTATTTTCCACTTTAATGTAATTTAAGGATAAAGTATTATAAATGGACAGGAATGATGTGAGGAAGTACTGGACACAAAGTGTTGAACTAGAAGGAAGGAAGAAGCCTGAAAAGAACAGCTTTGTTTTTACATCTGTACATCCATTTGTATACATGTGCATATTGTGGATGTATATGGGTTGTGTGCACATAAGCATTGTGTATGTATGTATTGTATGTATGCTTTGTGTTCATGCATTGTGTATAGGTATGCACTGTGTATGTATGTATACATTGTATGTATGTAAATATTGTTCAATTAGCTTTCCACATCCCTGAATTTCACATCTATAGATTCAGCTAAGGATCAAAAATATTAGGGAAAAATGCATCTGTACTAACCATGTATAGACATTTTTGTCCCCCAAAATTGGAGAATGATAACTATTTACATAGTATGGACATGGTTATTGGTTGTTACGACTGTTCTAAAGATGATACGAAACACACAGGAAGGTTTGTTTCGTCCCTATGCACATGGTTGCAATGATGGAATTGAGCATCTGCAGATTTTGGTACTCAAAGGGGTTTTTTATAGATATTGATGAATGGCTATTCTACAAGCAGAATCTTAACCCTTATATTAATGCTGTTATTGCTATTACAGTGATTTCGCAAATGAGGGATGTGAAGTACTTGGAGGAAGGCTACATGCTCAAGGTTAGTATACATGGGATTTAAATCTAAGCATCCTGTCCTCAAAATCCCCTCCTTTACACCCTGCTTCCTTTTCATTAGATGGCAATGTACTGTGGCTACTATGTAAGCAATGAGAGCAGCTAATAGCTGAGTTGAGACGGGTGGGCTCCTCATCACACACAACAAAGGAACCATCTGAGTCACTTGCTAGCCTGCTCTAATTGTGTCCATTGTTGGGTGGATGAGATGACAAAGCAGAAGGCTCAGCTGCTGGTGGCATCTGCAGCAGCTGAACGAGAAGGGGCAGGGTGACAGCCAGCACATTTCAACTTTCAGGGAAGCTCCAGGGACCGGAAGTCAAGCAGAAAGCCAAGTGCAGACACAGAGCAATTAGTGGGCACTGCCTCTCTCTTTGCCAGAGCTCCGACCCAGAGAAACCTCTCTGGGGTGGGAAGAATGAGCTCCAAACCCTGGGCGCCTTCCCTTTCACCACAAAGACGTTTGAAGGTACTTGTGAGGGGGAGCTCAAACGAAAGCTTCCAGAACCTTCTTCCATCATCCTCTGGTTCACACCAACTTCAGTGAGGTGCAGCTACTACTCAAACACAGGAGTATGTGTGAGAACTAACTTGAGGGGCCAAACTCACTGTCTCTTCTCACTCCTGCCTCCTTCCTATCTCCCTCCTTCTCTTTCTCGCTCTTCCTTCCCATACTAGCTTCCCTGTGAGGGTGAGAGGGGGAATATCCCACAAAACTGCCTCTCTTCAGGTTCAATCTGACATGCAAAAAAGTTCATGAGATTTCAAAAGTGCAGGAAATGTGCTTCTCCGTGTGTTAGTGTAGAGTTCTGCCTTTGGAGAATTAAGGAGATGTGTGAACGACACCCGTCTTCAGCTTACTAAGGGAGGGTCCTTGGTCTCCAATCTGCAGCACATATCCTTATGGAATTGTTGCTCCTGGTTAAATTAGATGCTATATGGGAGGCACTTGGCTCAGTAACTGTCCCCCTTAGTGGTTATCTCATGTTCTCTTACTATGCATCAGGCATGTGGCCAACCCCACATTATTTATTGATCTTTCACTGGAGCCCAGATCTATTGAATGAAGCTTTCTACAGTGGAGCCTGAGAACTTGCTTATTTACTGTATGTGTTGTATGTGCACTTGTGTGCAGGTGTTCTTGCCTTTGTATGTGTGTAGCCAGGGGAGGATGTTGCCTCTCGTTCTATCACTATCCTCCACCAAATTCTTTTGAGACAGAGTCTTTCACTGAGACTTGAGCTAGACTTGGGGCTAGCAAATGCCAACAATCCTGCTGTTTTCACTCCTGCCTGGAAGTACGAGGGGGTTACATGTATGTGCCCCTCTATACTCAGCTTTTTACATGGGTACTGGGGATGCAAACTCAGGCCCGCATGCTTGTGTAGCTCTCCTCTCTACCCTGTCCTAACATTCTTTGTATTGAAGAGCTTGAAGTGTTTCTGGGCTACATAACTCTATGTAGCCCAGACTGGTTTTTAACTCATGATTCCCAGACTCAGCAACCCCTCTCTCCCCCAATTCTCCCCAGTATGAGATTGAAGGTACCCAGCCAGAGAAACGTTTACGTGTCCAAAGCAGCTGTTCACCTAGGGACAGAGACTGAAGATGGAGAATCCCTGGGCTATATGGTAACACCCCAGCAATGATAGTACCTTATATTTCACTCAGTGAAAAGTCTTGAGGATAGAGATTTAGCTTTCTCCACTTATTCAGATATTCCTGGATCTAATGACTGAATAAATGGCCCCATTCCATGACGGTTCTCCAAACTGTGTGCTAGAACCCACTTGGGAGGACAGAGAAGCAGAAGACTAAGATATGCTATTTAATAGATCTTAACCCAGATCAATTGCACTCTTTAGTGGTAGGCCTGGTATAAGTGTACAAATCTGAAACAAACAGTCCAGTGAAAATTTTACACATAAACACCATCACTCAGATCAAAACATGAACTATTTCCTATGCTCTAGAAAGCTCTCTCTTGTCTCTCCCTCCTGCCTCTCTCTCCCTCCTGCCTCTCTCTCCCTCCTGCCTCTCCCCCTGCCTCTCCCCCCTGCCTTTCTCTCCCTTCTGCCTCTCCCTCCTGCCTCGCTCTCCCTCCTGCCTCTCTCTCCTGTCTCTCCCCTCATCGTTCTCTGACTTTTTCCTACTGATGTGGTGTTAAAAGATCTCCAGGTGATTCTATTGCTCAGCTAGGCCAGAGAATCACTGATTTGGATTCTAGAACACTGGACTTTTTACCTTTGCCACCTCCTACCATATATGTAAATTGGCCTTTGAGCAATTTCTGCAGGTGATGATGGGGAACAGGAAAAATGGCACGGATATTAATTAAGTTAATTATCCAGGCGAAGAAGAAATTGAACAGGCAGTCTCACACGCAAGCTTATCTTCTCTGCCTAGCCAAGCCCGTTTCATTCCTGACTTATGAGTCCCTCTGTATTTATGGTTTGATGATCCCCCAGCAAATGATACCTTCTGAGGTGTTTGTCCCTCCCCTTAGAAGACACTCACTGGTTTCTTCTGCAGCAGGAAAGCAAGTAAGAAAAAAGATGGAGGTTCTTAGTTTGCTGCCTGCTAAGAACTCTTTGTGAAGGGTACAGATCTCATCTTTGTGCAATGATTTTAATGGATAAAATAAGATATATACAAAACCAATTACAAAATAATTGAAAACACAATTATAGCATATGTTCATTTGCCAGCTCATTAAATAATGACATAAAGCAGCAAGCCAAATATCTATAGTAATTTATATATCTCCATGACCATGAATGATATTTCAAGGTTTTGGCAACAACCATTAAAAAGATGTGATGTATCTTTTTGTTTTCTGTATTCATAATGTAGTGAAATGGTAAGTTTAGTTAAAGTTTAATAAATATGGAATCCCCTACCATTAACTCCACAGACCTCCTAAATGCTATGTATGTGTGTCTCCAAACTCTTTCACCCCCAATTCCCCGAGAAAGATCATTTAAATTCCTATCTTACTGTGTCTTTCTATAGCACAAGTTGGTAGATAGTTGGGGACAGCAGGCTGGCCAGCTTGGTCCTCTTCCCTATAGGGATGCTGGGGACTGCACTCCAGTGTGGGCGAAGCTGCAGCCCCCATGTCCACACGCCCGGCAGACCTCTGAGAACGGAGTGCTCTTCTGGTTGGTAGGGGGCGTGCGGTTTATGTGAGACTCGTTGCTTTCTGTCTCTTCTCACAGCGGAACACATGGCCACAGAATCCTATCTTTGTCTTTCACAGCTTGCGAGTCCCATCAGAGCTGCTAAGGGCACCTTAAGAACCGAAACTTTTCCTCTAGAACATCTAAAAACTCGTATCTTAAAAACAGGATCATTCTGGCACTTATCTGAAACATCCTGCTTACAGTTTAAAATGGACTTTCTGACATATTTGTTATTTAGAAACAGACTCGCTTCTTGAACATCTATATAATACTCCAACTATACAGTCACATCAAAATTTTAAACAATTGCTCAACTGATGAGACTTTCAGGGTTTCTAACTTTTTCCTATTAAAAATGATATTGGGGAGTCTGGAGAGAGGACTCAGTGGGTAAGGCATCTGCTTACAAATCTGGTAACCCTGACTGTGATGCCAGGAAGTCCACATGGAGGAGGAAGAGGAATGACTTTTGAAAGTTGTCCTCTGACCACGACCTAGACATCAGGTTATATATGCATGCCCCCCTTCCTCTTCCCTCTCTCAAAAAATAAAATATAAAAAAGTAAACCGATGTTGATCAGGTGCGGTGGAGCACGCATGTAATCCCAGTTACTGGGGAACAAAGAGGATTATGAGTCTGAGGCTGAGATTGGCCTTCAAAAGGAGACCCTGACTTAAGACGAACAATAATAGACTAAAATGGCATTAAAAACAAATGAAACATTGCTGATCTCCTAGGAACAGAGAACAGAACAGTGAGTGATGGAGCCCAGAAAGAATGAAGGGAGGATAGTGATGATTACAGGATTCCAGTGGATGGAGGGAGAACTCCTAATGCTCTTCACACAGTAGGTAACTATACTTGTCAATAGCAGATGACTCAAAATAGATTGAGAGGATCTTAAATGTCCCCAGCACAAAGAAATGATAAATGTCAGAGGGGGAACACACATGCTGATAAATCCTGTCTGATCAGTACACACTGTATACACGAATGAACATATGACACAATATTCAGTAATATGGACAATGTTCAGGTATCAATAAAAAAAACCCTTCATGAATATTCATGTGTTTATATTTTTAAAAATCATATATGTATAAGGCAAATTCCTAGGAGCAAAATTATTGGGCTAAGGGATATGTGAGGCCTTTATTTTGATAGATGTCATTTCATTTGCCCTTCAGATAGAAGTGCTATCCCTCCCCAAAAGGGTGTGAACGTGCCAGTGCCGGGCTCTCTTGCTAACAGTAGTTAACATCAGTCATGTTTAATCTTCACGCAGGTGAGAACTCTGACTTGCTGTCCAGCCTTTGATTATTAGTACTTGGGGGCTCTTCCTCCCCTTACTTACTGCATAGGAGGATCGATCCAGTATTCACGCACTTTACTCATTTTCTTACTTGGGTTATAGACATGTTTCCTAAATGAGGAATTTAAAGTACAGGCTTGTGGTTCACCTCTGGATTTTTTTTTAACCCCAGTTTTTGCCCTTGATTTGATTAATGGAGAGTTGAATTCGCTGCCGCTACATTCAATCTGAGCATTCATGACGAGCTCCCTCAGGGGTGAGGTAGGTGGAGAGAAGAAGCGGTTTCTGAAGGGTGGAAAATACAGGCAGGCGTTTGCAGCTTCCCTTCCACGCCTCCAGAGACATTTGGCACTTACATGTGTCTCTGTTTTCCCAAGACCTTGATAACTGGACATAAAGTACACTTTGGGGTAGCCTGCTGACATTGCTTAATATTACGATGGCCATTTTGTGCGAGGTGACTGTGTGGAGAAGAGGGGAGACTCAAGGTCATGAAGCTAATGGATATGAAGGAGCCCAGCCTCCAATCTGACCGACACTGAGAATCCTGCACCTGACCTTGACACAGCTGGGGAGGGAGGGTGATAACAAGCACATGACCCTACCTTAGGGCTGGATCAGGCTCCCTTTTCCCCTCCCGCTCTCACAATAACATGGACACCCTTTCTACTGTTTTTTTTTTTTTTTTTTTTTAATTAAATGCCAGTCACTGTGAATTTCCTACGTGTGATCTTCTTTAATCTACATTACAACTCAGTGACATGATATGATGGGCCATTTTTTCCCCTGCAGACCATTCCTGCTTCATTTTTTAAAAATCTTTTTTTTTTTTTTAAAAGAATGACCTCTTTTGCACTGAGTTTAGTCACAGCAGGACTTATCAACTAACGAGCCTCATCAAGAGAAGCTGTGACCCATTACCATCTAGCACCAGTCTCCAGAGACCCTTATTTCTTATTAGAGCTGGTCCTGTGCAGGGTTGAGACCCTGGGGAATGCTTCTTCAGCCCCCCTCCTCAGATCTCTGCTCACACCTGTCTGCCTTTTTTGAACTCGGTTTGTACATTTTTTTGATTCTCTAAATTCTTAATACTCTCAATACTTTTACGTTTGATCTGACCAAGCGGTGTGTTATTATTGGTACTTTACAATTGATAATTAATGTCTAGTTGCTACTAAGTTAAGAAGTAGAAAACTACCAAAATGACATGTAGCCAAGGTCATGGTCTAGTCAGCACAGAAACAAAGAAGCTTAAGCAATGTTTGTTCATTTCTCTTACACAGTAGTTAAAAAAATCCTTTGTAGAGTAGAAGAATTGCAGTTTGACATCAAGCTGTATTGCAGTATGGTTTAGCTAATTACTCACTTTTTCCCTTACAGATGCAGCCCGAGTTCCTAATTTTGGAGACATGATTTTAGGGACTAGAATCACCATTGGGCCAATTTTAGAGCCATAACAAGAGAAGATTTTTGCCTCTCTTGAAACTCTTGTTTGGCCATAATGAATGGAGGCTGGAAGTGGCTGACATGTGGGTCCCCGGCCACGAAGCAGAGAGGGATGAATGCTTACTGCTTCTCACTACATTTTCTCCATTTATATCGGCCAGGTTCCCAGACAGAGAATGGTGCCTCCCACACCTGGTGGGTCTTTCCACCTAATTAACATAATCAAGATAATCCCAAGGCAGTCTCCCGGATGATTCTAGATTTACTCTTAACAGTGAGCACTCGCCCTCACAGCATGCTGGTGAGTGAACGCATGCATGCGTGCCATGTTTATGCCTGGGGACGTCAGAAAACAAAACTTGGTGTCTTCTTGCTTTCTACTTGTTTGAGACAGGCTCTCCATGCTGTTCAAGGCCACCCAAGCCACATTAGCTGGTCTATGACTTGTTACCTTTTTTGGGGGGGGGGTTCTTTTGTTTCTATCTTCCACTTTACTGTAGAAGGACAGAAATTATAAGCATGTACTATTGCATCTACCTCTCGTGGAATCTAAGGATTAGAATTCAGGTCCTAATATTTGCACATGAAGCACTTTATCTACAAGTCTAGCTCCCCAATCCAAAATGTGTTTTGAATTTAGGTGTCACCATTCATTTTATTGCCTTGAAAATTTCTCTGTTTTACTGACTGCTTTATATATGTGACAAACACATGTCATTAAATGAACCTTGAAGTTGGCCAAGGTCTACATATTTATTAGGCCTTTAAAGTCTTTTATGTAAGTCTTATATCTAACTTCTCAAATGTCAGACCTCAGATAAGTGATTTTAACTTTTTGTAACTCTATTTTTGTTGTTAAAATTGAAGTGATAAAAGCCTACCTTGCTGAACTTTTGTGAATATTAAACTAATAACTCCTTGAGAAGCATTGGATATTGTAAAAAACCAGTCAATGTCTACTATTAGCAATTTTATACCCCTATTATAACTATCAACAATGCACAAACTAGAAGTATTTATTTAAATAAATATTTACTATTGAATTTCTGTTTTTAATATCTCAGGGGCTCATTTTCCTTGTTTGCAATATTATAAAGTCATTGAGATTTAGGGTTGTTGTTTTTTGTTTGTGTCTCTGTGTGTATGTGTGCATGTTTGTGTTTGTGTGTGTGTGTTTGTGTGTATGTGTGTTTGTGTGTGTATGTGTGTGTATGTGTGCACGCACACAACAGAGAGTGCTATATGTGCCTATGGAGTCTCAAGGGTGACTTCAGGAATCACCCCAGACTACTAGTCAACCTCTCCTTTGCTTTGCTCTGGAGTTTCCCAGACTCTGTCTTTCCAGGGCCAGACAGAAGTGCAAGCCTCCACCATTTTTGCCAGTATTTTTACATTGGATCTAGGATCCAAACTCAAGACCTTCCACTTTCGAGGCAGAGGCTTAAGGCCTGAGCCATCTCTCCAGTCCTGGGGTTGTTTTTCATAGTTAGATAATTTCTACCAAGACTAGCACTGTGACTGACAGGCAAGCAGAAGGAGTTTAAAAGCTTTTCTGGGAAGTTAATCATTCCATGTGTTTGATTCCCAAAGGCATCTGTGCTGTGTTCCACTGTGTTCCACATACCTTTGGACCTCTTTGGACCACATGGACAAAAACATATGAGATATCATAAATGTTATTTACAGAAAGGTGATGAAATTAAGAATAAAATGCCAGTATACTCTACTTAAGTTATTTGAAATATAGTTAGCATCTGGAGTTCTGTCAGACTGAATCCACATTTATCTCTTGCTTCTAGATAGAAAATAATAGAGTCCAACTCTGGGGATAGCATTTCATTTTGTACGACTATGCATCTAAATTGAAAGAGATTGATAGAGGAGGGCCATGGTTGGGCTGTGCTGAGCACAGTAGAATATGTTCTTCAAAGGCTCATGTCCTAGCGGCCTGATCCCCAGTATGGAGGTGCTATGGGGTGGTGGACTCTAAGAGTCATGGGGTTTTACCCTTGGAAGGAGTTAATATGGTTCTTGCAGAACCCGATGTTATGGTTCCTACAAGTGCTAAAAGTTATAGGAAGAGAAAATCTCTGATTCTCTTTCTCTGAATTCCTTTCTAGCCATATGATTGACTGACTTTCCTTCCTCCACCTCTTCTGCCTCCTCTTTTTTCTATTCCTCCTCCTTTTCTCCTTCTTTCTCTCTCTCCTCCTCCCTCTCTCTTCCATGTCTCTCCCCCAGCTCCTACATTCTTCAATCATATTATCAGGGTCAAAGGTGCCCTCGCCAGAGGCCAGTCTCATGGAGCACCAAAGCTTGGAATTTTGCCTCCTAAAATGGGCTACTTTAAAAGTACGCAGCTAATTTTGTTAGAGTAGCAGACAATGGACTGAAGAGCAGCTAGAAAAAGTTCAAATGCCAAAATGACGCTTTTGTAATGAGAGGGCGTTTTTTTTTTTCTTCTTTTTTCAAATTCCAAATGTCCTCTATCATGTCTCCTGTATATCAAGGCATTTTGCCCTTTTCTAGATAACTATGCAACTCTCCTCCCTGTCTGTCTCCCCCTATCTTTCTTCATCTGTCTCTCTCTGCCTTCTTCCATGTGTCTTGTGTCAGTCTGAGATTCCCTCTGTATTTTCCTTCCTTTTCTCTTCCTTCCCTCTTTCCCACTCTCTTTCCTTTTTCCTCTTCCCTTCTTAATATGCAGCCTAGGTTGGCTTCAAATTTGCAATCCTCCTGCGGTGGCCTTCCAAGGCTGGGATGCCAGTCGGGCATCACCAAGATTAGTTTTATGCTGCTGTTTCCATCCCTTATGCTGCTAGTTTCTAGCACCCAGGATACAGAGAAGACATATCCTTTATCCCACAGCTCAGCTTTACGGGGTGCCCGGTCAACCAGCTGCAGGGTGTGTTGGTTCTCCCATCACTTGCTCCTTGGGGACAGCATGATATCTACCATTGGCTTAACTGACAGTTTTGATTGCATTTGTGGACATTTCAAAAAGAATCAAAACATTGAAAGTATTGAAAAAAGTAGTGGCTGTATTTTCATGTGATCGATTTCTTTGATCTCTTAGTGGTTCAGATGCAGTTTCTGTAAAGGTAATGTTCATGAGCCCAAACCCAGACTGGCAGGAATCAAAGACAAATGAGGCCCATGGTGGAGACCACCTAAGCACCTCCTTTGGTCAGAGGGTGTAACAGTGTGTCTTAGTAACAGGACAAGTTTTTCCTGTACCAATGGCCACATTGGTGCTGGAAGAGACTACTATTGCGTTTCTTGTCTACATGCAAATGTCTCTGCTATGCCCCAGCATCCATTCAGCAGACTCACTGTACTGAGGAGCAGACAAATAAATATGCCAGTGAAGATCTGCATTACTGACTCATCACCAAGCAAAATGTAAGGAGACCTGCTGGGTTCACCACAGAACCTCAATGCTGGTGTACTCAGTGCATATTTGTTGAATGAAAGAACAGATAGATGCCAAATGCTGTGGTAACCATGCAAGGCAGTCCCGTGGTATTGGCCATTTGTTACACAACAGGACACCCTTCCCCGCAGTGATCTCTGTCCCTGAGCTCTATTCATAGTCTGCATCCTTATTAACCACATTTGCTTAGACATCGAAGAAAAAACACAAAGTAACCGAGGAAACTGGCAAAACAGAAATGTTAACTCTAAACTTGCAGCTTTCTTGCTTTTAAAAATAATTCAGAATACCAACAACCCTACAGTGTTCACCTGGAACGAGATCAGCCAAATTTCTCCCATCCTAAAGCTCAGGGAACCTTGTAGAAGAGGGGGCAGCAAGTCTGCAAGAGCTTAAAGATGGGGAGGTCAACCGCTGCACAAGACACTGGACTGAGTGGTGGCAGCCAGGAACTTGCTGCAATTGGCTGACATGTCAACAACCCCCCACAAAGTAGTGAGAATCTCAGGGGAGATGGCTTCAGGCAGTAGCATTCTTAGAGGCAAGGGGTTAGACAGATATAGGGAACTTCCCATTTTAATGGGCAGCCGGAGAAGGGGCTCCAAGGCATGCCACAGACTCCTGAACCCTCACTAATATAGATGACTAGTATAGATAAGGGAATGTCGGGGCCTAAGCAAGCTGAAGCTCTGGAGGGTGGGGGCAGAGCAGGCAGGAAACACCAAGAGAGAGGAGGGAGAAAGGGTAGAGGGGAGAGAGAGAGAGAGAGAGAGAGAGAGGAGAAAGGGAGGGAGTAGAGGAAAGGGAAAGGAGAGGGCTAGGATACCTACTCATTGAGCTTGTATAACTGGGTAAAATAATAATAATAAAAAGAAAAAAAAAGATATGTAGCATTAGAAAGATGGATCAGAGGATAAGGCACTTGCTGTTCAAATGAGAGGACTCGAGTTCAGACTCCCAGAACCTGTGCTGAAGCAGTGCAAGTGCTGTAGCCCCCCTGTAATGCAAGCGCTCAGGAGGCAGTGATGGGGTCCCCAGGACAAGCTGGCTAGCCAGCTAGACCAGCCAATGAATGCACTCTGGGTTCAATCCAGAGACTTCTCAGTCAATGAAGTAGAAAGCAATTGATGAGGACACATAATGTCTACTTTAGGTCCCCACACATGCATGTGCACCCGCACCCACACATATGTGAACATATACACATACACACACCCCATACATATCTACACAAGCAAAAAAACACCTTATATATATTTGATTGCTCATATTTGAAGGCTTTGGAATTATCTAGATACTCAGTTTCTCCCACATCCTTGTTCAGCCTGCAGTAATTCTTAGTGGACCTCATCACCATGTTTTCTATGAAGATGTCAGTGTCTCTAAACCACCCCCTTCTCTCATTTGGCTATCAGATTCCTCCTGTAGCCAAACAGTTGTTCACTCTGAAGGCTGGTTTCCAGCCTTCTGCCCTGCTTCAACTCCCCAGCCCTGTCCTGTTACAGGTAGGAAGAAACCCAAGCTCATCACCACCTACTCTCAGACTCCCTAAGATCTGGGTCCTTCCTCCCTCCTGGCTCCACTTTTTACCACTGTCTCCCCTCCCCATGTTGTCCTCCATCACCTCCCTCTCATTTTCTCTTTGCTCTTCCCTCTGGAATCCAGTCCCAGAGTTTTTTCTCACCTCCTTTTCAGGGTTCATTTCTTGGGTCACATGTCACCACTGCCTAGAGGGATTTCTGACTCCCGACCACAATCGCTAAGCAATTGCTCCTTCCCTCCTCTGTGGCCTCTGCCATTGGGATGTATTTCTTTAAGCATTTCCAGGCTGCTGCTAGCATCTTATTTCTGCAGTTGCTCGCTATCCTTCTTCTCCACCAGAATGGAGGTGCCACCTCACAGAAAACCCATCTTGTTGGCATTGCACAAGGTTGCATGCACTCAGTGTAGGAGCTCATCAAATGACAGCTCAGTATCTAAGTGATGTGCTTTGAAAACATCCACTCATTTAAATGAATCATGAAACCAGTAAGCCAGAAAGCTTTACTCCAGTTACTTAGTTACTCTTCAGTTCTTACATGTGCACATGACCCAAACAATTTAGGAGAACAAGTGGTTTTTCACTTCCAGCTTATGACTGGGTTATGAAGATAGGAGAATTCATAATAATATTAGGAGCCAAGGGAACTGACCACATCAAATCCACAAGAAGAGGTGAGTGGGCATTCTTTCCATGTACCAGTCTATAAAAGCCAACCAGCTTTCATTCCATCTGCTTCCTTGGGGAATGATCCCACCTATTGTAGGCTGCGTCTTCCTCTATCAATTTATAATTACTCTCTTACAGGCTTGCTCAGTGACTTGCCTTAACAAAATAATTCTTCATAGATATATTTGCCTAAAGGCTCAGTTCTGGACTATCAAGTTGACACTTAAACCTAATCGCCAATGTGCATACGTCAAACCATTGCATCCCTCCAGGATTTGCAGACTATAAATCTTCAAACTCAAGGAAAGGACCAAAGAATTCATTGCTTTTTTGAATAGGTCTAGGACAACTTCCAGTTCTTTCTCTCCTGAAACACCCTGAGTGCCATTCCTAGACTACCAGCTGCAGGAGCCCAGCTGTCTGCCAGCTGTGGCTCAATCTCCCCATCTGTGGAGGATGTCGACTAGATGCTGGGTGTGCTCTGTGAGTGGAGCCAGCTTGGAGCAGACCTGGAAACGTCAATCCTCAGGATTTGGGAGGTGACACGCCCCAGCCCTGCATTTCTGGAAGGCAGAACACAACCCACGCACTAGGAGAGAAAACATATGGCCAGTCTCCTCCGGATCGGTTTGCTCGCTGCGGGTGGTTGGTTACACTGCTGTGAGTGGATCTCACGGTTCCTTCCAGGAGTCTGTGGGAGGCCTCTCAAAGCATGGGGAGTGTAAGAAGCAAGGGACACGTGTGTTATGCAGAAGCCTGCTTTGGGGACCAGGTTTGGAGTCAGGCTCACCTTATCCGAGTTAACAGACTATAGGTCTGTTAGGAGAGGTCTCAGTGGATAAAGCTCATGCTACACAAACATGAGAAGCTGAGTTTGGATCCCACAGAACCCACATAAAGTGGGATACAGTAGTATGTACTGACAAGCCCAGTATACTTGTGTGAAGATGGTTGGTGGAGACAGGAAAACCTCTAGAAGCTTGCAGGTCCATTAGCCTGGCATATACAACAGCAAATAGCAAGAGAACCCATCTTGATAAAGGTAGAAGGTGAGGACCAACACCAGAGGATGTCTGCTGACCCCCAAACTTGTGTTGTGGCATGCATTTATACACATGGATATGCACGCATGTGTGCGTGTTCTCACACACACTAAAAGGTTGTTTCAGGCAAACAGTGGGCTCTTGAGTTCAGAAACAATGCTAGTCACCAGGATCCACTGTTAAGTCAAGGGTTCTTGGCCATTCCAATCCTGTGACAGCCCCTAACCTTCAGTTCTCCAAAGGCTTCAGCTCAGGCTAGAGGTAGAAACTCCTTCGACCATATCTCACCTAGGGCCTACAAGACCCAGTGTCCACCTGTCTTTCAGGTTTTTCCCCTAATGACCCTGTTCTAGCCACAAAGACCTTTTATAAGCCTCACCTCCATCTTTGTAGACCTTCTCCTTTCCTGGGGCCTTTGTCAATGCTGCTGTCTTCATCCTAATACTTTTCCTCTCCTCCCTACTTTACCTGTTGAGCAGCCACTCATCCTTTGCACGTTAGATTCAAGCATCTTTAAAGAACGAGGAGCCCTGGACCCCAGTCTCTGTGAGGTACAGAACAGGCGGTTCTCAGAGGAGTGG
This sequence comes from Typhlomys cinereus, assembly GCA_023101885.1. Lineage (NCBI taxonomy): Eukaryota > Metazoa > Chordata > Mammalia > Rodentia > Platacanthomyidae > Typhlomys > Typhlomys cinereus. Next base: position 335,602 of record JALPQD010000084.1, on the reverse strand, counting down.
CATCAAGGGAGAATGAGGTAGGTTTCCTGCAAAGAGGTTTCTGCAGGTAAGCCACCAAGACAACACATTCATCCAGGGTATTGGGACTAGGGTATAATCAAAAGCAGATTTTTTTTCTGGATAAATTTTCTTTACTGGTTGGAGAATCTGTCCTTGCTCCTTGACAACAACAAACCTGAAAACTCAGTGCAGCGTGCTCCAAGCTTTCAGGAGCCTGGCAAACAGATCACCACATCACCGCATCCCCAAAGACTCAGCAGGTGCTTTTATTGGTCTAATGAAGCTTTAATGTTTAGATTATTCTCCTGACTTGCGAATCATCAGAATCTCCTTACTGAGATAACTTTATGTGGCAATTAGAAACAGGGTCAACTTGACAACTGAGGACTAAGCCTTTAGGCACATCTCTGAAGAATTAGTAGTTAAGGCAGGCCCTGGGCAAGCCTGTTGGGAGATTATCTAATTGATGTGGAAACACCCAACCTTCAGTGGGAGGGACCATTCCCTGGACAGGCGGGTAAGGAGAAGAGAGTTGGCTCCACACTTTGGCATACGAACACTGGCAAGTGAGAAAACGCGTGTGGCCAGTTCCCTGCTGTTGGTGTTGGTTTGAACCTTCCCGTCATGCTGACAAACTGCAACCAAGAGTCACAAGCAAGAATAAATCCTAAGCTGCTTGGGCCCTGTGTTCGTTCAGCCTTGGGAAAATGCTGACAAACTGCAACCAAGAGTCACAAGCAAGAATAAACCCTAAGCTGCTTGGGCCCTGTGTTCGTTCAGCCTTGGGAAAATGAGATTGCGACACTTTACAACTTAGATTCAACAGAGAAGCCCAACAAGACTTGTTTTATTTAAATATTATTTAAACAAAATTATATGATGTTAACTATTATTAGCACTTACTGTGCACTGGACACTGTTCTAAGACCTTTGCACACATAATTTCACTTATGTAAAGCTCAACAGTACCCTGTGAGGTAGATGCATTGTTCCCCACCATATTGGATGTGAAGAAAGTCAGCTGGGGGAGATTAGGTCATCATTTAAAGCCCCATGTTGAGTAAGCAACAGATCTGAGGTATAAGTCTCAGCATGGCTTTAAAACACCCAGTTAGTAATGACACCAGCAATCTCAACCTCTATAAGCGTGGAAGAGATGGCTCAATCGGTCCTGGTGCACAGCCTGGGAACTTTACTGAGCATGCAGGTCTCATCGCCAGTGCTTTATACATCCTATAGGGTGGGGCACAGGTGAGGAAACAGGCTGGGGTGGGGCATCGTGCCCAAAGCTCCCAAGTTGTTGTGTTGGCACCTGGATTTGCCCCAGGCAATCTAGCCGTGCTGTGCCCAAGCCTGTGTTGGACAGAGCTTTATGCAGAATTGGGGATGCGGGGGGCTTACGTCTTCCTTGTCTGAGGGAGGTGGCACTACCCACCTTTGGCTTTCTGAAGCTTTGCCAGTTTCTGTGCACAGCGATGAGGATGGTCAGTGGCAGCAGTGGGAGGGTGAGGGAGCACCCCTCAAGGTCATCTTCGCCTGCTGAACATCTCAGAAGTAGCCAGGGGGTTGGCTCAGGTCTGGTGTAGGGCAGGCAGGTAGGCATCCAGAAACAAAACTGAGCTGCTAGAATTCACTGGTGTCTTTGAGTAATGAACTCCTACCTTCACTGCATGATGGCAGAACACTCTAAGAGAACTTCTTTCTCAGTGAGAATGATGTTACCTGTAGCTGGAGCGACAGGTCATTAGCAAAGAGATTCCTCAACCAGAGGTTCTAACATATACCGGTGCAGATTTGCCCAGAGCAGCGTTCTCTGTCCCAACAGTGCTGCCTCCAGGGCTGGGTCAGTCTTGGCTATGAGGGCTGCTGTGGCACTGTTTCAGGGCATCTCTGCCTTCAGCTGTCACGTGCCTGCATTCCCTGCTGAGTCACACATTGACTCACCTAGATGAGGAAAGTGACGAGGTCAAATCTGTCCCCCAGCTGAGAACTGCTGGTCTTACAACTTATGCTGCTTATCAGTTGAGGACTTGAAAATATCATACTAGGCTCTGAGCACAGTGTGTATGGGAAGGGGTTGGAAAGCAAGGTGGCAGGGTCCTCCTGGGAGCACAGTTTGGAGAAGAGCGGCAGATGCTAACTACACAGCTCTGCACAGAATTCCTGGTGGAAAAAAGACAAAGGAAGAAGGAAGTGCCTTTAGCTGGGTCTCAGGTCTGGATGCAAGCAGTGAGTGATTCACATGGACTGAATTTTTTGCTTATCCGGGAGATGCTAGGGGTCTCCAGCACATGCAGGAGATTCTGTGGTACCCTAGCATGACCAAGCTCTAAATCACCTGGGTTTTATCCAGTTCCAGGCTCCCTGAGCCAGCCTGAAGGCCCGCAGACAAGGAGAGAGAAACAGGTGGTAGCAGCCTTGTTTGGGTCCAAGGAGGGGGCTGTGGTTTGCCTGTGCCCAGCGCACGCTGAGGAGCTTCATTCTAGGCTTTCATCTAGCAAGTGCCTGTCAGCAGGACTCGTCTGGGAATAATGTACTTGGATGTTTATCAAGCCAAACAGGAAAAAAAAATCACAGAGATGGAGGCGCGGAGAAATAAATCTCTCTAAAAATAAACCTGATTTTAATTTCAAACTGGGTCAGTTATTGGGGAGCGAGGCTGAGCCACGTTGGCGATGGAGTCGATCCCAGGCTAATTTAATTTGCGTGTGCTGTTTAAGATGCAAGAAGCCTGCTGCGCTGGGTCTGGGAGATCCAGGGCCAGGCACCCACACTGGTGTGGCTTCCTTTGCTGCTTCTGCAGGCAGCGGCTGAGAAGCCTGGGACAGCTTGTGTTCTGGTGACGTGCGGAACACGCGGAAGCTTTGCTCAGTCCTCGCGTCCTAGACAGGACAGGGGCGATGGCACCAGGTGGATGATCGCAGGTTACCGCAGTGCTTAAGGTACTTCTGGCACTGTGATGTGGGCGTGCACTGCTTCTCTTGTATGTTTTAACCTTGATGTGTGTGTGTGCCCAGGAGGGGTGTTCAAGCATCGTGGGGGGCAGGAGGAGGAAATCTCAGCCATTCACACCTGGGCACCACAGCAACAGCAGTCTGACTCAGAAGTCCCTAATTTGGTAACTTTTATAGAGCAAGAATAATAGTTTGAAAGCCGGCTCACCTGCAAATCCCAGCACTCAGGAGGCTGGTGCGGGACGATCATGAATCTGACACCAGTCTTGACTAGAGAGGGACTGCAGGTCAGCCAGAGCAAAATAGCAAGACCTGGTCTCAATAAACAGACAAACAAATGAACAGATAACTCAACACACTAATTTAAAACTCTTTAAAGTGTAGAACTACATTTTATGTTGTCTGTAGGGACACAACAATTCCCATCCTTCACTGTTTCTCTGTTTACACACAGCATTTCTATCATGAACGTTTATTTTATAAAAGGCACCCAGTGTCAAGAGTAGGGAAACAGTAATTTTTACATAAGGACAATTCTCAAAAGAGCACTTGATGGCCTGGAGAGATAGCTCAGTAAGTGGGTCCCTGCTTGCAAACCCAAAGACCTGAGTTCAATCCACACGAGGAGAAGAGAAATAATTTCAGGAAGTTGTCCTCTGACCTTGACTTCTATGAAATGGCAGGCATGCACCTCTCTCTCTCTCTCTCTAAGTAAATATTTTAAGGAAGCAAAAGCAAAGAGTATCTGGAACCACTGGCATTTCTCATGGGGTGGGAGGGCATATATGCACCACATACTCAAACCCACATGTAATAGATTGATGGACACTCCACTACATTCGCCAGTCCCGGCCCCAACCGAGAAATCAGCCTCTAAACTTACCACCCTCTCATTTCTTTCTCTTTCTTCATCTCACCTTCCTAAGACCTCTTCCTGAAAGGCAATACCATCCTAGTTCACTACTGTTAACCTGCCCCAGCAGCTCCTCTGCTGACCCCTAGGGCAAGGAAGAGTACACTGGGGGAGCCCAGAGGAGCCGAGTGACTTGCTTGCTTTGCACAGCAAATTCTTGACTGAACCTGGGTTTGAACAGCAGGCACCTGACTGCAGATACGACTTGGCCGATAAGCTGCAAGTTCCCCTTGGTGATAAGGCCGGCCAGCGTGCCAGCCTCCCGGAGGACTTCATCTGCCTTTTCTCCTTTCTCAGCTTGGGATTCTCCATGTTGTCCTCAGAATACAAACTGGATCATTACCCACCCTACCGTCTTGCACGCCCTATTCAGACTCTGAAGCTTAACGGACCTGTGCGCACTGATAGAAGTAGCTGCCCCCAGCAGCATGAGACTTTTGGTGACCAGGAACTGTTTATTCATGGTCTACACGGTAACAGAGGGACCTGGGAGGGACACATGGTGACAGGGTCGTTATAGGAAGCTCTTTTTCAAGGTTTCCTTAATTAGCATACAAAATAATGGCTTGCTATTTATTTTATAGTACTTTTTGCTGTTTTTCTCCCCTTTTCCACCACCCCTCCCCAGGCTCCTCATAGTATTCCTTCCTATTTCTGTGGCCTGTGTTTTATGATTTGACTGTTGTGACTTGGATATAAAATGTCCCCCACTGACTCACATGTTTGATCACTTCCTTCCCAGAGGGGTGGGGGTGAGGTTGGGTGGGGAAATTGTTTGGAAAGGTTGTGGAACCTTTAGGGAGCAAAGGCCTCTAGAGGAAGTACGTCAGTGGGAGGGAGGCATTAGGCTTCCTACGCTGACCTCTCTTCCTGTGCATTGTCTTTCTTTCTCCTTCCTGAGTGTGGATGCGACTAACTGGCCTCCTGTTCCTGCCATCATGCCTTCCCTGCCACGATGGACTATACACCTCTGGCCCTCAAAGCCACAGCACAACCTTTCTCCTAGAAAAGGAAATTAACGCACTTTCTTCTCCTCTTTCCCTTCCTCCTTTTTTGCTATTCATGGTATCTATCCTATTTTCATAATCTATACACATGTATAAGCATTAAAATCTGGAATCTGCATGAGAAAAAACAAAACAGTTTAGGGTAGTATTGGTCAGGCCTATTTTATAATATAAAAATGAAGTTCCAAGACTTTGTCTTTGCTGGGAATGGTGTAGTTATTGCAAAAACTAAATCCTGGAAAAGCTGTTTTTCAATAGTTACTGAAGCTGGGACTGGATCTCTATTCCTGAGAAATTACTGAAAAGAACTAAAAGATGAACACCATCCATCAAGCAGCAAACATAAGTGAGGGCAGGATGGCTGTGTTAATAGCTGCTCCAAACTAGAAACAAGCAAGTATTCACCAATAGTAAACTAATCCAGCACATGCTATCACACACTGGAACAGTACACAGCCACGAAGGAGAGAAAAGTCCTTTTTCCTGCAACGCTACAAATAAATCTCAGAGACAAGATGTAAAGCAAAAGAAGGCTGACACAAGAGGCCATGTAAAGCACTTGGCAACGTCACTCACATAAGGTACCTCATTAATGTAGCAGGTAGTGGTCTCATACTGCCATTTATATGAAGTCCAAAATAAGCAAAACTAGTATACAAGAGTAGTTCCAGTGTATAAAAACCTGAGGATTAAGCTGGTTTCAAAGGTACAAGCAAGTTTTCTCTGACTTTATAGTTGTCTCCATAGCAATAATCACAGACTCTAAGAAGAGTAGACTGGAAAAAAATTTGAGAAAGAATCACAGTCAATCTCAGTGGCTACCTGTAAAGGGGCTGATGCTTTGTTATGACTGCACTAGTAGGGTCTGGGCTTCCCACAGTTTCCTGTCAGAGCAGTGTGTGCAAATGCTGCCTCATAGCGCTAATAATATGCAATGTGGGGCCTTTGTAAGCACTGTCCTGACACAGCACAGCATTCAGTTGCCTCCCTCCTGTGGATCTATTCATCTGGGAGATCCATATGCAGAGACTGGAAATCTGCGTGTGTGTGTGTGTGTGTGTGTGTGTGTGTGTGTGTGTGTGTGTGGTGAGTCTGTGTATACTGTATGTATGTGTTCACACATGTGGAGGAACAAGTGTGAGTGTGCAGATGTGCCTGCATAGGTGTGTGTATGTACAAGTTTGAATGTACATGTGAGTATATGAGCATATCTCCGTGTGTGTGCAAGAGCAAGAGTGTGGATGTGTGTGTGTTTGGGTGAGTAATAGAGTATGGATGTGTGTGTGCGTGTGTGTGTGTGAGAGAGAGAGAGAGAAAGCGAGCGAGCGAGAGAGAGAGAGAGAGAGAGAGAGAGAGAGAGAGGTGCAGAGGCCACAGGCTGAGGTTCAATGACTTCCTTTACTACCCTGAGTTTCACATATTGAGGCAGATTCTCTCACTTAAACCCAGAGCTCACCAATGTGGGTCATCTATCTAGCCAGCTTGTTCTGGGGATCCCTTGTCTCTGCTACCTGAATGCTGGGATCATAGGGGGCCACCACCCAATTCCAACATTGACAGGGGTTCTGGGGATCCAACCTGCCATCCTCATGCACGTTCAGGAAGCATTCCACCGACTGATCCACCTCCTTGGTTCCAGAACATGGAAGTCTTGATCTCCTAGAATATCTTTTTTTCTGAGGTTAGACCTGCAAAGAACTATTCACACTGCTATCTCTCTAACTGGTACTAATTTTTTAAACATTTTTTTATTATTATTTCCGCTCATACAAACTTAGTAGGTACACCGGTTCCCTCCCTCCCCATCCCCCAGTGCCTCCCCCCCAATCCCCGGAGAATCCTTTAATGTGCTTGTAACTGGTACTAATTTTATAGAAAGACAAATTTATATCTGATTTAGAAACAAAATTTCCCAATACATTTTTTTTGTATAAATTTACCCTGTGTGAAACACTGGCAAGAGAAGAATGAATGAAATTGGCTGCTTCCTGCCTTCATGGAGCTTTCTTCTTACTAAAGAGACTAAAACAAATACAATAGATGGTAAGTTGATCTTGAAGGGAAATAAGTAGAGTTCTAGGTTAAAAGAGTGGCTTAGGGAAATCATATGATTATGTTCAGGAGATTTCCCTTGGAGGCTGGAACATATATGTTGAAATGTGAAGGATGAAAAGAATGTGAGGAGGGATCTAGAACAAGCAAGCAGTGAGTATTTTGTGCCTGTACTATTTTCTCTTTTTTTGCTGGGACAAAATACTCTGATTCAATCAACTTAAGGGGAGAAGAGTTTATTAGTGGGCTTATGATACCAGTGGTGGTGGGGGTGGGCAGAGGCCATTATGGCAGGGAATACACAGTGGCAGGTGCGTATCTAAAGCAGGACGCTGGTTCATATCACAGCAGAGAGAGCAGGAGGGAGTGGGGTCAAGGAACAAACCTCAAGGAAGGTCCTTGGTGATGGTGATGTATTTCCTCCAGCAAGTCTCCACCTCCTGAATGTTCTATAACCTTCCCATTCAGTGGCACCGCCTGGGAATCAGATAGTCGAACACATGAGACGGTGTGGGACAATCCCCACTGAAGCCCTAAGGAGGTCTTCCCTTGACAGTGTCTCACTGTGACCTTTCACCCAGTGTTACAAGAAGCATGCATGCCAGCAGCATCTGATGAGGTCCCTCTGTGCCCTTCCTGGTATTTATGCTTCCCATGAGCTCTTGCCTTGGAGGGAAGTCTTGACCAAGTGACCCGCTTGTAACAAACAAGTACAGCAAAAGCCATGGCGAGTCACCTCTTGGAGTATTATAGAAGAATGTGACCTCGGTCTTGCTGAGCAAAAATATTCATCTGCCTTATGATTCTTTTTGTGTTTTCATCTTTTAATCCTTTGAAAGTGATTTCTTTTTTACTTTTCAACAGTTTCGTGCATGTGTATTCTCTTACAGTTCTTGATAATCTAAAACCAAATAGGCCGACATTTCATTCGTTATTGCACACGCAACAGAGGCAATGGGTTAATTGAGTTTCTGAGGCAAAGATTAAAGCTACACTTCTAATTAACTTTCATAAGCAGGAAATCAGAGCGCTTTAATGGAAGTCACTGCTGGGCATGAGCTTGCTCACTGTTGGGGGTCATGCATCTGTACACAAAGATGCTGGAACAGGAGCAGAAAACAACTGAAACCATGTTTCAAGATGGAATGGAATTAGCAACAGGACAGAGCTTCACAGGAAGTGAATCCAGGAGGTCTTCCGTGAACACTTCAGAATTGGAGGACACTGAGAGTCGAGCCCAGGGCTTTTATTTTAGGTTTAATAATTTACTAAGCCTGTAAGCCTAGAAGGAACCTAATTAAACTTAATGAGAAATTGTCCCATTTTAAACATCTTATTAGTTACTTTTGCACACAGTGCTTGTGTTTTTTGCTTCTTGTCATAGTTTAAATTCAAAATTCAAATAAAATGCCCTTAAGATTTGTTGTTTTATTCTGCTCTCTTTTATGTTTTAAGGCATACACATTTATTTTGAATTGCATTTATGTATACACATTATGTACATATAATATTCATATAAATTAGATCATATATTATTCTTTGTAATTTAGACCTTTCTCTTAACATAATGTCTCTAAGAATTATTGTCTTTGTTGAATGTAGCAGGGATTTTTTAAAATCTTATTCTATCCTATCACATGCATATGTAACATAATTTAACCATTTTGCTGTTGGTAAATATTTGAGATTTATTCATTTTTGTTTTTTTGCTTCTCGTCATAGTTTACATTCAAAATTCAAATAAAATATCCTTCAGATTTGTTATAAGAATATTTGTTGTAAGACTAGAACTCAGACAAATGTCCATAAGTATATCATTTTGTAGATAAATACACTAGTTTGACTTAGGTATGTATCAAAGGATGGAGTGGTTATGTTCTCCCCTTCACACAGCAAGATAATATTTTTATAATAATATGAAATTTTATTTATTTATTTGTCCAATATATAGGATTAAGTGATAAATATTATGGAGTAAACCATCTATCGTGAGTTCCAAAATCTTTTACTATATATTATTTATTCATATATTTATATACATTTATAAATATATAATATAATGATAATTTTCCTTTGGAATGCTAGGTACTTGTCAAGACTATAATACCTGACAATTAAATAATGTACTATGTAGTGATATCTAATGAACTTAGAAGGAATTACCTCATGATCTACTAGTGGAACTTCTAGGTATATTCCCTGGGGAAATTATTCATATGCACAGGGAGACATGTTTAGGAATACTCTTGATGGCATTTTTTATGTAACTGCAAAAGTGATTGGGATGCCTTTGCTGAGTTCATGACAGTATTGCATGAGATAGCACTAGGAAAATGAACAAGAAGAGCTGCATGTATCAATAGGAATGATTTTTTGCAATATAATGAGGACCCAGAGAGCAGAGGATTTTTCTCAATATTATGTATGTGAAATTAAAATGTTCACAGAATCACACTAGATCTGTTAGGAGTACATGCACAGGTGATGTAAGATCTGTGTTGAGAAATGCCTGGGAGGGATAGACAAAAAAATGAAGTACTTGTTTGTATTGAGCAAGAGTTGGAGGATGAGCCTTAAATATTCCATGAACATGTATCACCAACCTGGAAACAGATATGTAGGTGCTATCACTACTGGGCCATGAATCTTGTGCATGTTCCAAATATCACTTAATAATAATGACAGAAAATAGAAGTGGTAGAGTCTGCTGAGCAACCCTAGTGTGAATGTGTACACACACACACACACACACACACACACACACACACACACACACACAGACATATATATATAGAGAGAGAAAGAGAGAGAGACAGAGAGGAGAGAGAGAGATTTTTGTTTTTCTTGGTGCTTTTACTCTTCAAGTTATTTTCTAATACAGTAATACAGTATTCTCTAAAGTATTACCTGCTTACTAGTTGAGCATATATACTTAGTCCTCTAGTATGCACAGGTTGTGTCTATTCATTCAGATAATAATAGAAATGCAAGAGGAAGAAATTATTTCTATGCTATACACGCACTGACTATTTTCCTTGTCATCATTATCTAAACAATGCAGCCTAACAATGATTTACACAGTATTTATGCTGCATTTAGTGACTTAGAATATAGTGGAGCAGGCACATATGGAGCAGACACATAGGTTATATGCAAATACTATACCATTTATATCTGAGGCTTAAGCATCTGAATATTTCCATGTCAGCAGAAAGGCCAGGTGCCAATCCCCTGTCACTGCACTCACTTTATGCAGTTGCACACTTGGTTGTGTCGACCACAGTCCTGGCCTGGGGAAGCATGGCAAGCATCCTTCCTGTTGCTGATGCCACACCATCCTCTATGTGGATTCGTGGCTCCTCAAGTCAGGAGATGGAGTCCCTTGAACTTGGCTGGCCCTGTGACTTCTATCAAGAGAATACAGTGGATATAACATTACAAAGAAGCCTCTGGAGGCTTTGGACTGCTTCGCTCTTTCATTTAGAACCCTGTTCAGTGGCCTTGTGAAGAAGTCCGGCATTAAGATGCACGTCAAATGAAGTTTTGCTAATAGAACAAAGCTTATACCAAACCCACAACTGGCGATGAACACAAAAACCAGTCCAGGAAAGACCAAAATCAGTTAACTTGTCTGTGAGCTTGTAATAATAGCAAGTTTACCTTATATTCAGCTGTTGAGTTATTGAAGGTACCTTATTGCCAAGGAGTGGCACAACAGTAAAATGAAGATATGTCTATGAAGAAAAGGGTTTTGTCCCTTCCTGATCATCTTTGATAAGTTTCCTTCATCTCCGATGAATGGGAAGTTTGGATTCCAGGTCATCTGTCTAATTCCCTAATCTAGCCAACCTCATTGTCAGACCAACTTTTGGATAGCGAGGAAAACTATCCATCTTGAGTTCCCAAATCTTTAAACCATCCAATCCATTGTCTTTCATCCAGTGTCACGAAAGAAAAACCTTTGAAGTTAACACACCAGTCTCGACACAAGGAAGGAAGCACATGAACATTTCCTAGAGAATGGGCTAGTCAGGCTGAATTCAGAGAACCAGAAAGGCAAAGCAAGAGATTCCAGCCTAGGACACTTTGGTAATGAAGAGAGGTTGGTAATTAACACAAGGACCTCTTACAGGCAGAGCTAATTCTTACTAACAATCTGTGACTCATCATGGTTTCTTATTCGAAATGCTGTTACTGTTTAGCTATTGCCACAGTAATGCTGAATAACAAAGTACCTGGAGCTTGGGGACTTATACCAACATATGTTTATTATGATGTCTACAGTCTCTGAGTTGGCTGGGGTTCTATTCATTTAGACCAGACATGGCTATAGGCTTCAAACTGTGAGCTGGCTGGGCTTGGTTCCAGATAGTTCCGTTTCACAAGAATCATACTGAGACCCAGGCCCGAGGGTTAGCACTACCTAGGTCTTATTTTATACTATCACCAAGGTTTAATGAATGGCAGCAAGGCATTTCAAGCCCTCTGCTCTTTAAGTTCACTGAAAGCTCATGAACACAGCAAGTGTGATAGTGAGGGTCAAAGTCAAGAGGTAGAGAAGTCCACTCAGTAGCCCACAGGTCACTGTGTTCAAACTTAATTTAGGGGATGAAAGAACTGAGGCAAGTTATTCTATCAAACACATTATGTTTGTGGCCCAATGTTTTCTCTACCATTGGGCAGAAAAGATAATCTGTATCTCAGATAATCTCTGTTCTTTCAAACTAATCTGATTCCTCGTTATTCAAATCCAGATCAACTAATCATTCCTCTGTGGGGACAGCCATTGGCCAACGAAACCACGCTAATTTCTTTTTTATTTTTTTACATTTTTTATTATTATTTCCGCTCATACAAACTTAATAGGTACACCGGTTCCCTCCCTCCCTCCTCCTCCCCGCACCCCTCTGCTCCCCCTCCCCTCCCCCCTCCCTTTCCATCCCCCAGTGCCTCCCCCCCCAAACCCCGGAGAATCCTTTAATGTGCATGCCAGACTCTCCTCAGGGCCTTCCTCTCCGATGATGTACAAGGACCCAGTGGCATTTCCCTGAACCCTTTCCTGTGTTCCCCTTAAGCATAGGAACACTACTGTGGCTATCAATTCCTTGCCTCCAAAGATCTTGGTACCTTTAGCAAATGCTAGACTTTGTGGGGTCAATAGTGTGTTGGACATTGCGCAGGGCATACAAAGTCCAATTATGATTGCTTCGGCCCTAACTTGTGTGGAGTATCTTGCATATCATTGCTCCTCCCATCCTTGTGTTCTTACAATCTTACTGCCCCATCTTCTGCAAATTTCCCTGAGCTTCAGGATGGAGAGAGATTAGTCTGGCCTAGTTCTCGGTGGTAGATATAGAGTCTCTGAAGTTGTGGATTATGGTTCGTTGATTTTTTTTTTCAGTTTTGCTGCTCCTGCAATGCCCTTCACTCCATCCTGATGGGTATTGTATTTCACCCCTTGCAGTCAGTCCTCCATTAATTTCTGAGATTTGCAAAGCCTCCTGGGTACTGAAATTTACACCATGTGCTACCACCCTTACTGCCCCATTGCCATTACTCCTAACCACCTTGACCATTTCTCACCCTTAATCACCATGACCCAGTCAGGCTAACGCTGAGTATCCTGTGTCAGGCTCATTACATCCATGTTTGCTACCTGGAAAAGATATTGCTATCCTTGTCTTGCAGAGAAATTAACTAGCATACTAAAAGCCACAAAGATAATAAATATGAGTCTGGATTCACATGGCCACAGTGTATTACAATCTCTGACTGTGTTGCATGCTGCATATACTTCCTGAAGTCGGGCACATACTGTGAAACAATGGGATTGTTTGAATTTAAGAATGAATTTTGGAGAACCATCACAACCCAATGCATCATAATCCATCAGAATGGAATTTCCAAAGACATGGAAATTCAATGAACAAATGACAACTTATATATACTAACACGAGTTAACCAGTTCAAAAACTGAGCATCAGAGATGTTAATTCATGATTACAGCAGTATGCAGCAGAGCCAGAATGCAAATCTACATCATATCAACTTTACTATTCTGACACTTTTTCTCTGTATGTGTATTCATGTGGGTGCATGTGTGTGTGTGTGTATAAGGGGGGTGCACACATGCACTTGGACAATGTGTGTGAAGGTATTCTTCAGGGTCTGTCCACCTTGTTATTGTGGCAGTGTCTCTCACTGGCCTGGGACTTGAAAGTAGACATGTTTGGATGGCCAGTGAACCCCAAGGACCCTACTGTGTCTGCTGCTCTAGCTTTAGATGGCCAGTGAACCCCAAGGACCCTACTGTGTCTGCTGCTCTAGCTTTAGTGCACACCACCATGTTTGGCTTTTCTCCATGAGTTCTGGGAATACAGCTCAGGTTCTCAGGCTTGAGTAGCACGTTCTTTTCCAGCTGAGCTATTTCCTGTCTTAACTTGGAAATTTTAAGCTCAATTTATTTTATTTTATTGTTTTAAATTTTATTTATTTATTTATTCAATTGTGCGAGTGTGCGTGTGTGTGCGTGTGTGTGTGTGTGTGTGTGTGTGTAGAACCACGGGCGAATTTGGGAACCATCGGGAACCACCATGGACCACCTCCACCTCCTCCTTGTTTACTCTGCCCCGGGATTCACAGGCTCCGCCCTACCAGGACCAGAAACGCAGGCCGCCCCGGCTTCCGCCCAGCGTCTATACGTGGGGTCTAGGATCCGAACTCAGGACCTTCCGCCTGCAAGGTCTCCAGCCCCTCAATTTATTTTTTTTTTAAGCAACACATCACAATCAGACTTCAGTAAGTATCCCAGCATGTTTTTTCAATAGATGTATGTAAAATGTATGGGTCAGACCAGAGAAATTAACATTTCCATTTCCTTATAATTTAATGATGTTGAAGTCCTGGATTTTTGTTTGCTTCTTGAGTCAGGGTCTCCAGAGTCCAGGCTGGCTTCAAACTCACAATGTAGATGAAGACGACTGGAGCCACTGCTCCTTTTCCTTGCCTTCACCTACCAATGCTGGGATTACAGATCTGCACCATCCTGCCCATCTTGAGTCCATTTTTACTGCTTACCACTGACTCTTGATATTTAAGTTGTGCATAATCCTAGGACTAAATGATAAGTACTATGAAGGTTTCAGCTGTGATATTCTAGAAAGATCAACCCCTGGTAAGTTCTTCAATTTAGAGCAAGTCTTAGCTAAGTGGTAACAACTTATATCAGTCAGTCTTATTTCTTAAAATGCATATGCACAAAACATGGTGCTGACTTTGTTACTTGATTTTGTTTCGCATACGGTTACTTTCAATACAATGACATAATTAAATAACCGGTTTGAAGACTGAAGGACTCACAAGAACTAAGATGGTTACCAAACTCAGGCTTAATTTATTACTTAAAAAATCAGTAAAATCCTAGTTCTCGTGTGGGCTTTTGGGTGTGTCCTTATAACAAAGAGTATAAGCAACTAGGTAAACTCATGTTAGTATATATAGGTTGTCATTCTGGGATCACTAAACCTAGCTAGAAAAGTCAGGACAGGAAATAGCACCTTTTTCAGGTCATCCAATTGGCTGGATCTCATGCAAATACTGATAAAACAAGGAAGAGAAGGATTTCCTATCTTTTGATGTCCTCTAAACACTGGTGTGCTTTGTCAAATAATACTTTCAAAACTTGAAGCCATATAACACACATATCCTAAATGAGAGAAGCCACCATAAACCTATCCAGTTCACCTTTAAATAAACATATCCACTACTGTCATAATCACCCTGCTCACAGAACTGAGCTCTCAGCTGATCTTTCTTTTTTATTTTATTTTTCTAGTTTTACAAGGCTACTGAGTACTTAACCCTGCTTCCCTCCATACCCCCTCCCTCCTATTCCCCTCCCTCCCATTTGTTAATCCATCCCACTCCTTCCCACCCTCCTGCCTGTCTGCTTCTTTGGACCCCAAGACTTTTCCAATGAATCTTAGAGATAAAAAAGAGCAATCTATATAAAAGATGTATATCGCTACCTGTCTTCCTAGAGCAGACAGTTCATTGAAGTTACTAATATCCCAAATCTTCTGTAATGATGTAAATGACTTACACTACCTCTGTATTTCTGGACAATCATGCTAGTATTATCAAGCAACTGAGTCAAAGAGCAACATAGTATACTATGAGTTCAAATTTCTACTCTCTGCTGCTAAATGATTGACCTTAGAAAATTATTCTCTATCTCCCTCTCTTTTCCTCCTTTCTATCTCTCACTTCTTTTCTTTTTAATTCCTTTTTTCAACATCTTTATTAAAAATATACTTTATAGGTCCAATATAAAGAATTTATAGAATACAAATACATTGAAATTAGACATGGTAGCTTGCATATAGTAATATTAAATATTTGGCAGCTATCATTACTGTTCAAATTGGAGGCAAGAAAGCAGGCAGAGTCTACCGTAAAAATTGACTCAGGATTATTCATTCCCTAGAAAGGAAAGGAAAGGAATGTGTTTTATTTAGAGTTTCAGAAAGAATTGAATCAAAAAGAAACCACAAAATGAAATCAGAGTATTCCATATTGTCGTCAGGTCTTCTGAGCAGTCTGATGTCACTGGGGATGCAAAAGGGCTGCATGTTGGAAGGAGGGCAAAGGTTCAAAGCATAACCATTGGGGGCTGGGCTGGCAAAACATGCCAGAAGGCAGGCAAGTAATTTCGAGTCCCAAGAATGTGTAGGAATTGTGTAGGAGGCTTCCTTGTTTAGCGCAAGGTAGGAAAGGAAGAAAAGACTGTCTTCATGTCTTTTCTGGAGGCACATTTCTTTAACACCTCTGATCACAGTTCTACAGTTTGGTGCTTGGGAGAGGGCGGAGTAAGCAAATATATTTATGATTCTTCTTTGGCAGCAAGTAGAAGAGATCATTTAAATATCTGCAGTAGTTTGGAAGACTGAAGGGAAAATGTCTGGCTCCTTGCTTATTAGATATAGGATGCCCAGTTTGTTTCCATTTCAACTTTCCACTGCTGTTAGTCTCTTGGCAAAAGTAGGATGAGAAATATATGACCCTATCCTCTAGAAACCACTGATAGAACAGGAGAAACTATGATGGGATTAATAGAATCCTGGGCTCTTGAAAATGACACATTGCTATTTGTCCCCACATCCTCAGTGCCTTTGTCCCCATTGAGGAGAATATGATCCTACAATATAGAACCTGGATCTGTTTTCAAATTCCCCAAATGCTGAGATTATAAAGCATATGTGACAAAATCATTGAGCACTGGGCAGTGTATCAAACAGCCAATAACTGCTAGATCGGTGTACTGCTTTGGGAATGTAAGACTGAATTTCCGTCTCTCTTTGGCTGACCATATGTTGGGAGAAGCAGCTTATCTGTGACTGGAGGAAAACTTTATGCATAGAACAACACTGTGTCCCTTCAGTGGTATCCACACTATAAAATAGGACTGGAAGGTAGGTTGAAGTCACAAACCCACAGACCTGTTCCTCTCATGCACATTACCTAATATGGAAGACATGATGGAACATAGACCTTTTCTTGCTGCTTTAAGTCCACAGGGCCATAAATAGTTTGACCTTGGCACTTACTGATTCAGTCAATATTTAATTGGGTTATTGATCTTGTGTTATCATTGTGTGTTAAGTGTTGAATACACAGTGGTAAAGGCAACACACAAACATCTAGAGAACAGCTTCTCAAATCATGGGCTGTGATCCTACATAGGGCTTTTATTTTACTTTTTATTTATTCAGTTGTGCATGTGTGTGTATGTGTGTGTAGAACCACAGGCGAATTCGGGAACTGTCATGGATGCCTCCACCTCCTCCTTGTTTACTCTGCCTCAGGATTCACAGGCTCTACCCTACCAGGACCAGAAACGCAGGCCGCCCCCGCTTCCGTCTGGTATCTATACTTGGGGTCTAGGATCCGAACTCAGGACCTTCCTCCTGCAAGGCAGAGGCTTAACTCCTGAGCCACCTCTCCAGCCCTGCTACATAGGGTCTTAAGCCTCAATGGGAGAAAGCATGAAAAAGTTGCAATAGTAAAAGGTTTCTGAGTGGATAGCAACCCCAATTTAAAAATTGCCGTGAATGGTGTTAACTTGAGTTTTACACAAAATAAACAGTGAATTCTGGCTGTTTCTGAAATGATCCTAATGACCCACATTTCTATCAATTTGGACTACTTATTTATATAAATTGGAATTTTCTGCATTGATATGGAGGAGGGTTTATCATCAAGTATCAAATATTCAGCCAAGATTTAATTCTTTATGTATAAGTAAGCAAGTCCATTCATTTCATTAGCATGTAGATTTGCTTTCATCTTTAATAAATGGTAAAATTATATGTTTAGCAATTAATTGCTTTAAAATTAATTTCTTTATGATTTCTCATTTGTGCATGTTAGAACTGTATAACTACTTTGTATACCTATATTTTTTGAGTTGCAAAAAGATTTTATGGGTAAAAGTGGGGGTAAAGAAGAGCTTTGAAAAATGACTCAGGGATTTTAACAAGCAAAAAGATCTGAGTTTGGATCCCCAGATGCCGTGTAAAAATGCAGTGGTCTTCAATTCTGGTCCTAGAAGGAAGAGCCCCAATATCATCCTTGGGCTTCCACAGGCACACATACTCAATGCCTTCTTGTACACACACACACACACACACACACACACAACATGTGCAAAAAAAAAAAAGAGGAAAGGGGTAAAGAGTTCTTTAGAGGCAGAGACACACAGCAATAACTCAAATAAGTTCCTAGGGTCAGCTGAAGCTTATTAAATGCTATCATTGAAATAAACTGCTCTGTTTCAGAAAAATAAAAAATGCAAACATGAAGTCTAATTTAGGCATAATGGTGAAGGAACGTTTCCCTGTAAAGGTCACATTTAAATTAACACCCAGAAGAACCAGTCACCCCAGCAGACAATCTTAGAATGATTCCTAGTTAGTGACTCCCTGCGAGGGTTCCCCCTGGAGAATGGACAGAAATTAGGACTGATTTCTAATGTTCTAGGATAAGGATGGACAGACTTTGTAGATATCCAGACCTTCATCTCTGGAATTGAAATTAATCCACAGAGAGGTTATCCTAGTGGCCTAACTTAATCCCTTTTAAAAGCAAACCTGTAAATGGATGATCTCAACACTCCAGTTTCTCTCTGGTGCTCCACCTGAAGAATTTTTCAGCTCAAAGGAAAGGAGTTACATCACCAACCGAAAGGAGCTTGGAGGTTGATCCTTTCCAGTTGAGTCTCAGAATGTGAGCAATGCCTGACTGGCACCTTACTCCCAATCTTCTGAGACCCTAAAAGGAGAGAAGCTGGCTACTCCACTCCTGGGCTTTGGACCTAGAAAATTTCTGAGACTTCATAATAAGAGATATCAAATGGGTATTCCTTGAAGCTGTTGCTCTGTGCTAATTTTTTGCACACTGATATAACATAACCAGATGCAATACCCAAGCGGGGCATGTGTGGTGGGCAGAGAAGACCACTATCTGGAGCCAGGTCATGGGCCACACCAGGGCAAAGCAGGCTAGCTTGACATTATCCTCGGGACTACTACATAGGATGCCCAGAGCGTGACAGATGCTTAAAATACATCTCGAGTGAATGGAGTGAGTAATAAAAGTATGTTTCTAAATAAAACTAGTTGGCTTCCACAACAAGTAGGCCATTCCCAGATTTTTAAAGTGGTTCAAAGTTATTTATTCTAAGACCATTCTATACAAAGAACTCTCCTGTTAGAGGGCCAAAAGAAGTGATTAAGAAATAGAATATGCCCCATAAAGCCAATTTTCAGCTAACACATCTTAAGGGAACTTCTGACCCAGGAAAGAGCTATGTCATTATATAGAGATTAAGGGATCAGTAATGAGGTATGATACAACCCAGCAATCTGGGTCGCAGCTGAAAGCCTGATAATTTGAGGTTTCTCTTCAGTGTCTAATAAACTACGTGAAAAGCTGCCAAGTGCTAATCAAGTCCAAGGCAGACAGTAATAAGATAACCACACCATCAAAAGCCACACGGCCGATGACGGTTTGAAGGAATGGAAATGAAATGTTAAGAAAATTAGCAGTTCTATCAAGATAGAGAACTCAATATTGAAGTGGAAAAGGGGTTTACAGACTGGGAAATCACATTCCTTCATTCAAGCCTTCCAGATGTGCCTAAACATCGCTAGAAATTTAGAAATAGAGAGAACATGTTCATCTCCTAATTGTGGGAGGGGTGCATAGTGTTCCTACTGTGCACGGAGCACAGATGATGGCTATGGAGGGTAGAAGTCTAGAAGTCAGATGTTGATGGTTTGAAGAGCTAACGTGATTGGAATGGCATTTTCAAAGAGCAGAACTGAAACTGAAGGAAGTGACTTCCCTACTCACATTGCTCTTCAACATTGCTTCACCAATAAGAGTTTATTTGCACCAAAAATTTCACAATAGCATTGCCTCTTTCTTAATGTACATGCATCTCTTATTAAATAGCAGACTCTTGAAACAATTGGGCATCATGCTGACACCAAATTTCGAAGCTACTAAGAAAAAAGGGAGACTGGATACATCTAGCCATCTAACACTTTTAAATACTACATTGTTACGATGGGCATGAGCTTTGCACTTTATGAAGATAGGAAAGGGCCATCTTAATCTCATTTTCCCAGTGACACAGTGCATCTCAAAGAGCTCACCTTGATTTGTGTTGATTTCAAGTCAGATATTCAGCCAGCTGCATAACTGACTGTTCTCTCCCAAAGCACTATGAAGATTACAAACAACACTGACTTCATCACAGGGCTGCCAGTTCTTTTACACTGGGTATCATGGGGAGTGTGAACACATTCTTCTGTAAAATGTATCCATACTCTTAAATAAACAGAATTAACTTTTAAAATTCCATATACAAAGAGGAAGATATTTAGGAAGTTTCTTGTTTTACTCTTGTATTTTGAAGGACAGTTCATGTGGCAACAGACAACTGGCATGGAACAGAGCTGCACATTGATAAATGCCACCTCTCATTTGAGAGGAAAATGGCAGTTATTGGCCCATCCCCATAAAGAGAGACCACGGGAGCTTTCAGAAAACAGCTCCAGGTATCAGATTATAGCCTCCCCCAGGATGTGATATTCATGAGAGGGAAACATTATGCAAACTGCTTTCAATCTTGCAAGCACCTAGGAATTGCTTTATCTTGTAAGGACAAGAGGATTCAGAGAATACAAACTAACAGGAAATGGTTTAAGGGGGGTGAGGATGGAAGCGCCACGGTTTCATTTCCATACTCTTGTTCCTGAGAGCTGACAAGGTTATGCAGAATGGGGTGCAGTCAGAGGAAGAAGGGGGGTACATGTCTCATTTGTGATGTCTGGTCACAGGGTGCAAGAGGTGTAGAATTCTCTCCTGACCTGTTTGCATGCAGCGTGCCAGCCAGGGAAAGGCAGTGGGTAAAGGCTGCCCACGCTTTGTGCCCACTGAGGCACACTTGTTGTGAAAGCTGCTCCGATCAGTTTTATGTCCCAGATTTGAGAGGTGACAGTCGAGACTGTCCCCTTTTCTCACTATGTCAGAGCTTATGTGCCCCAGGTGGGTCTTGCACACCCTGGGTGGTGTGAAATGATCTAACAGGGCTAACTGAAGAAAAGTTTCTATTTTAATAGCTGTGCTTCACTTTAAAGGATACATTTTTTTTTTTAAAAAGAAAAACTTGTATATCCAAGTTGGGGATTTCACCTACTTTACTGGTGAGGTAAAGTCGAGCTTAAAATAAAACAAAACAAATGAAACAAAACCGAATTGGGAGCCCAGCAGGAGGGCTTAGCAGGTAAAGTGCTTACTATCATTGAGCCTGACAATCTGAATTCTATCCCCAGAGCCCATATGGTGAAAGAGAGCCAATCCCTACAATTTGTCCTCTGGCCTCCAAGTGCGTGCCATGATCTCCACACATCTGCACATGCGTGATCTGCACACACACAAGATAAATGAATGTTTTTTAGTAAAGAGAACTTGGTCTGGGAAGATGGTTCAGGAGTTAAAAGCCTTTCCCTTGCAAGCAAAAGGACTTGAGTTCGTTTAAAAATGCCAGGCAGAAATAGCAGGGATCTATAATTCCAGCCCTGGAATATAGAGCTTGGGAAACCCCAGAGCAAGGAATAAGGAAATAGATCCAAAATGATTCTTGATGTCATCCTTAGGCTACACACAAAGCAGCTCGGATTCTCCATTCTGTTTCCTAGCTGAATCTTCCACCTAGCAGTAGCCCTTGAAAGTTTTTTTACCTGGTAAGCCTTCTTTCTCTTCAACTCTTAGTGTATGAAATATCACCCATTATAATGTAAAATTATATGATTATAATTTCATAGGGGGAGGCTCATGAGATCCCAAGGCCTTGAAGGTATGAGAGGTCCAAATAAGTCTCTGGGAATTTCAGCAAGAACAACTCTTGCCTAACGCATTCAGAATCTTATTTTAACCTGCTCTTGGGGCTGGAGCTGAAGTTAACCTGTGGGAACCAAAACAAGTGTTTGTAACAGCTCTTAACGGGGAATGGACAACACAATCACCAGGAAGGGATGTCCTTGTTTGAATCACACATTCCTTCCTGACCTTTGATTGGGTTGTATGTTTTTAAACATGATCTTGAGTATCCCATGCAAAAAAAATGCTCAAAGTCTTACAAAGTAGACTCTGAAGAAAGAATTATTGAAATATATATGGTGGACGGTTACACAGGAAATTATGGTATCACATAGCTTGTTCTACTAATTTCCGTCCAGGTGAAATACAGGTCAATTTTGGGGTGTGATTAAGCGGAGTTTGAGGTTTGTTTTCAACTAAAATGTGCTCAGAAATTCATGATATGATTGACATGAGACTGTGATTCAATTCAAGCTTGTGCAAGCGTCCTGCGTTCAAGAATAACTCGGAACAACCAGAATTGGTTCAGTCGTCTCCTTAGTTGGAGACTGAATTCCTCACAGACAAACAGACAAAAAGACACACACATACACACTTTAAAGGCAGAAACATCTGTTTAAGAAAGCTATAATAGGACTGGGAAGATGACTCTGAGGTTAAACCTTTGCCTCACAAGCAAAAGAAACGCAGTTCAGATCCCTGAATCTACATTAAAGGTGGAAATGGCAGCAGCCTGTAATTCCAGCCCTGTAAAGCAGAGCCAAGCAAAGCAGTAAGGAGATAGAGCAATCCAGAACGATTCCTGTTCACATACACACACACACACCTACATAGACCAGTGAGAGTAAAGCGGCTCACCTCCAAGACTAATATTTGAGTTCAATCCTAGAGCCCATGGTAGAGAGAACCAAGTCCTTGAAAGTTGTCCTCTGAACCTATACATACTCTGTGGTACCCACACATACATTCATTCATAATAAGATTTTTTAAAAGTCTCCATGGTACTTTTGTTAGCACCATTGAAGCACACAGAAGCCAGACCTTACTCCTCAGTCATAGAAGCTCAGTTTGAAACCCACAAGACAGTTCTGGGCTTACAAACATATTTCCATGTCTTAACAACAGGGAAAACCACCAATACAATCTAGGATGCAATATAATTGATGTTTTTTTCTTAATTAATACCATTTTAAAATACGAAGAAGTGAGTCCTGAAAGTTGCAATGAGCTTTCATAGACCTACAGTTCTGGGACCAGACGGGAAAGACTCACCTGACAGGCATTGTACAAGAGTTGATGCTCAAACTTCTTGATGCCGAGAATGTTCTGGAACATCTCGTAGAGTTGCTCCTTGCTCAGAATCAGCTCTGAGGCTGCGCTGGCTGTCATTCGGGCCTGCTGTTTCCTGGGGTCCTCTTCGCCACGGTAGATGGCGTCAAACTTGGCCATCCAAGAGCTCAGCACAGTCTCCTTGCTGAGGCCGTCGATCTCCGGCAGACTGCGCACCCTTTTCTCGATGTGCTTCTTGAAGACTTCCCGGGAGTCGTTGGCGGAGCAGCCCCCACTCTGCACCATGCGGGCCACACGGTCACTCTTGAGAAACACCTGAGTGAAAGGGGGTCCAGAAAAGATGGAGTCAGGTATGGAGGTGCTAGCCTTGGACATCAGGCCAACTCCTTACACACCCTGGAAGGTATGGTCACTTCCCATCTCCCACCTCCCAGCTGTGTGGATTCAAACAAGTCATACACACACTTTGCTTCTGTATCTAAATCTCAGTAGTAATAACAGTGCAGTTTCCCACCATTATTTAAGGGGTAGTGACCCAAGATCAGTGAATGCTTGAAACCAGAGACAGCACAGAATTCTGCATTTACTGTTTGCTGTACATATAGACCTTTATAGACTTATAAATCAGACCCAGGAAACGATTAGCACCGATACCCATAATAAAACAAATATAGCAATACATCGTAATAAGGGCTATTTAAAATGTACACGTTATTTATTTCTGATGTTCTCCATTCACCATCTTCATCTATATTTAAGCACAGGTAAATGGAACTGTAGGTTATGAAACTATAGCAGAAGGTTTACTCTACTCGGCTCTGACTCATGAGATGAAGACTACACATTGGTCAGACCAGTGATTCTTTCTCTGCCACTCAGCTGCTGTGCAAATTTTGATAAGTTAACTTCTTTGAACCTTTAGTGTCCTATTATCTAGGAAATGGGTGCAGCGATAGGTAATTTAATTGAGTTATGTTGAACAAAGCACTTACCATAGTGCCTGCTTACCAACCGATGTGTAAGCAGTCACCATATGACATACCAATCAATGTAAGCCACTACTTGCATCCTATTCATCCCCTGAATGGTACTTATAATTGGAATTAAATAAGTATCTGGTAAACATGCTTGATAATCTGTCTCCTTCCCTGACACAAGTAATTTTACATGATGGAGGATTGTATCCTCACTCTGCAGACTATCTCCTGTGTCTGGATAGCACACAGTGTAGCTGAGAATGAATGAGCAATGAGTGTAGGTGTTAGATTCAGTCTACTTCAGCCAGGGATAAACAACCTTTGTCCTTGTGGGATGATGTCATCTGCAAAGCTCATGCTGGAGAACTGTACAATTGAGTGGCAAAGAAAACTTTCATGTTATAGAGAAGTGTATGAACCTGTATTGGCTGTGCCTTCATGGTTATTGTGGGTTGGATGTGCCTGAGTATATCACTGTCTGACACAAAATCTGATCATAGACATGTGATCTTTTAAAGAAAAAATTATGCTTATGTACGTGGACTCATGTATGTCAGGGTGTATGTGTGGAGATCAGAGAACAACTTGCAGAAGATGATTCTCTCCCACTATGTGGGTTCCAAGGATCAGACTAAGGTCATCAGGCTTGGGGACAAGCACTTTTACCCACTGAACCATCTCACTGGTCCCCATGTGGTCTTTTGTGCCCCCCACAGATAAGCCTTGATTTTTATTATTTAAAAGTTTCATGTTTATTTAGCTTTCTGACTCTATGCTTGTGCCTTCAACACTTTCATGTTGATTTTATGCTCCTCAGTAAGTAAAGTGTGTTTGATCCTGTCACAGACACACTTAGCACAGACCCCCCCTCCCCATAGGTCCTGCTGACATGTGTTCTTTTTGTTTTAGACAGTCCCATAAAGACCTTAGCACAGATCCCTCTAAGTCTACCTGGATAAACTCCACACGCAGACTTGGATGTTTTCCTGATCTTCTTGGTATAAAGGTAAACAATTTTATTACCAGGCGTCCTGGACAGCCGAATTTTGTAAGAGACTGTATTGTAGTAGAGCCTATGATGGTATGTCAATCACTGGACCATTCTGAGTATCTCTAAACACTGTCCCTGGAAGAGGAAAAAGGAAAGGCTTCCCATGTGGCCTTTTAACTTCACCCTGGATCCCTCCTTTCCCATGAGGTTCTTCTAACAGGTGAAGAAACCTCTGCAGCTTTGTTAAAGCTGACATAGTCCTGGAAGAGGTTTCTTTCTCTTCAACACCCATGCTGGAAGATTGCACCAGCCCTTGCATGACTCTGGAGTATAATGTCAGATAGCAAAGCTACTGCTTCATGATCAGAGAGAGGAAAACAGCTGACACTTCAGAGCTGTGTCATGGTCACACTTCAGAAGGTGCATAAAAGGTTCTCCAGGGACCAAACCAACCATCATTCCCCTGCCAGATGTCATGCTGGTCTGGAGGGGGCATTGCCTGTGGTTCTACAGGGCAGTTGGTGACCCTGTGCATCATCACAGAGCCAGTGGGAGGGGGTAGGTGCTGGTGGGGTAGTGACCATTGATTGATGATATGAATAGGAGGATTGAGGTTTGTCCTTGAGGGTGAAGGCCAGTGCATACTCCTTTTGCCTGATAAGGGATGCTCAGCTGAGACCTGAAACCTAAGTCATCAAGCTACAAACAAATTTCAGGCCTGACCATCGAATTCATCTGGAGGTTTAATAGTGCTTCACAAGGTCTACCTGACATATTAGAGCCTAGGTCTCTAATCCAGCAAAGAATTGTGGGTTGGGGAGATGACTCCGTTGGTCATGAGCTTGCCATACAAGCATGAGGAGGTTGAGTTCAATTCCCAGCTGACTGGCTATAATCTGAGTGCTGGGGAGACTGAGACAAGGGGAACCCTGGGACTTCCTGGCCAACCAGCTTAGCCAAATTAGTAACTTCCAGGTTTAATGAGAGTCTCACAGTGTAAGGTAGAGACCCATTAAGATGCTTAGCATTAATCTACACACACACACACATGTGCACAAGAATAGCAAGGTGTTGAGGCAAATTAGAAGTCTCCAGAATGGCAAGCTGCACAATGGAAAGAGCTGCAAAATTACTAACCCTTTATGATCTTGTTATGTGTCTGCCCACTGGAGGAGCTGAACTCTGAGTTTCTAGAGTCATCCTTCCACTTACAGTGTGTTCTTCATGAACCAAGCCAAGAGGGACACACTTGCTTGAAGAGCCAGTGTGCAACAGTAGAAAGGCTCATATTCATCCCTCAAACAGAAGCAGAAATCTCCTTAATAACTTCTTGCAAAATAATTACAATCTAGAATGACCACTGTAAGGGTAAAACTCAGCAAGCCAGCAATATTTGTGGCCAGGGGTGTAATCTAGCATGTGGTCCTGGCCAAGAAAACATTGCTGAACAAAAGCTCATCTAGGGCCCAATGCAAACGATAGACAGATGAACAGAAAGGGGAAAAATGTCTCAGTAGAGGAACAAGATGTGTAACTATATCCAGAGGCTAGAGAAACGGGAGAAGCCAAGCATGGCAGAAGCAAAAAGGGGTGTGGAGAGATGGATGCAAAACTAACAGGTATGGCCAAGTGATCAGTAGGTATAGGCATTGGAGCTGTATGAAGGCTGTATGTTGGGGC
Source organism: Typhlomys cinereus (assembly GCA_023101885.1). Taxonomy (NCBI): domain Eukaryota; kingdom Metazoa; phylum Chordata; class Mammalia; order Rodentia; family Platacanthomyidae; genus Typhlomys; species Typhlomys cinereus. Next base: position 309,293 of record JALPQD010000084.1, on the reverse strand, counting down.
ATGGCGCAAGAGTGCAGCTGAAAGGTCCTGGGGACAGGCTGACAGCAGTGGTAGCATAGATGCGAAAGGGGACTCACTCTTTGCTTTCAGCTCTAATGATCATCAGAGGCAAGTTAGAAATAGTCATTCAACAATGGAGTCATGTTCACCTTTCCTGTTGTCCATGCCAGTGCCCTACCAACCCAAGACAGTTCCAGCTAAACTCTTGGCATCACATTTATCTCCCCCAAATCCCTTCCCTAGCTCCCACTTGCCATTATGCTGTGACTCTTTGGTAAACATTTGTATCTCAAACTAGAGTCTAAGTTCCAGGAAGGCTATGGCATTGTAGGAGTTTTCTTTTTAGTTTGTCATTTCTTCTTTTTTGCAGCAGTATATGTGTATATATGTGTATGTGTACACACACCTTTGCTACAGCATGCGGGTGACATGTGGAGATCAGAGGACAGTCTCAGGTGTAGACCTTCACCTTCCACCTTCTTCCAGTCAAGGTGTCTTGTTCAGCACTTCTTCAAAACAAGACTAGCAGTGAACTTCCAGGGATTCTTCTTTCTGTCTCCAGTCTTATCATAAGAGACTGGGATTATAGATGTGCTGTGAGATTACAGATGTGTGGTACCACCCCTGCCTTTATTTACATGGATTCAGGGGATGTGAATTCAGATCTCAATATTTGTGTGGCAATTGTTTTTCCCAAGTGAGCCACCTTCCCAGACCTCTTTAATTATTTCTTTGTGTCTAAAGTAGTGTCTGGCACTTTGCTATTGCCTAGTGAATAGGTTTTGAATGATATATCAGTCCTCACAACAAAGTAGATTTCTCTAGCAGAAACCCTACCTAGCAACCAGGCCAAATCTGTATCTGACAAGAAAAGGGGGAATCAACCAACATACATGAAGGAACAAACAAATGAGTTAAGGAAGATCTTCTATGGGATCTGGCAACCAAAGATCAAGCAATAAGGATACTAACACTCTGATCACAACTGTTATTTGTAACTGACTTGGCTACCTGACACTACACCCTGGATACATCATTGTTGCCTCTCATGGTCTTTGCCCCAATCAGAATATCCAGTCAGTCTCAGGTATACCCTTCATGTAACCTTAGATGTCACTTAACCTCTGTTTTTTCTTGCATGTATGCGCTTGTGCATGTGTGATGCACGCATGTGTCTGGGTATTGTGTGATTAATTTTCCTGTGGAAACACCACACACAACGGTCTTTCTATCCCAGACAGGGGGTTCCACAACAGACCAAAGTAATGATTGCAAACCAATGAGTTTGTTGGGTTTGCTCACAGGAGTAGAGATGAGAGTTCAAAGCCAGTTCACCACAGCATGGCTGATGTCTTCCTCATGGTTGTGCATATGGAATTCACTCAACTGATTTCCTTTAGTCTGTGTTCTCTAGGGCCCTTCTCAACCTCACATATGAGGACACATGCACAGGCACGTGTAGGCGCCTGCACAGCACCCGTGCTAGCAAGTGGGTGGGTATGTGCATGCAAACACGTGCATTTTAGCCCCTCCAAGCCTCTTTGTTTCTGAGGAAATATCAGCAGTCAACAGCTGCAGTTTTGTAAAGATTGGTGGTTGTTTGTTTGGAGGAAAACATGTACAATAGTGGGCACACCTGTGTTCAGGTGCCATGTGTGTTTTTATGCATTTTAATAGCTATTCAAAGTTGACATTAGGCATCTTCTTTCCACGTTTATTATTATTATTATTTTAATTTTTTATTTATTATTTATTCAATTGTGCATGTATGCGTGTGCGTGTGTGTGTGTAGAACCACAGGCGAATTCGGGAACCACCATGGACGCCTCCACCTCCTCCTTGTTTACTCTGCCCTGGGATTCACAGGCTCCGCCCTACCAGGACCAGAAGCGCAGGCCGCCCCTGCTTCCGCCCGGCGTCTATACGTGGGGTCTAGGATCCGAACTCAGGACCTTCTGCCTGCAAGGCAGAGGCTTAACCCCTGAGCCACCTCTCCAGTCCCACATTTATTATTAAGGTAGGTTCCTTAGTTGAACTCAGAGCTCACTGATTGCTAGGCTAACTAGTCAGTGTGCTCTGGGGATTCTCTGAGTTTGGCTCCTAAGAATGGGATTCTAGGTGAATATGGATTACAGGCATCTGCCATATCTGCCTGTCTTGTAAGTGGGTACTTGGGATCCAAACTCCAAACCTTATGCTTGTGAAACAAGTGCATTATTCACTGAGCCATCTCCGCAGTCCACTTAACCTTTATTAACCTCATTGTCTTTTGCCTTCACATGAGGCTAATTCAGCCTTCGTTGCTTGATTTGGATGAAACTGAGTGGGCCTCCACTTCCAATCTCCCTAATAACACTAGCCTGAGTTCTAGGACCTACTTTGGGCTCTTTAAGTTAATTCAGCTGGATCTGTCAATCATCTGGCCAGGATTCCTGCCTTCCTCAGGAAATCTGACTCACCTGGGGTATGTGTCAAAGATGGAAGAAGTCTATATCTTCTTACTCCTAGATTTCCTCTTTTTTAGTCTTCTTGGTTAGTGTCATAGTTAGGTACAGGTGTCAGCTTGGCAGTTGAGGGTTTGAGCTCTGGGCACATTTGTGGAGAATTGGTGGTTGAGTTAAGGCCAGAGCAAACCTGCAGGAGATTGTCTAGCTGATGGGGAAGGCCCAGCCCATGGTGGGTGGGATTAGCTCCTGGAATAAAATACGGAGAGCTGGTTGAGAGAGTTGGCATCCACGCTGGTCTGGCAAATAAGGATCGTCCCTCTCTCAGCCATTATGTAGATGGTGTGGTCAGTTCCCTCGGCTCTGATGTTGGCGTGAGCTCTCCTGTCAGGCTGGACTGAGAACTATAACTGGACTATTGTAAGAAAATAAACCCCTTGATCCCTTAAGTTGTTTGATGGTAATTTATCTGCAACCATGCAGGTGAACTAAAATAGCTAGCAAGGCAAAGACAACAAGCAAAACAGAACTCTCATCACAGAAGCCACGTGCCTTTTGAGCTCTAAGGCCAAAAAGCAAAATTCTTTGTGTTTTCTATGCTTTAGACTAAACTTCTAAAATCTAATATTTGGGGCTTTTTGCTGCTTTTTGCAAAATTCTAATTTCTTCCCCTCGTGGCACTTGCCCAACACTTAGAACATTTACTTAGAACTGTTTCTCTTTTGCATCTCCCTGTTCCAGAAGCAGCCAGAATTTCTAGCCTGCACCCCCGGAATTCCTGGCCCAATTGTTTTTTCTTTTAAAATACAGTCTCAACTCTTCCCACATGTAACAACTTCATTTTTTTTTTTAAACAACTCCATTTTTATGGAGAAAAAAAAAAAACCCAGACTCCTGGGCCCACATCAATATGATTTCCAGGTCTTACCCCAAAGAGTGATGAGTGGAACCTGGGTATGGAGAGAGGAGACTGAAGCCTGGAGAGATGGGGGAACTGCCGCAGGAGGCTTGGCAGCCAGGAGACAGAGCGCGGCAGCAGAAAACCCAGCTCCAAAGTCTATTATCTGTCTGGACTTCCTATTCTGTCACACAGATGCCAGGCCTGTGACCTTGCCTTGTCATGAACACAGATACTAAGTGCTAGTACTTGTGTGCCTCTCTCAAACGCCCACTGAAACTTGCTGGTACTGGGAGCTGCACTTATATTCTTTGTGTCTCTGTCTTTTTTAGTGACTGTGTTGTGAGACTTTGACCTCAGGCGCAGCGCTACACAGCACATCCATAAATCTTCTCTAGTCCTCTGCCAACTTCCTGACAGGTTATAATGAGAGGCAGGAGATAAAAAAAATATGAGGACTCGAAGGGCTGCCGGTTCATCAGTCTTGCCCTCTTCCACTACTGCCAGGCACCTCTACTGAAAGGGACATATCTCATTGGTTACTGCTGAGGGACATTGGTGCAGTTCATACTTTCTTGCGAGGGAAGATATTTTCCTGCTTTAAAAGTACATCGTTCTGGGGCTGGAGAGACTGCTCAGTAGACAAAATGCTTGCCAAGCAAATGTGAGCAACCGAGTTCTGATCTCTCAGACCCATGTAAAGCATATGCACACACACTGAACACTAAAGTAGTGCACTGCTGTCAAGGATCCCAGAACTCTTACACCAAGATGGGAGGCAAAGCCGGGAGACTCGCTGGAAGCTCTTGGGCCAGTTAGCCTGGTGCACCCTGTGACAAACGAGATCCTGTTTCAAACAAGGTGGAAGGGCGAGGACCAACACTTAACATTCAAGGTCGTCCTCTGACCTCCACAAGTGTTCTGTGTCATACACATGCTCACATGTACACAAGTAGACATGCACACAAACACATCATACAGACACACGTGATCTATACACAATGAAAGATTGTTTTTTAGGTACATTGTTCCAGCCTGGTTAAGAATAAAGCTGGATGTTGAGAGTAAATGAGAATGATAAGCAACGGGGGCACAAGTCTAGGCTCTTCCACTCACTGGCTTTCTCACTTGAGTGAGGCTTAATGCTGGGTGCTCATATCTCTGCTTTCAAAATGGGGACCACAGTGACCTTAGCTGGTAAGTTTTTTTGTAAGACTCCAAAGAGTTTCCGTATGCCAGTTGGTTAGTGTTTGCTGACTGTGTGGAGACTGTTATTTCAGTAGACTTTCATACAAGCATAAAACAGACACTTCTTTTCATTAGCATCAAAACTGGCCCATGTATGCCCATTAAATTAGAATCTTATGGGGGGGGTGGAGAGGTGGCTCAGAGGTTAAGCCTCCGCCTTGAAGGCGGAAGGTCCTGAGTTCGGATCCTAGACCCCATGTATAGACGTGGGGGGGAGGAGCTGGGGGGAGCGGGGGGGGGGGATCCTGCGTTTCTGGTCCTGGTAGGGCGGAGCCTGTGAATCCCGGGGCAGAGTAAACAAGGAGGAGGTGGAGGCGTCCATGGTGGTTCCCGAATTCGTCTGTGGTTCTACACACACACACACACACACACACACACACACGCACGATTGAATAAAAATGAATAAAAATATTTTTAAAAAATTGGAATCTTACAATGGTAAGGGCAAGGTGGGATTCTGGGACAGGAACATGACACTAGATTGAGAATACAATTGTCAATAACACATTTTTCAAGATGAAAGTGTGTCATACATATGACTTGAGTTATAGGTACAAAGAAAACTGAAGATAATATGCTAATGAAAAGAAGTAAGCTTTTCATATTTTGTAATAGTTTCCTACTGTATAGAGAGATACATTAAAATATTAGGAAAATTATATATCAAAATTTAATAGTGCTCATCTAATATGATTGATTACACATATTGTTTTACTATTTAACCTTAAAGACTTTTCTGGTTTGATTGCTCTCTGAATTATTCAAAGCTCCTTTCTAACTGGGAAAATACACATTCTTTTATTACTTATTTATTACTAGCTAATTAATTAATATATATGTGTGTATATGCATGATTTTGCTTGTTTGCTTAGAACTTTTTTATATGCAGATGAGTGCATGGGTATATGTAGTCTCAAGAGTGATATTGGGAATCATCTTTCATTGCTTCCCCACCTACTCATTTTGAGCCTGGATCTATAAATAAGCCTCACTGCTCACCTTTGGGCTAGTCTGGTGGCCAGTTTGCTTTGGGGATTCCTAGGCTTTGCCTCCCAGGGCTGGAATTACAGGTGAGCCTCACAATTTTTACCTGGGACCTGGGGATCCCAACTCTGGTTCTTTTGTTTTACACGTGGTAAGGGTTTTTAACTTCTGAGCCATCACTTTAATTCACAGTCTTAGCGCTGAGGCAAAGACATATACTAATTTCTGAAACAAGATGCAGTTTTGAATTACAGGGATACTCATTACCAAAAGGTTAGGGATGTAGGGCAAAATTGAAAAGCTGCCCTGGGCTGTGACCTTGTGTAGATAGAGGTAGTTCAGGAACAAAGGCAGGTCCTTTATTTTCCATTGTCCCCTTTATTCTTTTGCCTTTGCCCAGATCCCCTAAAGAATGGTCTAAATGAATCACTTTCATTTCTCTTCTGTTCAAGGCACCCAGCTTTCTCTCCTCCTAACATTATTTTCATAATGTGTCATGTCCCCTTACAGTTAGTGTGTTCAGGCATTCAGTCCTTGCATGAGATTGCTGATTGGGAAGTTGTGGGATCTTTGGGATATGAGATTCAATCTGGGTGGTTAAGCCTTGAGGTTATCAAAGAAAGTTCTTTAGGAAAAAAAAAACTGTACCTTATGAGGAACTTCATAAAGCTGGATAACTGATTATTAAGAGCTTCGGTGACTGCAGCGATTTGGAGACAGATCCAGAGTGTAATTTCAGTTTATCTCTGGGCTATCTTTGACTCCCTTAATAGGCATTCCTTGCCCACCTCTGTGATAACAACATCTTGGAACTCTCAGGTGAAATCTTTTCTTATATGCTAGCAGAACACTATCCTCTGACAACCAAAAGACTGAGAATGTCTCAAGTACCATCTGAGACCTACAGCAAAGTTCCCCTTGCCTGGTTTGCGTGTGTGACCCAACTACGTGATGTGTTTTAAATAGCTTTTGATTTAGGTCTTTGTTCTATGACTACAAAGTCTCATGGAAAATGTTGCTGTGTGTAACATGGCATTTGGGGAAAGCTGACTCTGTATTTACAGTTCATGGTCACTCCTTTTTGGCTGGAGAATAATCTCTTTTCTCTCCTTGAAGGTTAGCATGATGATTTTGCAGCAACCAGATTGCAACCCCATTTGTGGTCCCTATTCTGCCACGATATGGAGTCCTGTCCACACACTCCTGCTCCCATGACTCCTGTCTGCCACGCTGAACTATTCCCCACTGGTACCTTGAACCAAAGCGGACTTCTCCATTAGATTGCTTGTGTAAAGACTGCTGTCATAGTAACAAGGATGATCCCCCTTCCTCTCCAGATCCTACTACAGATGCAGAAACTGAGACTCAAACTTATGAGACATTTATCATGAAGACTTGAGATCTTGACTATGTGCTGGGTTCCCTGAGGCCTGGGTGCTTGAAAAGGATGGAGTGGTTGGGCTGCACTAGGGGTACGCAGGCAGCCTGAGGCATCCCCGCTAGAATTGAAGGGTCTGAAGTAAGACAAGACCTGCCCCCTGTTTGTTTTGCCCTGGCAAATCAAGGCCGTTAGGAAGGGACAAATGCAACCTGGTCTCTTTTTGTGCTCCACCCCTCAGCTCCCTTATGCTGGCTGGCATAGTTCATACTAGGCTGGGTAGGCAATGAAGGGGAAAAGGGTAGGCTTACTCACTTCTCTCTTGTCTGGAAAATGTCTCTCTATTCTTTAGCATGTAGACAAATCAAGTTCAGCAAAGCAGGGCCAGAAGCCTCTAACATAGTTTTCCCTGTACAGTAATCTCATAATTTTTCTGAGGAGTCATTCTTTTACATGTGTACAGGTAGGTGATGAGTGTGTGTGTGTGTGTGTGTGTGTGTGTGTGTGTGTAAAATAAGATACTGTGTGTGTCTGTGGAGGCACAAGGATGACTTGGAATCATCCTAGATTGCTCTGCCTCCTTATTGCTTTACTCTGGGATTTCCCTGTTGCACCCTCCAGGGCCAGAGTGTAGGCTGCCATCATTTCAGTCCCACATTTTTACATGGGATTAAGTATCTCAACGCAGATCCTTCTGCTTGTGAGGCAAAGGCTTAACCCCTGAGTCATCTCTCCAGCTCGAAGTCACATTATTTTTTAAGATGTCATGTTATAGCTATTAGGAGAGTGAAGTAGGAAGTTGTTGTATGGTAGGGACTGTCACGTGTGTGTGTGTGTGTGTGTGTGTGTGTGTGTGTATGTGTGTGTGTAAGAGAGAAAACAAAAAGAAGGGAGAGAAAGAAAGAGGGAGGAAGAACATGAGAATGACTTCAGGAGATTTGTTGGTTTCATTTGCTGAACAAACTACCACCCTCTTTGGGCAAAGGCAAAAACGAACAAGACAACCTTTCTGATTTGTCACCGAGGGACCATTTCACTATGCAGTAATAACTGCAGCAGGCTGAGCTTGAACTACATTGCAGAAGTAGCCAAGGTCCAGGAGCTTTTACCCTTAGGCTAGTTCACCCCATCCACTGTGAAAGTCCAGGCCTTTGCTGAAGCTCCTAACAAAGAGGTTTCCTCTTTGTCCCTAGGGTTGGTAAACTTGTATCTACAGTCTTCTATGTGTAGCATACACAGTGAAGGGCCCAGAGGAAGAAGAAAGAGCCATTTCTGGATGTGGTTTCAGCTGAAGCCTGGCCTAACCTCAGGCTCTCTGCCATCTGAACAAATCTCTTTTAGGCTTAAGTCAGTTTGAGCTACCTATTGTAACTCAGAGTTCCAGCCCAAACAGAATGGACAGGGGTGGATTCCAGAATCTAGTGGGTGGGGGAAGACATATGAGCTGCCTCACAGTCTAGAAGAGAAAGGAAAGGGGGAGAAGAAGGTTCTAAGCAGCTTGGTGCTTTGCAAGTGAAGTACTCATGGTGATCTCTTGCCTCTGCCTCGGTGACTTAGCCTTCTGGGGAAGAGGGAATCTAACTCTCGCTAAATCCTTGCTAATGTAGGCAGCAGTTGGATCTGTAATCCCCATGTTCTTTCCTCTGAGACTCAGATCCTTACAAGAAATAGTAACTCAGGTTTCTCAAGACCAAAAAGGGGCTCTTTCAAATAAACTAGCCACTACTGAAGAAAATATACAATCACTACAGATATCATCATTTCCAGAGACTCGTTAGCATGACTATTAATTTTCAAATTTAATTAATATACAGAGAAATGGCACTTTCTTCTAATTTATGTCATTAGTCAAATGAGTTTCCTAATTAAGATTTGCAATGTACAAATTTGTAAACTCCAGTGAATGAGTGTAAACATGATAAGGGTCTACCCATTTTGACAAGCGGTGGCTCATTACTCTCCTACTGGCTTCCAGAATTTGAAAGAAAGAGGGAAAACAAATCTCATTCCCAGGCAGTTTCTATGCAAACTCTTTCGGCAGACTGTCAAGCTATATTCGCAGCCATACATGACTGGGATTCCAAATCTCCTTCTCTAGAACTGAAGAATCTTGTCTCCACCAACAAAGTCATTGGTGACTCCTTGACAAAAACAGATACTATCGGAAATTTACGGAAGAGGGGGCGGTAAGAATGTAAGAGCAAAAGGATGGGAGGAGCAATGATATGTAAGATACTCCATACTAGTTAGGGCTGAAGCAATCATAATTGGACTTTACATGCCCTGCGCAATGTCCAATACACTATTGACCCCGCAAAGTCTAGTATCTGCTAAAGGCACCAAGATCTTTGGAGGCAAGGGATTGGCAGCCACAGCAGTATTCCGATACCTAAGGGGAATACGGGAAAGGGTTCAGGGAAAGGCCACTGGGTCCTTGTACCTCATCGGAGAGGAGGGCCCAGAGGAAAATCAGGCATGCACAAGAAAGGACTCTCTGGGAATTGAGGCGGGAGGCACTGGGGGATGGGAAGGGAGGGGAGTAGGGAGGAGGAGGAGGGTGTACGGGGGGAGGAGGAGGGAGGGAGGGAACTGGTGTACCCATTAAGTTTGTATGAGCTGAAATAATAATAAAAAATGTATTAATAATAAAAAAAACCAGATACTATCTGTAGCAGAAAAATATAGAAGATTTAAATTGGGACAAACATGAAAATGACCTCCACTTTGAAAACAACTCCATATGGAAATTCTGTTTTTGAAAGGGCACTGTATGTCAAAGGAGTCTGCCAAAGATTTTATTTAGCAATAGCAATCCAAGTGATATAATAAGCAACTGCAACCTTGCTCTCTTCCTTCCATGAAAGAGGGAATATTATACCTTCCACCAATATTAATACCTCCACCAAGGAGGTAATACTGTAAGTGGGGAGAAGAGGGCTGTAGGTACGCCTCCAAGGTGCCAATTATATTGAAGCCTCTGTCTGCCATGGATGGGAGCCACCGACGGGCAGACCGCTTGCTGACAGCATTCACGAAGCTGGAGCACCTGTGTGTGTGTGTTTTTAAACAATTGTTAACACCATAAAGGAAAGAAAGAAGGGAGGGAGAAAGGAAGAGAAAGAGAAAGAGAGGAAGAAAGGAAAGGAGGGAGGAAAAGAGTAAGGAAGGGAAGAAAAAAGGGGAGGGAAAAAATCAATGAAACAAAACTCTGGGGAAAAGGAGATTCTATTAGGTTTCTTCATATTTATTTCATAGATGGCCATTGTTATTTTGAATAAACACTGGCAGGGTGCTCTCCCCCCAAACCATCAACGTACAGGAGTTATTTACTGATGGTTGTAATTTGCTCTGAAAATAAGTAGAGATCCTGGGGCACAGGGTTGCAGACATGGACCACATTTGCCTGGTTCTCAGTCACAAATACGTAAAAGATGAAATGTTTTTCAGTGATGGTGTACTCATATCTGGAAATCTGCATGCAAGGAAAACATTGCCTATGGAAGTTACGTGCCCTTCATGAAGCACATGCCATCACAGCATGCATTCGGAGAAAGGATACTTTTGGAAATTAAAAATCCTTGTGGAATTGCAAGTCCATTTCACTGACAGAATAAGCTCCCAGTGGTCCAGAGGTAAAAAGCTACCTGAGTTGTCTTATCAGGACAGAGTCTCTTTTTTGTGTGTGTGTTTTTTTTTTCCTTCATGAGATGAGTGCTCCATTTGGAAAAGTGTCCCGACCACCAGAAAAGCATCCAATCAGCAGCTAACAGGAAGCACAAGGAAGTTAGAGACACCAGTGTCTCTGGGAGATGCTAACATCTGTTGGAAATGGCAGGACTTGTGGGAAAATGCTTAGGACTCAAAGTCACAGATTGAGTCTTGCTAACGACTGTGTGTTCTAGTGTGTGTGTGTGTGTGTGTGTGTGTGTGTGTGTGTGTAGGCCCAATGTCACTTAGTGGGTGCACTTCTTCGGGGAGTCATCCATCTTGTTTTTTTTTTCCTCAGACAGTGTTGTGGTGAGGGTCTTTTAGAAGAAATTAAAGACTACATGACATAATGTGCAGGTTTAACCTTATCAAAGGTGACATAACAAGGTCAGTATCTAGGCCTCATGTGTAATCTAATATGCCTGTGTAATCTCATCACACCAGTGGAGTATCCACTCACCATCTATGGGGGAACAAAGACCATGGACTATGGAGGGAAACAGTCCTTTTTCTTTGTTAGAGCCTCTGTCCTTTTGGGTAAGAACCCAGGGAGCCCAATGTGAACACAAACAACGCTACTTCTTGGAGGACAGCGTTGGCGTCCTGCCTTCTCTGTAAGTTTCCTGCTGCAGCAGGGTCTCTTACTGTAACCCAGGGCTTGTGATTCAGCTGAGCCGGCTGATGAGCAAGTCTCAGGCCTCCTGCAGTCTCTACCTCTCCAGCGCTGAGGTTCCAAGCGTATGCCACTGTGCCTGGCTTTGTATGAAGTTCACTCAGGTCTTTGCACTGGTGCAGCAGGCATATCACCAGCTGAACTATCTTCCCAGCCTCAAACAGCAGCTTCTGTTTAGGTCATTCCCTACAGGAAAATGCAAGCACTCCTGACAGCATTCCTGCTTGCGAATGAACCTCTTTGCCACAACCAAGCAGCTCAGACACCCTCAGTCTGGGCCTGAGCGGCCTGGGGCTCATTTCTGCAGGGCAGTGCTTACCTCGTAGTAGCTCTGCACAGCGTTCATGAAGGCCTCGTCAGCGACGATCTGGGTTTCCCCGTTGAGGAAAGCCTGAAACCGGTCCTTGACAGTCTGTAGCTGCTGTTTGCTGATCTGCAAGAAACAGAGAGAGAGGATCATGAGGACTTCCTCCATCCAGGACCATGGCTACTGTACACAAAGGACACCTACCTATCAGCATGTAGAAGCTGCCTAATACATGGGCACAACCTTCTGAACCACTGTTCCACAAGGCTGTCATTAAAAACCATACAGATCGGGCTGGAGAGGTGGCTCAGGGGTTAAGGGGTCGCGAGTTCTGATCCTAGACCCCACGTATAGATGCCAGGCGGAAGTGGGGGGACTGCGTTTCCTGGCCCTGGTAGGGCGGAGCCTGTGAATCCCGGGGCAGAGTAAACAAGGAGGAGGTGGAGGCGTCCATGGTGGTTCCCGAATTCGTCCGTGGTTCTACACACACATACATGCACACACACACACACACACGCGGGCGCGCGCACACATGCAATAAATAATAAAAAAAACCATACAGATTATAATTATATATGTTGTATTACAACTAAACACAAGATGCTGGTTATACTGAAAATTCACGGCCCCCAGACTGTTCCGCCATCTTTTATTTTTTCTGTGCAATCATTTATAGGCAGGTGCTTGAGACAGAAACGGGATGTAAGTGTATCTTGTCTTTTCCCAGGTTTCATATTTAGTGATATCTCATTGGCACCTGGTGATTAGCCAAGTGGGACTCTTTGTAATATACAAATCAACAACTGTTACCAAGCAGGGTGAATTTTACACTTTTTTTTAATAATACATTTTTTATTATTATTTCAGCTCATACAAACTTAATAGGTACACCAGTTCCCTCCCTCCCTCCTCCTTCCCCCGAACCCCCTGCTCTCCCTCCCCTCACCCCTCCCTCCCCATTCCCCTGTGCCTCCCGCCCCAATTCCCAGAGTCCTTTCTTGTGCATGCCTGACTCTCCTCTGGGCCCTCCTCTCCGATGAGGTACAAGGACCCAGTGGCATTTCCCTGAACCCTTTCCTGTGTTCCCCTTAAGCATAGGAACACTATTGTGGCTGTCAATCCCTTGCCTCCAAGGATCTTGGTGCCTTTAGCAGATGCTAGACTTTGTGAGGTCAATAATGTGTTGGACATTGCACCGGGCATGCAATGTCCAATTATGATTGCTTCGGCCCTAACTTGTGTGGAGTATCTTGTAAATCATTGCTCCTCCCATCCTTTTGCTCTTACACTCTTACCACCCCCTTTTCTGCAAATGTCCCTGAGCTTTAGGATGGGGAGAGATTAGTCTGGCCTAGTTCTAGGTGGTTGATATAGAGTCTCTGAAGTTCTGGATAGTGGTTCATTGATTTTTCCTTTGCAGTTTTGTTGCTCCTGCAATGCCCTTCACTCTATCGTGATGGGCACTGTATGTCACCCCCTGGCCAGAGACAGAAAGCTGTTAAACTGGAGTCTTATTATAAGAGTACATTCAAGGGTAAATGTAATACTTATATCCAAAAGTGAAATCGCAGGGTCATATGGCATTTGGTAATGGGAGGGGTCAATCACCCATTTGCAAAATGGTTACTTTTTAATCTGCCAGACTATATGCCCTCCCCTTCTGGTGAGTTCATACCCCCTTAGTTGTAAATGATCAGGAACGAATTGTGAACTTAACTAGGTATCACATTACTTTCTTGCAGTCCTTGATGGAGGCCTATTTTCTCTACTGTAACATGGTCACTTCTCTCCTTGTTTCTGGTGTGGCCCTCCAACCCCATCCCTCTTGTTCATAATCCTTGCAATTACTGTAGGTAATACATAGATTTACCTATGAGTGTCTTAAGATGTGTTGGGTGGGTTTGGTATTAGAAGCCACCTATTAGGGAGTACATACGGCGCTTAATTTTCTGGGTCTGGGATACTTCACTTAATATAATTATTTCTAATGACATCCATTTCCCGGCAAATTCCAGTAATTCATCATTTTTGATGGCTGAGTAGTACTCCATTGTATAGATGTACCACTGTTTCCTTATCCACTCGTCAACTGTTGGACATTTGGGTTGATTCCATGACTTTGCTATTGTAAACAGTGCTGCTATGAACATGGTTGTGCTTCTGCTATCAAGGTGAATTTTTGCTGTATGGGGGATTATTCCCAAAAGTGGAATAGCAGGGTCATATGGCATTTCAATCTTTAATTTCTTTAAGAATCTCCAGATGGCTTGCCAGAGTGGCTGTATGAGCCTGCATTCCCACCAGCAATGTAGGAGAGTTCCCCTCTCTCCACATCCTCTCCAGCATTTGTTGTTGTTTGTATTGTGGATTTTTGCCATCCTGACTGGGGTGAGATGATATCTCAGGGAAGTTTTGATTTGCATTTCCCTGATGGCTAAGGAAGTGGAGCATTTTTAAAGATATTTGTTAGACATTTTAATTTCATTCCTGGTAAAATTTCTTTTAAGTTCCAGGGCCCATTTTTTAATTGGGCCATTGTTTTCCTTGGAGTTTAGTTTTCTAAGTTCTTTGTGCACTCTGGACAGCAGAGTTCTATCAGATGTGTGGTTAGTGAAGATTTTCTCCCATTCTGTGGGTTTCCTTTGAGCTCGTGTGACAATCTCTTTATCTGAACAGAAGCTCTTTAATTTCACAAGATCCCAACTGTTGAGAGTTGGTAGCAGTGACTGTGCCATTGGATGTCTGTTTAGGAAATGTTGGCCTAGCCCAATCAGCTCAAGGGAGTTCCTTTCAACTGTGGTTTTTATAGTCTCTGGCCTGATATCGAGGTCCTTGATAATCTTGTACATGGTGACAAGTACGGGTCCAGCTTTAATCTTCTGCATGTGGAGATCCAGTTTTGCCAGCACCATTTGTTGAAGATGCTGTTCTTTTTCCATTGGATTTTTTGGGCCCCTTTGTCAAAGACCAAATGGCTGTAACTTTGTGGGCTTATATCTGGGTCTTCAATCCTTATCTATTGATCTGTGTGTCTATTTTGGAGCCAGTACCAGGCTGTCTTTATAACTATGAATTTGTAGTATAGACTTAGGTTTGGTATGGTTTTTGTTACTCAGGATTGTCTTTGCTATCCTGGGTCTTTTGTGCCTCCATATGAACTTTGAGATTGTTTGGTCAACTTCTTTGAAGAATTGCTTTGGGATTTTGATTGGTATAGCATTGAATCTGTATATTGCCTTTGGTAGGATGGTCATTTTTATGATGTTGATTCTGCCAATCCAGGAACAAGGGAGGTCTTTCCACCTTCTGGTGTCTTCTGCTATTTCTTTCTTTAGGGTTTTAAAGTTTTCATTGTAAAGGGCTTTTACCTTGTAAAGGGCTTTTACCTCCTTGGTTAGGTTTATACCAAGGTATTTCTTTTTTTTAGGGGCTATAGTGAATGGGATTGTTTCTCTCAAGGCTTTTTCACTTCTTTCATTCTGGGCATATAGGAAGGCCTCTGATTTTTGCACATTTATTTTGTATCCTGCCACCCTGCTGAACTTCTCAATTAGTTCCAGGAGCTTCCTGGTGGAGTGTTTGGGATCACTCAGGTATAAGATCATGTCATCTGCAAATAGGGATAGCTTGACTTCTTCCTTGCCGATTTGAATCCCTCTTATGTCCCTTTCTTGTCTTATGGCTTCAGCTAAGACTTCAAGTACAATATTGAATAGAAGTGGTGAGAGTGGACAGCCTTGTCTAGTTCCTGATCGAAGTGGGAATGCTTCCAATTGTTCCCCATTGAGCATAATCCTTGCTGTGGGCTTGTTGTATACAGCTTTTATTATATTTATGAAGGTTCCTTCCATTCCTACTGTCTGTAGCATTTTGATCATAAAAGGCTGTTGGATCTTGTCAAAAGCTTTTTCTGCATCTATTGAGAGTATCATGTGGTCTTGGACTTTGGACTGGTTTACATGATGAATTACATTTATTGATTTGCGTATGTTGAACCAATCTTGTGTGCTGGGGATGAAGCCTA
The DNA here is from genome assembly GCA_023101885.1 of Typhlomys cinereus. Classification (NCBI taxonomy): domain Eukaryota; kingdom Metazoa; phylum Chordata; class Mammalia; order Rodentia; family Platacanthomyidae; genus Typhlomys; species Typhlomys cinereus. The sequence continues at coordinate 293,629 of JALPQD010000084.1, read as the reverse complement.
CTTGGTCCCCGTGAATGATCTTTTTAATGTGTTTTTGAATCTGATTTGCTAAGACTTTGTTGAGAATCTTTGCGTCTGTGTTCATCAGGGAGATCGGCCTATAGTTTTCTTTTTTAAATGAATCTTTATTAGGTTTTGGGATTAAAATGATATTAGCTTCATAGAAGGAATTTGGTAGTGTTCCTTCCTTTGCTATTTGATGGAACAGTTTAAGGAGTATTGGTGTTATTAACTCCTTAAATGTCTGGTAGAATTCTGTGCTGAATCCATCTGGTCCAGGACATTTTTTGGTGGGAAGATTTGAGATTACTTCTTCAATTTCCTTATATGTTATAGGGCTATTTAAGTAATTCACAACTTCCTGATTCAATTTAGGTAAGTTGTGTTTACTTAGAAATTCATCCACCTCTTTTGTGTTGTCAAACTTCACAGAGTACAAGCTTTTGAAATATGATGTTATAATTCTCTGGATTTCTTGGGTATCAGTAGTGATAACTCCATGTTCATTTCTAATTTTGTTAATTTGGGTTTTCTCTCTCTTGCTTTTGGTTAGTTTAGCTAGGGGTGTATCAATCTTATTGATTTTTTCAAAGAACCAGGTTTTTGACTGGTTGATTTTTTCTATCGTTTTCTTAATCTCGATTTCAGATATTTCTCCCCTTATTTTGCTAATCTCCTCTCTTCTACTACTTTTGGGATCAGATTGCTCTAGTTTCTCTAAAGCTTTAAGCTGCATTGTTAGGTTGTTTATTTCTGATGTTTCCATTTTTTTGATGTAGGCATTAAGAGCTATGAACTTACCTCTTAGAACAGCTTTCATTGTGTCCCAGAGATTTTGGTAAGTTGTATTTTCATTATCATTCACTTTCAGGAAATCTTGAATTTCCTTTTTAATTTCTTCCTGAATCCTGTTCTCATTCAGCATCATATTGTTAAGTTTCCAGGAGTTAGTGTATTTTCTCTTCTTTGTTGTGTTGTGGATGTCCAGCTTTAGGCCGTGGTGGTCTGACAGGGTAAAGGTTAGAATTTCAACTTTTTTGTACATGTGTAGATTCGTTTTGTGGCCCAGTATGTGATCTATTTTGGAGAAAGTTCCGTGTGCTGCTGAGAAAAATGTGTATTCTTTGGTGCGTGGGTGAAAAGTTCAATAGAGATCTGTAAGGTCCATTTCTTTAAGGGTTTGATTAAGGTCCAAAGTGTCTCTGTTAAGCTTTTGACCTGTTGATCTATCCCATGTTGAGAGGGCGGTGTTGAAGTCCCCAAGAATTATCATTTGGGGGTTGATTTTTTGCTTTAGACGCTGTAGGGTTTTCTTAATGAATGTGGAGGGGCCCGTATTGGGTGCATATATGTTCAGTATTGTGAAGTCTTCCTGGTGAATTGTGCCTGTGACTAAAATGTAGTATCCATCTGTGTCTCTTATAATTTTCTTTGGTTTGAAGTCCACTTTGTCTGATAGCATAATGGCTACCCCTGCCTGTTTTCTGCTTCCATTAGCTTGTAGAATTATTGACCAGCCTTTCATTTTTAGGGCATGCCTATCTTTTGTGGTGAGATGGGTTTCCTGCAGGCAGCAGATTGATGGACTGTGATTTTTAATCCAAGTTTGTAATCTGTGTCTCTTGATCGGTGAGTTAATTTCATTAACATTTAGTGTTATAATGGAGAAACTATTTTTGATTCCAGACATTTATTACGTTTAGTAGTTTTTATAAGTATATTGCTTCACTTTTAATAGTGTTATACTTGCCTTCTGCCTGTTTTTTTCTTCAAGCTTGAGTATCATTTCTAGCATTTTTTGAAGGCCTGGTTTGGTGGACATGTATCCCTTCAAGTTGTCTTTGTGCTGGAAGACTTTTCTTTCTCCCTCGATCATGACTGATAGTTTTGCAGGGTAAATAGCCTAGGTTGACATTTTTGCTCATTCAATACTTGAAGTATGTCTCTCCAAGCTCTTCTTGCTTTTAGTGTTTCCATTGAGAAGTCATTTGTTATTTTAATAGGTTTAGGGCCTCTGCTCCTTGCGCTGATCCATGGGCCGTGGTTCAGCATGTCCCCGCCAAGCCGCTGAGGCCGCTGCTCCCGTTCCTCTGCTGCTGCCGTCGCCGCTGCCTCCCGGTCCCGCTCCCGCCACCGCTGCCTGAGCTGGAGCTGGAGCCCGAGCTGGAGCTGGAGCTCGAGCCGGAGCCGCCGCCTCTGCTGCTGCTGCCGCCACCGCTCCCGCCGCTCCCGCCAACTTTACACTTTTTTTAAACTTTTTTTTTTAAAGAGTTAGCTGCGAAAACATGCATAGCAACACTCCAGTGTTCAGACTTCTTATGGATCTGAAAAATCTCACGGCGCGCATCCTGCAGCAGCTTTGTAACTTCATGCATGTGGTTAAGTCCACATGACAGGAAGCAGGGGTCAGAGCCTCTGTCTAAGAAGTGACATATTTGAGCGGCAAGTAATCAACCCTGCCCTTTCATCCCACCTTGTTTGCCCTCTGAGGCAAATATTCTTGCAAGATCTTTCCTATCCCTCTCCTCCTCCACCTTTCCTTCACTTTCAACGTGACTGACACTGGTGTTAGAAGTCTTCCCAATACCAGCCCCAGTAAGAATCTCTTGTAAGTGATTCCATGGCTCACCATTTATCTCTACTTGTAAGTTCTGATTAAATTTGTTAGATCCATCTTGCTAATTTGTTTGCTAAGGTTTTCCCGGGACCTAACTAGCGCCTTATATGTGACAGACTCTCAATTCATGTTGATTAAGTGAATGAATGAAATGGAGCAAAGGTATTATTCATATATCTTTCTGTATCTTTTTTTATCTTTTTAGCTGCAATAGTATATATTGATGCTGTATGAAAAGTCAGCTAAAACTAAGTTGAAAGCCGTAACTTTAAAAAGGTGAACATTTTGAAAATATTCTATTTCATAATGAAGGATGGTTACTGAAGCCCACTGTTCGGTAGAAAATGAGCTTCCAGTGACTTTGGGACATTTGCATCCTGGATTCATAGGGGAGCTAAAGCCTTGATAAAATGGGGCTGCATGTAAATAAACACTTTTGATTTCAACCCCATTCTAACTATTTATTGCCTTGGGAAAGTTACAGCTCTTCAGTGACATGAATTCCTTTAGGAAATCCTGATTCCTTGCCTAGCAGGGCGACTAGAATTAATGAGTGTGTGTGTGTGTGTGTGTGTGTGTGTGTGTGTGTGTGTGTGTATGTTTTAGTAGGGATCAAACCTACTAAAGTTTTTTTCTTATTTCTTCTTGCTAGGCAAGTATTCTATCACTAAACAACACCTGTAGCTCTGATATATTCTTGAACAGTATGAAGGGTAAATATTAAATGTTACTATCTTAAAATGCTACTATATATGGTAATAACATTGCTACTTAGCTAGATGTAACTATTCCACAATGTATATATATTCTCAAACATCATATTGTACATAATCAACAAGTATGATTTTAACTGTCACTTAAAGTAATTATGAGTATCTGTTTGCATTGAAAGTGCTTTTGCCATTGGACAGAACATAAGGAGAAAATAGTTTTTGAAGCTACAGCAGACGAAGTCTGGCCAGAGTTTTCACTCAGGAAACAAAACAAATTGAAACCCTTGGAGTTTTCAGCATGGACATAAACGGCAGCTAGGTATTGTGATTTGCTTCTGTTACTTGGGGAGAACAATGGAGGCAGGGCAGATGTTTTGCTCTGGAGATCCAATGTTCAATGCTATCTACAGTTGCAATTTAAAAATTTTCAGGAGTCCCATTTCAAAAGATTAAAGCAGGGGAAATGAACTTTAATATACTTTATTTTATCCAATATGAAGATGTAATCATGGTATGAATTATGGATATTTTGCCTTTTTCATGCCATGCCTTAGAAATCTATTGCATTCTACTCTTGTGTTCATGTGCGTCTGGATATGCATGTCTGTGTGCAGGTGTGTGTGTGTGCAGTTGGTGTGGAGCCAGGAGCCAATCTCAGGTATCATTCCACATGAACTATGCATCTTGATCTTCTGAGACAGGAATTTTTTTACTGGGACCTGAACCTTGTTGATTCAGCTAGGCTGGCTCTGTAATGAGCCCCAGGGGTCCACCTACCTCAGTCTCATCAGCGCTGGAATCACAGGCTTGCACCACCAAGCCCGGCATTTTTATGTGAGTACTGGTGTTGCAGTTAGCTTGCATGGTTGCTGATAAAATCACCATCAAATGGCCTAAAGGAACAAGGGGTTTATTCTCTTATGATTGTCCAGTTACAGTTCTTAGTCCAGGTTGGCAGGAGAGCATGTACCATCACCAAAGGGCGGAGAGAACTGGCCATGCCATATCCACATAATGGCTGAGAGAGGGATGATCCTTACTTGTCATGCCAGCATGGAAGGCCAAATATAAACAAAGATGCCAACATTCTCAACCTGCTCGCTGTATTTTATTCACCTATCCAGGGGCTTAATCCCACCCATGGGATGGGCTGTTCCCATCAGCCAGACAATCTCCTATAGGTTCACTCTGGGCTTAACTCAACTATTAATTCTCCATAAACGTGCCCAGAGCTCAAACCCTCAACCGTCAAGTTGACACCTCTATTTAACCATGACAACTGGGGACTGGACTCAGGTCCTCATGCTGGTGTGGAAAGGATGTCACCAACTGAGTCATCTCCCCAGCTCATGTGTATTCAGTGGCTGGATGCTGCAGACAGGCCTTGAGTATGGAACAAACTGACCTCTTCACTTACATAGTCCCACTCAGACTCCAGGGATCCTGACAGAGCTGGAGTTCAGGAGAAAATCACAGTGACTTTTGTGTTGCATGAAATGGTTTGAATTGAACCATACAGCTGCAGTTGATTTGTTCAGAAAAATGATTCCACACCATGAATTTCTTTTAAATAGGTCAGGCATAACTGATTTAAGTCACACATCCTTGTCATAAATAGGACAAACCTGCAAGATTTTGGAGGTAACAAACCCATAGATTTTGCTTCTGTCTTTAATGTTTAAGTAACTGCAATTAAGTCCCACACATACCATCTGAGTGCTAAGACTAATGGCTGACCTGGGCCAAACTCATCATTCATCTAACCTTGCATTAAATACACATAGAGCTCATTTGCACGTGAATATTTACAAAGCATCCATCATATACACAGCCCTTCATCAGATTCTGAGAGTTCAGTAGTCGATAAAACACATTTACCCCTTGATATGACTGTGAAACCCAGACGCTGGGGAATCAAAAGTCTTCAGGGAATGTACCTTCTAGACGGGAAAGAGAAAGCATGTAGAGTGTACTGTACCATGCAATAGGATTTCAGAGGAGAGAAATTACACAATTCGAATCTCTCCAGGAAAAGCGAGCCACACAGACATGCATACTTTACGATCTCTATTTTCAGGCCATGTTTATGGAAAGGATTCTATATATACATTGTAAGCAGCCCAGCATGTACACAGTGTTCAGGGTTGGTTTGTTCTCAGTTAACCTTTGATCTATAATAGATGTAATCCCAGTGACAATCTAAGAAAAGACTCTGTGACCTTGGTGTGTGTGAAACCCCTGATACACGGAGGCAGCAGTAAGAAGAGACGCACCATCACTGTAAGTCTCAGAGACAAGACAGGCCACCTGACCAGAGGTGCAAGATTCAGTGGTGGGATGATTGATTGCCTTTGTTTTCTCTCTGCTTATAATCTGCTGGCCACTGCTTTTTTTTGATTACTGATTCTCCAAATAAAGCACAGTTTCAGGATTAAATTCCTGTCTCTATTCTCCAGCTTCTGAAAGTGACAACTGTCACAGACCAAATTCCAGTTTAAAAAGAACATTCAGGAACAATTGGTCTCAGTCAAGCTCAGACAGCACACATGGTGAAGCTCCAGGAAACACCCTGTAGGTCCCTTGGCTCAGCAAGCTCACATCTGCAGGAGAGTCAGGGGATGGGGATTTCAGTGGCAGAACCCAAAGCGTGTCTGTGGCCTCCTTCTTCTGGTTCACATTCACTATTTTCTCACTATAGAATGTGTATTCTGTCAAACTCCTAGCCACACCTTGTTGGGCAAAGCCAAACCTGTCTTCACCTCAATGTTTTCATCTGTACAATGGAGCCATTGGGTTGATCTCCCAGGGTTGCTCAAAGGATTAACTAAGACAAGGAAAATACTCTGACAACCCTGCCACAAGTTGCAGCTCAGTCCATGTTGGCTACTGTGGGGATGATTCTCATCCTTTGTATTGCCCACCCTAATCCCTTGGGAACACCAGCCTGTGGGAAAATACCCCGCGGATCTCCAAATTTCAGCACTGATGTTCCTTCTCAGAGAACTTAAGGTGGGGTCTACTGCTTACTTTGTCTACAAAAGTAAGAACGAGGCGCATGCTGTGAAATAGTTATTAGTTTAAACGCACGCCCTCAAAGCACTGTTGTTTAGGGCACACACTAGGGATCAAAGGGACTTAGGCGTACATTCTCTTGAGGCCCCTTCCAAACTGAGTGACTGTTCATTCCCTGAGCCTTGGTGCCTCATAATAAAAGGTTCTCAGGGCTACTTGCAAGATTTAAAAGGAATGCTGTCTTAACACATTGCCTGACCTAAGAGTCCAGTAACATAAGGGAAGACCACCAGGTTCTGAGGTCCTAACTGAGGTCACTGGGCCCCTCTTGACATTGTCGTGTTCCATCCTGCTCTTCCTTAGCATACTGGCCTCCTTGCTGATGACCACATGCCTCCAATTTTTCTCGCCTAGGAGAAATGGCCTTCTGGTTTTTACACAGCTGTCACCTGGGAGTCTGACCCAGCGCATGTCCTCAACAAAGTCTTCCATCTTCCCTGATCACCCTGCCTCATGTCCTCAACTTAAACTCCATCATGCTGTCCTACCACGACACATTTCAAGCCTTTACCAGTGTTACCCATGACAATCCACCATATAAATTCGAGTGAATTTCAGCATGCACATGGAAAATAGACATAGAAGTCCAGCGTTTAAAGAATTCTTACAAAATCAGCTTCCCAGTGTAAGCAACACTCTTATCAAGGTAGAGAACTGTACCCAGGACCCTGAACCTCTCATATATTTCCAAAATAACAGTCCCTCCCCCAAACCAATCATTATTAATGCCTGACTTCTTTCATCATGGATCAGCTTTGTGAGGTTTTTTTTTTTTTTGGTATGATGTTACAACATCATGTGGCTGTCTCTGGCAACAGCTTGTTCACCCTACAATTGAATAGTACTCCAATGTAAGACTCTACCATAATTTATTCCATTCCCTTACTGATGGACATTTGAACTTGCTACATTTTAAAAGCATGCTGGCCTGCTCATTACTTGCCCCACAAAAGCATACACTACACAAGCAAAAGAGTCATATTTGCTTCCTATATTGTTTACTTTTTAGTGTCAAAATGGAATGGAATGGAATGGAACAAAATGGAATCTCAGACAATATTCGCTGAATGAATACAGCAATTTGCTGAGTTATTCTGAAGATAATTAAATTACCAAAGCATAATCTCATAGTCAAGTCAGAGAACACACACATTATTCACCTTGACTACTGTCTTAGTTTCTTTTCTGCTGCTGTGATAAAATACTTTTTGACCAAAGTAACCAAAAGGAGAAAGAGCTTACTTTGTCATGTAGGTCCAGAAGGATAGGATCCATCATGGCTGGGAGGGTATCGCCACAGGCAAGAAAGGCACAGTGGCTGGCTCACGCTGCATCCACGCTCAAGAAGCAGAAAGCAACAGATGAACGCATATGCATGCTTGCAAGTACTTGGCTCCCTTTGAGCATTTCATACAATTTTGGACCCATACAGTTCTGGGCCCAGGGCATGGTGCCACTGGTTAGGCTAGGTCTTCTCATATCAATTAATACCCTCAAAACAATTCTTCAAAGACATGCCCAAAGGCCAATCTTAATTTGGAGAATCCTTCCCAGGTAACCCAGAAGGCCTGCCTCATACGGGTCAGATTGACACTTAATACTCATCAGCAACCTCCTAGCAATTCTATCCCATTAAAAGAGATTAGGACAATCTTAGATGCTCCTCACCATAGCCAGTCCAAGAATCAATTGTGAGACAGTCTTTGTATTGGGTGAAAGCTTACTGAGCTAGATAAGTTTGAAACAAGAAGATAATCTTGCACAAACCAGCTGAAGTAATTGACCCAGGATCGCTACTACTTCCAGCAGAGCTCCAAACAAAGGGACCCCTCCCCGAGCCACTTGCAGACACAACCTCCTAAAATAGAAGCCTGCCCAGCAGCAGCATTTGCTCTATGGAAGAGCCATTTGCGCATTGAGGTCAGAATGGAGAACTGCAGTAATGAGTTTCAAAAGCAGAAAACCTGAAGAAATGAAAGGTCACAAATGCAGGAGAAAGTACTACAAGCAGGGCTGGTAGAATGAGCCAGCATCCTTGGTTCCCTCTACTGCATTACCCAAGGCTAGAAATTTCCACTGCAGGTCAGACCACGGGGAATTTATAGCAGTACTTGGGAGGAGTGTGAGATGGATGGATGTACATTAAAGAGAAAATATCATGTTCTAAGTGCCAATCTGAGCAGAGGAAATGCTAAAGCCAGCTCTAGCTTAACACTGGTTTTACTGCAGTACCTTGTACAAAAGCACTTCACTGTGGTATCCCTTGACCCTGCCCTCAGTAGGGGATTAAACCATCTCCTTCTTGGGTTTTCCTGAGGATCAGATAGATGAACTAAGTGGATTACACAGAACACCAGTGGACTTCAGCAATGATTCAGTAGTAAGAATTATTAAAGAACATTTTGAGGACTGGTGAGACTTGTTATGGGGCTTCCATCAAACTTATGATCTGAATTTGGCCTCCCGGCCACACTGTCTACAGTAGTACGAGCCCAGTATGCTCCTATAGGAAGATAAGAAGTGGAGAGAGGAGAATCTTCCAGAAGCTCACAGGCCAGCCAGCCTGGAGTATGCAGCAGACAGAAATAATAAGAGATCCTGTCTCTACAAGGGGGAAGAGGAGAATCAACTCTCAGAAGGTGTCATGTGACCTCCACACATGTGCCACATAAGACAAATGAGAGAGAGAGAGAGAGAGAAAGAGAGAGAGAGAGAGAGAGAGAGAGAGAGAGAGAGAGAGAGAGAGAGAGAGAGAGAGAACATAATCTTTTAAAAGGTATTGCTGTGATTTAGTTTTCCCTTGTGTTCACCTTTGATCTTGCTTTGATCCTTTTGTGCAATTCCATCTTTTGGAATTACAAGAATGGAACAGTCATCATTCTCTTCCTTAACTTTTCCATTTTAGAGACTAGAAAGTCCATTATTTCACTTCTAGTATCCCTTACAAGTGTGGGTAGCCACATCAGAGTGTATGGCAACGAGGGAAGACTTGGGGGATACATTTAAAATCTTCATAAAAAAGTAAATTTAGAGGCATGACCATTTCTCCCATTCTGAGCTGTGCAAAAACATACACAGTATCTACAGGCAGAGTATCTGCTTAGTGGCCATGAAAGAAAGATGAAGAGCATTTCAGAGGTACTGAATTGCCTGGTGAATGTTGTTGACAATATCCCTAGACTCTTCACAATGGGAACAATGGACGAATCCTGATTTGCTCTCACCATTGTGTGTTTTCTCTTCCTGGCAGCCAAATGCTTCCCTAATGGATGCGTGGAAGATAACACAGTTGCTAAGGCATTTACTAGTCAGCACATCTTTCTCAACAGTGACTGTGTGATAAAGGAAACATGAAGCTGTGCTTGTCAGCATGACTCTGATTTGGTATCCTGAACATAGAAAAGAGCAAGAGGCCGTCTTTGCATGTTAAATTTCTCCCCATACACATAAGCAAGACCCTTCGCCACTTAAGACATGATATCAGCACTGAAGGTTTCAGCTAAATAATATGAAATACATGTCCAGTTTTTAAGAAGAAAATTATCATTTGGGGAAAAAAAGAGTATAAAAGTGTTCATTATAGAAAACTGCCCAAAATGTGAAATCACCAACTGCTTCAAAGTTCCTGACCAGGGATGAAAGGCAGTGAACCACAGTTACACATAGGCTGAGAACGAGGGACAGTTGCTTCAGTCCTCAGCAAGGTCTCCTTCAAATGACTCAGAGACCTTCATGGAAGATGGACGGAAATGGAAAAGCCAGAAGAGAGGAAAAAGCGTTGTGAAACATCATCTTCCAAAAATAAGACAATCGTGGCCACCATGAACCCACAAAAGAGGCAATTACTGACACTGAGTGGGTCTGCCTGCTGCACCTATGAACTGAGGAGAAACACATGGGCTTTACAAAATCCTCATGAGCAATGAGAAACCAATGAATTTGTGGGGATGAACAAGTATATCCAATTGTGTATCAGTAGGGGAGCTTGCTAGGATCACAAAGACATGCATTTGGGAGAAAAACTTGCAGGAAGAAAAAACTTCCTAAAAATTTATACTGGGCCATTGAATTTTATTAACAAATCATCTTCTTCCTAAAATAAGATTAAAATATCTCCTATTTTATTTCTAGGAACTATAGAACTCATCGTCTTAATGAGTATTTGCTTTTTCTTAAAATTCTTCTTATCTCTTTAAAGTATAAAATTTATATAACATATTCTAAAAAAAATAGTTTGGACAATATCAACTCGGGAGCCACTGTTGTGGAGAAACAAGGATGAAGCATTCTGAAGTGCAGTTGACAGGACAGATGCACTGGTGATGAGAAGAGTTGTGGAGACCATAGCGCTGGTCTTCCCTGTATGTGTGGTTCCAAGCCTCCCACCAGAAATACCTGAGCACATCCTCCCTGCACAGTGAAGGTACAGCTACCACGTGCTTGAAATGTACTTCAGATCATTTCATTTTCAAAACCAATTTTATTTAAGAAATAGTATCTATAAGAGTCATATGCTTTCTGATAGTTAGATTAAAGCTGAAATGATCTTCCATTGTGTATTCACTTATCACAATTGAGTAAATGCTCAGATGCATGTGCTTGTGTGTCTACATATGTTTATGTATGTATGCATGTGTGAGTATGGAGTATGCACATTACATATGTGTGTCTATGTGTGTTGTGCATGCATGTGTATGCATGCATTAGTGTGTGTATACATGTGTCTGGGCGCTGTATCATCATGCGTATTGTATATAAGTGTGTGAGTCTGTGTGCATGTATGCATGAGTACGCATCTGTGTGCATTGTGTGTGCATATGTGTGTACATGTGTATGTGGGATTGTGTTTGATGCTTGATGTTTAAGATTGAAACAAGGTCTGAGGCATGCTAACTAAGCAAATATTCCAACATTGAGCTATAGCCACAACCCAGGAAGTCCTTTAGAAAATATCATCTGCAATATATTAAAAAATGCTTATGGTCGCATATGTGCTTTTAAAATTTTTAGATGGCCAATGAATATCTTAATTATACTCTACAACACTTTAATCTGAAGTTTTAAATCATTAAGTAACAGGAAGACCCATCAGCCATGTAATTCCTGAAAACCTATTTGAGCAGGAGAGGAAGAAGAAAGAGAGAGGGCCGTTGTGTGGTACTCCCACAAGCGGTCTACCGCCTACAAGGAAGTGATCTTGAAGAGTGAGCATTGATTAAGACAAGACTCTTACTGAAAGAAGAGGAACCTGGAGACTAGATTAATAGTTGGGCTGGCGATGGGAAGAAATCCCCAGAGTTGGGCTGCCTGCGTGGTACACTACTCACTTAGCATGTTCAAGGCCCGGAACTCCATCCCTAGCAAGCCCAAAATATGATGATATGATACAATCATAAGACAAAGATGGACTGAAAGAGGAAAGAGAGAGAAGAGGATGAGGAGACGCACTTCTTTCCTAATCCCACCTACAGAGCATTGCAAGGTCGTGCACTACTAAGAAAGTATGCCCCGCCTGTGAACACAATAATAGCAATTTTTAAAAATTACATTTTTCTTCCACTTTGGGGACATGGGGACAATACTCATTTTAGTTTCACCTGTTGGGTGATTCGATATGGAGATTCAGGTTAAATCCTTTATTAGGGGGTTGTTTTAATTGTTACAAAGCTCTTAGTCTTTTGGTTCCAAGCTTCTAAGCACTTTTAAATAGTACTGAGGATTCTGAAGAACTTCCGTTAGGCATGATGTATCTACTGATGTTTATTGTAGCTGACATTGAAATTTCATGGCTTAAAGGGTTTTTTAATTCATTAAAAATACAAGAATAGGTTCATTGCAGATTAATCTAAATTATACAGTTACATGAAATTAACTGCAGTTCTGAAAAAAAGGAATACACCCCAAAACTGGCAACATTTTCTAGTATTACAAATCTCTTTCAGAGATTCACAGAGGACAGTTGGAATCTCAGTTTTGTTTCTGTATTCAATCTGTTGTCAAATGTTGTTTTGGTTGAAATGTACAGAGAAAATCTGGCCTCCCACAGATATGTTGTTTGAATGCTTAAATAGCCATGTCAGATAACTGTGATGGTCTTCTTCAATACTGTGCCCAGGCTCAAGGGTTGGTATTTTCTTATTAGTAAAAATATGAAATTGAAACTTGTATCACTGAATTTTTTACATTCCATCTCTGAACTCACATCCATTGGTTCATCTTAGTTTCTGAAGGACTCTTACTTGTCAAGTTAAAAGCTGAACTCATTGGTTGTACAAAAATATTGGTGTTCTGACTCAAACATATAGTCATGAATATCACCAAAAAGTCTCCAGATGATAAAGGAACTCATCAGGAAAACTGTCCAGCTTAGGATGATGATTGAAGTCTGAAATTCTAACGAGTGGATTACATAATCAGGTTTACTTTATTCCCTTCTAGACAATATCCATGAAATCTTTGGATGTGTCTTTTATTGTGTCAGATATTACAAAAGTATTACTTTTGTGTCATTTGTTCTTTTCATTAAAGATGAAAAGATGCTCAATAAGAATGAATGTTCCTCCAAAAAGTAAAAAAAAAAAAAAAAAAAAAATTACCACACAATCCAGTTACGTCACTTCTGGGAATCCAAAGGCTTTCCATAGAGACATCCAGACAGCCAGGTTTATTATAACACTATTCAAAGTAGCCAAGTTATATGCCCAGTCTAGATGCCCACCAATAAATTATGCTAAAAGTATATGATGTAGTTTTATTCAGCCATCAAGAAGAATGAAGTTATGTCATTGCAAGAAAATACATAGAATCGGAGATCATCAAATTAAACAAAGTAAGTTGTACTCAGAAAGCCAAGCATTTCATGCTTTCTCTTACATGTAGATCCTAGATACTTATAGTCACATAAAATTAAATATATATCATATGTGTGTGTGTGAGAGAGAAACACACAAGAGTAGAAGGAATAAGGGATGAACATGGCCAAAGTAGATGATACATTATAACCAAATAAAATCTCTTTATGCCAGCCTTTATGTCCATAAACAATTCAAAATGATTATTTTCTAAAAAAAAGTCAATTTTAGCTGACAACTCAGTCCTCCAAGTGCCTTTCTGTAAGGATCATGTAATCTAAGTGCTTTGTGTGTAATCATTTTTACTATGCCTGTTAAAAAAGGTGTTCGCCCAAGCATCAAAAGTTAATAAAAATAAAATCCTCCTGCCCTGCAGCATCAGAGAAGGATTTGAACATGATAATATTTTTGAGCGAGTGTGCAGCCATGAGGAACACTTGTTTTGGCTGGTGTTCGACAGCAGCAGATTTCTTTGCATTGTTGGAAATGTCAACACGTTGAGGGAGGACGCCAATCATGTTTTAGTAATCTTCGCAAATATACCTTTCAGGCTTCTGTAAGTTCATGAAGTATACTCAGAGAACATTTGAACTAATGAATCTAACAGCCTAGGAACTTTCAATTCAGCAAAACAGGAGGGAGGGAGGGAAGGTTGTGATGGTGGAGAAAAAAGAGTAAGAATACAGCAGGCAGAGAAAGGAGCGCAGGCCTGGTGCCACAGTGGGGCATTAGAGTTTAATTCAAAGGGTGCTGAAAAGCCATGGAAGTATTCTGCATGGAAGATTTGTCAGGATTTGAGAGTTGGTACAGGAGTGTAGTGCACAGATGGATAGTAAGTTTAGGATAGGACAGTGTGCAGTAGGGTTCATATGAGGGGTGAAATCTGAGGAAAGGGGGGTTATGGAATAGAACAGAGATTAAAATAGTTGGAAGAAGAGGAATAAGTCAGAAAGGTGAGAGAAGGTATGGGAAGGGCATGCTGGATGAAGTGCAAAATGCATGAAGACACAGATGAGATAATGTGGGATGTCTTTGGAAGACACATCAAGACTTTATTTTGTCAACTTCTAGGGGCCATTTTCAGAGTGAGCCTGCACCAAAGGACAGCTCCAAAATGAAGTCATAATGACTTGGAAATCAAATAACAGATAGTTCCATTTGGCTGCAGCCCAGATTAAAGATGGCAGACCAGGAACATATGAGCCCACTAATCACAGAACACTATCTTTGGTCTCAGGATGTTTAATAGAGAACTTATCAGTAGCAATTATTTCCAGAGAAAAAGGGTGAGAAAACTCCACCTGAATCAGTCTCTCTCTATATAGCCTAGACAAGGTTCTTTAATGTAACATCTCATACACTGTGACCATGACTGAAACTTCACTGAAACTGATTTAGATAAGAAACTTCTCCTGTCAGTCATGCACAGTGACAGAGGCACAACTGATTGGCAAAAACTCTGCAGGCAGAAACATAGTTATCTGGCTGATTACTCTTATCTTTTTCATTCACAGCCCAGAAGGGCAGTGAGAAGAAATGGAACCATGTTTGAAGATGAGATTGGAAAAATTGGAAACATATGTGCTGACCTTCAGGCAAACTATGGACTTTAGCTAATAATAATAGATAATCAATGACTCATCAACTATAACAAACATGTGATACAAATGCAAGATGCTAATGACAGAAACTGCATGGGGACAGGACACACCTGGTGTGTGGCAAGTCTATACTTTCTGCCCAATTCTTTTGTGAGCCCAAGTGCCTTAAAGATTGAAGTGCATAACACATTAAAAACACACTGATATTCTGTCAAAGGGCCAGCGTAGATAATACCATTCATTGTCATATTTAAATGTGAATTGTCCCCCACAGGCTCATGTATTGTAATACGTAGATGGGATTAATGTTTGGGTGGGTGTAGCCTTGCTGGAAGAAGACATATCACAGGGGGGTGCATCATGAGGTTGGGGGGCTTGGACTTGCCTCCTCTTGTTCACTCGCTCTCTTTGTCTTCTGATGGCTACAGTGACACAAATTAGTCTCCTCCATCCTTTTATGCAGTTCCCACATAATAGGACTATATGCTCTTTGGAAATGTAAGCCAAATAAGTAACCCTTTCTCTCCCTTAAGCAGATGTATCAAAGTACTGTTTCACAGCAAAAGAGTGACTACAACCTACATAAAGCTTGTCTAAGAACTATGGTACATGTTATAGGTTCCAGTCCGGGGCAGCCCGCGGTGGTGGGGACATCCGAGCGCGGCGTCTGCTCGCTGGTGAGGCTGAGCCGCGATGTTCCGCATCGAGGGCCTCGCTCCGAAGCTGGACCCGGAGGAGATGAAACGGAAAATGCACGAGGACGTGATCTCCTCCATTCGGAACTTCCTCATCTCGCTGCTACAAGTCACCCCATTTATCTTAAAGAAATTGGACAGCATATGAAGATTGGGAGCTACATGTGCAGGCATGGCATGAAGAATCTGATGACACTCTCCTCTCTGCAGATGAATGGGCTCAGAAAGGCATAAATCCGATTTAATGGACACAGAAATTCTACTTGTTAAGAACAAGTTGGGCTGTGAGAACTAACCTTTATAGCTAAAATATAAGACTATTCGGGAAGTAGAGAAAAGATGTCTTATGGTCATGGTGTGCCCTTATGCCTGTGGTAGTCGACCTCTGTGACTGTTGATGATGTTGTAAATAATGCCAGATTCTACTTTCTAGCAAGTGGTAATTATAAGGGGCTTGTGTCTAAAATGATTCTGCCTCAGTCATCTGTTTACGTTTTTACTTTTGTACAGTTATTTGCGAAGAAGTCCTTCACAGTGAGTTCTGTTTGATGCAAGTCATCACACAGCCACAATGACATTTAAGCACAGGATCATTAGCCTATATTTTTAATAAACTTCCCAATGGGAAAAAAAAAAGAACTATGGTACATGTTATAAAAAGTATTAAGATATTTCTTATTCTCATTATCATGGAGCTTGTTAATGTAAAGTTGATAATGATTAATGATGATGTAAATAATCAATAATTATTTAAATTATTCAAATTATTAATAATTATTCAAACAATCATTAAAACTTACAATAATTAATAATATTTATTAATGATGTTATTGATATAATAATGTTTTTCATTATTAATATTGATAAAAATTCTAGATTTTATGGTTGTAAGATGATTTTTCTTGGAATCTCAATTTTAAGTCATCTCAGACATGAATTAAATAATGATGAAAAAGAGTACCTGCAATCTGTTTATTGGACAAGAATTAATATTCCTCAGGTGCTGTTCACCTTTCTGTTTGAGGCAGGTTCTCTCCCCGACTTGGATCTTGTAGACCGAACACCAAAGGTCTGTTGTCTCCACCCGCTCCCAGCACTGATATGGCAAGAAGCATGCACCACCATGACTCAGGCTATTTTTTTTTAAACATGGGTTCTAGGGATTGAACTTCAGGGTAAGCTATGAGCTGTCTTTCCATCCCAAGAACAGTTTTTTAAAAATACAATTCTAGAAGACTAAACTAGGACTGAAAAAAATATAAGGAAACAGATTTGGGGGCAGGAAAAATGAACTTTCTGTTATTTAGAACTCTAAAAATGGACGGGTTGCCATGCAATGCATCTTCTTTTCTTTTAACAGATTTTTGTGTAGAGAAGGAGCTAACAAGAAAATGAGGGGTGACCACAGGCACCATGAGCCTCTGGTACCTTATTCTAGTCCAATTTTAGACTTTGTAATCAGTGGAGACGAGAAGCAGTTAATTGTCCCCTCTGAAAATGTAAAATAAACTCATGGTTTTGCATTTCTTCAGAGGAAATGGTAAAAGTTTACTAAGTAGATCTCTGAAGACGGGAAAGTAATCCCTGGTTTGGAACGTTCATCCTTTCTGTGATCGGAGGATTCCTTCCACGGTGGATGTAGAGCCACCAATGTGACATTGAAGGTTTCCCAAACTTTCCCTAAATGTGATTTTCAGCTTTCATGGTCTACTGCAAGCAAAGTAATGAGATGCTGTCTTCTTCCTCCTCTCCCCTCCCATCCCGTCCCTTCCCCTTCCTTCTTGTTACATATCCTGCATGTTCACCATCTCTGCTTCTCCATCCTTCATCATTATGTCATTTGAGTCTGAGAAGACATAAAGTTGAGATTGCCAGAAAAATCATCTCACGATTATAAAATCTAGAATTCTCAGTAAATTGTTGAGAAATACTCATTCAGGTACAAACTGTCTTCCACTTAGAACTTCAAGATAAACCTGGGACACTGTACATCACCTTCTCTGCGTTTAATACCAAGCTGAAAGAAAGTAATGCTTCCAACCAGAAAGCCTCCTCGGAACACCCCTTCAGGCCCTTGCCATACTTTGCATTGTCAGTGTGTTGAATGTTCCTCTTTGTGTTATAGCGAGTCTTTTGCCCGCAGCAACAACACGTATGAGATGAATGGTTAGATCCTTACTGGATGTTCAAGAAGTTTCAGTGTTTCCCTAAAGCCCTCGCTGGGGAGTAAAGTTGGTCACATGTTCTTTTCTGCTTTGAGACATTTGAGCTGTGTGACTATGCGTTATTACCACCTAACTCTTCCGTTTGCTTCTTTTGACCATGAAAATGTAGATATTTACATCTTAAGATCTTGAAGATTTAATTGATAATCTCATTGAAGGAAAAGTCTGTAGTGCAGGGAACATGGCCGAGTGGGTAAAGTGCTCCCTGAGCAGGCATGAGGACTGGAACCCTAGAAGTCATGTGAGGCAATGTGCAGTAGTGTCCATTTGTAGTACCAGTTCTACTGCAAGGTGCCAGGGGGAGACAGGAAAGAGAAGCACGCAGGCCAGAAAGCCTGGCTTATGCAGCTGCAAACAAGAAGAGACCCTGCCTCAAACAAGGAGGAAGTGAACTTATACTCAACCAACCTCCACATGCACAATGTGGCACATGAAAGCTCACATTCACATATATGCACACACATATACCCATATACCCACACCTATTACACACACACACACACACACACACACACACACATTATACCTATGCACACAAAAGATAAAACACCTTTGAAACTAAAGATAAAAGCTGTGTCACAAGTCATGTCATTCTAGATGAACACTAACATTGTTTGACCTCTTTTTAGATTGATTATGGTCCAGATTCTGTGATGTTAGATACTAACTTGTAAAAAATTGATAAATTATAAATTATTTATGTGTGGTAAATGAAATAGAATCTCAAAGGTGACTGGCTTCTTGACCAAAAGGCATTGACTGATTCTGAATATAAGGTGGTTAAGTTAATTTTAGCATTTTTTTGCTGGTCTCCAACAGAAATCTCTCATCTCCTACTGTTATTGAGCCTGTGGATCCAGCCTTTTTGACTGTTTTAACAATGAACATAAGTAAAATTAGAAAAATAAGAATAAATTAAAAAAAACAATGAACATAAGATCTTTATTTTATTAATTAATCAATGAAATGATGATGGTCCTTGGGAGCTAACCATTAGTGGCACAGTGGTATAAATATCATGGGAATGACCAGTGAACAACAGATAGATACACTGCCAATCTCTTTGGTCTTCCATGTCAGGACAGAGAGATCATGGCATTTTCACACCCAGCACAGGCAGTGAGAAGCCCCACCACAGAGGTACAAAGGGAGACATAGTGGGGTGACCTGGAGAAGACATAGTGAATTCTACTAGGTTTGTGCAAAGGGCTGGAAAGCTAACTATGCTTGGGAGCCAGACTGACCAGTGACAGGCAAGGTAGATAGCAGCTGGAGTGATTCGAAACACCCCCTGGCAGTCAGAACCCAAAGCCAAGCAGACCACAGGACACCAGGACCGGTCCAGGGCTTTCACACACCTGGTCTGTGCATCTCAGAGACTATCTTTCAGAACCACAATGCCGGCTCAGCTTTATGTGCTGCTGGGGATTGAACCCAAGCTTTTGTGCATCCTAGGCAAGTACTTTACCAACTGACCCCATCCCCAGCCCTTCTTTTCTCTCTGCACAATATTCCTGTGTTTCCAGAAAAGAGAAGAGACGAAGCATGTGACTCTTCTTATACAAAGGTGATCTGTGACCCATCTGTGAGCCCTGGTGAGGGCACACAGTAGCCTGTGTTACTGCCCTGCCCTGCCCTAAATCCTGCGCCAGTTTCCATCATAGCCAAAATTACTGTACCCTAAGTTTCTCAGAACCAGAAGCTCATAAGTTTTCTTTGATGAATACAAGTTTTACACACTGTCTTCTTAAACAACATTTGTCAAGCAACAGTCCAATTGGCTTCTAGGCTGTAGGCTGGTGCTTTTATAGTGAATGGACATAATTCCAAGCCCAATCCTTTGGTTGTCCTGAGATGATAAAAAGACAACAAATATAAACCTAAGTTCTGGGCCAAAGAAATGATTTAGTGGGTAAAGGTGCCTGCATGTTAAACCTAGTAACCCGAGTTGCCCACATGGGGTAGAGAACTGATTTCTAAAAGTTGTCTTCTAATCTCCAAGGCATGTTCTGATACCCATGCCTACTTGCTTATGCCCTCTTGCTCTCAAGTAAATACAATGTTAAAAAGAATAAATAAGTAAACTTGGATTCTAAACCTACACAATATGGTACTTCAATGCAAACTCAGCTTTTGTTAGTCATGGGCCATCAGAAAATTTACTTAACCTGTCAAGACTCATTTTTGAAGTTAGGGAAGGAAATTCAAAATATGCACAAGGCTACTTGCTGAAGTATGGTTCACAGTAGCAAATGTTTCTTGTTGAGGATGTTTTACATTAACTGTAGTAATGCCACACTATGGAATACTACACAATTATGAAAATCAGTGCAGAATAACTCTAGATACTGCTGTGGAGTGACTTTCAACAGATGCTGCTAATTTACAGGATATGATGGATGTATTTAATGGATGTCATTGTACATTTTACCTAAAAGAGGGTAACACATAGACACATATTAGAAAAGACAAAACAAAGCTTAAAATGAAAATGCTTTTTGGATTGATCTCAGAATAGCACTTCACACAATTAACCAGGGTTCTTGGGAGTAGAGAGGCGGACTCCACATCCGAGGCAGGAAATATAAATGATGGCCCTTCTCTCGGCAGAAATTAAGGAAGCTCTGAAGGGATGCTGGGATCTTGTTAAGAAACTCAGGCACGGATTAGAGGAGACCCCCACAGGTCATAGAGAGTTGAGAACCAAACAAACAATGACTATACAAGGTGCAGTGTCATGTATATTTAAGTTATAATATCACCCCAAGCAAAGCAGAAAACATAAGTGATCACCTCCTAGGGAGGTTAAGGAAACACTTTATTATTCTGGTTACAGAATTAAAAGATAAATAGAAAGCTTTTGCATGTGCCTTTTTAAAAAAACTATAAATAAATTGTAGACAAGAGAAACTTCTTCCAGCTAATCCATAAAGAAAGGATAAGAGGTTAATAACTACTTGTAACTGCCCACCCGCCCCCCCCCAAAATAATGAATCTACACAGTTGTCACTGATGGTTATTAACATCCTCCAAAAGAAAAAAAAAGCAGTCGTAGCAGCTGATTATTGTAAAATAGATATAACTTGTGGCCTTAGTGTTCTCCTATGCAAGAATCAGATCTCAATGTGGCGATCACTGGATCCTGTACCACATTTCTGGGGAGTGGAGAGACCTACGCTGGATGATATGAAGTGAGTAGAACCAGGAAAATCAGGATAATTGAAGCTCTGTGTTTGCACACGTTCCTGCGCACATGCACATATGGCACACACACACACTTGTGTACACGTATGTGCACACTCACACCCAGCATGACAAAACAACAAACGAAAACACTACAGGAGGAGAGGAGAGAAAATCAAAGTTAATGGACTCCAAGATAGTTAAGAGGTGCTGGCAAGATAGCACTTTTGGAAAGTTGCCTGCTTGTAAAACAGGGGACTTGAATTCAATTCCTGGAAGTCCACATGGTGGAAGGAGAGAAATATCTTCAGAAAGTTGTCCTCTGACCTGTACCCTTTTACCTTGGAATGCATGTATTCTCTCTCTTTCTCTCAGTAATTTTTAAAAAATATTTAAGAGCCATGCCAGAACTGGAGATGTAGCTCAGCTGTTAACAGTGCTTACCTAGCATACACGAAGCCCTAGGATCCATTTCTAGCAAAGTCTAAAAAAGGCATGCGCCTGAAGGTCTCATCCCTTTCAGTCAGATGACACATGGCCTTCAGTAACAACTGCTTCTGAATGATGGAAGCAACAGACCTACATGCAACCGTGGAGAGGTCAGAATAGCAGAATGGGCTGTGGTCATCAGACAATTTGAATTTTAGATCTAGCATTATCAGCTAGGTGACCTTGGACAAGAGCTGAGGTCTATAAAATAAATTGCTAATGGTGTCTTCATTATGATTATTGTGGTCACTGAGACACTGCATGGAGTTGCAGCTGAAATCCAGGCCTGTGGAAAATACACTAAAATGTAGGATCACTAGAATCATTGTCACCTGTCCGTGTCATTAACTGATTACTGACAAGTTATCTGGAACTATAATCCTTCATATTCTAAATAATAAAAGTAAATAATAAAAGTCATGTAATCACCAGTATGTCCAAAAAGGACCTCACAGTTGTATAAGACATCCGTAACTTATTTTGGCAGTTTTATTAAGGGTGATAACTCAAGGCTCACGTGAGTGACATGGTATGTAGCTCTGAAGGACAGGGATCAGAGCACCTTTGCTACTTGCTTCAATTTATTTACAGTGAAAAATACAAGGCTCTTGGAAGAAGTCAGAAGGGAATGAATGCCCTGCCCTTCTTACCATATATAATCCCTTCAACTGCTTTCATTACTGAATCCTGAACTCCTTAGAGAAAATGAGTTAAGATATTCACACTTTACTGTGGGGATACCCAAGAAGTGAGCAACTCATGAAGAACTAATCACTTCCCAACATCTATTTTTATTTAAGTTATTTAGTTTTTCTAGTTTTACAAGCATATTGAATAGTCATCCCTGCATTCCTCCATCTCCCCTCCTATCCAACCCCCTTCCCTTCCCTTCTTCAATCCATCCTACTTCCCCAACATCTATTTAAGTAAGACTATGCCTCCCACCCATGTATCTTCAAGACCTCCCAGAATGATCCAGGATGCCACAAAGCTGAATTCTGAAGTTTTGCACAGCTTTTGAAGGTATATTTTAATCCATAATTTGGTTCTGATTTGATGGCATTACTTGTTACTGGAGACTTTGTTAGACTGTATGGCTCCTAAATAACAAGGCTGTATGTGTCTTTCAATCAGATGACTTGTTTGTATGAATAATTGGTTGTCCAGCTCCTCTCTGTGTCCAACCAGAGAGTTAATGAATGCAGGCAAAAATAAATCTCCCCTTACAAACAAAAGCAGTTTCATTCATATTTTTCCAAGAGGACTTGAAAAGTAACTCCAATAAGCTTCGCATGCAAAGACTTAGTGGCTTAATACATGTATTATTGACCTTCAAGAGGTCCTCCCAACATCTATTTTTATTTAAGTTATTTAGTTTTTCTAGTTTTACAAGCATATTGAATACTCATCCCTGCATTCCTCCATTCCTTCAAGAGGACCTTCAAGAGGAACAAATATGTGAGATCTCATACTGATCGGGCTGCATACTTAATATTGGAGATTTATCAGTTGTTCCTGACTTCTGCAGACAGGAGGAACAAGTCTCTGCAGAACTTTATTGGGTAGAACGTGATGGTGAAAAGCACAGGTTTGTATGTCAGATTAAACTGTTTCATACATCTGTGGAGATTCTAGATTTATGATCTTTTGGGAAAAAGAGCCACCTATGTTCATGGTTGTTACAAGTATTATGTGAGATTGTGTGTAGAAATGCATATAGCCAAAAAAAGTGCTTCAGTTTATTGTGTCATGTGATTCCCATGGTCATCAACAGCACTGTGTGACTGCCAGGAAATAGTCTGCCACGGAAGTGGAGGCACTTTGGTCTCAGTGCCAGTTCCCACACTGCTTCTGGGACTTTGGCATGCCAGATACATCACTCTGAAAGTTACAGACTCATTTTCTCTATGTGGAAAATGAACTCTCTAAAACCTGCTGAAAGAATTGATTGCACTTATCTTTTATTTTAGAAGTGAATACTTAGTTCATGAGGTAGAATCATAGGTACATAGAACTGTACACAGGTGCATCTTTCACTGTGTTAATGAAGCACAAGTACCAATGGTCAGCACCTCAGGCGCGTTTGCTGCCAAGCTTCGCATGCACTGAGAATGTCTCTTGACAACTCAGAGAAGGACACATTGCTGGTATGAGAAGGTAGGGAGGGTAGAAAGAGGTAGGGAGACTGAATATGCTCAAGGTCACATAAGCTGAAAGAATAACTCCAAGTTGCTGTCTAAAGCCATTTTTTTTGAACCAGATTATTTTAATACTCCAAATGGAGAACAATGCAGAAGTCATTAGCAGTTCTGGACAAATCAATTAGGTAGAAATGGAATACTACTCTCTCTACTACCAAAAGAAAATGAATTACTTATGCAGGCAATAAACTAGGCATCGAAGTATTATGCTTCACAACAGATTCCAGACACAGAAGACTGACTGTGTATATTGCATTATTTCATCTTGTAAAATTCTTTATAGGACAAAACTGGAGTATAAGAATAACTGCTGATGCATAGCTAATGTATTTAATAATCACATGGCATTCCCTCCAAACTTATATGACATGGAAAACCATTTACATTTCTGTTGTTTGTTTTCATAAATTTAATAGTATGTTGGGCATGGGATATATTTTATGAGCCATACTTAGATACTTTACAAACACCTGGAAAAAAAACAACAGCAAAAAGGCAAATGCCTCTTTTGTACTCTCCTTTGAACTTTCTACTAAAGGTTCATATGTATTAAGTAGTAATCTAGGCTCTTAGCAAAGACAGTGTTTGCAGGGAGTTTGCTTTCCTAAGGTATTTTGGGTTCATGAATAAAGCTCTTTGGAAAGAAAATTTGCACCAAAAAGCTTAAAATCTTTTAAAATATCTGAGCATTCCACTTTAAGAATTTACCATAAATAAGTGACTTGTCACTTTTTCTTACAATAATGCTCATCTCAGGGTTGTTCATAATAAAATATTGAGCAATTACTTTTCAAACAGATATGTTTTGAAATTACCATACAATGCAGTGTTATGCCAACTACTGGAAATGATTTTGAATTTATGAAAGGATCCAGGAAAATGTTGATGATTTTCCAAAAGAAAATCATATGTCCTTATGAATCACACACAGAAAAAAGTAAGAAGCTATATAATTGCCATATTGACACTAGTTATCTCTGAGCAAGTGCACTGTTGGTGATTTAAATTTTGTCTTTTTGATTTTTATTCTCTAAATTTCTATAATGAATAAATTGCTCTGTCGATGCTAGAGCCATATTTGTTTCCATTTAGGCAACTTGCTCTGAGCCTTATTCGTCCTTACGTATTTTTTGAGAACTAATTCATCATTCAAAAAGCACTAAGAAATGGAAGTAATTATCTTCCATCATTCTTCTACCATTTTGTTGTGAGCCTGGCTCTCTAATTAAACCCAGATCATTCCACCAGCATTAGTCTGGTTAGCCAGTATGCTCTGGGGGTTGCTAGTCTCCACCTTCCAGGGCTAGAATTATAAGCAGGCCATCACACTTATCTGGCATTTTTATGTTGGATCTGGGAGATGTGAACTCAAGTCCTTTTGCTTGAGAAGCAAAGGATTTAACCACTGAGCCATTTCTTCATCCTAAAGAACTGAATAAATTTAATTCTGATTCAGTCTAAACAGTCACATGTGATTTTTTTTGTTGTTGTTGCACTTCTTATTTTCATGCAAATGTTTTTATAGTGTGTGTGTTTGTATGTGGATAAGCATACTTGTATGCACAAGCATGAGGAAGCTTAAGGTTGATACATAGAATTTTCACTCCTCCACTTTATTTGTTGTATGTTATGTCTCTAATTAAATCCAGAGCACACCATTAGGGCTAGTATGGCTAACCAGCTTCGTCTGGGGATTCCCAGCCTGTGTCTTCCAGAGCTAGAATTAGAGACAGACTGCCACACCCATCTGGCATTTTCTGTGGGATTTCAAGATTCAAGTCCTTGTCTTTTTGCAAATGACACAAACACTTTAACTTCTGGGCAATCTCACCAGTCCTGTCCTGTAATGTGATTTTAATAGAATATTCTACCTATAATTGGTATTGAGGAGTGTGGGGAAGGGGGGAGGGGGAGCAGAGTTGTGGGATATATCTGGATGGGAGGGTGGGTGGGAGATGAAAGGGAGCTGGTTTTTGAAGGAGGAATGAGGCAAGGTCAAGTGCAGAAATCATGAGCATGCAGCTCTAAGTGGGGTTAAATCTTAATGTGAGAATGGAATCATATGAAGGCGACAGACAGCCTGAGTGATGGGCTGTCTATCCTGAGCTTGACCCTGTAAGTCATGGGAGCTACAGATGGTTTTACCCAGAACAAAATCTTCACAGCAGATGTTGAGTTCTTTGGAAAGAAGCCATCTTAATGTATCCTTCTCTTGAGTCCCTGTCGGGCAGCCATTTGCATTTGGACAGGTTAAGAAGAAGAATGATGGGGACCACAAAGGAGTTACATAAGAACAAGGGGTGAGTAAAGATGACTTTAGGATTTTTTTTTTTGTTCAAGGGTGGCTTATGGCAGAGATTCTAGACCTGGGCATAATGATGATTCTTTTTTATACTGACATCATTGACTTAAGCTTAGAGATGATTTCACTCTGATTGGAAACCATTTCGGATTCAACTTAAATGACCTGCATGAATATTTTATAACCACTTGGGATCAGCATATTTTCAATAAGCAAGACTACTTAATAAGCTTGTGTGCTTTAGTGCTGCATAAGAAAATTTGCATAAATGTAGGAATTGCTGGAACCAAAAAAACGGTGTGACAGAAATTCTTTGCATAAACAGTTGCTATGAAGACACTAGATACTATTCATTTAATATTTAGTAATCAACTACTAATTAAGTCGGGTATCTCTAACTTAAATCCCCCTTTCTCTGGAAATTCTGGAACATGCTTCCATTTACATTTCACCAACTGCTAATTTTTTTTTCCTTCTCTAAGAACAAAAATGAAGAAGATGACAGAAGTGGAGACAGTCTATGGAAATTCACCAATGCACAGTTAATTTGCATAATGCAGCCCAAATGTTTTTCTCCCAGAAAAATCAGCATCCCCTGTTATTTGGGTTTTCCTGGGGGAATGTCCAGGAAATTGCCCTTTAAGCCTATGGGAATTTTATGTTGGGGTGGGGGTAGATTTTTCTGTTTTATTCTTTAATGTTCAGTGTAGCTGCATATATCAGTCTATGATTGTGTATTTTTTTTTATGGATAGGGATCAGGTCTTTGGCTTCCCACCCTCCTGCCTATCCACTTCTATGGGCCCCAGGGTTCTCTCTGGATTATCTACTCTTGTGGGGGTTCAGGCCTCTGTGGCAAAGTCCCTCCTTGGGTCCTCCCACTGATAGGGGCACTCCTCTTTACTCATCCAGTCCTAGCCCCCAAGGTTTCCACTGCATGTAATTATCTCTCCTGAGATCCTTGTTAGTATATTGGAGCATGTTGGTATGTTAGGTCTGGTAAGGACAAGTCTCATTGCAGTGAGTTCTTGGATTGAGCAGTCCTTCCTTGAGTGGAATGTCTTATCCAACAGTGGACCTTCTCATCTTTAGGCTCTTACAATCATACTGTCCCTCTTCTACAAGGTTCCCTAAGCCTTAGGGTGGGAGAAGATTATGTTGCCCTGATTCTGGGTAAGCATTGCAAGGTTGGTATTCTGAATTCTGGAGGCAGTTGTCCACTTCACTGCTCTTTCATTGCCCTAGGCTAATCCCATCAGGATATTGAGATTCTCTACCTCTACTGCAGAAGGACATTTTTAGGTTGAGTACTGAGTGCTTTTCCAATCTATGGATGTAATAACAGGTATTTACAGAGCAGTTTGGTGTACTGTCTTTCTGTCTTTAGGTTAATAGTCTGTTCTTCCCTAGTGATCTATTTCTTTCCATTTTATAGGTTCTTATTCTAGTTAACAGTAATTGGAATGTCTTTCATTCTGACAAACAGGTATTGAGCCCAATCAGAAAGCTGTTGGTTGTCTCCCTTATACTCATGCCACTGATGGCTACCTGTTGCCATGGTGATGTTTATTGCAACTTACAGATCTCACAGGTTGATAAGGCCTTTGATTAGTTTTCTCCCTCAGTATTGGAGCATGCTGGTATGTCAGGTATTCCTTGGTACTGTGTAAGCTGTGTAAGCTGTCCAGCAAGGAGGAAACTCTCAGACCATTACAGTTGATGTATTTTTCCCATGTCTTGTGATCCATGTGTGTTGTACCTTCAGTAGTAGAGTCTTACTGTCAGATTTTTGGAGGGCAACCAAGAGCAATGGTAAAAGTCTATAAGCTTGTGTGCCTTTGAGACCTTTCTAACCAACAACTTATCAGGAAGTGTCATATCCCTGTTACTTCTAATATAATTTTAATTGTCACTAAGTTCTAAGTGGACCAGCTTACAGCATTTTTTTCCTTTGCCCTTTTTTCCAAGTTAGAGGAAACTTTTTAAAAATATTTTTATTATTATTTCCACTCATACAAACTTAATAGGTACACCGGTTCCCTCCCTCTCTCCTCCTCCCCCCGCCCCCCTTGCTCTCCCTCCCCTCACCCCTCCCTTCCCATCCCCCAGTGCCTCCCCCCCTAATCCCCGGAGAATCCTTTAATGTGCATGCCAGACTCTCCTCTGGGCCCTCTACAGGAAACTTTTTGAGGTGACAGTTAGTAGAGGATCCTTGGGTCATCAGGGGATTCCCAAAGAGGACCATGGGAGTCCTGTCCTTTTCTTCCTTTTTTTTTTTTTTTGCCTCCTGGCCACCTCAGCTGAGTGGTTTTGCTTCATCACACATCTCCACCATGATATGCTGACATGAGTCTTGGGATCACAAACCTCAGAGCAATGGCTACCACTGAACAGGGACTAAAATCTTTATAACTGGGAGACAAAACAAACATTTTCTTTTATATGGTGACTGTAACTGGTATTCTGTTTAGTACCAGAAGGTTGATGTATACACCCAATGAGACAACTTGTGTAGCTGTGTGAACTTAGCTAAGTTAGTGAATCTATCTGGAGCTCAGTTGCAATTACATGAAAATACATAAGGACTAAATGGGGTACTATACAGATGGTGGGTTAAGGTTATGGGGAACTGGGTACTCTCTGCTTTGAGGAGGACATTAGCTTTGGAAAAGGCCTATTATTTCTGAGGGGCGAAGGAAAAAAGAGTTACTTTAGAAATAAAAAAAAACTAAGTTAGTAAAAGTCAGTTACAGACAGGCATTAAAGTATAGACTGTATGATTAGATAATGTTATATATTTGTGTTAAATTTAAGGAAATTATTCTGTTATCTTATTCCATTGGTATAACTTAACACTACCATATGGTGGTAGCATATGCGTGAACATGAAGAGCATTAAGGTGTGAAAGTGGTATTGTGACCATGTAGTAGAGTGTTTGTCCACAGGAGACAAATACTGAAGGAATCAGAAGCAAAATCTGATAGCAGCCATTGTTCTTGACTAGTCTTTCAAAGATGCTCTCTGCCAAGTCCTTTTGAAAGAGAGAGGCACAGTTAATCCATATAATCCAGCCCAAGTGTTTTTTTTTTCCTCAGAAAACATGGCATGAGCTATTCAGTTTCCTCCTAAGGGAATGTCCATGAAATTGCCTCTAAGTCTACAGGTTTTCTCTATAGGGTTTTCACTATAAAATTTAAGGTCATGTCTCATGACAGAAGAGATAGGATAGTTGCTCTGAATGCTCTGTCAAATTGAGTTTCCTAAGCTTGAGGTCCCTCAGCTGTGACAGACCCATGTGCAACATCTGCTTGGGTTTCGCCATGCTGCCCCCATGGGAAGCTGGAGTAAATGGATGTACATGCCTAGGCTGTTGTGAGAAGGGCTGCTCTTCATCTCTGATGTGGCAGTTTCATGCCACCTTCCAATGCCCATGAACCTTGTGGCTTACTTTACAAGGGGAGAATCTCAGATTCTTAGGTGCACTTTCAGCACCGTGCTCTCAAAGACCGAGGTCTTTTGTGACGTGAGAGGAGATTCCAGTATGATTCAAGGGCACTGTTCCCTTTGAAGGCATTTAGCTGCAACATATGGAATATGATACATAATCTCTCTCAGAATCATGCAGAAAAATGAAAAATCACAATGACTGGGAAGACCATTTAAATGTCATTTAATTTTGGGTGTTTGCTGGATACAAGTTAACATGACTGATTAAATATAGAATTACATTTAAGTTAAAAATTGCAAATTTGTGTTATCCTTGTTAATATGACTGCATTTATGGATTTCTGCTGGTTTTGAAGGCATAGAATTCAAAACCACCAGTCTTCCATGCAGTTCTGGAACTTATACCACTAGGATTGTGTTCAGTGTAATTCTTTGTATCTTTTTATTTGTGTCAGTTCAGCTACATGGTTTGGAACTAACCAAAACAACAGAAAGACGAACAACTCTTTCCCAGAAAACTAATTTACAAGACATTTTTTTTTCCTTCAGAAGTCTTACTAGTAGAATAGTTTTACCCCTAGAATCTTCAGTTTAATTTCATTTTTTCTGTTGTTTGCAAAGCTCCCTTTGTTCCCTGCGAGGGGAATACACAGGTGACCCAGTGAGCAGCAAGCATAGAATGAAAGTCAAACACAACCTAACGGTCTTGGGTGCACCCAGCACTAACTCAGTAACTCTGGACCAGGAGCCAAATTTCTTCCTCTACAAAATTGGCATTTTAACACAAATTTCAATGAGCTAGAGGCTTGACTAAAAATATATTTTATAAACACTGCTCAGATGGGTGCCTGTGAAATAAGAAAGATGAGATATTTACTGGTGAAGGGATTCCTTATTTCCCTTTTCTTTTCCCTCCCTCCCTCCCTCCCTCCCTCCCTCCCTCCCTCCCTCCCTCCCTTCCTTCCTTCCTTCCTCCCTCCCTCCCTTCCTTCCTTTTTCATTCTTTCTTCTTTTCTTTCATGGGAGTAAGACTGAATTGGAGATCATGCAGCCCCACAGTTGCTCTTTGGGCTTGTGATCTCAATTGGCTTTGAAAGAATACACCAAAGAAGGAACAGAATTTACACTCATTTGCCCTTAAGGATGATGCTGAAGATTTCCCAGTAGGGCTTCAGTGGAGGCTGAGTGAGGCCTTTCATTTCTACCTGAGTTGCAGATGATGTGGTCTTACCTTCCGGAATTCCTACACTTGAAAAGGAACAATCATGCAACTCTGCCATGCAAAAAACTGACTTGTGTAGCAAGTCAGTAGGATCAGTAAGAACCTCTGGACTACAACCCAATATGATGTAGTGTGGTTTAGCAGCCAGTGGTACCAAATTAACACACAAACTCTCTCTCTCTCTCTCTCTCTCTCTCTCTCACACACACACACACACACACACACACACACACGTTTGTAATATACATACTTGGATTTTTTGAGGGACTTGCTGTAAACTCTACATGCATAAAGTCAGCTTATCTGCTGGTCCTACACATACTACTCTCAGTCCGGAATATGCCTCCATTTTTACCTTCTTAATCTAATGCTCTTCTACTCATTATGTAACTTCCTGGTCAGCTCACACATCCACTGAGATGTCTTCCATTCCCTTTTTCCAAGGCTAGGTCAAATCCGTTCAATACCAGCACCTTCCAAGTGAAAGATCCAAAGTGAAAGGTACATTTCCTCCAAATGAGTCACTAAATCTTTGAGGGGTGTACTGAGGCAGGTAAGACGTGGTGAGTGTTTCAATGAAAAGGGTTCAAAACATCCCTGGAACATCCAACATGTTGGACATGGCACATGAATAACCATGTATTTATGGACCACTTTTTGAGTAGATACACCTAGTGTTTGGCAGTTTCATAGTTTTTCCAAAAAGGACTGAGGCTAATTTGCTATGATCAACCATTTTCCTTTAGGAGGTCTCTAAAACAGGTCACAGCCATCCTTCGGCCTCCTACAAATCTCTCGTCCAGAGTATTAAGCCAGTGGAAGGAAGTACTCATCTGTGTCTTTGACTAGGTCATGAATAAGGATGCTCCTGCACTGCACAGAGATGCCAGAACCCAGACTCTGCAGAGGGGCTGTGGCAGGTTCACCTGGGAGCTTTATGCCTTATGCCTCCTGCTGTCTCACCTCCTCTTAGTGCCATGAGACCACGAGAGTCGGGTTTTGGCCTCTGGTTCCATCATCTACACATTAATAAGTATTTAAATTGACAACAAAAAGTAAACAAACAAAATTTATTCAATATGGGCATACTTGGGAGAGCATATCCAGTCTATCTCTCTCCCAGGTCCAAGGGGAAGAGACAAGTTTAAACAGAAAGCAGGACATGGAGACAGCGTAGCTCAGCAGTTCTGCTTCAGTGTGGCTCCACTCACTATCCTGCAAGATTGCAGTTTCTTTTACTGTGCATGTATGCATACATGCTCCATGCCTGATATCGAGTAAGACAAATCTATAGCAAACCTTGTCCAATGTGTTCATGAAGGGACCCATGAATGAACTGATGCCTTGAAATTGGAGATCCAAAGCCACCTGGAGGTCCAGGGGCATCTACTTTGGTAATGTTGACTTTCTCAAGAGGAGAGGCCACTCTGCCAAGGCCAATAACTCCAGGTAGCATGGGACTAACTGGGGGCTAGGGAAGAGTGGCAGGGAGGAAAGACACTCCCTGAAGCTGTTTAAGGGCAATCCTTATTTAAATGAATGTTTGACTCTACTGAGTGAGTTCAGATTCTGGCTTCCTAAGTGTTTTCAGATCTTGTCTCCTATAGGAAAAACCTCAGCACAGACCTTGGTTACAGAGACTACAGTGAAGTGCTCCCCAGGGCTTTGACATGCCCCAGAGAAACAGCTCCATATTGTTGCTTTGCAAAACTATAATGTGTATTTGACATGAGTGCTGTGGTGTTGGGTCACCAGAGCTCAGGTTACAAGGGATCACAGTGTTCACTATGCTGTGCCTATTTTTCTATTTGCAATGGCCAGAGGACAAAGTCACAGCATTGAAGTTCTACATACACAAGGAATTCCTCACAAAGAGGAAGAGAAAAACCTTACATCTGCAGAGTGAGCAAAGGACTAAGAATCATGTTGAGAACCAGTATCAAGTGGTTAGGATGACAGATCAGTTGGTAAAGTATTTGTCCACACGAGTGGGGACCCAAGTTTGAGTTACAGATCCTGCTGGGTGGGGGAAGTGGAGGCTGGATTTGGCAAGGCTTCATAAATTCATAATCTTCAGGAAGGGGGAGGTGGTGACAGGGGGATTCCTTGGGCTTGCTGGTCAGCCAGTCTAGCCTAACTGGTGAGCTCCATTCCAGTGAGAGATCCACCAAAGCAGGTGAATGACGTTACTAAAGATGACAATGAGGTTGTCCTCTGGTTTTCACATACAGCACACATGTGCACACACATTCACCTGTGAATATGTGTGCGTATGTGGCTATGCAGGTGCCTGAGTATATACATGCATCCATGCACACACATGTACACGTAAACATCCTCAAGTCATACAAAGGCCCAAAGAGAGGTGAACCAAGATAGGATTTCTCCATCTCAGTACTGTAGACATTTGGACTGAGGTGATTCTTTGTTGTTGGGGGTTGTTCTGGGCACAGTAAGATGTTCAGTAGGACCCATGGCTTCTACCCACAGCATGCCAGGAGTAGTCCATGGTTGTAGAACAAAAAGTATTTCTTGACACTGCAAAAATGTTCCCTGGAGAAGGAGAGACAGACAGAGCTCAAGATTGACGCTGAGAACCATTGGTATTAAAGAATCAACATGCTAACATTTCTTAGCAATTTCCTTTTGGAAGTCAGACATACTCTGTACATTGTCTTATTTATTCTGCAAAAGCAATGTATAGATAGGGGTTCTTCCTCAGGCTGAGATAGTTACAGCTGCCCTTAATACACAGTCAGAAAGTGAGCAAGAGTGATTCAAACTGTTTCTAAATCTTACCTTGAAGCTAGGATACTATTAGGCAAAATCATTCTTTAGCAACATTTAAAGATACAGCTCCTACATTTTGCAGGTGGCTTCAGTTCATTTCCCAGGTTCGTCTTCCATACACATTTATCAGCACTGAGAACGTATTGAGGAGCTGTGTTGATTAGCTGGGTCTGAAGCCACCTCCTCTCAGTTTACTTCCCTGTCCTCCCACTGCCTTATGTGAGAGGGATGTGGAGATCCACAGACTGTCTGAACCAGTGTCCCTGCCTGCTGCTTTTCTGTTGGGTTCAGCCAATGAGAGGAGCCAGCGGGAATCAGACAGCTGGAAGAGAAAGAGGTTGGATGACTTACATTCTGGCACCTTTCAGGCTTTGCTCTGTGATTTTGCATTTCTCTCTGTCCAAGCCTGTCTCTCTGTTAAAGCGCTCAGGTCTCTCTCTCTCTCTACACACACACACACACACACACACACACACACATATACATATACACACATATATTTATACAGATGTAATATGTATTATATGTATTCTATTATATGTGTATATATTTGCTCTTTAATATATATTTATCCTTCAGGTCCTTTTTCACATGGTCCTCTTCACTAGCCCGCCTGACCCCCTCACTAGCCCCCAGTTCCCCTGTTTCTGTGTCTGCCTCTTCAAGCTAAAGGCTCCTCCATCCCTTGTGGGCTTCCCTTTCTCTGCCCCCACTTCTTGAAACAATCCCTTTGTTCACTGGACATGTGTGCACAGCAGATTCATCGTAAGAGTGGAAACTGGCAACAGGCACGTGGCCAGAGCAAGTATGTCTCTCACAGCTTGTCCTGTGGCTTGTAATGTTGGCATGAACTCTCTGCCATGTTGTTTGACTGTGCTTGAAAATTATAAGCAAGAACAAACCCTTTGTTCTGCTAAGTTGTTTTGGTCATGTATTCATATCGGCAACAGAAGAGAAACTGGAAATCTGTTACTGAGCTGTTCAGTGACCACTGAGTTGAATTTCACTAGTATTACCCTAGATACAATCAAGGCCAACTTATTCCTTTGTTCCTTCACTAATAGTTTCAACCAAATGCAATTTCAAAAGGGAAAACAAGCTCATGAATAAAAATGCTTTAGAGAAAACTGTTTCCAGTAGGAAAGACACTCAGGAGACAGGTAGTGAGACGTTGCTGTTGATCAGGCCAAGGAATCTGCAGCTGTCTTGAGGATGCTACGGAGTGTTTCCTTTCTGACACAGGGGACTTAAAAGAGGATACAAAGGCTCCCGTGTCCAAGTGATCACTTATGCAAATCTGGGACTGGGAAAGAGGGAGTTCTTTCCATGGGTCTTTCCCTTTCTAAACCAGAACCAGAACCAGAACTGGAACCAGAACCTGGACCGGAACCAGAACCAGAACTTCCGTTCATTCTTGTTGGCGATCCTGTACTTAGGAGGCACTTTTGTCAGGGAATGAAATGTGTTGGATTCCAGGTTTGGCCCCATCTTTTGATTACTACCAACATCTTGCTTGTAACCATTGATCAGATGCAAAGCAACATGACACATTCTTCAGTCAGGCAGCCTCCCGCCCTTGGGTGCATGTCATTAAGTCAGTTTAATGGCTTAATTAAAATTCTATTTTGCATAATCAAGTCATTTTAATCCTTCTTTTTTCATTTTTATTTTATGGTTTTCCCCACAGAAATGAGCTCACTTCTTTCGAAAAAAAATTTCATAAATATTTGTGCCACCTCAGATTTTACTAAACGATAATTTCAAAGATACTTTTTTTTTTTTTTTTTTGCTCCAGTGGGCTTTCTCATTAGCCACTGTTTATATCAAAGTGCATTTTCTTGAGTCAGTTTCTGTACCTTGGAGTTTGTCAAGATGTTGATTCCCATCAGGGTTTCTTAAATTTTTCTTTTATTCAATTGTGTGTGTGTGCATGTGTATGGGAGGGTGTATATGTAGAAACAGGGGCGAATTCGGGAACCACCATGGACGCCTCCACCTCCTCCTTGTTTACTCTGCCCCGGGATTCACAAGCTCCGCCCTACCAGGACCAGAAATGCAGGCCACCCCGCTTCCGCCCGGCGTCTATACGTGGGGTCTAGGATCTGAACTCAGCACCTTCTGCCTGCAAGGCAGAGGCTTAACCCCTGAGCCATCTCTCCAGCCCTCAAATTACAAGGCTAAAAGCTCCATTCAGGCTCAGGGTACTTGTTCTTTGCCACCATTCGTCATGTGTTGGCAGCATGCAGCTATGTAGCTTCTCTGGGGTAACATCTCTCAGCTTCTTATACACCTCACTCTCTGGTGGTTTCCCCCAGTGCTCAGTCTTCCTCCCCAGCATCTACTGTTTGTTCCTCCTCTCTGTTTCCAAATGTGTGAAGTGGTGGTCTTTAAGATCCTGCTTGCCTCTGAACATGCAGGGGCACAGTGGAGTTAAGCACAGTTTTGGGAACTCATACTATATGGACCACACTAGACCCCAATTTCCTTGCAAAAACAAGAATACTACTTTTAAGAAATCGAATGATTTTATTCAGATTAGCATCCCAATGTAATCATCATTTTCCAATAAGCCCATATAACCTGTCATTAGATGAAGTTATATAATTATTGCTATCATTAATATGGTTTTTCTTGCGATTCAATTGATAAACGGCAACTTTCCCAGGCATATGGACCATGCAGTTAAAGTCTTTTGGCAAAGTTGTAATGAGAAGTAAGTATCTTATCAACTCAATTATGCTGATGAGTTCCTACCAATGGTCTGTCCCGGCCCAGTCCTTAATACGATCAAAATAGAACAAAATAAAATCTCCTATGATTCACATAATTCTATGGCAGAATTAATGTGTCTTTGCATGATAAGTTGTAGAAACAATAGACTAACTGTCTCCTGAAATCAGCACTTAACTCTGGGGTTTTGGTTCCCCTTGGGCTTACTGTTCTGACTATGCTACCTTAGTTTTTCATATTCTCCAAATCCCTCAAGTCTCTGTTCCTCTTAGGGCATTGTGAGCCAATGGGGACTGTGGGATGTAATATATAATGGATGGCTAGTACATAGCCACATCCAGGAGGGGCTCAGCTAAATCCAACTTCCTTGTCCTCTGCTAACCCAAAAGCCTCATAGGGATTCAAAGCCATCAGTGTGTTTGAGGTGGAGTGAAGTGGGACACAAATCCAAAATTGGGCAACAGTTCTTTATGAAAGCAATACACTTTCCAAAGTGATGCCTCATGGAGAGCTAAGAGCCAGTCATGCAAATTGCACAAGGAGTTGGATGTAAAGCATTTATCAGGGAATCAGTTCAAACTCTCAAGTGTTGTTAACATATAACTGACAGAGTGTTCTAACATTTCTGCCTCATCATTCTCACCCATTTCTCCACATCACACCCACACCTTCTACCTGCCAATCCTATCAAAATAAACCTACAAATGGACACTGGTAACGGCTGCAGGACACACTACAGGGCACAGTGACTATTAGAGTTTTTTTGCATGGCATTCCGCACTCTCAAAAGTGCACATCACCCATATGTACTTAGATAAAATGCATGCATTTGACCCTGTGGATCTATTAGTACATCTGCTTTGGTGAAGTAATGGTAAAAGTCAATACTTATAGATTACAGGATTTGCTATGAGGCAGTGAAAAGCTGTGCATTACCCAAGCTTGTAGTTTGCTCCTCTGCTCTTCAAAGCCTCTCTTAGACCCATCAGGCCCTTCCTAAAAACACTGATGATTTTGATGTTCTTCCTAGCAGGCACAACACCTAAGGCTTTACCCAGGCCACCGAACAAATGTGTCAATACTGTAACTAGCAATTGGCAATAATTTCATACAGGACCAAGGATATATATTAATATGTATTAAAAGTTGATCAATTGATTTTAATTAGAAAGTAGATGTCTTCCCCCATTGAGAAATTCATTGTCTTTGAATGTTATAATTTAAACAAATTAATTATAGACTTAAATAAAAAAGCCACAAAGACCCAATACTTAAAAGATCCAAGGACCGATTGTGTAGTTTAGTTGATAGAGCGTTTGCCAGCATGCAGGAAGCTCCAGGATCATTCTCAGCACCACATAAATTAGGTATGGTGGTATCTTTAATCCCAATATGTGGGAGAACATAAGGGAAGAATTAGAAGTTCAAAGTCATCCTCCATTTGAAGCTAACCTGGGTACACTGCACACTATCTCAAACAAACAAACAAAAAACCCTAAATATTCCACCAGAAAAATCTGATATCCAATAAATACTTTCAGCAAAGTAGCAGTATACAAAGTCTTAGGGAAAAGGGATTTGCTTGATAAAAAGTTTTGTTAGACCAGAGAGCCTTGTGGCTATAGGGGCCAAAGGTTGGCCTTAAGGTGGGAGAATGCTAGTAAGAAATAGTAGCTTCAAATAGGAGAGACTAGGAAAGATAAAACTACAACAGCATGTGTGTATGTGTGTGTGTGTGGGGGGGGAGAGTGTTCAGACTCCACAGGAGCTTTTAGCTTTTACGGCCTTTCCAGAGTGTGTTAGGAAGGGTCCATTCTGTTTGGTGATTGACATCAGAGGTGTTCATTTGGAGTTTCAGAAATAAGGATACATATTTCTTTATAGGTTGCCATTGTCTACACAGGAGACAGAGCTGGTAAGGGGTGTGTGAGGTCTGATTTCTGTGAAAAGTAGCTAGAGAGTCAACGATCTAACAAGAGCCATATGAAAGTCATTTTTTTATTACAAACTTGCTGAAGAAAAAATAAAAATCACTTTTGTGAAACTAATAGTGAGAACCGACAAATGGGAATGCATTAAACAACCTTCTGCACACGGCAAGGACAAGCACAAAATGAAGAGAAGGCCTATAGAATGGGAGAGCAATTCCTGCTAGCTATGCGTCTAATGGAAGAACTTCAGGACATAAAAAAAACTCACAAAATAAAATGAAAAGCACCAATCCCCAATAATTCAATCAATAAACGGGCAAAGGAACGGAACAGACACAGTGCAAAAGGACAAATGGACAATAATCACATGAAGAAATGTTCATCTTTAAATTGTCAGGGAAGGCAAATCAAAAGTACTTTCAGAGTTCATCTGGCCATTGGCAGAATGACTGTTATGAATAAAGAGCATGTGGGGGGGAAGTTGTGGGTCAGAATGTAAATTAGGGACACCTCTGTAGCAATCACTACAAGGTTTCTTCACAGAGTCAAAGGCTGAATTATCATAGGATCTGGCCATGCCAATATACCCAAGGGATTCAGAGTTGGCGTACAATGAAAATACCCACACTGTTCATGCTTACGTGTTTACCTTTCACACCAGCCAGCTTATGGGATTAGTCTAGATCCTCATGAATGGATGAGTAAGTAAAGAAAGTATGGTGTGTATAGAAACAAAATAGAGTACTATTCAGCAATAGACGACTGAAATCATGTTGCTGGGAGGAAAGCAGAAGTAATATCATATGTAGAGCTCAAATTTTAATTAGTATATGAAAGTAGAAGGCAGAGTGTTGGGGAAAAAGAAGGAGTTCAAGGAGAAAAGAGTTAAGAAAGGGAAATGATAAAAATTGGTAATATATAACTAAAACATAATGGAACCAATTATTTTATACAATCCATACACTAATTACAATGAAAAAAATCAAAGAGGATATTATGTTGGAGTTTACATGAAAATGTAATGTCATAGATTTTTTACATCTTTACTATTCATTTATTTATGTATGCATTTATTGCACATTGACCGGGGATGCAAAGATACACCAAAACCAACACATAATACACACAAGAAATTTATTAGCAAGCAAGCAGGATGGCTGTTTCTGAATCAGACAGAAGCAGAATCGAAATCTAACCTTGTTTTTTTTTTTTTTGTTAATAGGGACATGTGACTGGAAAAGTACTGGGATGGGAAGAGGGGCTCCTCCCGTGGTGGGTGAAAAGTCCTTAGGAGAATGTGCTACCAGCTGCAGACAGGTTGGAGGCTATGAAAAAGTCTTTGGGACCATGTATTATTTTATCTTAAGTTGCAGGATGGAGCTGTGAAGCCTTTTGTCTGAACATGTATACTGGAGACAGATATGTGGAAGGGGGCAGCTTGAACCATTTTGTATTCAACATGCCTAACATTTTGTATTTACTCTGTGTGCATGTATTTATTTATGGATTTATTATGTATATGTATTAAAATTGCCTTTTATTTCTTCAGTGTTCTTAGAACAATTGAATAATGTATGTTCATCCTATGCAATATAATATATAGAATGGAAAGCATATGATTTAAAGTATTTTTTCCAGGTTGGTGAAATGGTTCAGTGATGGGAAAATCACTTGTTGTGCAGATGCGATGACCTGAGTTCGATCCCTAGAACCCATATAGAGGTTGATGAAGAGAGCTGGTGAGACATCTCAGTGGGTAAAGGCACCTATACACTGAGTTGGTGTCTTCGCTTTCCAGTTCCCATTGCTGCAATGAATACATGACCCAAATCATCTAGGGGAGGGAGGGGTTAATCAAGCTCAGGATTCTAGGTTGATTGTCATGATGGCAGTTTGTACCAATAGCAAGAGCCAAGGAACTGGACACACTATACCCATGGCAAGATCTCAGAGAGGAGCAAGGACTCAAGCATACTTTCCAGCTTGCCAGTCTGCCAGCTCTGCCTTATCCACCGAATACTAATCTTACCCATATCTGGGCCAATCTCCTATAGACATGCATAGAGGCTTGCCTTGACGAAATAATTCTTCAAGTGTACACCTGAAGGATCAGTTCTCAATTGTTAACTTGACACCTAAGACTACCTGCCACTCCTGGTGACCAGAGACGGATCACTGGAAGCCTTCCACACAGTGGAGAAAACAGACTTTATAAGATTTCCTCTACTTCCACGTGAGACATGACATACATGTGCCTTTCTCCCTTTCCCTTCTCTCCTCTCTCTTCTCCCCTTCCTCTTTCTTTACCTGAAATAAAGAAGTAAAATAATTGTTTAAAGAAATTAAAAGGTGTTTAGAAAAAACCAACTACACAATGTTATGTTCTGATGCCTCACATATAAGTCATGGCACACATATGACTACACATTCACCACACACACACACACACACACACACACACACACACACACACTCACACAATTTTTTCTTTAGGATAAGTGTTTCATGATGAAGCAAGAGATTTACTACAGCAATTCCAAATGAAAAGGCAAAATACTTTTAGGTGACTACAGTACAGCTTCGAGTATTTAAAAAAATACTAAAAAGTGAGTGAAAATAAATCTACAAAAATACTAATCTAGGGGCTGAACAGATGGCTCAGGGGTTAAGACTCTGCTTTCCCAAGCAGAAGGTACTGAGTTTGGATTCTAGGTCCCACATACACACCAGGCAGAAACAACAGGAGGCTGTGTGCACTCGTGACCCTGGTGGGCGGAGCGTGGGAAAACGGAGAGCCAAGCAAAAAGGGGGTAGAGGCAATCTGAGATCATTCCCAAAGTCACCCTTGGCCCTCCACAAGGACATATGTGCTCTCTGATACACACATACACACACACACATAAATAAATAAATAATAAAAATTAAAAATATTAATAAAAAGCTTAAAAATATTAATATA
Source organism: Typhlomys cinereus (assembly GCA_023101885.1). Taxonomy (NCBI): domain Eukaryota; kingdom Metazoa; phylum Chordata; class Mammalia; order Rodentia; family Platacanthomyidae; genus Typhlomys; species Typhlomys cinereus. The sequence goes on along the minus strand of JALPQD010000084.1, from coordinate 252,601 downwards.
TTCATTTTGGTGCTAGGAATACAGGTGATTTTTCCATTGTTTTATGTTCATTTCTGCTTGTGAACATTTATGAAATGGACAAAAGTTTTCAGGCATCATCAGACCAATGTCACTTTCTAAGAGCCCTTTCCCCTCCACAAGCAAGGTGGTCTTCAACCGTGAGACTTCACTTGCCTGGCTAATATCCTCCAGGTTAACCAGCTAGTGAGTACCAGATCTGAAATAAGAATCCCACAATGCAACTCTGTGGAAAAGATTCCTCCCCACTGGAAAAGGGGTTCGCTAAAGGCCACTCTTCCACACTCGGAATCAGCATCCAGGGGCAGGCATCTAATGCCTTTGGTTCATGTCTAAGCAGCCTCGTCTGCAGGGCAGCCAAGAACTGGCACACTGCTGTCTCAAGCTACACATGCCGTCTAGATGGTGCACATGCATTATGCAAGCAGCTCACAAGTTAGCGAATGCAGGTTCTCCATCATGTGAAAGAAAATTGATGCAAGCTCTTTTAAGAAACCAATATGGAATGGCTTTCTGGGTTAGGAGACATTTCATCACAGTTAAGAGTACCTCCCAAGGCATCTGGCAAAGAGCATGCATCTGCAGCAGCTGATGGATGGATGGATGATGAGATCTCTTGACATGCTGACTTCCTAGCAGGAAAAAGAAAGTGTAGAGTAGAAGGACATCCATCAAAAGTGTCTACAGCTAGTCAACTCCCTTGCGTCTCTGAAGTCCCCTGGGATCAGCCCTTTCTATGGCCTCACTTTCTTCTTGTCTTTCTCTTCCATTTGCGTCTAAGCTGCTTCCTGGCAGAGAGGACATGTTTTCTTTACCACCAGATCTCCCAAGCATTATCTGTTGCCTGCATGTATTATGAGAGAGACACAACAATTTTCAATTGACTATATGGAATCAATGAAACATATAGAGTTTTTTTAAATTCAGCCATAGGCTATCACCCAGAATATGTTCCTCTAACCTTTGCACACGGTTGACACTTGCATTCATTTACTAATCTTATGAGAGAAACTATGATTTGACAACCTAGTAAAGTCTGCAACTAGACTAAGCCTGCATATATGTCGAATTGTATGCAAATGTAGAAAGCAAGGTTTTGGATAATATGTCCCTGATCCTGTGCAGCTCAGTATTTATAAGATGATATGGGGATCTAGACAAATGACAGAAAGGCAATATAACTCGCAAGTAAGTGAAAAGGTTTGCTATTGCCTTAATATGTTAAATGGAATAGATGACACATATTTTAGTGATATATTTAGCCTTATATCATCATGAGAAATACAACCAAGGCTGGCATGATAACTCCGTAAAGTGCCTCCCATACAAGCACGAGTATTGGGTTTAATCTACTGAACCTACACCAAAAGCCCAGTGCAGTTGTATTAAATTCTGATTCAGATCTGGGGAGGTGGAGACCAGGCAAATCCCTGAGGTTCACTGGCCAGCATGGCTTATTTGGCAATGAGAGACCCTGATTTCAACACTAAAGATAGGTGGTAACTGCAGAATGATGCCCAAGGTTGTCTTTTGGCTTCCACATACGAGTGTGTACATGCACACCTTCCCTTCTACCCCACATACATAAACATATATGCAGAGAAAAATAAATCAAGACTATGCACGAGCTATTTTTAGAAAGAGGTTCTTCTCCATATCTGTGTGTTTCATTTGCAAGATATATATCAGATGGATTTATATTTTTCCAAAGTTTCTAATCATATCTCAGACAGAAGCTACAGAGAGCCCAAATGACTGTGTCTCTCAAACTTCTAATTCCTTGAACACTAGCAAAGCCATATGGAGATGCAACATGAACTTTTCACTGCAAGAGCACAGTCTGTGGCTTCACCAAGCACCCCCTAACTCAGTTATTAAGCACATGGAGTTCTTATTTTTCTTCTCCTTTCAACAGAGTGACTCTAAAGATCAAAACAATTAGTGAGGACATGAATCACTCAGCAAACTGTGACACTGTAAATCGTAACTCAATGTTGAGGACTCTGCTGAAAGGTAAATTTCACCAAAGAGGCTAATTTTACAACTTAGCTGTTTGGGGTCCTTCTCTCAGTGGGGCTAGTCAGCTAGCCAGCCATTTTGAAACTGTTCTGTCCTTCTCTATAGCGTACACAAATTAAAAAAAAAATAGAATTTTTGTCTTTTTTTCTTTTTACCACTTTTGTAATACTACAATTTCTTTTTGTCATTGATGTTTGTTTTTGAGATGGATCCTTTCCTTATGTAGTCCAGGCTGTCCAGGCTGTCCAGCTTGTAGCCCAGAATGTCCTGAATCCCAAAGCCCAGTCTTAGCCTCCTGAGTCCTGGGATGACAGGTGTGAGACAGAGAGGAGACATGTAGTGAAATGGTCACTAACAGATCTGTACTCCTAAGCTCTAGGAGTGTAATAGGAACAAGCAAAATGTTCTTCAGCAATCGATTAAGTGAACAATTATATTAGTCCATGAAATATTTATCACCCAGAGCAAAAAAAAATTAGCTGTTGTTACTTATAACACCTTAGGCAAAATACAAGAGAAAGCAGCTAGACAGAGAGGTCTCTCTCTCTCTCTCTCTCTCTCTCTCTCTCTCTCTGTCTCTCTCTGTGTATGCTGGTGTGTTTCTATGCAGGGAATATTAATCTATGGTGGGAGAAGTGTAGATAACGGTGACCTTTGGGAAGTGATAGAGAAAGACAAGTTTTCCTGGAATACAGATGGCATTTCATCCTATTTTTGATCTGGAGAGAGATTGCACCTGTACATGCCTGGAGGTTTGTGTGCGTTTCTCTTCATGACCATTATTCTCTGATACGGTTTACATTACAAGAATCATGAAGGAGTTGTGAGTGTCAGAGACTCCTGCCTCCTGTGTTTCAATCAGATATCAGCCAGCGTGCCATACTGTTTATGCCCTTTTGATTTTTTAGCTAAATAGAAACTAAATGACTTCTATGGCTTTTAAGTAAAAGGCCCTGTGTTCTCTTGTCAGTCTGGGTATTTCATTTCTTCCTGTTCTCTCTTCCCATTTCTCTCATCCCCTGGATTCCCCACATCTAGGCACCACTTTGTTCAGGTGAGTAAGCTGTTGAATGAAACAGGAGAAATTAGTAATCACAGACAAAGCATATCTCTGAAACCCTCGAATGAACCTTTTTTGCAATGATGTAAGGAGCAGAATAGTTAAAATATTTATTGTTGGTCACTCATTTCACTTGCTACATTGAGCTGAAAGAGACACCAATTCTTTTCCAACGACCAGACTTTCACTGGGAGGGACTGTGGGGCTGGGTTTATTTTTTATAAAGCTTTAAATTAACAACTGCATGAGAGATTCTGACCCTCTCCTGCCATGAATACTTAGCAAAAAACATGATAGCCAAAAAATTTTGTGTGTGTGTGTATGTGTGTGTGTGTATTCCGAACTATCCTGTTGGAATTCTAAAACAAAGCCATATATGTTCAAACAGGATAGTTCAGAGGGACAGGAAACAGAGATGATCTCAACAGAATCAGACTGATTTTTATTGGGATAAAAGCATGGAGAGATGCAACTTTTCTGTGGGAAAGTAAGTTGCATTGGGAGTTCAGGGAGTAACGCACCTTTTATATTTCTATGAGGAAGTGTGGAGGAATGATGAGGGAAATGCCAACATGATTAAGTGATTAAGACAGCATTTGGGGATGGCCGAATTTGTGAGTCAAGGGTCTTTTGATGGTTACCAGGTTTAGAGATTTTATCTGCAAATAGTAGCTGCAGATAAGGAATTGGTTAGAGGGCTAGGGATTTACAAGGATGGAGCTGTTTTCTCTTGGCAGGGGGTGGGAGGAGAGGAAGGGTGCCTGTGTGTTCCTGGGATTGTCATTAATCCTTTGATAAAATCACAGCCTAGAATTAGTAGCAAACCCCTCTCTCATCCCAGGTGAGCCTGAACCAGTGCCCTTCAGGAAAGGATGCTAATTATAGGCTCCAGATACAGTTCCCAAGGGCCTGATCACATTCTGTGCATAGAGATTGTATCCTACCTTCCAACCACACCCCAATGCATTTGTCTAGAGAGGTGATATTTTGTCAATCTGTACCTCCCATTAGGCAACTGATGTTGAAATAAACTCATTTCAAGGCATCTTGTGGAAATGACGGCAGAGGATTTGAAAAGAAAAATAAAATCCTTTTGCATTTGAGGGCCACTTGAAACAAGCACATTGCCCTCAGGATGAGAAGAAGGAAAAAGACGCTTCCCCTTGATGGTAAGTCGAAGAGTTGAAGCAGGGACGGTTTCATGAAGCATCTGCTTGGCAGCGATGGGTGAGAGTGATCCATGATCTCCCTGCAGAAACCTTACTCTCCGCAGAATATTATCAAGTTGCCCATTCGGGAAGCCTCATGCTTTTCACAGAAGAGCTGTAAAAAAACGTAGGTTTCCCAGGTAAACCAGGCACAGTGACCCTGTCCTCATTCCTTCCACATTGTAGCATCCTGCGCCAATCTCTCCAGCTCTTGCCTCTCTTCAGTCCTTGTGCTCAAAAATAACAGAAATTGGGGCCGGAGAGGTGGCTCAGGGGTTAAGCCTCTGCTTTGCAGGCGGAAGGTCCTGAGTTCGGATCCTGGACCCCACGTATAGACGCCGGGCAAGTGGGGGGTGGCCTGTGTTTCTGGTCCTGGTAGGGCGGAGCCTGTGGATCCCCGGGCAGAGTACACAAGGAGGAGGTGGAGGCATCCATGGTGGTTCCCGAATTCGTCTGTGGTTCTGCACACACGCACACACACACACACACACACACACACACACACACACACACACAATTGAATAAAAATAAATAAATAAATAAAAATTTAAAAAAAGATAACAGAAATCTCCTAGGGATCAGAAGCTCAATGAGAGGCCAGGCTTTTCTCCAAGTTTTCCTACCAAAAAGTGCCCTCCAGAGTTGTAAATAAGGCCGAAATCTAGCTGGAATTTTCCTTGGCCTTTCCTAACATCAACTTATATGTTGGGGGGCAGGAGTTGGGGGTAAGTCGTGTAGCATCAAAGACACAAGACCAGAAAGTAAAAACAAAAGGAAATAGGTCCCCAGAGGAAAGGTGCGTGATGTTGTCGAGGGTTGTCACCTTGACAGGATCCCCTGGGAGACAAGTCTCTGGGTACTCCTCTAAGGGAACATTTAGCTTAGATCCGCCTCCGACTTTGCCTGTGAGGGACTGTCTGGATCACATTCAGGTGGGAAGACCCAACCTGAAAGAAGCAGGCACCATCCCTGGGCTTGGTTTCCCGATTGCATACAAGGGGGGAAGTGGGCTGGAGATATGGCTCAGGGTTAAGGCTCCGCTCAAAAGGAGAAGGTCCTGAGTTCAGATCTCAAGTTCCATGTAAAAAGGCCAGTGGAATTGGCAGCGACTTGTACTTCCCGCCCTAGTGGGCAGAGGCTGGGAAATACCAGAGCAAAGCAAAAAGGAGGTAGAAGCAATCCAGGATGATTTCTGAAGTCACCCTGGGTTCTCCATGGAGATACACAGTGCCCCCCCCTCTCTTTCTCTCTCTGTCTTTCTGTCTCTCTCTCTCTCTCTCTCTCTCTCTCTCTCTCTCTCTCTCTCTCTCACATACACACAAAGTAAATAAACAAATAAATGACCATGGATGCAATATAACCAACTGTCTCAAACTCCTACCACCAGGTCATCCCCATCATGAAGGACCCTACTCTTGAACTTTGAGTTAAAATAAGCCCTTTCTCTCTTAAGTTGCTTTGTTTACAGATTTTATCATAATAACAGGAAGAGTAACTGAGAATGTGTTACTATAAAAAATACTCGGAACAAGCAACTTAGGAATATACAAAGTTAAGTTCTGCTCATAGGTTTACAGGCTTCAATTTGTAATTAGTTGATCTGTCACTGTGATGGGTACAGTTGCCACATGACTAGGAAATGAAAGAGAAGCAAATCTGACACCTTCAAAGGACATGACCCCCCCAAATATGAAGACCTCCCACTAGATTTTACTCCCTAAAGATTCCAATATGAACTCCCAACGGAGCCTTTCCAGGGAGTAAGTCTTTCTTTTGACAACAGTGGAGAGTCAGATTGCAAAAGGTCACCTGGAGTCCCTGAAATTCTGAACATCCTTCTCTGTACACTCAAGTTACTGCTTTCATATATGTGGAAAGTCTAAGGTTACTGGTGGGTCTTTCCAATCATTAGGATAATGGATTATTGGACAGTACTGCACCATTTATCTGAGCTGATATTCTGGTTGACCTAAGAATTCCATATCTAGAAAGGGCCAATCTATAATATTTTAACTGCATTCATGTTGAGTGATGTTGTGATGTTCACAAGACAATGCCAATGCTTTCTCAAGGAATGAGGAAGGCATTTTGCACACTCCTCAGAGGAAGCCCCGCCCATCAGCATACTCAGAGTGATGAAATCCACGTCCCACCTTCATATTCCTTACTACTACATCAGGCCATCTGGGAAAGACCACTTATGTATTGGCACGTTGTCAGTGTATGAGTTCACTAAAAACCCATTTTTATCCCTTGAACATTCCAATTCTTCAGTCCTATAATCTTCTAGACACATGAACCATGGGTAAAAACAGTTTCTGCACCTAGAGTTTCCTTTAAAAAGAAAACAGCAGAATTTATTAAATAACTGGATGGACAGGGTAGACAGTGTTCCTTAAGCAGATAGCTTATTTGGTATACATTCTGTAATTAGAATGAAGGTGAAAGCAAATAGAAGACAAACATTTTGGGTCAGGAAGCTTGTCTACTAGATAAATTGGTACACAGAAACATTAACTAAAGGTTCAAGTAGTTTTCAAAGCAATCTTACTTAGAAAAGAATACAAATTGCATGTATGCCTCCAAGTTCAAATGTCTACATTACCACATGTCCCTCTGAGAGAGAAAAAAACAGGATGTGATTCAGGGTGTTAGCACAAAGCAGAAGTCTCTTTAATAACTATAGTGACACAGTGTCTCCAGTACACGTTTGGTTTAATGACCGTATTCAACCTGAGGAATATTCTACCTACGAATGCAATGCTAAAACTTAGGGCCAAGTTCAGAGTGCAAAGGAAAGCACCCACTAAAAGCCATTCATTTAATGTTTATATTACAACATCAGGTTATCAACAAGCAAGACTTTCTGTGGAAAAATGTCAAGGTAAGGATGTCAAGTACAGCTGAACTCCTAGTAAACTGACATTATAACAATTAAAACAATGGTCCTTCAATTTGTGAGCATGTGAGAGTCATGGAGGTATCTACAGCAGACCCTTTGCATCAAATCTCAGGGTAAGTGTTCTTACAGTTCAAAATCATAAAGCCAAATAGTCCAAAGTGCAAAAATATGCAAAAGACTTAAAGGCATTTCACAAAGAAAGGCACATGAATGACTGACACACATGAAAACAAGTTCATTCTTAGCCATCAAAAATAAATGAAAACAATAGTATTACAAGCTATTAAACACAACCCCTTAAACACTAGTATCAAGAAGATGTGGATAAACTATAACTCTCATTGCTTTTGGTAGATGAACAAATGGCATAATTCTCCATGGTAAGTAACAAATGGTGTATTTACCTCTTCTTGCCTTATAAGATAGAAACTTCACTCCTATCTATTTAGCCAAGAGAGATAACTCACATTGGAGGAACTAAGATGATACATTAGGATCAAGCAGCACCGTCTTCTGGTTTCTTGATACCTTGGAATTAAAACAGAAAACAGCATCTCCCTAGGTTGGAAGACTGATGCAATACTCTAATGATTAATATTGGATGGCTAGACACTTCAAGAAACTCAGAGCAATTATCAGACCAACAGGCAAGAAAGAACATTCTAGTGCTGAGCCCACTGTGACCAGGTACTGCTGCAGGAGGGAGGAACAGTGAAAAGGGAAAGAGGGAGAAATACAGTGGGAAGAAACTGGCATAGACATAAATGCAGAGCAGAAAGGCAGTCTGTACTTAGCTGGCCCAGATGCTGCATGCATGCTGATGCTTGTCAAATGTTCTGGGTTTCTCAACATAAAAACACCGTTGCTGAATTGTGAAGCCATGTGAGAAGCTTGTTCCTTTGAAATATGAGTTACTGCATTTTTCTTTTCTTTGGAATATAGAACATTTACTGTCACATCTTCCCTGACAGGTTCTAACTTGTGACCCAGTGTGGCTCTATTGGAAAGACATTGAAGAAAGCTAAGTGAGAAATATATGCAGTGGGATTCAGGTCAGGGACATGGATTAGGACTGAGCTTGTTTTCTCTGAGACTGATGTCTGGGACAACCAGAGAAAGTAGGTTGGGAGAGCATCTAATCCTGTGCAAGGAATGGACCTCAGAAAAACATATACATGGAGAGTGGAAGGCATGCAGTCTGTGCTATACCTTCCAAGAACAGGTTTTTGTCCGAGCATATGGGATTCATGGGGGTAACTGAGATTCTTGTACATAACAAAGATCCACACCAGCTTGGCTCCAAGGATTTGTGGCACTTATATGTCAGATGTCAACTTCATCCAATAGAACTCTGGCTCCATAGTAACACATGAAAGTGACCAGGAAAATAAAAGCCATTCAGATCAGCTCTTGACCCAAACTACTTTGATTAACCTGATCCATGTGGAACAGAAAACTTCAGGGACTGAAGACAAAGCTGATGAATTGGAACATGTATATAGTAATAAAGATTAAAGAGTAAAATCTGGCTTAAGAAATGGCTCAGGAGTTAAGACATTGTTTTAGGTCCCCCATAAAAACACCAGGCAGAAAAGGTGGAGCCTGGGAAATCCAAGCACAAAGCAAGAAGGAGGTAGAAGCAATCCAGGATAATTCCTGAAGTCATCCTTGGTCCTCCACAGGGACACACAGTGAACTCTGATACACACACACACACACACACACACACACACACACACACACACACACACTAAATAAAAATATTAAAAAGAATAGGAACTTATGAACAGAGCATACGAGACCTCTAAGACACAAAGACAAAACCTGTGTTTCTTTGATGCCGAAAGTGCTGGAGCATAAACTAAATATGTAGAAAAACCTATTCACAGAAACAAAAGCAAACATTTCCAAATCTGGGAAAGATATAGGAAACCAGGTACAGAAGACATTTAGAAACCCAGACCAGACAAGAACATTCCACATGGTATTACATTCAATGTCAAGATTCAAAGAAGAAATGAATACTGAAGTGACAACTTAATTATAATGTCATACCCATCTGAATACCATCAGATTTCTCAACAGAAAGTCTAAAGGCCAAGAGATCTTGGAATTATGCATTTATAGTCCCAGTAGAAAGTAGTTGTCAACCTAGATTATATCTAGAAATGTTACCCTCCAGAATGAAAGAAAAAATAAGGATCTTGTGAGATAAGTACAAACTAAAGCAACTGAATTACTAAGCGGTATTGAATAAGGCACTTACAAGAATAACAAAGATTAAGATTAACAAAATCGTGAAGACACAGGAAACAATAAAACACTAAACAAACAAATACAAGTTAATAAAAATCTGAACATTAAAAAAAAGAAAATGACAGGAATTAGTAAATGTTTTCATCATAACCATGAATGTAAAGTGATATTGATTCTCCCATTTTAAGACAGATTGAGTGGATTAAAAATTCAGCATCCATCCTGGGCCAGAGAGATGGCTCAGAAGTTAAGATTCTGTCCTGAAAGCAGAAGGTCCTGAGTTCAGATCCCAGGTCCCATATAAAAACACCAGGCAGAAACAGCAGTGGCCTACACTTCTGGCCCTAGCGGGCAGAGCCTGGGAAATCACAAGGCAAAGCAAGAAAGAGAGAGGTAGAAGCAATCCAGAATGACTCCAGAAGTCACCCTTGTTCCTCCACAGGGACATAAAGTAACCTCTGATACACACACACAGACACATATATATATATATATACAAAATATTCAGCATCCAACTATTAGCAACCTGAAAGAAACACATCTCACCAGCAAAGATATAGACTGAAAGTAAAAGGACAGAAAGTGATATTCTAGTAGACAAAATGGAGCACAAAACTGAGCATAACTGCAGATGTATTTATATATACTTGTCAGTTTAATTTTCCTGTTGCTGGACAAATACAGTACTCAAACACTTTAAGGGAACAAGAGTATATTTCAGCATTTCTATATGTTTGCATACCAAAGTGTGCCAAAGTACTGAAGTAGCTCTCTCCATCTTACCAGTCCAAGGAATGGTCCCAACCATAATGGGCACAGTCTTCCCATATTAATTAGATAATCTCTTATGTGCCTACACACTCAGCTCTCAAAAGCCAAATTGACCGAATTGTAGCTAGCTAATGTCCAACAAAACAGACCTCAAGTCAAAATAAGTCAAAGAAGAAGATGATCACTATATCTTGCTTTTTAAGAAATTATTTTTAAAAACATACTTCAATAAATCAGAAATTCTGGAAGAAATATATGTTATTTTGAATATGTGTTACCTGCCAAAATGATGCAACAACTTAAACAGATCAGTAACAAACAATGACATTGATAAAGTAATAAAGCTCCAGCAAAGAACAGCTCAGGACTGGATGCACTTACTGCTGAATTTTACCAGACCTTTAAAGATTAACACCAACACTCCTGGAACTATTCCTTAAAATATAAAGAGGATAAACACTTACAAATTTCTTATATGCATTATCCTTATACCCCTGATAACAAACCCCAATAAGGATACAACCACAAAACTGTAGGTCAGCATCTCTGATGAATATACACACAAAAATAAACTGCAGAATGAATTTAACAGCATGTTACATAGATCATATATCATGATGGAATTGGTTTCACTCTAAGGATGCAAGAGTGGCTGAAAACATTCAAATCAATGAACATTATGGTGCATAAATAGCAGGAGGAGCAACAACAGAAAAAACACATGGTCATTTCAAGAGTTGAAGAAAAACAAATGTCAAAATTCAGCATGCCTTAGTAATAAGTTTCCAAAGGAACTAAGAATAGAAGAATTCTACCTTAGCATTAATAAAATACACGAAGAACTGTTGGCCAATAACATGCTATACTGAGAAAATCTGAAAGCATTTCTTCTAAAATCAGGAATGACACAGGGATGTCCCTAACCATCATTCCTTTTTTAAATATAGTATATGAAGTTTTAGTTAGGATTACAGCAAGAGAAAGAAAAATAGGATTACAGCAAAAGAAAAAGAAATAGATATAAATGAAAAGGTAGATGCCAAATTATCCCTATTTACAGACAAGATCCTATACTTAGACCTTACAGATGTCACTAAGACTTTAGTTGGTTAAAAAAAAATCTGCCATGAAGCATGATAAAAAAATATACAAAAACCAGTGGCCTTTACACAGCAATAATGAATTAATTCACTGAGAAAGATATCAGGGAAGCAATTCAATAAAGTATAAAGTATCTAAAGAAATGCAGGATCTCTATAGCAAATATAAAAACCAAAGAAAGATATTGAAGACAGCATCAGAAGATGGAACAATTAGATTATAAAAAATAGCCATATTGTTCAATGCAATATACAGATTCAACTAATCCTTATCAAAATTTCAGACATTCATCAGAGAAATAGAAGAAACAATTTTAAAGCTCATGTGGAAACTCAAAAGACTGACCAGTGAAAGAGAGCCTGTGCTGAAAGAGTGATGTTGGAAGTATCACAACCCTGAGTTCAGATTATATTACTGAGCCACATTAATCAAAATAGCATGACGCTGGCACAAAAACATGAACCAATGAGATGCAGAAACTACAGACAAACCCATGCAGCTATAGTCATCTGCCAAAAACATGTTGAAGAGAATACAGCCTCTTCAGCAGATAGTCCTCAGAAAACTACACGTCTCCATGAAGAAGAATAAAATTTGATCCCTATCAGTCACTCTGTACAGAAATCAAACCAATAAGATCAAAGGATTTAGGATAATATTAGAATCTTTGAAATTATTATACAAAAACTCCTGAAGACACAGATACAGGGCATAGACTGGAGAATAGTGTTGCCATCTGTTGATTAAGCAGAATTGTTATGGAAAATTATAAACGACTTAAAAACCCGCAAGATCCTGTGTAAAACAGGTCAATAAACATGAAATAATGCTCAATATCTCCAGCCATCAGGAAAATGCAAATCAAAACTGTATTTCCCTGTATCTTATCCTAGTCAAGATAGCCATCAGCAAGAAAACAGCAAGCACTGTTCAAATAAATACTCGAATAAATATTCTCCTCAAATGAATGCTTTAATCTGTCAACTGAAAAATTTGTAAGGGAAAGTACATAGGAATTTTATTCCACACAGCTAAAAACTTGAAACAGTCTAAATACCCATCAAAAGAAAAGGATAAACTATGCTAGTCATATATTTAAAAAAACTACTCAGTTGTCCAAAGAAAGAGGAAGAAACAGCGTAACTGAATATCAACAGAAATGAGTAAAAACAAACAAAAGATTCAAATGATCACACATGGTATGGTCATTTACATGAACTTTTAGAATAAAGTTAGAGTAGTTAAAATTTTAGTTAAATTTAGTTGAAAATTTAGAATACTTAAAATTTTGTGGGTACACGTTCATGTGAGTGTTCAAGTACACACCTGTGCATGCATATAGAGGCTGGAAGACAACCATAGGTGTTTTATTTCACTATCCACCTTAATTGAGATAGGATTTCCCACTGGTATAGTGCTTGTTGATTATGGTAGACTGACAGCCAGTGAGCCCAGATCTTCTGTCTCTGCTTCCCCAGTGCTGGGATGACAAGTGCATGCTAAGGAAGGGACTCTGGTCCTCATGTTTGTGCAGGAAGCACTTTACCAGGTGAACTATCTCTCCAGACCCTAAAATGAATTTTTAACGAATAGGCAAGAACAGCGATTGGTTCCATAGCTTGGTGATGGGATAGCTGTGCAGCAATGAAGTGTGGAGAGGCAAGAGAGAACATGCACAGTGGTGGAAATGGTCTACATTTTCAAACAAGTTTGAGTTATGTGGGTGTGTACACTTGCAGGGCTCAGTGAACTGAATCTGAGGTCTGTGCATTTGAATAAAGTAAATGATCCCTCAAGATAATACTAAATGGAAAATGACCCAAAATACATTCACATATTTACAATGTGAACTTAGATTTACAAATCACGACCTCTAGCAACCTAGGAGATCTTGTAACAATGACTTTCAGTTTTTGTTACAACTCCAAGATTTGGGTAATGATACTTATGTAATGATACTCTCTTTCTCGTTCTCGTTCTCGTTCTCTTTCTCTTTTTTTCTCTTTCTCTCTCTCTCTCTCTCTCTTTCTTTCTTTCTTTCTTTCTTTCTCTCTCTTTCTCTTTCTCTCTCCTTTCTTTATTCTCTTCCTTGGTATATAATAGTTGATTCAGTTGATTCAATTCTGCATAATTTTTTATTATTATTTCAGCTCATACAAACTTAATAGGTACACCAGTTCCCTTCCTCCCTCCTCCTCCCCCCGAACCTCCTGCTCCCCCTCTCCTCACCCCTCCCTCCCCATCCCCCAGTGCCTCCCGCCCCAATTCCCAGAGAGTCCTTTCTTGTGCATGCCTGACTCTCCATAATTTTATAGAAAATGAAAACCCCTCCTCTAGCCATTAGGCCGAGAAACAGCAAGGATGAGTGGAACAAGAATGAACAGGGATGGACCATTGTGCTCAGTTAGGAGAATGGACTAGAATTTTCTCTAGTGGCCTCAATCCAGGAAGGTGGCTGTTATATAAGGTGTTATGACTGTTAGAAGAATATGGTTAGCCTGCACTTTTAAGTATTTCCTGAAACCTTCTGAAAGCAAAGGATCAGAGTAGCCTCCTCCACCCAGCCTTGCCTCTGTCCAGATTCCCTCCCACCATGTTGGCTGTCATCTTCAGTATCCCGTCCTGCACTCCAAGGGTTTCTGTCTTGGTCCTGTGTAGCTCCCTCCACAGCCCATATGATAAGACACAGTCATTATCGCTTCATCTGATGATGTATTTTAAATCTTGTACTGAAATCAGATCACACCAGCTAAGTTAACCTGGCTGGACATGCGAGGTGTCTTTGAGTAACTCTAGTACCTTTGCAGACTTGGCCTGGAGAGCAGCAGATCAGCTGAACTCATTGACCGCAGCCATCTCCTTTATGTTCGCGCGCATGTGTCTGTGTGTCTGTGTGTGTGTGTTTCACATGTGTAATTTCCTATTTGGAACAGTCTTCTCTTCCCCCCTTTTGTTAGATAATAGCTACTTATTCTTTTCGATTTCTCTGTTAACACCCCCTCTCACAGAGTTATTCCTCATAGTCTTCCATAGTCTTACATGCCAGACTCCTTAAACTTGGGGTCTTCAAAGCAATACAACTTGCATCTCACATTTCTGGGATCAAAGATGTGGATGAGCTCCACGGGTTCCCTGCTTTGGATGGTCTACGTAGAAAGTCAGAGGGTAGCTGTAACAAAGTACCACAAGCTAGGCTGCTAGTTAACATGAATGTAAACCACACATCCAAACAAACTCAGGACACAGACAGAATCTTGCTCCCTGTGAAGGTTCTATATAACAACCTTCCTCAACCTCCCCAAGAATCTCAAGCATTGGCTTTGTGCCAGTGTCGATCTGACCTTGGCCTCCATCTTCCTTCTGTTGTCTTCCCTCTGTATCTGTGCCTGTGTCTTCCCAGGGTATTCATTTTTGGGTCTATATCAAAATCAACCTTTTCTTTAAGAGGCAACAGCCATACTTGATTGAGGGCTATCACAATGATTTCATCTTACCTTCATGAATATACAATAAACCCTTCTAACAATGACAGGTGGATTCCCAAGGATTGGGGTCTAGAACTTCAATAGTTCAATTTTGGGGACTGACTCTTACTTTGGAAGAATTTTGCTTCCAACTTCAATCAAGTATTAAGAACATTCAGTTTGTTGTAAGATGAGGGGTCCTTCGACCAGGGGCCACATGCAGAGGCAGCCCACATTATCTGTCATGTGCTTTTCTCTATCCTCAAGCTGTTAATGGTGCATGGAATCTTTTCTATGCTTGGCGTCTCTGACTTTCCTTGTGGTCATGGCTGGAGAAATTGTTCTGCTCTTAAAGGGTTCATAGAATTTATAGGACCACTGGGAGTGATTTGTCTTTTGCCATGAAATTCAACATCCTCAAGGGAGTACTATCTCATATTCATAGGTTCTACCCCTACACAAACTGTGGGAGTTTGATAAGGGAAGGGATCAAAGCTACTCATGTAATTATGCCTACCACATAATTCTTGCCAGTTCCTTTTAATGATTTCAACAAATATCTGATGACTTTTGCAACATGCGCCTTCTGTGAGAGCTTGAGTCTCCATGAGGGAATGTTAAAACAGAAAGCAAGAGACAGAAGAGGCATTTGATGGATGAATTTATCAGTGAATAGATAGTAGGTAGGTAGGTAGATTGATAGATGATAGATAGGCAGTTAGGTAGGTAGGTAGATAGATAGATAGATAGATAGTAATATGGATCCCTTGGTCCAGTGTAGGTTTTGCTGCATGACTTTGCTTATTAGGCACAGAGACATTGTCTTGGAAGATTGGACTTTTATTTTCAGACTGGGAAATGCTGGGAGCAAGCTGAGTTTTATGACTTGGGAATCCAGATGTCAAGGTTGAGATAATGAACCCAGAACCTTGACTGATGAAGGTCGGAGCCTGGCAGGTGCTTACTTTCTGCCACCACATGAGAAATGACCTGCCATTTACTCTGCCACTTTTCGCTTGTTTTCTCCAGGGACACATACTACCTTTAAAAAAAATTAATAGGGGCAGACAAGTGAGTGGCAGCTAATGAGAAAGAAGAATGTGTACTTTACAGCTATTCAATCTCAGCCAGCGTGCTGTAAGCTAGCAGGCATGCTTGTGCAGATTAGAATGAAGTTCTCATCTAGACTGCTGGGAATGAACTCCCCATCTGGCTGGACCCAAGGGGACTGAAGGTTTAGAAGCTGCACAGTAGCCCCAAGTCACATTGCTTAATTTGCTGTGCCCCGGGTCCTGTTCTATTTCATTTTATTTTTAATATTTGTGTTGTGTGGTGTATCCGTGCCATGGTACACTGTGTGGAAGCAGCAGACAATGTCAGGTGTCGGTTCTTGCCATCTCCCTTGTTGGGTGCAGGGTCGCTCCACATGCCAGGTTAGCTGGCCTGCGAGCATCTAGCAATTCTCCTGTCCCTACCTCCCATCTCACCATATGTGAGTTGGAATTACAAATGTATCTAGTTTTACATAGGCTCTGGGGATCCGAACTATGATCCTCAGGTTTGCACAGCAAACATCCACTGAGCCATAGTCCCAGACCCCAAATCTACATATGATTTCTCCCCTTTACAAAATTTTACAATATACAGGGGAGAAGAGCTGAAAATAATCTCATATTAGGAGGAATCTGACAAAGAACCAAACACGAGCACATATCCAAAGCCGGCACTGCTATGATCATTCAGGTCTCTTGACTTTTAACAGTTTATGCTTTGTTACACGGAGGTAAAATCAAGTCAATCAATCAAAATCCACAAATTCTGGTGTAGCTTTATATTTCAAAGCCCAGCAGATATTCCATAGAGAAGTAAAAGCTACTGGTGTTTGTATAATGCATGAATATTCAATGTTGTCTGCTAAAAATTGGTTGTGTCTTTTGTGGTAGCAAAGATTCAAAAGTGCCTGGAGTCTGGAGGTCAAATTTGAGGTTACAGCACAAAAATCTGAGATTTATCATAGGCTGTGAGACTGTTGGAAACCAGGGCATGTGAGGAAATTGGAGAGTGTTAAGAAAAAGAAATCAGAGTTGCATGCGAGGTCAAGATGACTAGGGCATGAAGATTATTAAAATAATAATCTTACAAAGAAACCTCCAAAGTGGCAAAGAAAATAATATTCCCAGTTGTTTTCTTTAAAATGTTCTCAGCACAAGTGAAATACATCAGTACTTCTTTAAAAAAAAGAAGATAATTTCTATAAACCCTAAAGTTTATTGCTCTATTAAGAACTGATGTAATTTGATGTATTTAAAGAAAATAGCTCAAAGACTGAAATATTTTAACTTGCCTCTCTAATGAGAGGTTCTTTGCAGTTCTTCTAAGAACATTTGTTTTCCCAAGCTTCCTTCTCCCACTTTCTCTCCCACGTACACATGTTAAAAAACAACGTGCAAAGCAGGCCTGGCTGGGAGAAGATTGTGTGTGCAGAAGAGTCTGGAACATAAAATGCCAAGGGCTGTGTGTGTAGAGCTGTGCATGCAGATGTCCAGCAGAAAATCACTCTGAAATTGGGAAATGCACTGACTGGATGCATCGTCGAATCAGATTGTTTCTTGCCTAGATGTGGCTTTCTGTCCACCAGGATCACCATGACTTGAAAGTCAGAGACGTCAGAGCTTTAGAAAATCAGAGAGAGAGGGTGGTGGGGGCAGCACAAGCCTTAGTAGCTGGGATGGGAACCAGTCAGTATCCTTCACAAATACCCAATGTCGGGGCTGTTACTAAATGCCTTATGTCCTCTCAGGAATCCCTGACGTGTGATAATGAAGGGAATATTGGAGGATGGGGCCCCCACAGTCTGATCCCATTAAAACAGCACCAACACAGGTAAGCTTGGTAGAAATGTAGGTGATCAGGTTTTACCACAGAGCTACTGTACCCTACACTTGGGGACGAGGGGCTGCATACTTTCCGGGTACCCAAATACAGGCCCAGGATTGAGAGTTGCTGCTTTTTGTCATTCAGACTCACAAATACCAATTGTCATCTCTACCTCCAATCTTTACAGACAAGGAAAAGAAGGCTCAGAAAGCTAAAGCCACGTTGTTGTCTAGCTGGTCAGTAAGAGGGCAGGAATTTAAGCTTTGGCTGTTAAGACTGCTAACCTCCAATTAGCGTATAGTATGTAGTTACCACTAGCTTCAGAAAATCCGATTTAGAAAACAGGTCTGCTTGAGTTTATGCAGAAGCAAAGCAACTTCGCCTATGTGGAGATGTAAGGGTCCTTTGCCATGACTGCATGGCATCGAGCTTCCACACCTACCTAGGCATTCCTTATGACAGTCAGATTGCACACTGAGGTTGGGAGGTTTTAAGGCATCAGGAGAAAGTCTTGCTGGATAGAGCAGAGGATACAGAGTCGGCATGTGACATGGCATGCATGTGTGCCGCTGAGCATGTTCTTCCCCACCCCTCGTCCCTCTCTTCCTATCAGGAGAGTACCCAAGGAGACAGCAGAGTCTTCATATGACTTGACCTCAGAGAAATTGCCTCAGATTGCTTTAGCAACCAAATATAGGCTTATAAGTAACTGAGTCATGGACCAGATCTTGACTCTCAGTGCTCCTTCCTGAGAACTCAGAGTCAGGTAATGGAACAGACGTGAGACGGGCAAATCAGACAGATACAGCCTATGCTACTGAGATTTTCTGCAGACGTGAGAATTCTTGCTCTGTCTATGTATCCAAAGGGCTAGTTACCCATAACGAGGAAGTCGTTCCTTTGAGAACTTGGGAGAGATCTGTGTTTTACTGAAAATCAGTGACATGGTACATATAAAGTTGTT
Organism: Typhlomys cinereus; assembly: GCA_023101885.1. Taxonomy (NCBI): domain Eukaryota; kingdom Metazoa; phylum Chordata; class Mammalia; order Rodentia; family Platacanthomyidae; genus Typhlomys; species Typhlomys cinereus. The sequence continues at coordinate 233,961 of JALPQD010000084.1, read as the reverse complement.
GTAATTTGAATACAGTTGTCAACTTGAATCCAATGTCAACTTCCTGGTTTTGGAGCAGTGTGGTGGTTATATAAGATGTTACCATCAGGATAAGATAGGTAAGGATGGGTAAGAGCTCTGTTATTTTTTTTACAGCTGCTTTCAAATCTACCGTGATGTCTGCTCATCGTTTGAATGTGATTTGTCCCCCACAAGCTCGTATGTTTGCAATTTTAGCTGATATTAATGTTTGGGAAAATTGTGGTGATTTAAGGAGGCAGAGCCTTGCTGGAGAAAGACCCATCAGGATGGATGGACCTCAATGTTGGATACCCCAACCTGCTTCCACCAGCTGTCTGCTTTTGCAGTTTGGCTACAGTCACCTGAGCTTCCTTGAGATTCTGCCACCAGCCATGTTTTTTCTAACATAGAACTATATCTCTCCTCTAGAACCATAAGCCAAATAAATTTTCTCTTCCTCCCTTAAAGTGTATTTGAACATTGTCTTGCAGCGACAGAAAGAATAACCGCAACAATCTCCAAGTTAAAAACAAAACAACCCCATCCTGAAGCTCAGGGAAATTTGCGGAAGAGGGGGCGGTAAGATTGCAAGAGCACAAGGATGGGAGGAGCAATGATTTGCAAGATACTCCACACAAGTTAGGGCCGAAGCAATCATAATCGGACATTGCATGCCCGGCGCAATGTCCAACACACTATTGACCCCACAAAGTCTAGCATTTGCTAAAGGCATTAGGATCCTTGGAGGCAAGGGATTGACAGCCACAGTAGTGTTCCTATGCTTAAGGGGAACACAGGAAAGTGTTCTGGGAAATGCCACTGGGTCCTTGCACCTCATCGGAGAGGAGAACCCAGAGGAGAGTCTGGCATGCACATTAAAGGATGCTCCGGGGAGGGAAGGGGGAGGCACTGGGGGATGGGGAGGGAGGGGGGAGGGGAGGGGGGAACAGGGGGGTGGGGGTCGGAGGGAGGGAGTGGATGGGTGTACCTGTTACGTCTGTATGAGTGGAAATAAAAAAAACAAGTACTATGAAGCCAAAGCAATGCGGTGGAGCAATTGCGGTGGAGTGACTCACAAGTGAAACCATCATCATGAGCCTCCTCAACAAACCCAAGAGGGAGATGACGCTGGAGGAGCTGCAGAAGTGGGAGGAGGAGCTCAACACGGGTCCACTGTCAGTGCTCACACAGTCAACAACAGCACCAAGTGCTCATCAACTCTCAGAACAACAAGAGCTCCTGGGCCGAGTGAAGGCCTTTGATAAGCACTGCAACATGGCACTGGAGAATGTGAAGGAGATGTGGACTGAGGTCCCCAAGAGCGGCAAGGGCAAAAGAAGTCCAAGCCTTCAGCGATGCCCATGCATGGTTCCTAGGGGCTTGAATCTCATGGCCAGAGGCATCTAGCTCATGGCCGGACCTTGCCTCCTTGTCATTGACAAGGAAATCTTTTTCTTCCTGTATCACCTAAGAAACAGGTAAATTTTGATTTACCTCATAGGCGTTATAAGGGTTACATGATAGCATCTGGCCTTGACAGATTTCCAATAGGAATACACTTTCATATTGTCTGACCTCCAACATTTGTTTGCAAAGGAGCTAGTCTGACTTGGTTTCCATACTTCACTACCAATGGAAGATGTGTTTGTCTTACTTCCAGATTCTTGGGAAAGATTGTATTACTAGCAATGGGATTGAGAGATCTCTTTACAACATTGGGGGGGGGCAGAGAATCAAACAGCACAATATATTGCCCAATCCTATCTGCGACTGAGATGCAGCGTGTCTCATCAAACCTATCATCAAAACCATTCACAGGCAGTCAGTTGATGTGAAATTCTTGGCACCCAGCAATAGCTTAGGTGTATTTTTAAATATTCTGTCTGGCAGCTCAAGGGGGAGGACAGGGGTAGACTAGGCAGCGACCTGCTGATTTCTTTCTAACAGAAATTTTTCTTCCCTACAACTTGTCCACCCCTTGTGAGAAAGCAATAAGTTGTAAAATGCTGCACCAAAATAACAGTGTGGACGTGTTACCTAGCAACCATACCTAAAGAAGGGTGTTAGGCATGCCCACTAATTACTAGAGCGAGGGATTCTTTCTGTGTCACTTGAACTGAAAGCAAGAGCACCTGCATTCCAGTGACTTTTGTGAAAGATTAAGAAAACCACAAATGCCCCTCTGTCATGAGTTTGTTGTCAACTGCTCAAGCGTGTAGGAAGGAATGGCTCTTAAAGACAAGAAAGAATATGCAGATCCAAGGAACTTTTTTCAATGAACTCTCTGCTCCATTAAATATGACATCAACTTTTCAAAAGTTTTTTTAAAAATTTTGTTTAAAAATAACAACAACAACAAAAACAGATACAAGGGTTTTATTCCCATCACATCTGGGAGGTCTTCGCAAGGTGGGGGCAGGTTCTGAGAGTGGAAGGAGTAGATCTCCTTGTCATTGACAAAGAAGCAAGGCCTGGCAACGAGCTAGATGCCTCTGGTCACGAGATTCATGCCCCTAGGAACCATACATGTTCATCTGCTGAAGATTTCTCCAGGTTTGGATTTTTCTAAAACTCTGGTAATGATCAGAAAGCTATTCTTTTGGATCATTCTGTCATTAAATCAGATTTTGGTAAATGACCATTGTAGCCAACGTTTTCAAAAATAAATGCATGCTTTGACCAAGGTTTCCTAACACCAGGGAGAACAAGAATCCCTTAATACATCATAATAGTTGTTTTGGTCCAATGGTTCAGATTATGTCATGAAGGGAGGACTTACAATTCTGTGTTGTGTCTAGTTCACCATTTGTTAGAGAACTTTGCCTCCCTCATATGAAGCAATCATTTTAATATCTCCCCTGCACACAGTACTTTTGGATTTGGAAAGCATTTCACCATTCATGCATCACCATAATACAATAAACTCGGTGGGATATTGTACCAATGAGGAAAAGGGAGTTTGAACAGCATGAATAAATCTGTGCGAGCACTGTTTCTCACTACTCAGTGTCCTGTGCTTCCACTGTTGAAGTCCAAGGCTTTCACCTTGTCATCCTGGCAACCAACAACCCACTCTACATGTTCACAGGTATCCAGGAAAACTGTCTTGCCTCCCAGTGGAAACCCCTTCCTGTGCAGAGCAGGAAGGGAGTCATGCTTGCTGCAAGCCACAGCCAGCACTCCAGCTGGCAGTGCTGGCACCTGCTATTGGTTTCATGCCAACATCCATAGTTACCTCCAGAATGCTTAGTTGCCTGTCTAAAACCATTCCTATTGGGTCAGTCATTAAAATAATCTGAGGCAAAGGTCAGGTTTATTGATAAGAAACTGACAAATGCCCACTTGACCATTGAGATGATAACCTGTGGGATAACTTTTAATTTAATTAAAAAACAATGAAATTCAGTAGATTCGCACAATAGCTGACATAGTAACATTCCTCCATGGACGAGCAAGGATCTCAGGAGAAAGATCTCCATTCAGAGAAAATCTTTGGGGCAGGTGCCAGTCAACAGTAAGCGTCCCTAACTGTAGGTTTGTCTACTCGAGGGCTGTTTGTACCACATGGATGCCAGTGCTTTTGATCATACAGGCATCCCAAACCAAGGCTGGGGTCCCACATGTTCAGAAGGATATGAAAGCAGAGAGGAGCTGGATAGAAGGGAGAACTAAAAGGATGGTGGGAGAAGAAGGGGGAGGAAGAGGAAGTCAAGAAGTCTTATTATAATGAAAAGGGTAATTTTCATTATCAAGACAATTTAAATACCATGATATTTATAATAGGAAAAACCATACAAGGTCTTTATATATGTACTTACTTACACAATAACCTACATATACATGCTGGTAATTTTTTCAAATGCTATCTCTTGTACTTACTTAGCTTAGTATTTCATATTTTAATTTCCAGTTGAGGTAACAAATTAGGAACTATGGACTCATTTCTATCAATAAATGGGAATGTATGCTATGGCCTATCTTCATTGTTAAGATTTGATTTTGATTTTATTTTGTTGTCCTAGGCATGTTTCTGTTCATAAGTCTTTATCATTTTCACCATTAAATTGAGTTTACCTTAGCCTTTTACCAAATGTGTATGGTTCTCACAGACAATTGAGTTAAATATGACCATTTAACTAATACAGAGATGCTTTAATCTAAAGTTTATTATTTAAAAGCATCAATAGCGAATACAAATTCATGGCATATCGGTATCTGTAGGGTTGATAGATAATAGTTTAAATGTGTGACAGATTGGCACCATCTTGGACCTTATTTTCCTGATATAAAAAAAAAAACAGGGTTAGAAATGCATGGTAAGTTCAGCATTTGGAGAATGAAACAGGAAGATTTCTGTGAAGTCAAGGCCAATCTGGGCTACTTAGTGGGATGGCTCACAAAACAACAAGACAGAAAAAAATGAAAGTTATTGTGAAGAACAGATGAATGGAAATAAGTGGCTATTTTGGTGCAGCTTGAAAACAACTTCCACCTGAACTTTTGGGGAGAATATTTCTGAGACATCTCAGTGGCTTAGGGGCCGGTAGTAATGGACCAGAGAAGGCTTCATGGTGCTCTTGTTAGCTCTTTGTACTCATTGAATACTTCTCTCATTTCTAATGTTCTCAGTCATCTTTTTTGGCACCATCATAAAATAATAATAAACTTTCCAATGAGAAGAATGCAACACAACACAAATTGTTGAAGAAGTCGTAAGAGTCAGAAGCAACTCACCCAGCAGTCAACTGTTGTCAGTACACAGGACTCCTCCGTCCTCACCACCATCAAGTGGGTAGCTTTCTCCCTCTGTACTGGCTCGTGATTGGTTCTCTCGAAGCACCTGTCACTAGGCATCGACAAGTTTCCATTCTAGGAGACCCCAGAATCTTTGCTCAAGCTTATTTCTCCAGTGACACTCTGGCATTTCGTGGTCCCTCCTCTCTGAGCCCATTTGAAAGATCAACTATTGCTCATTTTTGAAAACCATTTCCTCTGTCTTGTAGCTCACAGTAAGCCACCAAAGTTGTTTCTTGGGTTTTGACATTTTCACAAATCAGACTCTTCTTCAACACACAAGAGCACATTTGCCCCCCTCTGAGCAAAATGCCTTCTCCTAGTCCACTTTAATCATAGTTGTCTGTTGATAATCTTTTTCTCTCTTGGATATACTTATGGTGAGGAAGTGCTGGAAATGTTCTCAAACCCGTGTCTTTGTTTTCTTTTCCCCCATTGCTTCTTACAGGAGTAAACAGGAAAAGGAAGGTGAAGAGATAATGGCTAAAATAATTAAAAACTTTATAAATGCACTCAGCTAATAAATAAATTCTCCTTACAGGAAATCGATCCTTTAGCTAGACAGACACCATGCAAGAAATCTTACAACACATGGCCTTTCCTGTCATATTAAGTCATTATACTAAATGATGGGCTGTGCTGGGCCTAGACATCTACATCCTATGATAAGATCCCACATATTCTGCTTGATTAGATTATCCTTATGTTAGGAAAATGTACGTGTGTGCTTGTACATACACAAGCATCCTGTCTAAGTTCAGGTTGCAAACACCACAGCCCTTTTATGAAATGGATGCATTAACATCATCGCATAGTCTCATGCAAATCATTCACTTTCCAACTGCAGATCATGGAGCAACTCCAACTTGTTGCAGAGGACTTACCCTGTCATCTACACACATGAGAAGCTCCTGCATTTCCTAGACATAGAGTCACCAAGAGTATCCGCATTTCATTGATTTTTTTCTATTTCATTTTTGCACATGTGAGCGCATGCATGTGTGTGTGTGTGTGTGTGTGTGTGTGTGTGTGTGTGTGTGTATCACAGGGTACTGTTGTGTCCCTGTTGGGGACAAAGATGACTTTGGGAAACATCCTGAATTGTTTCTACCTCCTTTTTGCTGAGCTCTGGGATTTCCCAGGCTCCGCCCACCAGAGCTAGAAGTTCAGGCTTTAGCCATTTCTACCTGGTGTTATTACATGGGACTTGGGGCCAAACTTAGGTCCTTCTGCTTGCAAGGCAGAGTCTTAACCCCTGATCCATCTCTCCAGCCTAGTATCCACATTACAAAGACTCAGGGTATTTGATATAAACACCCCCCAAACATCTTTAGGGCAGCAGTATAAGGATCCCCCTAAATTCCTAGGCAGTTTAAAGAATAGACTCTGTGTGTGTGTGCACGCATTCATGTGCACGCATTCCTATGTGTGTGTGTGTGTGTGTGTATGTGAGTATGTGTATGTGAGTGTGTGTGTAGGTCAGAGTTCTATGCAGGGAATTTTCTTCAGCACAGTCCCTCTCCACCTTGTTTTTTTTTTTTTTTTTCTCTTTAAACAACATCTCTCATGAACTTGGAGCCCATTCAGTTGGATTAGGTGACCAGCAAGTCCTGGTGATCCTTCTTTTCCTATCTTCCCAGTGTTGCAAATGCGGGTGTGCACCCCTGTCCCACCCCTTTTATTTAGCATGGGTGCTGGGGATCATGTTTGTGCAGTGTTCCCGACTACTCGCTTTTAATCACACATGAAGTACATGTCAGAATAGTAAAAGTCAATTTGATACTGTGTGCCAGGTGCTGTGTAACATCTTTCCATAGGTAATTCTCCCATCACTTTTTCCAGATGAAAAAAGTGCTCTCTGGAGCACAGAGAAGCAAAGCAACTTTACTAACGTCCAACAGCTAAGGGACAGAGTCATTACTATATCTATTCAGTTCAACTTCTGAACCCATGCCATGTGTGTGTGTGGGGGGGGGGATTGAACCTGGCCAACTTCCCCAACTCTCTTTTAATTTTTTTGACACAGGGTGTCGCTGAGTGGTTCAGGCTAATCTTGAAGGAAAATCCTCCTGCCTCAGCGTCCCAAGAAGCTGATGCTACAAGATGGTGTCACCAGGCCTGGCTAGAACTCATGCTCTTCTCCTCAACAACAGTCACGACCATAGCAATCACTGTTAGACGTGGTTGTTCTGTCTTTTTGAACGAGAACTGAGACCTTGCTTCCATGGACAAGGCTCCATCACCAAGTTCTAACCAGACTTTTGGGGAAGTCATACGGCCTTCACCCATGAAGAAGCCATTTGATTTGGACATAAGTTAACATAAAATTTATAATAAATAAATAAATAAATAAATAAATAAATAAATAAATAAATAAGTCAAAGGTAAGATCATTTTGAATGCAAATGCCACCAACATTTTCTCTACAGTCTCTCAAATGTCTAGAACACTGTAGAAAAATGCTATTTTTTTTTCTGAGTAAACAAGTGACCCTTATGTGTAAATTGCTGCAGCAGAGAAGGCTACCTACTGGATGCTCCACGCCCAATGCATAGAGCTTTCTCAAGGCTGGACCTATACTGGGTATAGGTGTTTCTGTTCTCATTCAATATGGATAGGTGTGGAGACAGGCACAGGAGAACGAGGGGTCTTATCTGAGAGCTCAAAACTAACCAGACCGAGGACCTCTTCTTAGCCCAGGCTCCTGCTAGTCCAAATGGCAGGGAGACAAAGGTGAATTGTTTACCTTTTTCTTTCCTTAACCAGATCGTAGTTCTCTGCTGATGGATAAGCATGCAGGGAAGAAATAGTCCACACAAGGAGGGGAACCAGTAGATCTGGCAGGTCATGAGTTTCTAAACCTTGGCTACATTTTAGAATCACTGGGGTTTAGTACTCTTAGTTGTAAAATTATCCTCAAAGATCTCAAGAGAACCCAAGCCTCCCTGAGAAACTGTTGGGGAAGGACTACTGCTGAAGACAGGGATGCTTTCCTCAATGGTATATGCACTGATACAAGATTCATGCTCTAGCTAGTGCTCAGGCACGTGCCATCAAAAGCAATCCAGATAAAATACATTGGGTCGAATGTGCAGAAGGACATAATAATAGGAGGGAGACTATAGAGAAGAAGGATCATAATGGGGAAAAAAAGGGGAGATGGAATTGAGGATTAAAGTGTGAACAGATCATAAATTCACTGTATTCATGTGTGAAATTCTAAGAAAACAAAAAAATTTAAAGAATAATAAAATAGGGGCTGGAGAGGTGGTTCAGGGGTTAAGCCTCTGCCTTGTAGACAGAAGGTCCTGACCCCATGTATAGAAGCTGGGAGCCATGGTGGTTCCCGAATTCACCTGTGGTTCTACACACACACACACACACACACACACACACACACACACACACACACACACACGCACGCACACACACGCACATACACACAATTGAATAAATAATAAATAATAAATAATTTAAAAAAAGAATAATAAAATAAATAAAAGCTTCCCTTGGCGACTCTATTAGGCAGCTAATGTCATGAATTAGCAATCCCTGTAAGCCTCTTATTAAAGATGTGCTTTATTTTTAAGAGGTATTAAGATAAGTGACATTCTGATGGCAGGGGACTTGCCCAAGGCTATCTAGTATAATAATGTCAAAGTGAAAATAGAATCCAGACTCGCTGTGTCTACATCCCTGGGACCATTTGTGAGATAAGACACTGCCACTTCCTCAGACAGAATAAAATGTGGCCAGGAAGGAAGCTGTGTTCCACCCGAGACCTTTGCAGAGAATAAATTTCACCTTTGGAGTGGAGTGTTCACCTGCCGGCATAAATTTCCTCTTGAAGCGGACTTGTTACCAACAGGACTAAGAAAGGGAGCGAGGGGGAGAAGCACTTCAAGGCTGTCTCTCCGCACATCGCTCATCATCAGTTTGTGCTGTGAGAACGAGGGGCTGTGCTTAGTCCCTATCTGGGGATCTCAAATGGAAGGAGACAAGCTGCCGTCGCCAAGGCTGTCGCCGCATGTGATGGATGAAGCCAACTATTGCAACTGCTGAGAAATCTCCCAGCCTCACAGGCACGGAACTAAAAGGCAGAGGAGAAGGGGGCCATCTGCTTCATGCTGGCTGCAGATTCATCTCGGCTTGCGTGGATAAAGGGCCCTCCACTTCTTCGGGAAAACAACAACAACCAACAACTCCTTGCTCATTTGGGGGAAGAATTGCTTTCTGCAGACAGAGGGCATTCGACGACGTGCTCGTGGGTCTAAAATTAGGAATAGATAAGGAAGCCTTGAGGGATCATCTCTTAGCCTCCAATCCCCTCTGTGCATGTGTGTATTCGTGTGTGTATCAGTCGGAGTGCTCATGCGCATGTGTGCATGTGTGCCGAGGCTGGAGGTCATCCTCAGGTAATGAACCTCAGGAGTTTTTCACTGTGTTTCCTGAGTCAGGGTGTCTTACTGGGGCCCCGAGCTCACAGATTAGACTGGGTGACTGATCAATGAGCCCCGGAGATCCTCCTATCTCCATCTCCCCAGCACTGGGATTACATGTGAGTATCATCCCTCCTGCTTCTTAAGTGGGTGTTGGAGGTTGAACTCAGGCCTTTGTAGCTGTATGGCAAGCATTATACCAATTGAACTGTCCTCCCAGATTCTCCAATTCCTTTTTAAAGACTGCTTTCAGAGAGAGTCTAGACGAAGCAGACAGCATTGAATTTTCTACTATTCTTGGATTTGTTACAAATGACAGTTTCAATTATTGTGGCGACTGGTACCTGTTAATGCTATTTTTTTATCCTACACGATCTGTTAAGGATATGGGACCTGTATGAGGATAATATAAAATGGATATTACTGCTATTGAAGAACGAGGATTTTGCACTTGGGAGCTGCAAAGCCAGTAGTGCTACAGGCTCCTCACAGGGGGCGCCAGAGAGACAGAAAGAAGATGGATCTCTCTCCAGCCACACCCAATCCCTCCAAAAAAGAGCTTATCCATTTTTATTTAAAGTTTATCTTTGGAATTCCGCATAAGATTACTTTTGAAAAGGCTACTTCAGTTAGTAAGAAACATCTACCAGGGAACAATCAGGCCATGAAGCACATATTTAATAGAATCTCATTTTTAAAATATGTAGATCTAGGCATAAAATGGGTACTAGAATAGTGAAAAAAAATTCTCTTACTGATATGCTTGGAAGTTACCCATTTTTTTTTTGCTGTTTTGTTACACTTTTTTTTAATCCTCTGTTCTCAATTTAAGAAAAAATCATATGCTTAAGTAAAAACAAATTTTAAGAGATGTGTATTTGCCAGCCAGAGGTATCAAAATAACTGACCTCAAATTATACTACAAAGCTATAATGACAAAGAGACTTAGCACCCGCATGAAAATAGAAACATAATTGTATGCAAATGCCGACCAATGAAACAGAACAGAGAACCTGGAAGTAAGCAAAGCTGTGGATGCCTCATTTTTTAAAATAATTTTTCCACTTTTTTCCCATCATTTTTGATGAAGAGCCTAAAACATGTAGTGGGATGAATACCCACTACAGGGCTGGCAGAACTGGATATCTATCTGCAGAAGAACGAAAGCAGAGCTTAGATTTCACCCTCTATGAAACAAAAATCAATTCGATTTGAGTCAAAAAACATAATTTAAAACCTGAAAGGCTCAGATGGGAAGTGGCAAACAGAGGGAATGCTCTTTAAGACACAGGTTCAGGCCAGAAACTTTAAGAGAGTTCCAGCAACATAGGAAATGGCCATGGGAGACAACAAAGGGAACATGTAAAATTTTCAACTTTCTGTGCAGCAAAAGAAATGATCAGAGAATATAGACACCCTACATAGTATGGGAGAAAATCTTACAGAATGGGAGCATTACTTCAGATGGGGGCTGATATTTAGAATCTACAAGGAACAAGGAAAATTATAGCACACACACTGCTACTACTACTATAAATAACAACAAAACAACCTGTCAATCAACAAGTAGGCTAATGAAGCAGACAGTTCTCAAAAGAAGAAAATTACATATGACTGGTATCTTAAGGAGTAACACAGTACATTTCTTTTAGTTGTTTGCAAATGAAGACAATGAAATGCTCTTTTCCCCTCAAGTTCTTCTTTTTAAGTAAAAACAGAAAGCTGATATTACAGATTATCTGTAGGAAATTAAAATAAGAAATAGATCGGTGTGTCTGTCGGATCTGGAAAATTCCATGTAAAATGCCATAATACAGCTGGGGAGATGACTCAGTAGGAAAAGTGCTTGCCACCCTTGCATGAGGACCTCAGTTTGGTCCCCTAGACCCCACTTGTCATGGTTTGAAATGAGTTGTCCCCTACGGGCTCATGTGTTTGAATCTTCAGTTGTTTGGGTAGGTCAAGGCACCATTAGGAAGTGGAGCTTGCTGGAGGAAGGCATGTGACAAGAGGTGGACCTTGAGGTCGGTTAGTCCTGCCCTGCTTGAGTGAGAGAGTCTACTCTGCTGTTTGCAGTTTTCCAGCTCACAGCCTCCTTGATGGACGTAACTTAGGCTGCCTCCAGCTTTTGCCAGACAGTCATGCCTTTTCCACCATAATGGACTGTATCTCACCTCTGGAACTATACGCTGAACAAATCTTCCTTTCTCCCTTAAACATGTGCACACACAACACACACACACAACACACAGAGATTTCTCCAAAAAGCCCTAATTCAGCACAACTGTAAAGAAACAAAAAACTTTTTTTCATCATTATTCATAGAATCTTTAAATTCACTTTCTGTGCTGACATCTTCATCTCTGCAAACTGACAACCAACATTCTCCTTGCTATTTCTGATTACCAGCTCTGTGATTTGCTGCGCTTGGCTCTTTATGCAAAATACTGGGCCCTGTAAAGGAAACACCAGCTTCTTTCTCCTCCCATTGCATGCACCGCACAACCATGAATTATGCAAGCGGCATTGCTTGTCTTATGGTGAGTGAGAACAGCTGCATGAACTTCACAAAGGGGACATGACAAGTCATGGGAAGACAGCACTGAGCTGTGGAGTGTTGAGGGGGGAGGGTCAGACTTGCTCCTCTGTACCAGGATGCTCATGAGAAGCACGTGCAACATTGCATGGAACCACGGCTTCCCAGTGTCAGTCTAGACTCAACCATGCTGGACAGAATTCAAAATGAAAAAGAAAGCAACCCCCGAAACTGTTGACATTCAATTCATTTTGCAAAGCATTTTTGCATCACTGGGAGGGTGAGACTCATTAGGCGATTCTATCAAAAGTTAAGAGTCTTTTTTCCTCTTTTTTTTCTTTTCTTTTCTTTTTTTTTTAAGGGAGAAAGGGAGGTTTATTCAGCTCACGGTTCCAGAGGGAAGGGACAGTCTCTCAAAGCAGAGGTGGCATGGCTGGCCAAAGCTGGAGGAGGCTAAGTCACCGCAGACATCTTGGAAGCTGAGCCTCTTTTTTTCCTTCCTTTCCTTATTTATCCACAACTGCATCTGCTTAGGCATCCTGCCCAGGTGAGATTTACTTGACTAATTGATTCAGTTGCTACATGCTTGTTGAACACTTCCTGGTTAATCCAGGTTTTCTTACCCTTGCATGCACCTTGTAACTACCTGGGGAGATCTTCAACTGTACTGATGGATGCCTGGGTTTCTGGGCTTTCCAGCAGCTTCTGGGTGGATACAGAGTGCAGCCATGGGTGAAAATCAATGGCTGTAAACACATGGCTTCTGAGATACATTAGCTATTTGCACTGTTCTCAGGAAGCTAATCCAGATCCAAATCAACAATAAAAACAACAAAGATTCAGAAAATATGGCCACAATCTTTCTTTTCTTTTCCATTATGTGCCAGAAACCCAAGGCAATGAAGACCATGCTTCTGCCCAAGTAAAAGTTCTGATGTAAGGCACAAGTAATAAAATAGGGGGAAAGGTAAGCCCTGGATTCAAAAGGATCTTGGCAACTTCAGATGGCTTAGTCCTATTCAGGACATCTAAGCTGCCCCTTAATTCCAAGGTTCAGAGAACATCATGGAAGAGGGAGCAGTAAGATTGTAACATCCTGAAACTCCCTTTAGGAGTGGAGGGGGGCAGACGTTATCTCCTGGATATGACAGAGCTGTTGTATCCATCAATGCATTGTAGCTATGTGTAGCTCCACAAGACCTGCATGGTATTTGCCCCATCAACATCTCGTCATGGAAGCGGGAAGGTCTCAAGAGGTCCCTCACTGCACTGAGAGACTGAGGGGGGTTAACACTAACGGGGTGGGGATGGAAGATGCTTTCCTCAATGATATACCCACTGACATATGCCTCCTGCTCCAGCAAGTGCCCAGGCATATGCCATCAAAGGCAGCCCAGTGGAGTACGCATGTGAAAAGACATTAAATTGGAGGGAGGCAGATAGGGAAGAAGAAAGGCTCTGATGGGAAAAGGAGGGAATTAAGGTTTGAAAAACCATAAATTCACTATATTTATATGTGAAACACTAAAAGAATAAAAAAAATCCTAAGAATGCCACCAAGAATGCCTCTAGGATGCAAATTAAATGAAAAAGGCACATATGTATGTGTGTGTGTGTGTGTGTGTGTGTGTGTGTGTGTGTGTGTGTGTTTAGTAGGGAGTATATTCTAGTTACAGGGAACTACAAAGATAAGTAAGCTGTAGTCTTTGAAACCATGAGTTAATCGAGAGGGCAGAAATAAAGAGTGTTTTCAGGAGCAAGGCTGGAGAATCTAGATCAGATTGCGAAGAAGTATCACGTGCCATGCCTGGGGGCTGGGCCTCTGAAGAAGTTCTAGAGGAATTCGAAACAAGGTTTGGGTTTTGAGAGGAATCCCAGAATCTTCCTTCAATACAAGAAGAAATCAGGGGTGCGTTCGTTCATCCAGGGATGTCATGGTAATCCAGTTCTCTGGAAGCTGGCTCCCGCAGCCCATCTTTATGCAATGAGGATACCCTGACACTCGGCCTGAGTTTCTGGAATAGTGTTACAGTTGAAACTTCACAGGAAGGAGAGAAACATCATTTCTTAGTATCCGAATACAACGAGGTTCCTCTTCCATGCAAAAGAACAGTAACTACAATGGTGTTATTCCATTCCCCCTGTTCCATGTGATAGGTGTCATACACATGTAAATCTTTAATAATTTTAAATATTATGGGCTCTTGCTTTGTTTCCCAAGTAGGTCTCAAACTTGTAGGCTTAAGTGATTCTCCTTCCTCAGTCTCTTGTGTTCTGGGACTATAGGTGTGCCTGAGGGATATATATTTTCTTTATATGGAAACTGCTTCTGAAGTTCAGTGAAGTTACCCAAGATCACACATCTTCATGTGCCTGGGCTGGGAGACTCTTGCAGTTCACCTTCATAACTGATGATAAAAATCACTACCAAATGAATGAAGGGAATAAGGGGTTTATTTTCTCTTACAATAGTCTGGTTACTGTTCTTTATCCCGCTTGGCAAGAGAGTGCATGCTAACACCAAGGAGCTGAGGGAACTGGCCACATAATATTCACATAACGGCTGAGAGAGGGATGATCTTTACTTGCCAGACCAGCATGTTTGGCCAGGTGTACACAAGGATGCTCCTTTCCTCAAACAGTTCCCTCCATTTTATTCACCCACCATGGGCTGAACCTTCCCCATCAGCTATACAATTTCCTGCAGATTCCTCCGTGCTTAACTCAACTACCAATTCTCCACAAATGTACTCAAAGCTCAAATCTCAACCATCAAGTTGACACCTGTACCTAACTATCACAGAGACACATGCCTGACTCTGTCAAGCTGGGGCTGTTCTGAAGCCTGAACTCACCCTTCACCCTCCCTCTGCTGTCAGCAGAGGGCACACTGGGAGAATGAGGGGATCAGTACTTTTCTAAGCACAGATACTTTGTGAAAGGAAGAAAAAACAGGAAAAGGAGATGAGCATAGCTGGTCAGACCCAGTTGCACTGATTGACCTTCCTGAGTTCTGCCTCTAGGACCATTTGTGTCCACACACCAGAACTCATGTTTAAGGTCACTTGTTGTGTTGAGTACATCTTCCAGAAGCCATGAGAACTGGCTGTTGAATTGTGGCTCCTGACAGTTGTTTCTTTTTGATCTCCTGGGCCTCCATGCACCATGTTTCACGGAGAATTATGCAGGAATTTGGCACCACAGTATGAGGATATCACCAAGGGACAGAACTCAGTTCGCATACAAGGACCACAGAGCAAACCACCATGGAGCAAAGACATGCACTTGAAATAAACAGTTTGGTGTCTCTGCATCTCTGTCTTTCAGCTAAGTTGGATTGGCACAAAAAAAATTACTTTCATCTATCAAATGTACAAGTGTGACTGCTAGATACTATGCATGGATGTTCAAATCCTCAGAATGGGGAGATGGCAAGTTTTACTTGCAGTGAAATGTGAGAACCAGAAATCAACCCCCCAGTTCCACGTAAATGCTGGCCATAGTTGCATAAGTGTCTGTGATCCCACTGTGTCTACAGGAAATGAGAGGCAGAGAGAGGAGAAACTCGTAGCTTGGCTTACACACAGTAATGAAAAGACCAGTCTCAATCAAGGTGGAAAAGCAAGGAGCTACTCCTGCAGATTGTCTTTACTCTCTACAATGAGCACTCTTGCACGTGTATACATGCACAAAAACACAAACTCACATCACACAGAGAAACACACACCAAGTTCAAGTTCTGCCACACAGCAAGTTCTCAGTCTATGACAAATTTCTTTCTTGCAATATAAGTAAGGATGGAGGAACCTAGTTGGGTCTGTCACAGGTGATACCTGTGAATTGGTAAGTTTTCTGGATACCGATGTCAATCAATAGACCAGGCAAGAAATTCCCACATCTTCAGGTGTGTCAGAACACCATGGGTGTCAGCTTCTGCCTGTGCTGGAAGAGAGGTGTTGAGAGAAGACACATCCCTGGGCTCAAATGGAAACTGATTTTGTCATTGAATGTATTGCTGACCTCACCAACACCTGGGTAAAGAGTTAAAGAAGCTCAGAGATACACAGAAGTATGTAAGTATCCTGATTGGACAGAGGTGGACCACATAAGATGATGTGTTATGCAGACGTGGCCCTGGGTTTATAGAAGGTAAATGAGAGGTCAAGCAAGAGGCAGACTGTGAACATCAAAGAGCCTTAACAGCCCAGAGATTAAGGCCAGTCTTGTGCTTGGGCTGCTTAGCGGGGATTCTCCAACATGGGATTCCAGCATGGCCTTTAGCAATCTGTGATCCAGATAGTAATGAAGGGGATGAGCACAAATTCTAGATTAAAATCTTGACTGCACTATCTTTTAACTGCATGGTTACAGAGATTTCTGTGTGGTTGTAAAGTCATATAACCTCTCTGGGAAGAATAATGAAATCCTAGACCACTATATAATTAAATGAGTTAATGAGTGTCTAGAGTTCAAGAATAATCATTTTGGGAGTTATTGTGATGGTTCAGTGGGTAAAGCGCAAGCCTGGAGACCTGTGTTGAAACCCTGGAGCCAACATAGTGGAGGAGAAAATTCTCTCTCATGTTGTCCTCTGACTTCCACACATGTACCAAGGCATGCATGTGGGTCGTATTCATTTGGTTGTGCATTCTCTCCTCACCTCCAGAAATAAAATACATTGCTTTAAAAAAGAATAAACTTTTCTGATGTTGAAAGAACTTCCTGGGTACTAGATTTCTAGTTCTCATGTTGTTCTAAAATTAGTCAGGCACTTGGGGAACCAGTGCATGAGATGCTCCATCACACGACTGCCTTCTGGTCAGTTATCTTTAAACAACTGCATTTGATCCTGATCCTCAAATAAAGAAGAGTAAGAGTGTGCTTCTTCTCTGAAGAGGCTCATGGTCTGGGGAAGGAAGATAAGAGTAAAACAAACACAAATAGATCCTTGTAATTAACCGGCTGGTTCAATGGCAGGGATATATTCAGAGGACTCAGATGCCACATGCTAATTCAGCTGTGAAGACAAGTGACCTTCAGCATCTGTCAGGGAAAGCCTGGCCTAAAGAGCTAGTAGCATTTCACATTTTTTTTCTTTCTCAAGCTGAGATGTTTTACAAAAGCCAAGGTTTGAGAAATGCTGTTGAAGTGTGTGAGGCCATTGTGCATCATCACATTAGTGCGGTCCAACATATAGGGGACGACAGGGTGGAAGGCAGCGACAAGACGGGCTGGGCCCTGTAGGGCTTGGATGACTTAGGGAGAGGGAAAGTTTCCCTACAACCCCTACTCTGTGTAGTGGCTACACAGGGAGAGAAATTCAGCACCAGTGAAGGAATGAAGTTGGCTAAGAGATATCTGAAGCCTACCAAGAGAGAAGGGAGGAGGCCAAAGGAGCACGGCTCCAGGGAGACCAAGGCATGGGATGACGCGGCGATGTTATACCTGGGTGAGAAGATGGCACTGATGCTTCCCTGGAACCTGTGACACTATCATCAGAGATGAATGTGGGGAGGAGGAGATGTGTGTATTGAGGGGGAGGTGGGTAGGATTGATGAGGTGGACCATGTTGCTTTGGATCTTATTGAGCAGAATATACCCTACTAGATTAGAATGAGTTTCTAATCTAGACTGAATTAAATAAGGCACGTGGACTACTTCACAAACCAAAAAAAGAGAAAAAATAATTATTTTTATCATTATGGCCATTAGTGTTCAGAGTATGACTTAGCATTCTTACTTAACCTTTTCATACCCTTAAATATTCCATCCACTTCCATGGGGTGACAATTATCTCCTATCTCCGGTTCATATGGGTATACAAAATGAAATCATCTATGACACATCAAATTCTTTGTGGAGAAGATACACACAACCAATACGAGAGTGTTAAGTGACATTATAACCAAAGAGATGAGACAACTCACAGCAATCATTCCCACAAGACTATTAGAGCCCCCAATGTGGGCTTAGCATAAATGCCATTATCACTGTGATATTTATCATGCAAATGAAAACATACTATCCTTTTCCATCCTTATATCCATGTGGCTGTGAGACACAGGAAGCATGAATATTTGCATGTGGTGGGTGCCTGTGTTGTATGGGTGCATGTACATATGGCGGCAAAAGGGTGACATCAGGAACCATCCTTAATCACTCCTCCACCTTACTGTTTTGAAGCTGGGTCTCCAATTAAACTCAGCAGTCACTTGGAGATTGATCTGGAGATTGCCAGGCTCTGCTTTTGAAGACTAGAATTACAGGTGGATCGCCTTGCCCACTCAGCATTTCACCCAGGTTCTGGAGAATCTAAACTCCACTTTTTTTTTTGCCTGTGTGGCAGGCATTTTAATTGCGGAACCATCTCACCAGCCAAAGCTTACTTCTTCTAAGTTTCATGCCTGTTTTTGAGGGCTTTTTCCTAGACAACAAAATATTAAGTATTTTTTAGACATATAGTAACTATGTGTAAATATAAAATGATGTTTGTGAGCTAGGGAGATGGTTCAGGGGTTAAAGTTTTTGCCTCAAAAGCAATAGGCCTAAGTTCAAATCCCCACATCCTGCATAAAAATGTTAGACAGAAATGACAGCAGCCTACATTTTGAGCCCTGGAAGGCAGAGCCTGGAAAACCCCAGAACAATACAGAGGTAGAACAATGCAGGATGATTCCTGAGGTTACCTATGACCTTCCACAGGCAACATACACTCAAGTGCCCTCTGCTACACTCACTTACAAATACATGCACATAAAATAAAGGTGTTTATGAGTGCTTTGCATCCAGAAGAATACATGTAGATAGCAAATAAAAAATATAGCTAAACAACTGGGTCCCTGGAATTGATTGATGAACAAAAACTAAGGCAGTTAATATTCTTTATCAAAAAAAAATCACACTTAAGTGTAAATACTTGATAACCTGACCAGAAAAGCAGCTCATACAACATGAGAGTCAAAACTAAGAGTTAACATTATTCAAGGTACATGGGAAACCTATTTGGAGTCCAAACATACAGATTGTTATGTGCATATCTACATTGTCTTCATTTCTACTCAACCTGGTGGTACATTGACTGAGGCAGGAATCACAATAGAAGTAGTCTTTTTGAATACATTTATACAGTAGCTGTCATTTTGGTGCCTTTAAGAATTAGTCTCTGCACAATGATTTGAAAACCCACTCACTCGGGAGCCTAAGGGACTTCACTCTGCTATCCACACCAGGAAGCATATGAGGTCCCCAAGTCTATCTGCATAACTAGTTCTGTTCTCCAGTGGTCCACAGTGCCAGTGAACATCTCCTCCACATCTCATCTGAATCTATGTTACGCACCACTGGCATGAAAAGTGTTGAGAGGAAATGTTATCAAGAAAGGGAAAAACCTGCTCTGTGTAATACAAACCAAAGGTGGCTCACTGGTCTAAATTCTTGTCAACTTTTCCTCCTGGTAACATGGGCAGAGGACACATTGCATGTTCACACACCATGAAGGACATGTTGCTCAACTCCTTCTTGCAAAAGGGAGCTCCATATCATTGTGACATAGGGGTCAAATGCAAATGGACTGCTTTATAAGTTATTCAAAAAGCCCTAATCATCCTCATTACAGAATAATTCCTCTCTAAACGGAATAAGGAAGAAACCTTATGGTCACCTGGCTTTTTTCCATAACTCTGGAGAGAAGGCTTTGGGTTACAATCCTCTTTCCAAATCTGCTGTTCACATAGTTCACTGTGGTTCTCTCCCCTTACAAATGAGGGCTGAGGGGGGAAAAAGAGTCATTTCCCTAAGTGAAAGGCATCACTGGTTGGCAGAGAATATTGCATGCAAATTCTGTTTGGAGTCTTCAGTTACAAACCTGAATATAGAGAATATAATGTATCCTCCAGTTAAAATCAAGGATAAAATATTACTTAAGGGACAGCAAGATGGCTCTGTCAGTAAGGTATCTACATGCAAATCTGGAAACCTAAGTTTGGTCTCCAGAGCCCACATGATGAAAAGAGATAATTGATTTCTGAAAGTTTTCCTCTGACCTCCACTTAAGTACCGTAGCACACGCATTCTCCTTCTCTTTATCTCTCTCTCTTCCTTTCTCTTCTCTATATATACTCTCTCCATATATATATATATACACACACACACACATATACACACACATATATAATCTAAAACACTTTCAAGAAGGAGATAATTCCATTTGAAATAAGCTATTAATTCAGGATAGTTTATTCAAAAGACAAAATCTACATGGTCCTCACTCATCATGGGTCAAACAGGCACAGCACTCATGTGTATATTTGACAACCACCAGCAACTATCAGTGTTAAATCATTGTCCTGGTATTATGTCTACTGACTTCTCCTACAAATATAAGGAGGAGTCCCTGCTTTTCCCCCCTGAGGTGTAGAGAAGTTAAGGGTCCTTGTTCAAAGGCACACAGTTGTTAAATGATTAGGGATAGAATCCTAACCCAGATAGATAAATTCCCAGATTCTGAATTTCCAAACACTATGGAGTGAAGAATTTCTTCAGTAAGTCTAACACACAGCCAGTTGAGACATTCTTGTTTTTACCACATTAGGAGGATGCATTCATTTTCCACACTATCACCTCAATAATCTATTTAATCACATTAACAATAATAATGATATGTTTTTTATTGCATGTCAATGATGGGCCTAGGAATATCATAACAGAATGCCTAGATTAATCTCACCTAATACAATTCCTCCAAAAAACTGCCAAGGCAGATATCTACCTTATTTTACATGTGAGGTAATTAGAAGTGATTTTGATAAGGTCAAATAAATAGAAGTGGAGAACTAGAATCTGGACTTAAAGGCCTTTGCCCTCTGGCCAGTGTATATATGGTCTCCTCCTTACTCTGGAGATGCAGTCTGTGCGTAGAATTAGGACAGCCATCTTGTTGCACAGGTAAACCACACCCATGCAGCATCTGTATGAGGCTGCACCAAGGTTTTTAGGCTTATACCCAGGAAGCTGATGGAATACTCATTTTCTTCCCACCCACTGAAAGCACTGTAGTGTTGAGCCTGTGACAAATGTGTTTAAGATAAAAAACGACAATTTGTCATCAGGTTTAGTGACATTATCAGGCTCTAGGAAATGAAATATTTTTTCGACTATGTTCCACTAGATAATTAACTTCCAATGTTTTTCCTGAACTGCAAAAATATTAACAGGTAATTCTATCATGAATGATCTTCCCTAGGAGACAAATGATTCAGCTTAAAATTAAAAGGAATTAATCATCAAGTATTATAGGCAAATAGTCATTTCAGTGATTGTTAATAATCAATATTGAACATGAAATGATTTTCCATACTCTTTGTGACTAAGCACACATTTTAAAAATATTATTAGCAAAGTTACTAAGAAAGAAAGACTTTCTTGTGGTAGTTAATTACAGATGCCAACTTAACATTTGAAGGTTGAGCCCTTGGGCACATTTGCCAAAAATTGTTTAAACAAGATCTGAACATGCCTGTGGGAGATTATCTAATGCCTGTGAAAAGACCCAGCACATAGTACATGGGTAGTGGATAAGATGGAGAGAACTCATTTAGTACTTAGGCATATTGCCAAGTGAGAACGTATGCCCCTCTC
Source organism: Typhlomys cinereus (assembly GCA_023101885.1). Lineage (NCBI taxonomy): Eukaryota > Metazoa > Chordata > Mammalia > Rodentia > Platacanthomyidae > Typhlomys > Typhlomys cinereus. Next base: position 212,556 of record JALPQD010000084.1, on the reverse strand, counting down.
TCTGTTTTTCTTGTGGCTCCTGATACTAGTATAATCTCTTCTGCCATACTGTTGAACCGTAACCAAGAATCATAAACTGGAATAAACTTCTTGTCCGCCTAAGTTGTTTGGGTCCTGTACTCATTCAGCCACAGTGAGATGAAAACTAACACAACCAAGATCAAGAAATAGCTCTGAGACCTGTGTTGATGATATCATCTTAATTTTATGTTGTTATGTTTGTTGCTGTATACAGTGTTGGGAACCAAATTGAGGGCTTTGAATTTGCAAAGCAAATGTTTCTACCACTGAGCTGCACCTTTCACTTCAGCCCAATAGCTCATGTTTTGATTTCTATCATATACATAATTAAATCCTAATACACCCCTAAATAATAGTAAATGTGAAAGCAGCATTTATACATATAACAACAAAAAAGCAAGACGGTGTCTTCAACACAGATTTCAGATATTTCTTGATTGTGGCTGTGTTAGTCCCAATGCAAGGGCTAAATATTAGAGAGGTTGGAAAGTCATTTTGTTTCCCGTTTAATAAAAAAAATGAGGCCTTATTAGTAAGAAGAAGAGTAAAATGAATTGCTAACAGACCATGGAAAGGCTCAAGAGAACTTAAGGTAATGGGTCTAATACTTTTCACTTTAAAATAAGTCAGGATTTTGGGTAAACTTCCCTCAAATTATAAAATCTGAACTGAAAGCAGACATTTTGCATCAAATACAGGTCATGAGGTCTGTGAGCAGGTGGTTTACCTGCTGAGTCATCTCTCTGGCTCCAAAACAGACTCTTTCCCCCTTGACTATGTTCCTTTGCCCTCTCTGAACTTTCTCTCAGTTTTTTACTTTGTGTCATCTCTGAATTCTTTTTTGTTGTGTACATGTTTATGTGGGTGTGTATGTATTTGTGTGTGCATACATGTAGAGGCCAGAAGCTGACATCAAGTGCTATCTTTCTCAAACCCTCTCTAGCCTACTTTTTGAAACAGGGTCTCTCTTTGAACCTAGACTATCCCACTTTGGGCAGACTGGCTGGTCAGCAAATTTCAAGGGTCCTCTTGCTTCCGTCCCCCCAGGGCTGGAATTACAGATCTTGGCCTTCATGCCAATTTTACATTGGTGCAGGGATTGAACTCGGATCCTCATGTTTGTGCAGCAAGAATTTTAACCAACTAACTCATCTTCCCCAGTCCACAAAAGGAATTGGTTATGTTCTGAATTACTTACCTTTGTAGCATTGTAGCTAAATATCTGAAAGAATTTAAGAAAAAACAGATTTATTTTGCTTACAATTTTAGAGGGGTTCAGTCCATCATGATGGGGAAGGCATGGCAGGCGTGGAGGGAGAAACGTATGAATCTTACATCACCACAGACCATGCAGCAGAAAGCAAGACCCAGAACCAAAAGCTCAGCTACACCTACTTGTACCAACTGGGCCCCACCCACCTAAGGGTCCACAGCCGACCAGAACAGTATCACCAACTGTGGAAACAGATATTTGAGATTCAAACCATATCATGTCTCTTATACTTCTTTTCATCTATTTCCCTTCTTCTTCCCTGGTTTTCTTATTTCTTTCTTCTTTTGTGGTTTTTGTTAAAAAGACACAATGTTTTATTTTGAAAGTTTCTGATAGAACTAAGTTTTCCTGATTTTATCTACATCTGTTGTTTGGGATGTTCATTATTCTTTGATGTAATTTAGATGAGCAATCATGGTCAGGTCCAGCGTCCTGGCATAATCACCTAGGAGGCACGTATTGTACTATAACCAGAAGACACTGAAGAGTTTTGTCTTCTTAAGTTGTTGTTATGTTGCTTGACTCCTAGATACATAGATTCATTGGGAATCACAAAAGGCTGATATTCCACCTGTTATTCCTGCTTCCATTGTGACTTCCCATGGTCTGTAAAGAGCAATCCCCTAAGCTGGTTGGCTACGTTATAGTCCTGAGAACAGACAGGATAATGCTTCCTTCTCTCCCTCGATTATCATTTCCAAAAGTAGCCCACCAACAGACCAGTGAGATGTACTTCTATGATATAATTATGAACTTACAGATATGAATAAATTTGATGGGTTTCAGGCCTTTCCCATGACTTTCCTTACTTTACAACTATTCTCTTTTGAGCTAGCCAGAGCTTATTTTAGCAGTCTCTTGATTCCTTCTGAACAGACCCTAGCAATTTCTGATAACTCTACTTTCTTGCTTTTATATATAACTTCCAGATGATCCCCTCTGTTTCCTTCAGGTGACTTCTGCATTCATTTATTCCTTTTTCTCATGCTTGGATTTCATTTCTGGTCACACTGGCCCCATTTTGCTACTAGTAACATTTCCTCCTTCACAAACCATTTAGCACCTTTGCTGGCCTGTTGTTTCTGATAGTTTCCACTCAATATTTCATATCTGAGTTACACATTCACTTGTATGCATAACACTGAATAAGCTTAAACTTGTATCAGAACTGTGCTGTTGATACTCAGTGTCTACTTACAATTTATTCACTTGCTATTTTTTAATGTTTAAACAATATTGGACTAATATATTCCATAGTTGTTTCATAATTCTCTCATGATGTATAAGTCTCAATGTCTAAAAGTTCAACCTAAATAGTAGATGAATGCTTTATCTTACACTTGACATATTAACAGTTTCATATAGAAGGAAGTGAAATTAAGAAATAGATCAAAAAGAAAACATCACTTCATTTTTATCATCTCTTTCTGGAGGAAGAATTAGAAAGATGAAAGGATAGGGTACAGGGAGGATTTGGGGAGTGTTGCAGTTCACCTGCATAGTTGCTGATAAATGACCATCAAACAGCTTAAGGGAACAAGGGTTTATTCTCTCTTATGATTCCTGGTTATAGTTCTCAGCTTGATGGGAGAGCATGCACCAACACCAGGGTCGAGGGAACTGGCCACACCATCACCACGTAACAGCTGAGAGATGGACAATCCTTATACAGAAGGATGCCAACTTCCTCAACCAGCTCTCAGTATTTTACTCACCTGTTCAGGGCCTAATCCTACCTATCATGGAGTGGGCCTTCCCCATCAGCTAGACAGTCTCTTGCAGGTTTGCTCTGGGCTTAACTCAACCATTGATTCTCTACAAATGTGCCCAGAGCTCAAACTCTCAACTGTCAAGTTGACACCTGTGCCTAACTATGACAGGGAGTGATATAGCACTAAGGTTGCAAAATACAACCAAGCATAAACCTCCTATCGGTTCATTTTTTTAAAGAACCATAGTACTAGAAAGTACTGTGCAAGCTAGTGTAGGAGAAAAACAATCAGCAGTCTTATCTACCTGTGAAAGGGGGAGGAATGTGGCCAGACAACATCTTCTGGACATGACAAGACTGTTACATCCAGGAACTCACTGCAGCTATGTCTGTTTCCACAAGAACTGCACAGGATTTGGCCTATCAATATTTCACATGGAAGGGGAAGATCTCAAGAGGTTCCATATCTCCCTGAGAGACTATGGAAGGGCAATGCCAGATAGAAGAAGGGGAACTACTTTCCTCAACGATTCGCCCACTGTTAAATCATTTATACCCCAGAAGGTACTCAATGCACTTACTAGGACAGACATCCCAGATGCAATCCAATGGACCACACATGTGAAAAGATGTACAGTAGGAGGGAGACTGGCTGAGGAGCAGAACGGATGAAGTGGGACAGAAGGTGGGGGGGGAGATGGGATTGGGTAGTAAGGAGTAAAACTGGCAAAAAGAATATATTGTATTCATGTGTGAAAATGTTGAAGAATAGAATAGATTAATTAAAACATAGATAAAAGGTTTTCCAAAAATATGTAGAAAGAACTAAAATACAGAGGAGCCTTGCTCAGAAAATAGGAAAGCTGATTTGTATGTCAACAACTCCAGTCTGCAATTTAGCAGCTCTAAAATGCAAACTATTGAACCCTTTCTATAGGAATGATCAGAATGAAGTTACTAACCCCCTTGTTCAAATGCCAGGCTTCTCACTGCACATTCTCTTCACAGGTTTGTCCTGTGAAGGTCGCAGTGAGCAATCAATGTATCTGGCGACAGGGACATTTGTCTTTTTCAGTGCAGTGATTTTTACTCTAGAGCTTCTAATATAAAGAGTGTAATTTTAAGCTTAGCATCACACCTTTCTGAGAGAAGATTCTCTCATGGATGACAAAGGGAATGCTTGGAAATGCCAGAAAGATTTGGATAATCTCTTCAACTAGGGAGTAAAAAGACCAATAAGAAGAATATTAATAGCTTAGGGGCTTTACATGCTACTTTCTTATAAGGATGTAAGTATGAAAATACCACCAATTGAGAAAAGTCTATATTATTAAAGATTACATATACCTTGTTTGGCTGGGATAATGTAGTTATAAATTAACATGGACTTTTGTTTTCCCTGCCTTCTTTACAATATGTAGGTTCTACACAGAGTGTGCAAACAATCCCCTTTTGTACATGAATTCTGCATTAATAGACAATGAAATTAAATGAATTCATGGGTCCTAGCTATTTCATTTTTCAAATCTTCAGTGTCTTCTACATGTTACATATTTTTATTTCAAAGATGCAAATATGGAAATATTTATTCAATTCACTCTTCTATCTTTGTAGCCTAAGATGAGCTATTTAAATCTCAACATAGAAATGGACTTCCTTTTTCTTGGAGCACTCTGAATTTCTACTAGACATTGAATTAAGATTATTTTTGAAAAGACCTCTATATTATGAACATACTAAAATTTATTGTTCCAATTTAAAAGTTTTCAGAGTTCATACTTAATGCTATTTTTCCATGAATAATTGTAGTAGAGAACTACATGTTAGAGAACAGACTCAGGAGAAAAAGGAAACATATTTCAAAAGAAGAATTTGTTCTTTTAATTTGATATAAGTAACTATCAAGAAAGACCAAAAGTCAGACAGAATGTCTTAAAATTACAAGAATTGTTTAAAAGTATTTTGTATATATTATTAAAAACCTAAATATGATAGCATTATTCTTATTCAAACTACTTAAAATAGCATATTTCAATTAACTTTGTAAAATTCAATTGAACTGGTGATCCACAAGTATAAAGTAACATTGAATTGTATTCAAAATTCATAGTTAGTCGGTTGATAATTTTTATTACACAGTGAGAGAGAGAATGTGCAAGAGAGATGCTCATACATGCTGTGATACATGGGTAGAAGTCAGAGGACAACTTTTGGAAGTTGGTTCTCCCCTTCCACCAGGTAAACTTCTGGGAATTAAACTCAGATCACCAGGTTTGCAAACAGGTATCTTACCCACTGAGTCATCTCACTGACTCCTACTTAACAATTTTAATTGTAGGGTTTACATTCATTTGTGAGCTCAGATGATAGAAGTCTCACGTTTTTTTTTTTTAATATTCTTACTGTATAGACTGTCCAACTGTTGTTCCCATAAAGTAAAGGAAAAAACATAAAAATTTATGAGGCACTATGATCAAAGAATCTTTTAGACTTTTTACTTCTCCCCCAATTTTTCTGTAGTTTTAGCCAACTACAATTTAAAGACATTTTAGACGTAATCAAATCTTCCTAAAGCAATCAAGTTTGTCAATAAACAAAGACTCCTTTTTGTACTTACAATTACGTCATTTGGTTATACAATATTTGATCGAATTATGAAATTCTAATTACTGAAATTGCATTATAATTAGCAAATCTAGCTTAAACAGATCTGGGATGTCTAATTAATCTGAGGACACAGTTCAGCTGAGGGAGATGAGTTTCCCAATGTTTTCTTGAGTAGCCATAGACCTGGGATCTGGGCTTTGCAGGACAGCAGAGTTTTACTTAAAGGACAGATTCAGTTTAAGAGGGATCAGTTAATGAATATTATCGTTTACTTAAGGACAAGTTGAACAATAACATTTGAGACATTAACAACTACAAATACAAAATTAAATTTATCAACAGCTTTGAATTAATGAGATTACTAGAAAGATGTGACACAATACCATGATAATGTATCACTGAGGTGTTAGGAAGATGACTTGGGCTAAAACCTTTGCTTCCAGAGCAAAAGGATCTGAGATCCCCAGATCCTTTAAAAAGTACCTTGTGGATGTGGTTACAGCCAGCAATTCCAACCCTGGAACAAGATACCTAGTAAACTCCAGAGTAAAGTAATAATGAGGTAGAGCAATCCAGGATGATTCCCAATGTCACCCTTGGGCCTCCACACATTAATGTGTCCTCTTGTGTACACACACACACACACACACACACACACACACGTGCCATTTAAGAAGAAAGTAGATATGATCTGCTTTTAATCAAAGTCAGAATGAAAGTTTAGTTTAAAACTGAGCATCAGAGAATAACATCCCAAAGAATAAAAAGATGTGAAAGGCGGTGACCTTCTGAAGTGTAATACAAGGCAACATCTTCAGCAACATACTCTAAAATCTTCCCTAAAGCCATAGTGATAAATCTCTGTGGTTGTGGGGCCCACATGGACCTAATAACAAAGTTGGATTAAAGATTTTCTATGTAGAGCTAAATAAAAACAAAGAGTATTGCTTGATGCTGTGGGCTTATAGTCCTAGCATCTAAGAGGCTATGGAGAAAGGATCGAAAGTTGGTGTCCATCCATGGCTATCTACGAAGACCCTGACTCCAAGAAACAAACACAAACCTCTCAAATCAGTAAAAATTCAGGGTGTTTCATAAGGGAAGACAAATGGAGATGAAAATGGTTATTTACTCCATGACACTGAGATATCTGCCTACTCACTTGGAAAGAAAAGTACATTGGTATCATGGTTTATTCATTACACCAATATAAATGTCAGATGAGCCCAAAATGCAAAGGTGAAAAATGAAGTAATGAAAGTAGTAGGAAAAATGTGTGCACAGTTTAATAATCTGAAGGTAAAGTTCTTTCATTGCACAAAGCCCAAAAATCACTGGGGGAAAATAGATTTTCTGATGAAAAACATCTAACTCTGAGGCTAGAGATGGAGCTCAGTTGGTAGAGTGCTTTCTCAGCACGCACAAAGCCCTTGGTTCAATCCCTAGTATCACATAAATCAGACATAGTGGTGCAGGGCTGCAGTCTAGCACCCACAGGTAGAGGCAGAAATTAGAACATCAGAGTCACCCTTAGCTACATTATGAGTTCAAGACCAATCTAGGACATGTGAAACAACTATCAAAAAAAAAAAAACCCAGTCCAATTCATACAAACATAAGTAGTCCTAGCAACAGAACAACATAAGCACGCACAAACGACAAGTAATAGCAAAACTTAAACTACAAGCATGACAGTGCTGATATCAACAAAATGCAAACAGAATAATGAGTGAGGTGTATAGCAGGGAGTTTGTGAAAGATAAACTACAAAGAGAATACAAGGGGTAGAAAAGAGACAGGCAAGTGTAGGTAAAGTTTAGGAACCTGGACTCCACTTGACTTGGACTCTGTATAAACCCTTCTGCTAAAAAAGCAACTAGCAACTTAGGATCCTGGACCTCATTGGGCTGCCTTACACTCTGCTCCAAAGAATAGAATAAGTTACTCCTAATGGCCTCTTGGCAACTCCCCTTTTATAGTCAGATTCCACTGAAACATATTCTGGAACATATCTGGGAACAGGTAACAGAGATCCGACTTGAACTGGTTTTAGATGCATGTGCATGTAGTAAGTGTTCTTAAAGTAGACTTTTAGGGAAAATCTCCATTTAATAATTTTATGGTTATCTCATGGGCATACACATATTTTTTAAAAGTCCAGAGCCATCATGGGAAAATACATATACATAATAATAAAAGTTTATGTAATCCAAGCCTGTCAATGGAAATCAAATTCCCCATCCTATGTCCCTTGGCAATCCACTCCTCCCCAAATAATAACCAGTACCTTTGAGTACTCTCCTGGACCTGCTGCACTCTTGCAGCCTTTCTGATCTTATCATGGCTTTGCTTCTTTGCCATTTTACAATTGGTATGGATGTCCTCCATTCTCTAAATGTAAATGCTGGGAACCTGAAAACACCTGATACCGACTGTGAATCAGCAACAGAAAGATGTTCTCAAAGATGCTCATTGTATAATGCATATGATAGTAGAAAAAATAAAACAATGTATTATGAAATGCTTATAAAAATTGTCCATGTTAATTAGAAAGCTAACATATTTTATCTGCACTGACATGGCTAACTCTCTATTTAATTTGTTACAAAATAATATAAACATTACTTTCACATGGAAGCACATAGGATATTGTTAGAAGCACAATCCGCAGCTTCACTTAATCATTTTAAAGGGGTGTTCATATGCATTCACTTTGCTAGATAAATTTGCAAATTAGCCTCATCACTTCAATGAGATGTGTTGCTTATATGAGTTCTGGGCTGCAAAGCAAGTGTGCATGTTCATCCAGATGAATGTAAATGCCTTCTGCATAGCCTTGCAGGATGCGGCTTTGGAAGAAGGCAGGATAATTTGGTATAGATAAAATCAAACCTCTCTGCCTTCTCTAGATATCTTTGTTGCTGTATAGTTTTAGAAAATTCTCACTGAGATTATTTTTTTAATCCTTGGAGTCTTTTTTTCTGTGAAACCACAGCTCACCGACAAAGACAATGTTGAGGAATGGCTGCTGCTGAGAAAAGTCTTCCGTAAAAGCATTTGGATGAATACACACAACAGAACTATGAGTGGAAAAGAAAAGGCTCCGAGTCATAAATCTCCCTGCAGTACATGTAACTGTCTGTTTGGTTTTTCCTTTCCAGTGATTATTTTCCTATCATTTACTGCCTGGCCATATGAAGTAAACAGATATTGCCAATTTAGAATAATATTTAAATTATACTACATCAGCCTTTCTGACCAGCACCCAGACCCAGAGCAGAGTGGGTAAGCCTTGTAGGCCACGTCCCAGGCACCAGATCATCTGGGCACCCCACTAGTAGCCAGCCCGCCTTTCTGCCCTGAACAGGACCAGGGTGGACTCCCTGATCCTCAGATAAGGTCCCTAGACCACGTCCCAAGCTCTAGGTTATCTGTGTACCCCATTAGCAACTCTGCCTTTCTGCCCTGGAGCCAGGCAGACTCCCTGCTCCTCAGAATTCAACAGAGTCCAGAGAAAATCCAAACAAAGGGGTAAATGGACCAACACCATTCATCTGAGGTCTTCTAAAATCATCCCATTATATGGGAGAGAATCTTCACATCCAGCTCTAAGATAAGTAAACCCTTTTTACCACCTTATTCCTCTCAATTATTAGTCACTATAGTTTAACATCTCCATATAGCCACCCAAAAACCCATGCAACTTCAGGGACTATACCATTTACTCTCACATGTCACTAAGGAAGTAAACCTAAAAAGTGCACTACCATACTAATCTTCAATCCCTGTCTACTAAATCCACCTTAATTGATGTACTAACAGTCCAATAGCCTATCTAGGAAATAACACCAACATCAGACAGGCATACCCAACTCCAAGGCAACCATTAGCAATAACTTCTCAAATTCAGTAATACTATCTATTCAGTTCATCCAAAACCACAAAAAAACAACAACAAAAAAGACATAAAAGATAAAAGAACAATGCCCAGGTCACAACGCAAATCCATGAGAAACAAAAACCAAGACAACATATCTCCTACAAAAAGAATCAACCCCATATGATGGAATCCAACCAGAACAAACTCACAGAAAATAGCCAAGAAAGCCATACCCAAGATAATGATTTTCAAAGTTTTATCTTTACTATGATCAAAAAAATGAAAGAGAAAATCCAGGAGTTGTTAAATAACAGGATCAATCACTTTGAATAGGAACACAACAGGCACTTGGAGGAGATGAGAAAAGCAGTTGAAGAAACAAAAATAGGCATAGAGAAGTTAAAACAATCTCAAGCAGAGTTTAAACTCGAACTAAAATACAAGCTATCTTCAATCCGGAACTCAACAGAGAGTCTTATCAGCAGAACTAATGAAGCAGAAAATAGAACATCAGATCTTGAAGACAAAGTGGAAGAACTAACCATTTCAATTGAAGAGGTTTTGAAAGCTAAAAAGATACTTGAGAGGAATATTCAAGACTTATGGGACATCTTGAAGAAGCCTAACGTGCATTCATGGAATACCAGAACCAGAATTCAAAAATATCACACCTGGAGAAAATTTTCAAATTATCATAAAGGAAAACTTTCCACATCTAAAGAAAGAGAGGCCCATCCAAATACAAGAGGCATTCTGCATCCCAAACAGATATCACCAAAAGAGAAACTCACCAAGGCAAATAATAGTCAAAACACTACACATACAAGACAAAGAGAATGTGCTGAGAACTTCAAGAGAAAAAAAAGTCACTTTAAAGGTAAAGCTATTGAAATAACAAATGCTTTTTTCAATGGAAACAGTAAAATCCAGAAGAGCTTGCAGAGAGCTTCAAGTATCAAATGAGCACAAATGTCAACCCAGACTGATATACCCAGCAAAACTATCAATCATGATCGAGGGTGAAAAAAAATTTCCCACCATAAAGAAACTTGAAAGTTTACATGATCGTCAAACCAGGCCTTCAACAAATGCTAGAAAAAATACTCAAGCTTGAAGTAAAGAACAAGCATATCCAGGAGGAAAGTAGGGAAATATAATACCACCACAACCTACAAGCTAAATAATACACATATGAAAGCCACTAAACACAAAAAAGTCAGAATTAAAAGTAATTTCTCATTATAATACTAAATGTCAATGGAATTAACTCACCAATCAAAATACACAAGTTACAAACGTGGATTAGAAATCAAAACCCATCCATCTGCTGTCTTCAGGAAACACATCTCACTACAAAAGATAGCCACATTCTAAAAGTAAAAGGCTAGTCAAAAATTCTTCAAGCTAATGGAACCAGAAAACAAGCAGGGGTAGCAGTTATGCTATCTGACAAAGTGGACTTCAAACCAAAGAAAATCATGATAGATACCTAAGAATACTACATTTTAGTCATAGGAACAATTCACCAGGAAGACTTCACAACACTGAACATATACACCTCATATGGGCTCCTCCACATTCATTAAGCAAATGTACAACATCTAAAACAAGAAATCAGTCCCAAAACAATAATATTTGGGGATTTCAATACTGCACTCTTAACATGGATAGATCAACAGGCCAAAAACTCAACAGAGACACATTGGAACTAAATCAAACCCTTACTGAAATGGATCTTACAGGTCTCTATCAAACCCTCCATCCAAGAACCAAGGAATGCACATTTTTCTCAGCAGACCATAAAACGTTCTCCAAAATAGACCACATATTGGGCCACAAAAGAAATACTTGTCAGACCACCATGGTCTAAAGCTTGACATCCACAACACAATGAACAGCAGAAAGACACTAACCTCTAGAAACTAAGCACTATGATGCTGAATGAGAATTGGGTTCAAAAAGAAATCAAAAAGGAAATTCAGGATTTCCTAGAAGTGAACAATAATAAAAATATAACGTATCAAAATCTCTGGGACACAATGAAAGCTGTCCTAGGAGGTAAGTTAATGTCTATACCAAAAAATTGAAACATCACAGTAAATTACTTAACAATGCAGCTTAAAGCTTTAGAGGCACCACAACAAACCAATGCCAAAAGTAATAGAAGATAGGAGATTAGCAAAATCAGAGGAGAAATATTCAAAATTGAGATAAGGAAAAGATACAAAGCATCAACCAGATGCAAAGCTGTTTTTTTGAAAAAAAAATCAGTAAGATTGATACACTCCTAGCTAAATTAACTGAAATCAAGAAAGAGGAAACCCAAATTGACAAAATAAAAAAATGAAAATGGAGTTATCACAACTAATACCCAAGAAATTCAGAGAATTAAAATGTCATATTTCAAAAACATATACTCCATGAAATTTGATACATAAAAGAAATGGATGAATTCCTGAGTAAGTACAACTTACCTAAATTAAATCAGGAAGTTTTGAATTATTTAAATAGCCCTATAACATATGAGAAAATAGATGAAATAATCTCAAATCTTCCCAACAAAAAATGTCCTGGATCAGATGGATTCAGCACAGAATTCTACCAGACATTTAAAGAATGACTAATACCAATACTCCTTAAACTATTCCATAAAATAGAGAAGGAAAGAACACTTCCAAATTCTCTCTATTAAGCTATTATCATACTAATCCCAAAGCCTAGTAAAGATACACTTAAAGAAAACTATAGGCCAGTCTCTTTAATGAACACAAATGTGAAGATTCTCAACAAAATCCACAATGCAAACAACACCAAATGCTGGAAAGGATGTGGAAAGAAGGGAATTCTCATACATTGCTGGTGGGAATGCAGGCTTATACAACCACTTTGGCGATTGGTTTGACAATTTCTAAAAATAGTTAAAGATTGAAATGCCATATGACTCTGCTATATCACTTCTGGGGATAATCCCCCATAATGCAGAAGTTCACTACAGTGATATGAGCACAACCATGTTCATAGCAGCACTATTTACAATAGCAAAGTCATGGGATCAACCCAAATGCCCAAGAGTTAACGAGTGGATAATGAAAATGTGGTACATTTATACAATGGAATACTACTCAGTCATCAAAAAAGATGAATTAATGAAATTTGCCGAGAAATAGATGGTGTTAGAAAGAATTATACTGAGTGAAGTATCCCAGACACAGAAAGTCAGACACCATATGTACTCCCTAATAGGTGGATCCTAGTACCAAACCCATTTAATGACATATTCAAAGGTAAATCTCTGTAACACTTACTGTAATTGCAAAACTGATAAACCGGAGGGAAGGGGAAGGAGCGCCCCCCCCCCAAAAAAAAGGAGATAGGGGATCACACTTCAGTAGAGAAAATAGGTAACTGTCAAGTATTGTACGTAAGTAGTGAGGCATCTGGTGAAGCTCAACTGTACTTCCCTTCCTGGTCACTTACTACAGAAGAGGTTTGATCTCACCAATCAGGGAGGGTATAGGGACTGGCAGATAGGCCGTAACCATCCTGCAAATGGGACACTGATCCCCCTCACTACTGAGTCCTACTTCTATTCTTCTATCTATCTTCGAGTGGCCTCTTTATTAAGATCTTCATTTAAACTGTCTTTTATCTTTGGTTAGGAGGCGACCTTCGATCCCAATCAGAATGCAGCTAAAGGCAGTGCAGGAAAAGCAAAACTGAAAACAACAACAAACTATAATTCAGAACACCAAAAACCCTATATTAATCACCTGGAACCAGACCACCCAAATCTCTCTCCATCCTAAAGCACAGGAAACCTTGAGGAAGAGGGGGTGACAAGATTGTAAGAGCCTAAAGATGGGGGGGGACACCAACGATAAGCAAGATACTCCACACAAGTTATAGCTGCAGCAGCTAGAATTGGACTTTGCCTGACCTGCAAAATGGGTGACATGTCAGCGACCTCCAAAGTCTAGCATGGATCACAGGTGAGAAGGCTCCAGGCAGTAGGATCTTTAGAGGCAAGGGATTAATAGTCATAATAGAGTTCCCATACTAACAGGGAGCCCAAGAAGGGGCTCCGGGCTATGCCACTGAGTCCTTACTCCTCACTATGCCATTCACACAAAAGGGTGCTCCAGGAGATGGAGGGAGGAAGGGGGAGGCACTGATAGAGGGAGAAGGAGGGAGGAAGGGGGAGGCACTGATAGAGGGAGAAGGAAGGAGGGAGGGGTAAAAAGAAGGGGAAGGGGGAAGAGTGCAAGGGGGACGACTGAGGAGGGGAGGAAGGAGGGAGTGGACAGGGGTACCTACTGAGCCTGTATGATTAGGAAAAAAATTAAAATGTGGGAGAAAAAAATTATAGTACATCAACTTGTATTTCTTCAGGGGAAAAACAATTGATAGATTGTTTTCTGACAGGAACCAATGGAGGTGTGTGTGGAAAATCGACCCAATGCCCTCTATGAGACTTTCCACAGCCTTGAATGCCAGCTGAAAGATAGCCGTGGGCACTCCTCAGAGAAGCAGAAAACTATGGAAGCTCATTGGATGGGATGGCAGATTTGGGATTATCTAGAGGTGCTGCAGTGGGCAGGGCAGGGGGTGTGGAAGGCAAGCCACTGCTTAGCAAAACAAGAGCAAAGTTGAATCAAAGCCCATGGTACGTGGAGGTTGCTTGGTAGGGGAAGAGTAGAAAGAGTCCTTTTCTCCAATGCCAGGAGATTGGGAAGGTCGATGCATTACAAGGGGCATTAGGAGCATTTGTCAAGCTCAGGGCCCATTGTTTTTAATCTAGCCACAGAGTAGATCAAATCCTTCACATATAAGACATTGTGCCCTGTTTGACGATACTTTTGGAAAATTTGGAGCTCGCAGTGCCTTTATGGCAAAGCACAGTACTTCAAGACAAGGTCAAGGTCAATCCCCAACTGCCTGCTATTTTTAATAGACTCTCTGCCTATCAAAACTTCCATTGGCTTTACTCAAGGGTATGCACCATTTTCTTTTTTTTAATTTTTTTATTATTATTATTTATTCAAGTGTGCGCATGTGCGTGTGTATGTGCGCGCGCGCACGTGTGTGTGTGTGCGTGTGTGTGTGTGTGTGTGTGTGTGTGTAGAACCACGGATGAACTCGCGAACCACCATAGACGCCTCCACCTCCTTCTGCCCTGGGATTCACAAGTCCGCCCTACCAGGACCAGAAGCGCAGGCCGCCCCCGCTTCCACCTGGCGTCTATACGTGGGGTCTAGGATCCGAACTCAGGACCTTCTGCCTGCAAGGCAGAGGCTTAACCCCTGAGCCACCTCTCCAGCCCCCAATATATGCACCATTTTCAAAGGCTTCCTGCTCTCTACCAAAGACGGGATGACTGGCAAAGTCTTGTAGTGTTCTTTGAGGACCATCACTGGATGTCTTTCAAGTGCTCTTTGCCATAGCTTTCTTTGTTCAGTTTCTGTGTCTCTGATCATGTGACCCCCGAGGATGTACAGTTTCCAGCCCCCCTGTATTCATATCCCACCTACTTTGCTGCAAATGTACTCTCCTCTGAGAAGCTGACTGTGACCCTCTGATAGTTACTGTGGTGATCTAGGATGCTGTCAGCACCTGTACCTCAAGAAGAACTGGATCTCTCCTCAGGCCAAAATCTCCTGCCCTCTGAGGAGAGCTTTGCATTCAGGTAACAGCAACAGAAGGAAAATAAAAGTCAGTATTTTTAGTACATTGGAAGGCTGGACTTGTACACGGAACCTTTCTCACTTCTCTGCTCAGGTACAAATCACGCAGTCTCTAAGAACACACAAGAGATAGAAAGGTGACGGTAACCATGTTTGCAGAAGATCAGACAGGTGATTCGGACCCTTTCACATCCTTGCTAACCACAAAGGTGGCCCAAGAAGTTTCAGGAACCTTACCTCTAACACTGATATCTCTCCACTTTGGAAGAGAAAGGATGCCTAGAAAGGCAAAACATACCCTGTCCTCTACATTGAACTAACTGGGGGACTCTCATGATTTGAAATATGCCCTCCCCACAGTTTCATGTGTTTGGGAAGGTCATGGCACCTTTAGAAGGTGGAGCCTTGTGGGAGGAAGTGGGGTGGGTCTTGAGATGGATTAGTCCCACCCTGTATTTCTGGGAAAGGTCTGCTCTTACAGCAGGCAGTCTAACAGCTCTCAGCATGGATGACCTAGGCCTCCTCTAGCTTCTGTCAGCCATTCATCCATTTCCGCCATGAAAGACTATTATTTCCCCTCTGGAACTGTAAACTGAATAAGTCTCCCTTTCTCCCTTAAGTTGCTTGACGTTGGGTGTTCTCTTACAGCAACAGAAAAGACTAACTAGTACAGGGACAGAATCACAGGGCAGTGCAGCATGTCCAAGAATCCCAGCCAGTGTGCTTGGGCACTCTTGGAAACTTCTCGCCAGATGCCATATCTACAGCATAAATCAGGCCCTTCCTAGGTCCTTTTATTGAACCTTAATATTGAACCTAGGCTTGTTGTGGGACTTACGCTCTTTGGGAGTTATAGTAAGTTTCATCTGGCTCTCTCACAATATTGCTCAGGAGACTGCATAGAATATTGGTCACTGAATTTGAATGTAATTGAAAAGGCAGTCTCACCTTGCTTTCCATGAGTCAGAGCTGCAAGGAAATGAACATTCATATCCCCACACAAGATGATAAGCACATAAAAGTTATTCTAATAAAATAAAAACTAGTATGAACAATTGCTCTAAGAAATACTGCCAAGAACTACTCGTCCTATATTTAAGTACTAATTTTCATGAGATTCTCCTCAGCTTCCCACACAAAGCCGTAAAATGCTGGAGACAACATCCAAGCTTGATTCATGACCTTTTCTCACAATGTGAAGACATTTACATTCCTCTCTTCTCTTTCTCATCTGTACCTTTACCATGCTTTGCTAAGATTAATTTGTTTGGGCTGGGGAGATGGCTCAGTGTATAGTAAAGTACCTGCCGATCATGTGCGGATCTGAAATTGGATCTCTACAACCCATGTAAAAAGCAGGTATGGTACACACGTCGGTAACCCTGGTGCTGAATGTGCAGAGAAAGGCAGATCCCTGCAGCTGTTTGGCCAGCCAGACTGACTGAATTGATGAGTTTCAGGTTCTGTAAGAGACCCTGTTTCAACAAATAAGGTAGAAAGAAATTGGAAAAGGTGGCTGATGTCAACCTTTGACTTTCATTACAAGCACACAACACCTTAATTGTACCCACATGCACACATCCATATGAACACACACACACAAACACACACCCCACACACATTAATGGTGGATGCCCACCCCTCAAATCACTGGCAAACTTTTTCTCTCACTTTCCCACCCAACATTAGACTCATGTATAATGGTATTTGTCCTCTCAGAGGTACTCAAATTTGCTTTTCATTTTCTCGTTTCTGAGCAGCTGAACAGTGTCTTTGTTTCCTTTAAAACATGTCAGACTATAATCGTATGCTCTTCTCAGTCAGTCCAAGGTCTACTTCAAATGATAGTTACTCTATCAAACCTAGCCGAAAGTCATTTTTCCTGTTGGGCTAGAGGGACTTGATGGATATAGTCTTGAAAGTTTCTGAAATCCTAACAAAACCAATTTGAGATCCCAAATAAAATACATTAGTCTTTAAAAAAAAACTTAGAAATATTTAAGAGACTTGCAAATGTGTGTCACTCCATCTTTAAATTGTATCTTTATAAAAGATACCACTATAACTGATAACCACTGAAGTGTTTTCAATTTACAGAGATGCCTGTGAATATACTAGATCCTTGAGTAAAGGTTTATCAACCAATTTTATAGACAACTGCTTTCAAAAACAAAGTTTGAGGAAGCAATGTATTCCAAATGTTTCTAATTTTAAAAAGTTGGCTGGACATGGACTATAAGGTACATTTTAATATGTTTGGTATGAGTGGCTTTCTAGGCTACAATGACTCAGGTCACTCAGTGTGAATGTCTTGCCAACAGCGCAGTGGAGGGGCCCTGCATGCAGACAGGCATCTCAAGTCAGTCCCATGCAGTTCTTTCCAACCAGAAGGAACTCTCTGAAGTCTACTGTTGTGTCTCTTACAAAACAGGAACTGGCGATCCATGCCCTTCTTCTTCAGAAGGTTGTAATAGATGAGAGCATCTCAATGGACACAGCATCTCAATGGACACGTTCTAAGCACTGTCATTCCCTGAACTATCATGAATTTATGTCTGGTCTGTCTATTGAGCATGTGTTCTGTGTTTGCAGTATCTGTCAAATGCCACCTGGGGATGGTAAATGCATGATCCCCACAGAATCTGGAGAAAGAAAGAAAACAATTGTCATGGTTTGAATGTAAGTTGCCCACTGCAGGCCCATGTGTCTGAATCCTTTACTGATGTTAATGTTCGGGAAGGTCATGGCATCTTTAGAAGGTGGAATCTTTTTAGAGAAAGGCTAGTGGGGGTGAGGTAGATGGAGGGAGG
The DNA here is from genome assembly GCA_023101885.1 of Typhlomys cinereus. NCBI lineage: Eukaryota > Metazoa > Chordata > Mammalia > Rodentia > Platacanthomyidae > Typhlomys > Typhlomys cinereus. The sequence continues at coordinate 194,573 of JALPQD010000084.1, read as the reverse complement.
GCATGAGGGGAGATTGAGGTGGCCTAGCTTTTGGTCCCCATTTTTTTTCTTTCTCTCTCTGCCTCCCTGAAGGCTGCAGTGACCTGAACAAACTCCTGCTTCTGCCTCCAGCCATGCCTTTTGCTAGGAGAATCTTATTATAATGGCTCCTTAAACCAAAGAAATCACTCTTTCTTAAGTTGTATATGAGTATTGTCTCATAGCAGTAGAAAGAACAGTAAACTACAAAAACAACTGAAAATCCAACACTGAATACTCAGATGTATTAATATGTCAGAGTGAAGACTATAAGCTGGAGATAGACTTCTTGAACTTTCAACTCTACTGTCTCATAGATGTGTGACCCCTCCAGCAAATGTACTAACTGCTTTCTTTCTCCATCCTTTTGTCTCTAGGGTTAGGGTGATTGATTAGTCAGTCCACTGGGATATTACATGACATGAGGGTTGTGACTATATAATGAGTGCACAGAGTAAACATCCAAAAATTTTCACTATTCCTTCTAGCTCTATTCGATAGCTGAGGATCATCTTCCACCAAAAGAGTGATGGAAGGGAAGGCAGAGATTCTTCAGGCAGAGGTCTAAGGACCCTGAGGCCCAAGAGCACAGGGATGACTCAGGGACAATCAATGGTTGCTGGGCTACTGCCAAGCATTCTTGTAGGAAAACTGCAGTGGTTAAGGCTGGATGGGAGGGAATGGTGCCTTGCAGGTAAAGTTTACATTTTGTTTTGTGTTGTCCATAGAGAGCAGTAAAAGAACTCTGAGCAACCAAAGATCTGGAATAGATTCATGTTTGCAAAAGATCTCCTTAGCAGCTGGGTAGGATATGGGCAAGGAAAGAAGCAGAGAAGACAGCTAGAAGATTGATGCAAAACATGCAGGCAAGCAAGCATGGGTCTCCAAAGCAGGGCATCCGTGATGAAGAGCAAAAGAAGGAGATGAGTGACTTGTAAGGAGAAACATCAGTAGGGTCTGGGATGGACATGGTAGCAAGGCTGAGCATCAGTAGGAATGGAAAACTAAGTTGCAAGCTTCCACCTTGGACAGGTTAGTTATGTAGCAGTACCACTGGGCTGATCATTGAGTTAACAAGCAGAGGAACAAAGAATCCAGTTAAGGAGACACACTTACCGCTCAGTGATTGAAGACATCTGGGAGAAACACCACAAAAGGACAATATTTTTCGTATGTGTGGCCAGTAGGCCAGGGCTTTTTGTAGACTGCTTGTTTCTGGACTTCAGCAGATGAAGTGCTTATACTCAAACTGTATCAACATACTGTTCAAATAGGCTGACAATTATTTCATTTTTGCAAGACCTCCTTACACAAGAAATGTCTTTGTTGACTTTCTTTCTAGTGCAAGATCCTTTTTCACTCTAAGTCATAAGAAATTGGTCAATGGCTTCTGATAGTCTGTAGTCCACTTCAAACTGCACTAATGCAAGGTGCCCAAGACTAGCAGACTAGAAAGAGGACTATGTTGGAGACTGAGAAAGGTTAATCAGAAATATGAAGATAGTAGGAGTGGCTAAAGCGATGGTTAGTGCTGGTATTGCCAAACATGGCACAGAATTCAGAAGAGAGCTGTGTTAGATAGGGCTGCCCTAGTAGAGCACTTTGAACTGGGTGCCTTCAAAAATGGAAAATGGCTCAACAATGGAAAATAGCTATGGAAGGCTAGAATTCCAAAGTCATGGTGCGGCAGAGTGAGACCTGTGAGGAGGAGTCTGTTTTAGGCTGCTGACAACCTCTCATGGTCCTTGCTTGTAGAAACATCACTCTTCTCTCTGCCTTCCTCTTCACATAGTTTTTTTTTTCCCAGTGTACATATCTCTGGGTCAAGTGGCCCCTTTTTATAAGAGCAACAGCTATAATGAATTAAGATCCATTCCAATGACTTTATTTTACTCTTTGAATATGTTACTTTTAAATAAGGTCACATTCTGGGGTCAGCAAGAGTGCTTTATCCTATGAATTCTGTAGGGGACATAATTACCTCTACCCAGGGCCAAGGAATGAGACCTAGAGAATACTGATACTTAATATTTGACACTTGCTGTATCCATGGTCTCCATAAGGTGCACCTTGACCTCTGTCAAATTGTTTGATTCCTAGAGGTGAGGAAGACTGGGACAAATGTCTCTGTTCCTATGGGCTCTAGTAAGTTTCTTGCTTGCAGAGTGGCTCAAAACAATATATAACATTGTCTGATGATGTCTAACAAACAAACATTGAATATGGAAGAGCCCTCAAGAAATGTTTTGAGCACAGTATGTTGTGACACACTGCCTTATAGACAACAGTTGCTAGACTTGTCAGAAAAATCGCCCAAGTAGATAGATGTTCAAGATATATTTCAACTCATTTGCTTAAACAGCTCCATGCCTACCATCCACACCAAAAGGCTGTTTCTCTCCATGGGCAACAGACGGCGTGATTATTTGTAAGACTGTTCATTCACTGTTTTCGCTTTGCTTTCTGAAGTGGCATATTAGATTGTCTGCCTGCCCTGTGCCTTTGCCAAACTCCCATTGTCTTTCTGAATGCATACCAACCCCTAAGGGTTTGCAACTTAGTCGTGCTCCCGGAGTGCATTTCAAAAAGTCAATTTCAAGTATCTCAGAACTTTGCTCTGCACTGAAGAGATTTGGGGAAATATGAGGGGCCAAGCTGTTAATTTCCTCTCATGAGCTGCTGGCAGGATGCGGGTACATCATCCATTATTACCTGTCTCTCAATTCCAGAAGAGCCCACACATTGGAATGTGTAAGGACTAGATTGTTCAATTCACTATTCAGACTTCTCTCCCACTCGTTAAAATGAAAGGAATGATACTGAAAATAGCAATTTTCCCCTTGACCAGTGAAAGGTATAAGAAAAGGCCATATCTAAGAAATAATTTTCCTCTTTTATAGATGGTTCATAACTGCCACATTCTTATTACCACATCCAATATGCAACATGCTTGCAGTTAATATTTATATTCTAACTATATTCAAAAGAGACAGCTTACAATAAAAAACAGAAAATGAAATCTCAAAACACTCAGGAAAAGCAAGCTTTTTTTATATATAGAACTTATAATTCCATAACTTTGACAATATTGTCACTGATATTTTAAATGGCCTAACTTACACTATAATATGACTGTTTTTTTCCCCAGAAAAATAAATCTAAATTGGATGCAACCTGTCACAGAACACATACCCAAAATAGAAACTACTATGGCTTTTTTTGGGGGGGGCATTTAAATGCCTATACTGATTCAAATTCAGTTGAGAGTGAGCTGTTGTAAGAAATTCATAATTGCTGTATGGCTTTTAAAAGAATCTTCTCCATAAGGGATCTGAAAAATATGTCGGCTTTTGGTATAAACAAGACAAGACTGGAAGAAACTGATAACATGTTTCTATGACATCAATTACCTTGAAATCACTTTGTGACTGACTGGTTTATCCTTCATGTTTTCTACTGAACAGTCTTTTATGAAAGTTGTGTAACTGTAATAGACTCTGTTGGGACTCAGCCCCTTCCCCTTCAAGAGTCTGTAGGAAATAAATCATCATTGTGGAATTTCAAGATTGGATAAATACCTACCATGTGTCCAACACTGTTTGGGAATCAAACAACAATAAAATATTCCATCTTTGGAAATGAGGCACATGCAGAGTACAGTGTACAGGAGGTAGAATGACCCCAGACTACAGAGCACCCCAACATGATGGTAATGTTTTCTAAAGGAGCTATTACTTAAGGTAATTAAAGGAGGAACGCTGAGGGAGGCAGTCTAGAATGAGAAATAGCCCTATAGGAATCACAGTATGAAATAGTACAGGGGTCTATTATTACTGCTACTGTGAACATTCTCTTAATAGTGACTCTATGATAAGTTTTAAAGTCATTAACATGATTTTTCTCTTGCAATTCTGTTATTGTTTTCTGTTTTTAAAAACAAAACAATACAAAACAGACATAAAGAGACAGGACAATGTGCCTACTGGGACTTCAATGTCCCATAGGCTTGTGTGTTGGAACAGTTGTTTTCCAGATGGTGGTGCTATTTAGGAGGGTTGTAGTAGAATCTTCTGGCAGAGGCAGGTCTTATTGGTCATAAGTCAAGCCTCAAAACTAAACTCTGTTTTCCAATCTGCTAAGATGCAAGCAGTCTCATGTTACTGCTGCCATATCCCCAAGCCACCGTGAACTCCACCATGCCTTTCTTGCCACAATGAACTGGATGGACCCAAACAAAAAAATCCAAAGAAATCCTTCTTTGCTTAAGTTGTATTTGGTCACAGAATGAAGAAAAGTAACCAACACAGGAACTAAGGTCACACTTATGATTAGTCACATATACTAAGAATTTACTTTTTACTCAAGCAAAAAGCTTTTCCAAGTTCAGTGAAAGGCAAACAAGCATTTGCAAAAGAGTCACTTGGATCAAGACCATGATATCAAGACTTGAAAGAAACAAATGTCCTGTTCTATGATAGCAAGCCGAAGGTCAAGAAAGTGACAAGCACAATAAGGAATGCTGAGCCTCCTTTAGGAAACAGTGGAGTGGACCAAGACCCTTTTTAAGAGAGTTCTGATAAGCATATGGCAAATCCTCCCATTGATGTGTGTTTGCTTTGAACAATGTGTCTGGCAATGTTATCTAGTCTGTTTATCCCTGTTGCTTATCCATGTTGTATATTTTTATTTTAAGTCTCGGCCCCTGTTCTTTGAATAAAAATGAGTGAAGCATCTCAACGAAAGAAGATGGTGACATATTGTATACTTGACCCCATCTAGTGTGTTGAAGATGCTATAAAAATAATCACTTTCCTTTGGATCTCCTTATGCTAGTGATCATGATGATGATAAATGTTAGGAGTGGAATGATATGTCAGTCCTTCACATATATCAATTTGCTCAAGCCTTATAGAAATATTGTGATGATATATATCATCATAATATATATATTGTATATATACAATCTACATCAACTAAGCCATAGCAGAAGTTAATGCCTCTTTTGTACTTACCAAATGCTAGATGTTGTTCTAAAAGTTCACTATCTCACTTAATTTTCACAAGAAACTATTGATGATACCTCTACTTTCCTCCATTATATTGATGAGTACACTGAACTTCTAAGAGAATAATTACCCATATTAGAGTCTCTTACTGACAGATATACATGAAAAGCAAGCCCATGGTGGTCTTTTAGTTTCAAAGTCTAAGTTCTCAACCACTGTCCATTGAGACATGAATTTTAAATTCCATATTCAAGTTATCAGCTGCCTTTCTCCTTCTTTATGTAACAACAGAAAAGTAATTCTACCATAGACTGCACAATAAAAAACGATGGTAGATCTGACCACCGAGCCTCTAATTCTGCAGAAATGATAACTCTGATCCTAACAAGAAAACCAGAACAGTTGCCAAAAAGAGGGAACAGAGAGTTCCAAACTCCAGATCCTTCCCCAAGAAAGCTTTCCAGAAGTCAGGGTGAGACATCAATATATGTTACGTGATGGTAAGAAGAGAAGGGTCTGGCACGACTCACAGAACTGCTGTTCTACCATCCATGCATGTATGATATTCTTCTTAGAACGAATATAATTTAGTTAAATGATGAACAGTTTGTTATTTAAGAGAAGATGAGGGATCATTTCTATTGCTTTCTGCAAACCATGAAACTCTGGCCTAATGTCATGTTTTCTTAATGTAAGAAAAGTCAAAAATTCAGAATATTTTGTGACAAATTTATCCTGATAGTTGCAAATGCTAGCAACTAGTTTAAAATGGGAAAAAATGCTTTGTACTCAAAATCCTCTTTGTGGGGTAGCTTTGGATTCCAGACTATAAGTTACAAAACCTCCTACATAGTCTGTCTTCTTCTAACATTATCTGAAAGTTTACATAGTTGGATGAGTTGGACTCTGACTTCATCTTTTGATTCTGAATTCTTTAAAGACATAATTTTATTTCCTAATGTATTAAAAATGTGCCAAAGGCCAGTGGGATGGGTAACCTGAATTCAATCCCCAGGACTCATACAGTGAAAAAGATCAATTCACTCCCACAAGTTGTCCTCTAACTTTCACATGTGTGTACAATGAATGTGTGTGTTCACATACATGATAAATTACTATAAAATGTTTGTCAAAGTCAAGCTTAAAAGGGATTTGTAAGTCTTAGCAATGAGCAGTTTCATTTTCCAGAAGGAACTATCAATTATTACATCTGAAGGGAAACATGAGAAATCATCTAAGGCTCCCCAAAACCTACCTGCAATGACAGATGAAGTTGCCCCAGGAACAGAACACTTGACTATGTTCTTACTCAGTAGTGGAAGGGCTTGTTCTCAGACATGGTTTAGTACGGATCCTTTCCCTCATCATCCACCTCTTTTTTTAAGAGGAAGCCCACAGATCCAGCCATGCCTATAATCCCGTTTACTAGACTGTTTAACTATATATATACTAATAGAGCCAATCCCTATTTTCTTGCTTTGATTTAGTTACTTGGGTTAGATTTATGTCATTTGGAACAATCATCATCCACCTCTTTTTTTAAGAGGAAGCCCACAGATCCAGCCATGCCTACAATCCCGTTTACTAGACTGTTTAACTATATATACTAATAGAGCCAATCCCTATTTTCTTGCTTTGATTTAGTTACTTGGGTTAGATTTATGTCATTTGGAACAATGTACCAATGTCAATCAGTGACCCTTTCCTAGATTCTTGTCACTGAATGATTTTCTCCTGAACAGGAATACCTGTTCTTAGGTTTACCACAAATCATGTTAATTCTAGAAGACCTAACCTTAGCCCATTGTCTTCATAAAGATTTCCCAATATGACATCCACTCTGAGCATGCATGTGTATAATCTCTCCCCTTCTCCCCTTAGCACTTGTAACTCTCCACTCCTAAATTTGTCCACTCTTAACTGATTCCACCCAGATGTACACTAGCTTCTAAACTAAACCAGAAACTCCTCCAATTGAAAGTCCAGATCTCACGTGTGTTTTGGTTCTACCATCAGGCCTAAGTGAGTGCTTGCTGGGTACCTACCTGGTCACATGTTCAAGGCTGAGTTCTAAATCAGAACTCTCCTTGACATCCCAGCTTCAGTTTTCTACACACTTGCCCCAAATCAAGTGCTGGTCATCTTTCAATGTGGAACTTAGTTTTATATATTAAAACTTTTGTAGGGAACAATCTGTGAGCCATTTGACTTTAGTTACTTTTTGTGATATAGTTCTGCAGGAATCAGACTGAATTTCCTTTGTTTCCAGGTCCAGTTTTAAGAAATCAGAAGACTATCCCAGGTGTGTAATAAGCAAGAACTTCTTGTTACTTCTATATTCTGCATCTTCAGAATAGAATTTCTTCCAGTACAGTGCATGACTATTCTTCTCATTGCACCAAGAAGATTTGGGGAGGGAGATACCAAGGCATGTTTAAATAGTTCAATTATTCTCCAATAAAGAAACATAAGTCTGTTTAAAGGAAATTTGGTTTAATAGTCACTTAGTTTTCTCAAAGGGTTAGAATATTTTATTTTTTAAAATTCAAATCATATTTTGCCCTGGCAAAATAAACAATAAGAGTGTCAAAAGGTGAAGCAAACTAAATACCTCAGAGCAAGTCTGACTGAATGAGTCACTGTTATCATTGGTTTAAAATATACTCACATACATATACAGTTAACTAGCATTGAGTATTAAATTTATGAACACCATGGCTTTGGAATCATGTCCAAAAAAAGTAAAAATAAGTATATGAATAAAGATGAAATCTCTATGGCTGACAATGACTCAACACTGGACATAATTTCCTGGGCAAATATAAGCTGAGTCACATGGAAATGAGTAGCTTGAATGTATAACACATTTGGTCCAGTTGTAAAGTCCTCTTGAATAAAATAGCTCTGACAAAGTAGATGCAGTTTTAAGATTGCCCCTTTCTACACACCCATGTGCATACACACACACACACACATGCACACATGCTTGATCCACTTAGACTCTCTGTAATCCAGACATTGAGAATAATTGCCACCCAATTAAAAAATAGTACTGTCAATCTAAATATTACACATCGTTGTTTACAGGACTGATTTTATGTTCTCTCAGCAGCATCTATAAGAAGCTGGTTCATATGAGGTAGCTACCCATCACCGCTACTACATATCTTAGAAACAGATGGTGTATCTGTGCTATGCCAACTTTTAGGTATTCACTTCACCATTCTGACAAAGAAGAAGAAAAGGAAGGATCTGTTGCCAGTTACGAGTTACTGAATATATGTTCTCACGACCTAATGGAGAGTCTCTTGTTTTGGTCATTAATGATCGTTACCATCATGATATATTTAGACTCAGGGTAATGCAAACAAAATAGATCCATAGATAATAAAGTATGTTTTTTACAAATAGTCTGTTTAAAAGTGTCTTATTTGCATTGGGGAGATGGGTGGAACTCCCAAGCACCTCTTTTATTTTTATTAGAAAATGTGAAACCCACATAATTAACTGCCAAATTTATCCAAACAATAGCAACTTCTCCCTCTTCTTCCCACTTGTTTTTCTGAGCTAACATACTTTTTCCTTTCAGCATGAACCACGTTAAAAAAAATCTGACAATGGATATTCAGACTTGCTAGCTAACAGTGCCTCTCTTTACCTCATATTGTTTATGTGGACAATGCCTAAAAATCATTTTGACCATGCTGACTATTTGATAGGTGTTCAGGAGAAAAGGAGGAAGACTCTCTCCAGACAAGCAGAAATAGCCATTGGAGAGGAAGACATAGGCTTGGCAGAGTACCAGACTCCTGTGTGTATCTTGGGCTATTTCTAGCCTATTAAAAACTCAGGGTTTGGAATCACAATGCCCATGGCTCAAATCCTACATGCTTTTTATCTGTCTGCATAGTGCTTTAGGCAAAATTGAAAAACCTTTCTGAGTGTCAGTGTTATCTTGGAAACGCATAGAATTAGGCATTTTAAGAGAACTAAAAATTATCTCAGGAGCTAGGGATACAAGGGGCAAGCCCGTGTATGTGTAAGACTCTATATTTTGAGCCCACAAGATACCTCAGCAGGTAAGGAGCATGCTTGCAAACCTGGTGACTTGAGTTGGATCCTCATAAGACCACATGGAGGAAGAAGAGGTGTGGCCTCTGATCTTGTTGCACTTATTTTTTCTGCTGTAGCGAGGCACCACTCAGACTCAAGCAACTTAAAGGGAGAAAATGAGACTTATTCAGCTTATGGTTCCAGAGGGGAAGTTACAATCTCTTATGGTGGGAAAGGCAGAAGCTGGAGGGGACTTAAGTCACAGCCAAAATGGAAGCTGAGAGCTCGAACTGTGAATTGCAAGAACCAAACTCTGGTGGAAGTAGGGTGGACGCAACCAACGTCAAAGCCCAACCTCGTGACATGCCTTCCTCAAGCAAAGTTCTACTTCCTGAAGATGCCATAACCTCCCCAAACATTAACTAAAGATTCAAACACATGAACCTATGAGGGACAACTCACATTCAAACCATGACAGACCTCTACATGGACAACATAGCATGCATGTGCTCTCTCTCTCTCTCTCTCTCTCTCTGAAGCAAACAAATAATATTTTTTTAAAAAAGACTGGATTTGACCCCTGTGCCAAACAGAAATTAAGACCTAAGAATAGAAAATGAAATTTCAACAAAACTAAAACAAATCTAAATTTAGATTTTAGTTAACATTACTGCACTGTAACATATATGCCACACTGCTGAAACATTAACATAGGAAACTGGGTGGGTGCATATAAGAAGCCTCTATGCTACAGTCTCAGTCCTTTGGTTACTTCAAACTATTTTAAAAATAAACTATTTTTAAAACTGCTTTAAGTGAAGTGTCTTGCACATAGTAGAAACTTGAAAATAGTAGTGACATAGGACATAATATAGTCCTTAGTAAGTCTTTTTCCCCAATTTAATGATTTCTTTCACAAACAGTTCTCTTTCTGCCCTGCCTTTTGCTCTGCCCCTTTCTCTAGATCATTTAACATCTGTTTTTCTTCCTAGTTCATCTACCTCAGTCCATTGCAAACTCGCCTTTACATTACAAGTAATTCATATTGTCCTAGGACAATGCAAGCTCATTATTTCTACTTCAAGTTTACCACAACGATCATGCAGACCTTTCCATTGCTTTCAACACTCACTCACTTTAAAAAAAAATTAGTTTCCAGCTTTCTATGTGGAAGAAAAGCAGAATACCATTATAATGCATAAAATACATAAAAGCAACAAGAAAGAAAAGGCTTATTTTCTTTTTAATAGGGAGATCCATTCATTTCCACAAGAACTGACACTCCTGAGTTGCTTCGATGAGATGCAGACTTAGCATTAATTTGTTGCAGGGGCTAAAAATAGTGTGATGGCAGGCCGGCCGTTTTCAGACTGTTCTGGAGTGTGTCTGATGTTAAGGTCATGTGTACAAACAGGACCCCTTTGCCCAGCAAATAACAGCTTTGAATGGATTCATGTAGAACATACCACCAGGTCAGGAGAAAAAACGGCCAGAGGATCATCTTTCTCAGCTGATAGAACTGGGTCTCTGTAGTATTCCCTTTATTCTCTCTTACAGGGTTGGACCTAAAGCATCTGTTTACAGGACAGGGTGATGGTGCCTTTGACTACTAAGTGGAAAATCTTTGTTTTTGTTGATGATGTTTTTTCATTTCAAGCCAAAGAGCAGGACATCTTCGGTTGGTACTATCATTCAGAAAGGTTGAAGTAGACTTTCTTATGCTATACTCAATTACCATAATAATTCCATGCAGAAATTGGAATTCTCAGGCCCTGTGGACCTACATCCGACTTTAAAATTTACCTGGAAAAACTTTTGCTCCCTGAGTATATTTTTTATCTAATTCGGGTCCAAAATACAACTGAAAAGCAAAGGCCAGGAGAGGGGTGTGGAGGGGAGTTCACACAGCCCATCTGCTGTCTCTCACTCAGAAATAGACTCTTAAGAAAACTGACATCCAAGTAGGTGGGAGCTCAAAAGAAATCGGTGGTGTTGAGTGACTTGTGTAAACATACAAGCAAAACAAACAGAAAAATCTCTGCTACCTAGAGATAAGGAAGCAAGGTAAACACGGAAAGGTCTCATGCTTTACTACAGCAACCCGTAATCCAGAGTTCAATGGTAGCAACGCAGAAATTCACTATTTTGAGAAACTAGTCTCCCACCGCCCCTGGCTTTTCCGAGTTAAGCTGAAGTGCTGTAAATTCTCCAGAAAAGAGCACAAAGCCAACTTCACTCATGCATGCTCCTGACCCCTTCTGGGTTGGTCTGGGCTGCTGCCCCTCAGCCTGCAGTGACAGACCCTTCCCCTCTTTTCTTTGGGGAACCGCAGACAGACAGGGGCATCCCTTGCTCAGAGAGCCCTTGGAGCCTTGCCCCAGCCCCAGACAGACGCAGAGAGAGAGGAGAGAAGAAAAGAGAGAGCGAGAGCAAGAGAGCAAGAGCGAGCTTTTAATGCCTGTAATTACCCGGCTTTTGCAGCTGCATCTGATCAAGTCTTAACAGCAGGGCTTAGAGGGCCTCTGCGAGCCTGAAGGTGGCAGCGAAGTCACCTTGGGAAGAGAAGAGGGTCAAAGGGAGACAGGTGGTGGAGGTGCTGACCCGGAACATCAGGACCTACAGGGGTGCCCTGGCTCTCGGGTTAGTGAGGAAGGGGTCTGTGCGCTGCAAAGAAGCGCGGGTCAGAGGGAAACGTCGCTGAAGGACCCTTGGTGGTGATCAGCTGACCAAGTTGGGAGGAGGGGGCGCCCTTTGCGGAGTCGCCGGGAAAGCATCGCCTTTCGGGCTTGCTTGCTTCGGCTTGTCGCGGAGGATGCCCCTTGCCCCCTCAGGAGTCCAGCGCTGCCGCGAGGCGTTGCTCACGCTCCACACCGGCGCCCCCACCTGCGGGGTGCCGCCGCCCGCCAAGCGCACGCCCCGGAGGGCGGGTCGGGAGCTGAGCGCAGCCGCCGCGGGGAGAGTGCGGGGAGCCCTGCGTGCGAGCCAGGCCTCTCTGGGCGCCGCCGGCTGCAAGTCACTCCCCGAGCCACCCAGGTCACAAAGCGGGACCTGCCCGCTCAGCGCTCGGGCCGGGAGGCCTGGACAAGGGGCGGCACTGCAGGCCCCTGGCGGATTCTCCCGGAGCGCCCGGCTCCTGGGGCTGCACTGAGTCGAGCCCTGCTGGGGCGCTGCGAGGGGGCTCTCCATCACCCCTTTCCCAGGGTGCGGTCTCCACCTTCCTCGGCTCCTCCTCGCCAGCTGCGCCGCCAGTTCCCATTGTCCGCCCCGCCCGCCTGGCGACGTCCCGGTGCCGCTCCCCGGGCCTCCCCGGCGCACCTACCTTCTGCTGCCGGCGAGCCATGTCGGTGGGCTGCTTGGCGTTGAAGGGGTAGGCGATGCAGCGCATCACGAACACATAGAGCTGCAGTCTCTTCTTCCTCTCCTCCTCCTCCTTCTGCAGCCGCTCCAACTCTTCCTTCTCCTTCTCGCTCACCACCGACGGGCTGGGGCTGGAGGGCCGGCCGCTGCCGGCGCGGCTGCTGGGCTGCAGCCCCCCGACCCCGCCGCCGCCGCTCGCGCCGCTCCCCGCGCCGCCGCCGGCGCCCACCCCGGCCCCAGCGCCGCCGCCGCCGCTCCCCATGCCCGCGCTGCCCGCCGAGCCCTCGCTGGTGCGGCTGGGAGACAGGCGCGCTCCGGACGCGGCCGAGCCCAGCACCTCCTTGCCGCTCTCCTCCTCCACGATCTCATCCGATTCCTCTTCGCTGGACGAAGGGTCCAGCATGGTGGCGCTTGGGGAGGGGGTTCCCTGGAGCCCCCGGCTTGGGGTGCAAAAAGTGGGGGGCGCTGAAGGCGGCCGGGGGGCCGGCTCTGCCGGGCGGGTGCTCCTCCCTAGGTCAGGGAGCTAGCGCAGCAGCTGCTCAGGCTCGGCCGCCGCGACTGCTTCTTCCGCCCGGCGATCGCAAGCTGGGCGCAGACCCAGGAGCGCGAGGGGGGAGGAGAAGGAAGAGGTGCGTCTGTGGACCCGAGGTGGGCTAGGACGAGTATCAGTAGCGAGCCCCGAGCCTGCAGTCGGATACCATCTGCAGCCGCTGAAGGAGGCGCCTCCAGAAAAGATGCCGAGTGTTGCAAGCTGTCGATGCAGCCAAGAGCCGGAGAGGCATCTTGCCGATTGGGGAGGGAGCGGCGCTTACGTGTTTATTGGCTTAACTCTCCCGTGTCCGCGGCGTAAAGGGCGACTGCGAAGGCCTGCCGGGGGGGAGGGCGCCGAGCGCCCCCAGAGTCTCAGAGCCGCAGTTCTTACGACCCCTTGTACCTCCTGGATTTTCTTGCCCCCTCCCCTGAACAGACCAGCCTTCCTAGCCTCGACCTCTCTTCCCCTCCCGAGGACAAAAAAAGTTCTTGGGGGAGGGAAAAAAAAAACATAGAAAAGGCAGTGGTAACTTCTTGCCGGTGGAGAGTAGGCTGTCGGAGACGTTAAATCTAGAGGTGTCACTTGAAAGGAAGCCAGTTATTTTTAACTCCCAAGAAAAGGTCCCTCTCCGGGTCTAAGCTTCATGCCTGGGGCATGCCTTTGCGGAAGGCCTGGGAAGGGCGGGCGATGTGTTTGCTGCACCGAGGTAAACCTGATTTCCAGAAATTTGCGCCATGTATGCCCACCCTCAAAACACCGGTGAATCGAATTTGAGTGAATAGGTAGATCGACCCTACAGCTCAACGAAGCAGAAGTCTCACCGATCTATAGCCATTCCCTGGAACTGGGATCACTTTCAGTTAAGAGAAGCTTCCTAGAGACTAAGTTTCTGGTGGCTCAGCGCTTCTTCCAATCTAGCTTCCTGGAGGGTCCGAGTGGAGGAGTGGGGACCTGCAGATCAGACAAAGGCACCCCAAGAACTCAGAGAGCCAGCATCTAGTGCGTTCTCTGTGCTGCACCGTCTTCCTTCGCTCGGGCTAGTGGAGTAATACATTAATACAAAGAAGCAGATGGTCCCTTGCCTTCCCCCAGTTCCTTTCACTTAGGCCAATAAAGCCGGCACGGGGAGCTGGCCAGCGTGCTGACTATAATCAGTAACCTATTACAGATGACCGGAAACACCAACTAACTTAGCAGCCACCTTTGAATCTCAGGCTGTTTAGAGATCTTGTTCCATGCCCTACCTCCCATTTCAGTTTGCATATTCATGTATGCGTTTCAATTCCGTCATCATTTGTAGATTCAGTTGGAAATGATTGCAAATGTGTGCCTTGACTTGAAAGCTTATGTTGGAACCACTTTCACATGTTTTCCAATCCATATAAGTTTAACGTTAACCTTTGATAGTAAAATGAAGACTTCCGACTAACTTGTTTAGGACATGAAAATCATCTCACAGCAATATGTAGAAGCACATTCACGATACAAATTTTTGCTTATTTTTTCTTTTTGCCTCACCAGCTGACCTTTTTTGTAGCCAATGCACATTCTGTATCCATTCAGATATTTTTAAAGTTAAGCAGTGTAAACACTGCTACAATTTAGCAATATTTTAATTATCTAAAAAAATGAAGGGTGTTTTTTTAATGGAGGGATGTAGATGAGGGGATAGGGTACAAGAAAGTCAGGGGTGTGTGACAAATTACACTAAGGATATAAGATACAATCAGAACCTCCTACATTATTCTGATACTGGCCAGGCCAATACCATATAAAATGGGAGGGCGTAGGCCCTAAGTGGGGGGAGGTTACAAACCATTATGAATTAGCTATAAAGACTTATATCAAGTCGCCTTTTAAACATTTGCTATTATACCATAGATTAGAGGGGCACTCAGCATTCAACCTAGAAGCTGTCTTTAGCATGGAAGTGTTCATTGCAGAAAATCACAACTGTCTAAAGTGAAGAAAACAAGTGACATCCAACTGTTCAGCCCTGAACAGGAAATTTGAACCACACTGCTTCCACCCCAAGATTCAGGAAACATTTCAGAAAAGGAGCCAATAAGAATGCAAGAGTCTGAAGGGGACATGGGGGCATCCAGACTGTATCTTCATGACAGGGCAAGGCAGTTGCATCCATGAACTCACTATGTGTACTTCTATGTGTACATGAACTAGCTATGTGTACTTCTACTAGACCTACACATGATTTTTGCCTGTCAACATTTTACCATAGAAAGGAATGTTCTCAGAATGCCCCATAGCTCCCTGAGGGACTAATGGGGGAGACTGTTGTTGCTAGGGTGGGCGTGGGGGAGAATACTTTCCTCAGTGATATACCCACTGATTAGATAGATTCATCCTTCAGCAAATGCTTAGGCACATGCCATCAAAGGTAACTCAGAATAAACTTAATAGGCCTCCCACATGAAAGCATATGAAAATAGGAAGGAGACTGGTAGGGAAGAAGGGTTGTGGTGGGAAAAGGAAAGGGGTTGGGATTTGGGATTAAGGTGTGAAAATGTCATAAATTCACTAGAGTCATGTATAATACTCTAAAACAATAAAATATGAGTAAGCATAGGGTATATATGCGTACCTGGAAGTGCATGCTCATGCCCAATGTCCTGCTCTGTCACTGCCCATCTTATTCCTTAAGACATGGTCTGTCACTAAACCTGAAGCTAGGATAGTAGGCCAGAGAGTTCCAGAAAGGCACCTTCAGCAAGGCCGGAGTTACAAGCACATGGGTAGCCTCCAATGGCTTTTTACATAGATGCTGAGGATTCAAACTTAGGTTGCTTATGCAAGGAGCACTCTTAAATGCTGAGCCACCTCCTCAGCTCTGTTTTCTCTACTTCTAAAGAAATAAAAGATGTTCACATAATGTTTTGCTAGTTTTCCTAGAACCAAAATATAGTAGGTTCATCAGTTGGATCAACAGCTTTCATTTAGCATCTTTTTTTTTTTTTTTTTCCAATAGACGCTGTTCTGGGTACTTATGGAGACAGAAGTTTTAGAAATTGCTCTCTTCAGAGTGTATTCTCCTTTGGGAGGTAAAAACATAAATGTGTGAAAAGGCTCGATATCACTTCTTTCAAGTAAGTATGTTCAACAAATGCAGGTTTGTAAACTGCAGATGACTTGCATGAAAAGCAACTTGGAATGGAACAGAATCATGCTTTAAAATAAGAGAGTGAAATTTTAAAGTGAGGAAACATGGATAAGCATTGAAAAGAAAAAAATTACAAGGGGAAAATGGTTTACAAGGCCATAATGACAGGGCAAAGAACTAAATACAGAACTGTATGGAGCTCAGTAAGGGAAGGTAAGGGTCAACAGAGAGGAAGGAGCAAACTGAATTACAAAACCCTTAGGCCATGTGGAGGGACAGTGTTTAATACGTAGAGAAATACATTAAGTCAGTTAGGGAAAAGGAGGTGATTTGTGGCAAAGGCACTGAGGCAGGCCAGACAAACATCATTTATTGATTAAATATGACTTCCATAGTGCAGTCTCAAGCATTTAAACATCACATCAGGCACGGTGACTAGGAACTCTGCAGATTCATTCAGAATTTCTAAAGTGATCTAATAAAATTTTGTTTTGTTTTATATTTTTATCAATTCTTTTAGAGTTCTGTGGATTTTATTCCCCCCAAACTTAGCCATTAATGCAGAAACTCAGCATCCATTTTTATTAAACATGTAAGTCCGTGTTTTGAATATTTTATGTGATGTTGCTTAAATAATCCTAGCAATATGGTCAACTAACATCCTAGGAATATTTAGATACTTAAGCATATCTTATCAACAACACTTTCCTAATTTGTAAATGGTGTACACTGTCTTGTTTTTAAAAAGGTACTTTTCAAAGACTTGTCTTACTTTAGGCAAAAGTCAATTCATGGTCCTTAGAGGTGTCTTAGCTTCTTGTTAGTACTAAAGATAAGATATACCAAGCAGAACTTAAAGAACTGACCTAAGAAAAATAACATTATAACTCAGCTAAAGACTCTTAAATTTTATCTACTTTTAATATCTATGTTCTTTTACATCTTTTTATATTTCTGTCTTTGTATTTTATAAGGTACTCTGAATGTTACATTTCTACTTATAGTTTAGGAATTGTATTTCTTACACAACTTTTTATAAAGTGTCCTGCTATTTTTAATCTCTTGAATGCACAATTATGTACTCTAACAAGCTATGTTAAGAGCACAAGAGCCTCATGTCTCGTTTAGCTTTATAGGAAACTTGGATAAACTTAAGGTGGTAGAATACATTTTAGTTAGTAATGTGGAGAGTTATATCATGAAAGTAGAAGTTGTAACACTGAATGTGTTTGTCTCATTCATGGAAGAGAGATCTGGTGGAAATGGACATGGTTGGGACACTAGTCTCAGAAGTGTGTGCCATCCTGTGAAAGGCCCACATTTTAGTGAAAAGTGTCCACTTCTTTATGTCACTAATGAAACATTTTTTTAAATCAAAACTGGATCTAATGTTTATTTAGATTTTTTTTTTGTTATTAGAAGATACAGTTTATTCAAATTGATCTTTTTAAAAGAAATATTCACTTCAAGTCCAGACATAATCATTTCATTTAACCACTATTTTTTATAATTTATAATATTAGTATGCAAGATGCAGAGACTGATTAATGTTGATCTTGTGTGCCTGTGGTCAAGTTAGATGCTTGGGTTCTCAACCCAGGTAGATCTGCCTGTGCTACCTAATGATAATGCTAGCCTGAGCAAACACATGATGCAGACTCAAGTGTTCTTGTTTCAGATTGTGGCTAGGGCTTACTTCCACTGAAATAAAAGAATCACATTAGGTGCTATTATAACAAGACTCCAGTTTAACAGCTTTTTGTCTCTAGCCAGGGGGTGACATACAGTACCCAGCAGGATGGAGTGAAGGACATTGCAGGAGCAGCAAAACTGCAAAAGAAAATCAACAAACCACAATCCAGAACTTCAGAGACTCTATATCAATCACATAGAACTAGGACAGCCTAATCTCTCCCCATCCTGGAGCTCAGGGACATTTGCGGAAGAGGGGGCGGTAAGATTGTAAGAGCAAAAGGATGGGAGGAGCAACGATTTGCAAGATTCTCAACAATAGTTGGGGCCAAAGCAATCATAATGGGACTTTGCATGCCCTGCGCAATGTCCAGCGCACTGTTGCCCTCATAAAGTCTAGCATCTGTTAAGGGCACCGAGATCCCTGGAGGCAAGGGATTGACAGCCATAGTAGTGCTCCTATGCTTAAGGGGAACAAGAGAAAGGGCTTATGGAAATGCCACTGGGTCCTTATATGTCATCGGAGAGGAGGACCCAGTGGAGAGTCAGGCGTACACAATAAAGGACTCTCTGGGAATTGGGGGGGAGGCACTGGGGGATGGGGAGGGAGAGGACAGGGAGGAGAGGGTTCGGGGGAGGAGGGGGGAGGGAGGGAACTGGTAAAAAATTTTAAAATGTATAATTACATTTTTAATAAAAAAAGAATCACATTAGATGTTATATATAAAATAATGTTTTAGCTGTAAAATATTCTTTCAGGCAATGACACAAGACATTGAAACAAATAAAAACAAATGCAGCATAATTAGAAGGTGCTTCAGTTAGCCTGTACTATTGCTGATAAAATCATAAGAAAAAAGTTTAAGGGAACAAGAGGTCTATTCTCTTTTATGGCAGTCTGATTACTGTCATGTGTCCAGTTGGACAGGAGAGATCAAATCAACACTAAGGGCCAAGGGAACTGTCCACACCATAATCCACATAATGGTTGAGAGAGGGATGATCCTTACTTGCCAGACCAGCATGTCTGGCCAAGTATACACAAGGATGCCCCTTTTCCCAAACAGTTCCCTTCATTTTATTCACCTGCCCACCATGGGCTAAACCGTCCTCAGCAACTAGACAATCTCCTACAGGTTTGATCTGGATTTCACTCACCTACTAATTCTCTACAAATGTGCCCAGAGCTCAAATGCTCAACCATCAAGTTGACACCTGTGCTTAATTGTGACAGAAGGGAATAAACAAAACATCAAGTAACCTAGAAATATTTCTCAAGTAATAGAAGGTATACCTATTAATATGATCGAACCATACTTTGACTTAGCATTTTCAGGGATATAGAAAATGTTCTGTTTTGATGATAAACCCATTTTTCACTGTTACTCCTTACTACACAATGATACTTGCTAAAGTGAAATGGAGTGAGTTAAGACAGAATGAAAAGATAGTCATAAGACTAAAAATAATAAAATCAAGCCACATAAAAAGATTTTTCACTCAAGGCAATCAAATATGTTTGGAACAACAATAATACCACTTGTTAGAACTGGTTTAGAAAAATCACTCCCAGGAAGATGAAAAAGAAAAATGGAATGGCATATTTTACAATAAATATTTAACCTGAATTCTGAAAGTAGATTATTTGAGGTAATCATGGTTCCTGGGAGCACAGCTTCTTTTAGTAGATACAGTTTGACTGGCAGGCAATTTATGTTAGTATTATCATGGACAGGATAGAGGATTTGTGTCATTTTCTATTGGGAGAGTGACATACCAATAAAAAAATGGGAAATGTCTAAAATACTTGTTTCCTTATGAGATATTAGAATCTACCCAGCTGACCCAGTTTTCCAATCAGGGTTTCCATGATCAATACTGATAACACGGTGTTTTAGCTTCTTTACTAGTTACTGTGACAAAGTACCTGACAAGAAGCAAGCCTAAGGGAGAAAGGGCTTGTTTGGCTATTTCGAGTTGCAATCTGCCTTTGCAGGGAAGTCACAGCAGCAGAAATTGAAGCAGTTGGTCACATCACGTGTTTATTTGCCTGCTTGCCAATGTTCAGATTGGTCTCACTGTTTTATACAGTGCAGGACCCCAAGCCCAAGGAATGGTGCTGGCCTCTCTTAGACTTGGCTTTTCCACATTGATTAATACAATCCAGGCAATCCTTCACAGGCACACCTACAAACCAACCTCCATCTTGAAAAATCCTTCCCAAGTGGGTGGAGACCTGTCTCCTAGATACCAGACTGACAATGAATACTAATACTTTGTTTTCTGAACCGATAGAGTTAATATTTAACCATTTTCACAAATTCTAGTGGATTCACTGTGGAAGACTTTTTTCCATGTTAATAAAATAGAAATAATTGAAATAAGGGGATTTTTATATTAGTAAGTTTCATTTTCAAATAAGGAAAATGAAAGGCTCCTTAAGTTAGACTTCTATAAACTAGATGGAGTCTGTCTTAATCTTTTGGACGAAGAGACTGGGTAGGAAAAAGCAGCTGAAAGATGTTTAATGAATAAGGAAATAAATTAAAAAATGCAAGGAGGGACCCAGGTCATGCAATTGGCATAAACATATTGAGGAATGTTCTACAGTAGTTATCTGCATGCCAAACCATGGTAGGAGAAGAACAGCCATATACCAAGACCTCTGATCTGTTCTGAAAAGTATCTTGCTCTCCTTAGGGTGACATTGATTCTCTCCCACTGCATGGAAAAGCCAACACTCTTTCCTTGTTTCTTTCATGAGTAATAACTTTTAGCCAAGTTTGGTTTCCAAAGACTACATAAGGAGATGCTGACATGCTATTATTGTGCATTAATGAGTCACACCTAATGACTTACTATTAGGATCAAAGGCATGTGAAGTACTTGAATTGCATTATGACAGGATTTGGCATATTTCAACCAGTCATGTGCAGATGTGCACATCTTATTTCTTCATTGATGAAGGCGTCTTGGGAGAGTTACATACACATACACATCAAGATGCCTTTGTGGTGATAAGTAGGACAAGGCCCACGCTCCCTCGACAAGGAACTCTGATAATGCTAGGACAACCATATAGTTCAGCCCTTATATCTGAGTAGACTCTCTGTCTTCAAAAGCTAGAGTTCATATTTGATAGTTAATCATGAGAGAATATTGACTGTGGACTTGATGGGATCCACCATGACTTGGGAGACAAGCCTTCATCTTGCCCATTGTGATGGACTACCTGGATTAGACTAATTGAGATGGGAAAACCCACCTTAACTGTGGATGCTCCATCCCATGCAATTGGATCCTGGACAAAATTGAAAGGAGAAAACAAGCTGAGCATTGATCTCTGTTTTTTGCCTGACTGTGAATGCAATGTGACTAACAATCTCACATCCCTGCCTGCCGTACCTTCTCTGCCATGACAGACCCCTTGAATGGTGGCCAATAATAAGCCTTTCATTCCTTAACTTTCTTGGGTAGGTATTCTGTCACAGCAATGAGAAAAGTACAATGGTAAGCTGCAAGGTATAAAAAATAGAGATGATAATTAATTTAATTAATTGTGCCTATAAAAAGAGGTAGAAAGGTCTTCCCCAAGACTGCAGGTCTGGAATCCACTTACCCCAGTCATGTGGAAGAAGAAAATAGAAAAGAGTCCTAGGACAACCGTGGGTGATGTAACTTTTCAACACAGAGACCTTCTTATTCACAAAAGCTCATCAACTAGCAACTCATCTGGTAGACTTGATTACTCTTCCTTCCTCATGAGAAGGGGGTAGCAGTGGGTGGACAAAGGGGCCAGGAAGGGAAAAAAAAACTTTTTCTCCATCCATTCATTGCTGGGCTCTTTACTATGTTGTAAGAGATAACAATAAAGAATGCACACTAATTTATTCTATGGAAGTTTTGCACAGCACAGAACCTTCACAAGTGAAGATCTAAAGAAATAGGTAAAACTGGAGCTTGGTGCATAGGTTTGAAAAAACTTGGATACTCATAAAGAAGAATCCCTGGACAACGGCAGTAAAATGGAGGGAAGTCAGAAAGGCCTCTTGGGTCACATTTCTCTGTGCCTGACGATGTGGGAGTGTTGCTTTCCTCCAGGGATGGAGTGGACTTCTCATCCCTGAAGGTGATAGAACTTGCACTAGAGAAAGTTCAGAAATTTTCTTCTAAATTTATAGCTTGCTCTGGAGACTCATGGCAGAAGATCCAACACACCTTCCATCTTCTGTTTTCCTCAAATGACAAGACACACGAACTCTCTGAGATCATAATGTAAGCTACCACTTTCCACCAGGATCTGGATCTCCCGACTAATCTGCAGTTTTCAGTCTTCAAGATCTACACCTTTGTCTGTCACGAGTAGATTTCCTTTTTTTAAAAATTTTTTTAATTATTATTATCATTTATTCAACTGTGTGCATGTGCGTGTGTATGTGTGCGCAAGTGTGTGTGTCTGTGTGTCTGTGTATGTGTAGAACCACGGACGCCTCCACCTCCTTCTGCCCCGGGATTCACAGGCTCCGCCCTACCAGGACCAGAAGCGCAGGCTGCCCCCGCTTCTGCCTGGCGTCTATACGTGGGATCTGGGATCCGAACTCAGGACCTTCTGCCTGCAAGGCGGAGGCTTAACCCCTGAGCCACCTCTCCAGCCCCACGAGTAGATTTCTATCTGTGATGCTTGTTCAGAATTCAGTCAGTATTCTTAGCTGTCTTTCATGGAGATACACTAACATATGGCTTTAGAATAAAACTTAGTCCACAGTAAGCTTGTGTGTCATGGTGGACATGGTTTGAGTATGTTGTCCCCCACAGGCTCATGTGTTTGCATGCTTAATTTATGTTAATGTTTGGGAAGGTTGTCACAATTTTAGGAGATTGAGTCTTGCTGAAAGAAGTCATATGATAGGAGGTGGGCCTTAAGGAATGGTAATCCTTCACCACATCCCTTCAGATTGCTCTTGCTCTCTTTGCCTCCATGATGGCAGAAGTAATATGAACCAGTGTCCTGCCTCTGTCTAACCATACTTGCTGCCATACAGCTTCTGTCATAAAGGACCATATCCCCTTCAAAAAAGTAAGCCAAATAAATCTTCCTTTCTCCCTTAAGTTGTGTGAGTATTGTCTCACTGCAGTACATGGTTATCCTATTTATAAACATCTTTTATTCCAAGCAGCAAACTTGGTCCCAGTTTTTGTTTAGGGGACAGAGGACATAATTCACTGAAAGCAAAAGAAAGTCTTTAGCCTTTTAAGAGAAAGGTCACTTAGGACTTGCAACCCACAATAGGCTATGAAGACCATAGTCATGGCTACAAGGAAAGTCTTAGAGGGTGTGGGTAATAAGTCTCTCACTAAGTATTTACTACCTGTTCTTTCTTTGCCTGCAGCCACATGTCACCCTCCTTTTATGCATTAGGAGCGTAAAGAAAAGATTGAAATACAGGTAATCATTAGAATCGAAGCTGGAATTGTCTAGCTTAGGGGACAGTTAAGCAGACACATCAACTTTCATAGAAAATCTTCTACCTTTTTCTTACAGGGCACAACTTCATGGCAGGCATATAGACTCTGCTTGGGCTGGTGGCTGTCAATGGTGGTACCATTCAACGAATTCATCGCAAGAAAAGCGGTGTGTGAGAGAAAACAGCCCATGTTTGAAGTCAACTCCTAGTGCAGTTTCTGTAAAAAGTGAGACTAAGTCATAACGCCTTATCTCCTCCTGGCTTGCTGCTTGTGCCTTCCAGATCATGAGGGCCCTATGAGTCACTAAGTCATTTGTATTACAAGTGATTATGAAGCATATTTTTCATCCAATGGCTGGAAGCATTTGGTGACTACAGAAATTCTGTGGAAAAGTAAAAAAACAAACAAACAAAAAAAAAACCACCCTATTTGTACGATGATCCCCTCAGACAATTGGCTGAGTAACCTTTCAAATTGCTATTTTTCCTATCTATACATATGTATAGCCGCTGGTGACATCACAGGTGGGGTGACAATGACTTTATCCTGGAACAACTTCATCTCTGAGCTGTGTTATATACTCTGGGTTATTTAGGGCAAATAAATCTCAGTGCCTTGCTGATGTTTTATTAGATTGGTGATAAAAAATGATGAATGTTCAAATGATGCCCAAACTCGTCACAGAAAGATGTGTGACTTCAAAATTAATTTCCCACAAGACCAACTAGTTCCAGAATTAAAGAGAAATTAAAATCTATTAAGAATTTGGATTTTTTCCTATAAATTTGTTCAGGTAGATTGGCACCCTATTGATACAAACAATGTTCTGGCATCCTCAGAGCTGTATGGTCCTTATAGTCCACAATGATTAACAGAGTCCCAGTATCAAATATTTGCCTTATTCATCCTCATAATTATCATTTTTGCCTTGATTTGTACATTGATGTTTAATTTTTAAAATATACCTTTTAGTGTTTGCATACCTGTGTGTGTGTGTGTGTGTATTTGTGTATATGTGTGTGAGTACATCAATGCTTGTGCATATGGAGGCTGGAGGTCAACATTTGGATGTCTTCCTCTATTGCTCCCCATTTTGTCTTTGAATGCAGGGTTTCTCACTGAACTGTAGCACCCTGATTAGCTAGACTGACTTCCAAGAAGACCCTGGGGATCTGCTTTCTCTATCTCCCAGGACTGGGACTCCATGTACCTGCAGCCATTCATAACTTTGTGATGTGAGTGCTGGAATGCAAACTTAGGTAAATGCACTATCAATTGAGCTGTCTCCCCAGCTCCTGATTTTTAACATTTATAGATACAGTTCACTGGGTAGAACTTGCCTAAGTGCTGTTAGGTTTTAAAAAGAAGGGGCAGATTCGCCACACAGAGGACAAGAAATGGAAAAGGTTTATTGATTACCTAGCAAAATGACAACCATCAGACAAATTCTCTCTGAAGGGAGGAGAAGCTTGATCTGAAGGTGAAATGGCACTTTTTTCCCTGGGAATGTGGACAGGGAGAAAGAGAGGGAGGTAACCTATCGCTATGAGGTACATCAACCACAGGCTTTCTAAATACTCTGCTCTGAGCAAGGGGTATGGGAATCCTATCAAGTACCTTTTTTTTTTCTTTTTAGCTTAGCTCTTTCCAGAAGGAACAAGTACACTTAAACAAAGAATATAAAATTTCCATTATAACACAAAGAGTATGGGCTATCCCTTTGGAATCTGACAGATTTAGCTTCAAAGTCAGCCTTCTTCAGTGTTGTGACCTTGGAAAAGAGTATCTTCATTTCTTCAACTTTGAAATCAGCAGCAAAATAGTGAATGGGGGAGTTTGTGAACATGAGTCGATCTGAAATGCTTAGCACAGTGTCTGGTGTGGATCCAGGAAATGGAAGCCATTCTGAATATTATACATGAATTTGTATCCCACTGAGCAAGAGGCTTGCAAAAAGGTATTTGCCTTCTCTGCAGAGTCATATCCTGCTGGAGAAATCTGTGTAAACATTTTACTTCATCATCAAGAAAGAGTTTCATTAGAGGTTGAAGAGGTAACTGAATTGGTAAAACACTTGCCTATAATGTACTAAGCCCCGTGGTTATTTGCATTGTCTAAATCCTGACAAGGTGATGTGTGCCTACAACCTTGGCGCTCTAGAGTCAAAGCCAGAAGGAACAGTTCAAGGTCATCATCAGTTACATAGTGAGTTCTAGACCAGTGTGGGCTACCTGAGACCCTCTATAAACAGACACCATGAAATTAAAAAAGAATATTATAATCAAATAGCTTCATTAGAGGTAACATAGAAACTCATAAAGTTAATTTTATATATTTTATCAAAATTTATCTCAGAAAAAGCTTACTTGTCAAATAATGACAAAATAAGATGCAAAAGCCAGGCCTCTAATGAAGGTGGCATTCTTGAAAGGAGAAAGAAAAGGCTTTTGGAGGACTCAGTTAAATAGCTATCTGAAAGGGCTTCCACTAACTTGAATTTGCATAACAAAAGATTCCCCCACGTTTCTATAGTCTTACTTGCAGATCCCTAGCGGCATATTTATGAAAGTCTAGATGCAATTAAACCTTTTGTGTAATGTGTGTTTGATCATGAATAGGGGTGAGTCAGAAAGTCTGTGAAACAGACTGAAACCCAAAGTGAAGGATACAAGAAAGCATTCTTATCTTATATTTAGCAATGGCATTCAAATGATTAAAAAAAAAAGGAGACAATTTTGGAGTAATATGAAGTTTTCAATTGCGTGTGTTCATTGCCAGTCTTGGTTTCTTTGTTTATTGCACTCATTAATTCGACTAACTAACATATGCTGATGTTGGAAGATTTTCTTATAAAATGTTGAGAAAGGTAGTCTTGCTCTACTCTAATCTGTCTGACTCCTGAAAGTACTTTCATATGAAAGAGAAATACAGTGAGTTCTCAAATAGTGTGTTTCATTAACATAACAAAAGCCACGCTTCAGATTACTACAGACACATGCTATAAAACCTAAGCTTTTTTATTTCACTTGGGAAACTTAAAAGGAAGTCTCTTCACTTTTAGTATTGTTCTGAACCGTGACTCTTTTCAAACTGCCTAGAATTTATAAATATCCCAAAAAGGTGAGGTGGCAATGGTGTGGGGTCAAATGAGGCCACTGAGCTACTTAGGTTTGGGTGCCCACTTGAGGCTTTGGGTACGTCTGTGAAGAATTAGAAGTTAAGACAATCTTTAAGCGAGGCAATTAACTAATTGATCTGGGAAGACCCAGTCCAAAGTGGGTGGAACTTTCCTTGGGTAGGAGGATAATACAGAGCAAGCTGGTTGGGGAATTTGGCATACTTTTGGCATCCTTTGATAGACACGCAAATTGGCAAGTTTGAAAGTTTGCCCCTCTCTTGACAATTCTTGTGAATATGTTGTAACCAGTTTCTTAGGCTTCTAATGTTGGTATGTGCTCGCCTGCCAAGCTAGACTATGAACTGTAACCAGAATTGCAAAACGAAATAAGTCCCTTGCTCCCCTATATTGTTAGGTTATATATTTATCAACAACACGAAGAGTAATATAATAGTAACTATTTACATATAATTTATATAAAAAGAAGGGTTGAAAACAATCAAATAATCTGTTCATAATTGCAAGGATACCTGAGGAGAGCTATGCATTTAAGTGACTGGAATGAAAAGACAAATAACCTATTGCCATGATTTTATGGGTTAAAATTTCTCAACGCAATTCTTTCTATCTGACTTTATTTTGATTTATGAAAACAAAAGATACCAACCTGAAAGGAAGAAGGAGAAAAACAATAATCTATGTTTTCATGTTCTGGGGTTATTTGATCCCTGGTAAGTGTTTGTCTTGCTTACATCTAATCATACAAAATATTCATAATTTAAAAATTGGCAGGAAATAGGCTGAAATCCTTCTGTCCCTGTTGGAGCAGATCAGAGAATCAGGATTTTCTCCTGCTGTAGTGATTCCATTCAGCATGTGCCAAGTTCAAAGGCTGGAGATGGGAAGTAACAAGAGTTGTGTGAGTAAGGTTAGCCAAGATCCTGGGCTCTGTACCCTGAAAATGTATTCTAACACCTCAGAAGCATTTCAGTTCTGTTAACTGATATGAAGACAGGGTTTCACCTAATAGAAGTAGAGTCATTTAAATTTTTTTTCTTTTTCTTCTGCCTTTTTCTCCCCATTTGTTGCTTAAATTAGATTTTGTGAATAGGGGCTCTGATAATTTTCTTTTTATGGCAGGTGTGTAGGAATTGTTCTATAACTCTGGACTTTAGAATTCCATTAATTGTGCATTGATTTAATAAACACGCATTGAATCCCTATTTTGTACTGGCTTCTATGCTAAATCTTGCAGCAGTGGAAATAATATGGAGTTGATTTCCTGACTATGCTTGCTAAATAAGATGCCGGGCCCTTCTGTATGTGTCCAGGTTCTTGTGTTTGGGATTCAAAGATTGAAACCAGAACATATGTAAAGGATTAAGGGAAAGTTTATGGAGAAAAAGAACAGAACTCACAGAAGTAAGTCCATAAGGGGCAAGAGAGTCTCCAAGAACTCACAGACTCCAGACATGGAATCTATTAAGGTGAAGGAAAGATGGAAAAGGAACTCACAGACTCCATATATGGAGTACCACGAGGTGCAAGGGAGCCCTGGAGAACTCATGGAATCCATAAGGGTAAGAAAAAAATCAGATAGGAACTCATAGATTCCAGACATGAATTCCCATGAAGGGGAAGAGCAAAGATGGCTGCCAGGGACAGATTATTCATAGACCTAGGCAGACCCAGGGAAAGATGTTTTTTTTCTCATTGATTAGCTCCAATAATGCAAATCTGATTGGAGCTTTTTATCCTCTACATCTCATTGGTCTGTTCATATTGGTGCCCAACCCAATTGACCTTTGTGTCTGACCTCATGGTACTTTGGGCTTTGGAGAACTAATCTTCATATCCTTTTATGAACAAAGGGTTGGGAGAAGTTGGGACTTTATTTCTGTGAAGGATTAGAGTTAGTTCCTCCGGATCAATAGGGTGTATTCCTTCAGGGTAATTTACCCCACCTTGAGATGACCTTCCAAGACATTCAGAGACCATCCCAGAATTCTGCTCTAAAACTACTTTAAAAATGAGCCAAGTTTTCTGCTTCTGCGTAGAATTTAGTCTAGTTGGGAATAAAAGGAGAAAAGGTAACCTCTGGAGTGTTCAAGGACAGAGCTATGTGTTGGGTGTTCTGAGATCCCCCAAGGAGTTCCTAAAGTTGGAATGTGAAGCAAACTGAAAAGACAGAGCCATCTGACAGCAGGCAATCCATTGTGTTGAAAAGTACAAAGACCAAAGAAGGAGGTAGGGAGGAGAATCTCTTTTCCTGCTGAAAATGTCTCTGCCATTAAGCTAGAAACAATTTAAGCTGATATGTTTCCTAAAGGAGAAAAACAGAGGGGGTTTGTTAGGCCCAGAGAACCACAGAAGCAAAGGCTATGAGAGAATTGAAGAATGGTAAATGATGAGCATTCTCAGACACTGGAAGTCCATGCATCTTGGTTCAATCATAAGTTTCCTACATCAGATGGATTTACTCAACCACCATAGCCATTCTAATTTTAATTTTAATGCAAATTAAAACCACTTTAAAATATCATATGACCCCAATCAGAATGACTCAAATTAAGAATGCAGATAACAATGAATGCTTGCAAGGATGTGGAGAGACAGGGTCCTTTATCTATTGTTGGTGGATTGCAAACTCATATAGCCACTCTGGAAAACAGAAAGGAGATTTCTCAAAAAGTTAAAAATTTTGTTACTGTGTGGCCCAGCAACACTACTGCTTGAAATATGGCTACAGGAAGTTTGCACCATATCGTAGAGACACATTCACAGCTACATTTCTAACAATTTTGTTCATAATAGCAAAGGAATGGAATCAGCCTAAAAGCCCAACATTGGATGAATGGATAATAAAAGTGTGGTACATATACACAATGAAATACTATTCAGCTTTCAAGAAGAGTGAAATCATGAAATTTGCTGGTAAATGGAATTAGAAGATAGAATATTGGGTGAAGTATCCCAACACACCAAAAGAGAAATGCTACATGTTCTCCCTTTCAAGTGGATGCTAATGCTGAACCTTCAGAATGATAAACTTAAACTGAAATAAATAATAAATGTACTTTAAAAAGAAACATAAGATAGGGAAAGAGGGAGGGGTAAGCCCTAAAAATGGGGGAGACAATAGAACACCTGAATAAGAGGGAGGGTTACACATTTAGGCAACCAGATTATAGACTGATGGGCATATAGGACTGCGTCAGGGAAGGAAACAGAAGCCAGGAAGGTAAACCAAACTAAATACCCAAGGGAGTAGAAGATGGGTCCAATGTGGGAACAAACATCTTAGTGATAACTGTAAATGCTTGACTGCAAGGTACCATGTAAACACTTACCTTTATATGTTTAGTTCAAACAAGAGTCAACATAACCAAGAAAACAATCCTTTTGTGATAGAGGCATGCAATGCCAAAGTTCAAAGAGAAAGCAATTTTGAAAAGCATGGCCTGAAACAGGACATTTAAATTGCCCACCATCGCATGACTCAAGGAACCTTGCAGAAGATGGGGTGGTAAGAATGTAAGAACCTGAATGGTGGGGAGAGAAATATCCCCAGACAGAAACCTCCATTTAGATCGGGACTGCTGTACCTGTACCCAAAAATTCAATACAGTGTGTCATAGTTAGGCATAAGTGTCAACTTGATGGTTGAGGATTTGAGCTTTGGGCACATTCGTGGAGAATTAGTGGTTGAGTTGGGCCCAGAGCAAGCCTGCAAGAGCTGATGGGGAGGGCCCAGCCTATGGTGGGTGGGATTGGGCCCTAGAATAAAGGACAGACAGCTGGTTGAGAGTCAGCATCCTTTTGTACACTTGGCCAGACATGCTGGTCTGGCAAATAAGGCTCATCCCTCTCTCAGCCATTACGTAGAGATGGTGTGGCCAGTTCCCTTGGCCTGGTGTTGATGCGTGTTCTACCTCAAGCTGGACAAGAACTGTAACCAGACTGTTGTAAGAAAATAAACCCCTTGTTCCCTTAAGCTGTTTGATGGTCATTTATTAGCAAACATGCAGGCGGACTGCAACACAGTGATACCTATCTCCACAAATCACAATGGCTGGCCTATCAAAAGTTCACCACAGAGAAGTAAGAGATATGGTGCCATCCTGAAAGACCAAGTGGATCTAGTCCAAGTCATGAGAGGGGGAAATCACTAACTCAATGATTAGCACACTGGTGGGCCAACTGTGCCCTAGAGGCTACCCAGACACATGCCAATGCAGGTGGCCAATCAGGCCCAATGCATCTCACAAGGAGGGAAAAGGGGAAGTTGGAGGAAGACTATGTGGAAAAGGGATCCAGTGGAGTGGGAAGATGGGAAGGGGGAGGGGGACAGTAGAGGATGAAAGATAAAATCATTATATTGTATATAAAATATTCAAAAAACAAATTTTAAAATAAAGCAAAAATAAACATTTTTTTCCTTGATCTACTTCTTTACCATGTGACCACTTGCCAATCTCTGTGCATGCCTTTATTCATCCAGAGGGTCTCTGTTCCTATTGTTTTCTGTTTTGAGATAAGGGCAAATATCCTCAACTCTTTTCCTACTTAATTCATTAATTCATGGAGAAAATGGGCCCATATCTGTCATCTGTTAGCACCATGTGAACAGCTGGCCATGGTTATATGTACCTGTAACCCCAAGTTTGGAAAGCAGGGAAACCAGAAGGGCAGAAACAGGAGAATTCATGGGGTTTATTCGTACCAGAGTAGACCCAGGTCAGAAACACATTCTCAAGAAAAATGGTAGAAAGGGACACATTCTCCTCTGTTTTCTGAGCCTTTGCATGGGAATGCACATTTGCATATACAAAGTGCATGTACCACACACCACACACACACACACACACACACACACACACACACACACACTTGATGATATATACTATATTCATATATGCGGGTACTTACCCTAATAGATATTAAGAAATTTCAATAACTAATTTTACATATCTACTTGCTTGAGTCATGGGATGCCCAGATATTTGGTTGAAATTTCTCTGTAAGTATCTGTTAGGGAGCTTTGGGAGGAGATTTATACTTGAATTGAGAGACTGAGTAAAGCAGATGAACTTCCCTAATTCAGGTGACCCTCTTTCTAAAACCTGAAGAGAACTCCAAGGCTGGGTCAGTGGAAGTTTTTCTTGCCTGATTATTGACTCGAAGACATTGGTCTTTTCCTGCTTTCTTTTTTAACTGCCTTGTTTTTACCTCTGGCTCTACTGAGGCTCAGGCTTTCTGGTAATACATCTCTCTCTCCCCTTTCCCCTCCTCTCCCCCTCCCCCTCCCTCCTCTCCTCTCCTTTATCTCTCTCTCTGTCTCTCTCTCTCTCTCTCTCTCTCTCTCTCTCTCTCTGTCTCTCTCTCTGTCTCTCTCTCTCGGCCTCCCATTGGTTTCAGTAATTTCATTCTATGCTTCTGATGCCCTTGATCCTGGACCCGTGGTGAGGAAGCAGCAGCATGTAGCAAAGCTACTCACGTCTCAGTGGACAGGAAGCAGAGAGACACACAAGAGGAGGCAGGGCAAGACGTAACCCTATAGGCATGGTCTTTCTCCACTTAGGCTCTACCTCCAAAAACATCAGTACCAACTGGGGACCTAGGCTTGAACACATGAGTTTGTGAGGATCACTTCACATTCAAATTGTAATGGGAACCCTTGAATAGAGTTATTTAACTTCATGGGTTACCCACCCTTGTTTCTGTGAGATTCCACTTCAAAGACTGTTATGGACACATCTGCCTGCTGAAGCCCCTCTGTTCAGTTTGAACCTTTTGACTATGTCAGACCCAGAATCCCATCCGACTTCCACTCTTTTCCTCTTCCTTTTTCCATACCAGTCCAGGAACTCTTAAAGCATAGTTTTTAATTTTTGCGTTGTCCTTTCTGAGTGAGATTGCTTAGTTTCAGAGCTCAGGGAACCCTGTAGGCTACAGAATGATCACCATCTCTTTTACCAAATATGTAGGCTTTGGTCTCTAAAATAATAACTGTCACAACATACTACCCGCTATGGTTGAAGGAAAGACACCCAAGACTCTAAATTCCATAAAACAACATGAATCATAGCATTGACGTTACAAAGAACTGTGGAGCTTTTCAAAGTGAATCTTTCCCCAGTAGCTACAGAGAAACTGGAACTTGTCCTTGGGCCCAGGAAGAAAATACAAAACTACAACTACTTCATTAATTTTTTTTTTTCGTTTCTCTTCTCAATGACTTCTGGACAATAGACTCTCATACTGAATAGTTTCCTGGAGACCAGGGAGCACATGGCTGTAAGAGGCTGGGATGGGCTTTGCCTGCCTATAACTCATGGGGTTAACACATGTGACCATCAAACTATAGTTTTGCAATATTAGTCTGCATAAAGGATGCTTGGTAAAATCGTAAAAGGTTTCTTGGTTCCATTCTCTGAGATTTGTATTTAATGGGTTTCTGGAATATGTTTTACTAGGTGTCTGAGGAGGAATTGGTATATAGTGTCAAGGTTTCCATGGTAAGAAGTGTCCCTTAGAGGAACTGTAATCTCATAATACATGAATGGAGCCAATTACCACCACAGTAAGTGTACCAGATACTCTTCTTTGTTGCTGTGAGACACCACTGAGACTCAACCAACTTAAGGGGAAAAGGGGAGATTTATTCAGCTTACAGTTCCAGAGGAAAGATACAGCCCATTATCTCAGAAAAGTCATGGCTGACCAGCAGAAGCCGGAGCTAGCTTAGGTTACTTCAAATATCATGGGGGCTGGGAGCTGCAAAACTCACTCAAGCAGGGTGAAGCTACCCAACTTCAAGGCCCATTCCCTGTGACTGCCTTCATCCAGCAAAACTCTACCTCCTAAAGGTTCCACGACCTTCCCAAACATATGAGCCTGTTGGGGGATAACTCACATTTCAAACCATGACAGTAAGGGGTGATAGAACCTAAAAGAAAGTCATTGTCTTCTACATATGTATGAAAAAATACTATTTTAGAATAATAATAATAATAACAAGCAGGTTCTTTTTAAATATATATTTACTTTCTTTGAAAGAGAAAGAGAAAAAGAGAAGAGGAGATAGCAGGGGAAGGGAGGGGAGTGAGAAAAGAGAAGAGACAGAAGAGAGAGAAGACAAGAAGAGGAGAGAAGAGAAGAGGAGATCATAGGGGAGGAGAGGGGAGATGAAGAGAGGGGAGGAGAGGGGAGGGGAGAGAAGGGGAGGGGAGGGGAAGGGAGGGGAGGAGAAAGTATCCCATGATGTTTGAATGGAGATCAGAGGTCTCCTTGCTCCATATACTATGTGCGCGCTCAGGAATCAGACTTAGGTTTCCAGTTTTGCAAGCAGGTGCTTTACCTGCTGAGCTATCTTGTCAGCTGAAATAGCAGCTCGTAAGTAATGGGCAGTATCATTGCATGGAAGTCAAGAGGAGGAAATATGTAAGTCTAAGAAAATGAGCGTGCACACAGAATGACTCACGTTCAGTCCGGAGGGTTTGCTTTTTGCTCAAGATTGGTTTCACGGCTGCTCCTTTGCTCAGCTCAGGGTTAATTTAAAATTTGTGGTTTCTCCTGCTGGGTGGAACTGCCCTTCCTCTCTTCTAGGTTGTCACGTGCATCCCTTGCTCTCATGCTTCAGGTTTCCATTTGATGAAATAGGATGTGAATACCAGATGCATCTTTCTTGGCAAAAGATGGTCTGGAAGCCTCTGAAGTCCCACCTGCTTTCCCTGCTCAGGGTAGGCGAGCTAGGAAATCTGGAAGCTAGGAAATCCTTTCAAACAGGGAGCCCTTGTACATAGATTCCAGGCCATCTTGCTCCATCCAAGCATCCATCTTGCTTTGCTTTAATCTGTAGAAAAATGAGTCAGAGCCAGAGGGAAAAAAAAAAAGAATTCTCTTCTAGTGGCTGCTCAATGGAAAGGACATTTTCAGAAGAGAAGGCTATTTTTAAGAATTACTTTTATTAGTCTATTGATTCGAAACCCCAAAATGGGTCAGCACTTCTGGGTTGCTAAAGGTGTTTGTGAGACGTTGTTAAATAAATTCAATCGCTAATCTGCCGCTCGGATCCTGACCCACTCTTCCCTTCTGCTGTGAATAAGAAATGATTTTGTTCTTAGCCTATTTTTCATTCACTGAAGATCTCTGACCTCGCCATCCCAGGTTAGGCTGTCAGGAGCCCCAGAGGAATTCTCAAACTCCATCTGTGGTTATTTTAAGAATTTAAATTACATAAGCAAGCCTCTTTTTTAGAATTTGTTCCTAGGGTCAGTCCCCCACAGGACATCCTTAAAATTGCTGCCCTGAGCTTGTGAGCAGCTTTTGCCTCTTGGTCTTTCCTGATTAGGGCTGCAGAGGCTGCTGCCATGGGAACCAGAGCCAGTCATCTGGCAGTCCCACTTTCCAGAGTTACTGGGCATGGCCCTGGACCAGTGCTGAGAGAGCAGCAGCAGACACATTCCACTGGGGGTGCAAGAAAGAGAACCCCAGTCCAAACTGGATGAAGCAAATAGAGTGAAGCATTTGCTCACAAAATTTAAGTTCAGCCACAGAGCTGGTGGCACCTTTAGGTCTAAGGTCCTTGTCTTACTCTGTATGACTTACCTTAGAAGGCCTTCTCTCTGTAACACCCCCTGACCATACCTGTTGAAGTTCTTGGGAAAGATATTTTCTTTCTTTCTTTCTTTCCAAAACTCCCCAAAAGTTTTAATTTGAATCTTATTGGACTTACCTGAATCATATGTCATAATTATTTGTCTGTGTGTGTGTGTGTGTGTGTGTGTGTGTGTGTGTCTGTGTGTAGTGTATTTACTAGGTAGATGCAGTTGTCAACTTTATAATTAAAGGTTGAGCCTTTAAGCACATTAGTGAAGAACTAGTAGTTAAGGCAAGCCCTGAGGAAGCCTGTGGGAGATTGTCTAGCTGATGAGGATGTAGATGGAAACACTCCTTGGGCAGGTAGATAAGATGGAGAGAGGGCTGGAGAGGTGGCTCAGGGGTTAAGCCTCCGCCTTGCAGGCGGAAGGTCCTGAGTTCGGATCCCAGATCCCACGTATAGACGCCAGGCGGAAGCGGGGGCGGCCTGCGCTTCTGGTCCTGGTAGGGCGGAGCCTGTGAATCCCGGGGCAGAAGGAGGTGGAAGCGTCCATGGTGGTTCGCGAGTTCGTCCGTGGTTCTATACATACACATACACAGACACACACACACACACACACACACACACACACACACACTGACACACATACATGCGCACGCACATGTGCACAGTTGAATAAATAATAATTAAAAAAAAAAGATGGAGAGAGCTGGTTCAGTAGCTGGGAATGCTTCAGCATCCCTTGTAGATTTGCTGTCTGGCTGGCGGGAAGGTTTTTCCTTCTATTGGGAATTCCTGTGGCTGTGGTGTGGCCATTTCCCTTAGTTCCAGATGTTGGCATGAACTCTCCTGCCAAGCTGGATTATGAGCTGTAACCAGATTCATAAGCAAGAATAAAACACTTTGTTCCTCGAAATTGCTTAGTCATGAATTTGTCTGCAACACGTAGACAAACTGTGATAGCATGCGTGAGTTCGTTTGTGTGCATGGGTGCATATGTGCATGTGCTTGTGGAAGTCGAAGGTTGATGTCTTCCTCTATCTCTCTCCATTTTATAGTTTTGAGACAGGGTATCTTGCTGAGCCTACAATTCACTGGCTCAGAAAGCTTTGAGGATTCTTCTGTCTGTGTACCTCCATCTTCACTCTACAATACTAGAATTACAGACACACATCCTCACACCTAGCTGGTTTTTTACATGGGTACTAAAGATTCAAACGCAGGTCTTCATGCTTGTATGGAAGTCACTTAATCAATAGAGCCATCCTTGCAGCACACCCTCCCCAGATGTCCCTATTGTGTGACACCTTCTTTATAAAGATTGGCATCACCTGCGTGAACAGCATGAACTGGAATGGAAAAGAGTAATTTTCCCCAACAATATGGCTTAGTCCATTGTCTTAGTCTAATATCTGTTGTCCTATTAGAACTCCAGAACACCAATTAAGAGACACAGATTACAAACTTGGATTAAAAACCACAGTCCAACAATCTGCTGCCTTCAGGTAACTCATCTCACCAAAAAAGATAGGCACATCCTAAACATGAAAGGCTGGTCCAAAATTTTGCAAACTACTGGAACCAGTAAAGAGGCAGGGGTAGCAAAGTGGACTTCAAACCAAAGAAAATCATAAGAGACACAGATGGATACTACATTTTAGTCACAGGCACAATTCACCAGGAAGACTTCACAATACTGAACATATATACACCCAATACGGGCCCCGCCACATTCATTAAGAAAACCCTACAGCGTCTAAAGCAAGAAATCAACCCCCAAACGATAATTCTTGGGGACTTCAACACCGCCCTCTCAACATGGGATAGATCAACAGGTCAAAAGATTAACAGAGACACTTTGGAACTTAATCAAACGCTGAAAGAAATGGACCTTACAGATCTCTATTGAACTTTTCACCCACGCACCAAAGAATACACATTTTTCTCAGCAGCACACGGAACTTTCTCCAAAATAGATCATATATTGGGCCACAAAATGAATCTACACATATACAAAAAAGTTGAAATTCTAACCTGTGCCCTATCAGACCACCACGGCCTAAATCTGGACATCTACAACACATCAAACAAGAGAAAATACACTAACTCCTGGAAACTTAACAATATGATGCTGAATGAGAACAGGATTCAGGAAGAAATTAAAAAGGAAATTCAAGATTTCCTGAAAGTGAATGATAATGAAAATGCAACTTACCAAAATCTCTGGGACACAATGAAAGCTGTCCTAAGAGGTAAGTTCATAGCTATTAATGCCGACATCAAAAAAATGGAAAAATCAGAAATAAATAACTTAACGATGCAGCTTAAGGCTTTAGAGAAACTTGAGCAATCTGATCCCAAAAGTAGTAGAAGAGAGGAGATTAGCAAAATAAAGGGAGAAATATCTGAAATTGAGACTAAGAAAACGATAGAAAAAAATCAACCAGTCAAGAAGCTGGTTCTTTGAAAAAATCAATAAGATTGATACACCCCTAGCTAAATTAACCAAAAGCAAAAGAGAGAAACCCCAAATTAACAAAATTAGAAATGAACATGGAGTTATTACTACTGATACCCAAGAAATCCAGAGAAATATAATGTCATATTTCAAAAACTTGTACTCTGTGAAGTTTGACAACACAAAAGAGATGGATGAATTTCTAAGTAAACACAACCTACCTAAATTGAATCAGGAAGTTGTGAATTATTTAAGTAGTCCTATAACATATAAGGAAATTGAAGTAATCTCGAATCTTCCCAACAAAAAAATGTCCTGGACCAGATGGATTCAGCACAGAATTCTACCAAACATTTAAGGAATTAATAACACCAATACTCCTTAAACTGTTCCATCAAATAGCAAAGGAAGGAACACTACCAAATTCCTTCTATGAAGCTAATATTGTCTTAATCCCAAAACCTAATAAAGATTCACTTAAAAAAGAAAACTATAGGCCGATCTCTCTGATGAACACAGACGCGAAGATTCTCAACAAAGTCTTAGCAAATCGGATTCAAAAACATATCAAAAAGATCATTCACAGGGACCAAATAGGCTTCATCCCCGGCACACAAGGTTGGAACAACATACGCAAATCAATAAATGTAATTCATCATGTAAACCAGTCCAAAGTCCAAGACCACATGATACTCCCAATAGATGCAGAAAAAGCCTTTGACAAGATCCAACAGCCTTTTATGATCAAACACTAGAGACAGTAAGAATGGAAGGAACCTTTATCAATATAATAAAAGCTGTATACAACAAGCCCACAGCAAGGATTATGCTCAATGGGGAACAATTGGAAGCATTCCCACTTCGATCAGGAACTAGACAAGGCTGTCCACTCTCACCACTTCTATTCAATATTGTACTTGAAGTCTTAGCTGAAGCCATAAGACAAGAAAGGGACATAAGAGGGATTCAAATCGGCAAGGAAGAAGTCAAGCTATCTCTATTTGCAGATGACATGATCTTATACCTGAGGGATCCCAAAAACTCCACCAGGAAGCTCCTGGAACTAATTGAGAAGTTCAGCAGGGTGGCAGGATACAAAATAAATGTGCAAAAATCAGAGGCCTTCCTATATGCCCAGAATGAAAGAAGTGAAAAGCCTTGAGAGAAACAATCCCATTTACTATAGCCCCTAAAAAAATGAAATACCTTGGTATAAACCTAACCAAGGAGGTAAAAGACCTTTACAATGAAAACTTTAAAACCCTAAAGAAAGAAATTGCAGAAGACACCAGAAGGTGGAAAGACCTCCCATGTTCCTGGCTTGGCAGAATCAACATTGTAAAAATGATCATCCTACCAAAGGCAATGTACAAATTCAATACTATACCAATTAAAATCCCAAAGCAATTCTTTAAAGAAGTTGACCAAATAATCTCAAAATTCATATGGAGGCATAAAAGACCCAGGATAGCAAAGACAATCCTGAGTAACAAAAACACTGCTGGAGGTATTACCATACCAAACCTAAGTCTATACTACAAATCCATAGTTATAAAAACAGCCTGGTACTGGCTCCAAAATAGACACACAGATCAACGGATGAGGATTGAAGACCCAGATATAAGCCCACAAAATTACAGCCATTTGATCTTTGACAAAGGGGCCCAAAGAATCCAATGGAAAAAGAACAGCATCTTCAACAAATGGTGCTGGCAAAACTGGATCTCCACATGCAGAAGATTAAAGCTGGACCCGTACTTGTCACCATGTACAAGACTTAATTCCAAATGGATCAAGGACCTTGATATCAGGCCAGAGACTATAAAAACCATAGTTGAAAGGATAGGGAACTCCCTCAAGCTGATTGGGCTAGGCCAACATTTCCTAAACAGACATCCAATGGCACAGTCACTGCTACCAACTCTCAACAGTTGGGACCTTGTGAAATTAAAGAGCTTCTGTTCACATAAAGAGATTGTAACACGAGCTCAAAGGCAACCCACAGAATGGGAGAAAATCTTCACTAACCACATATCTGATAGAGCTCTACTGTCCAGAGTGCACAATGAACTTAGAAAACTAAACTGCAAGGAAAACAATTGCCCAATTAAAAAATGGGCCCTGGAACTTAAAAGAAATTTTACCAGGGATGACATTAAAATGTCTAACAAATATCTTAAAAAATGCTCCACTTCCTTAGCCATCAGGGAAATGCAAATCAAAACCTCCCTGAGATATCATCTCACCCCGGTCAGGATGGCAAAAATCCACAATACAAACAACAACAAATGCTGGAGAGGATGTGGAGAGAGGGGAACTCTCCTACATTGCTGGTGGGAATGCAGGCTCATACAGCCACTCTGGCGAGCCGTCTGGAGATTCTTAAAGAAACTAAAGATTGAAATGCCCTATGACCCTGCTATCCCACTTTTGGGAATAACCCCCCATGCAGCAGAGGTTCACCTCGATAGCCCAAGCACGACCATATTCATAGCAGCACTGTTTACAATAGCAAAGTCAAGGAATCAACCCAAATGTTCAACAGTTGATGAGTGGATCAGGAAAAAGTGGTACATCTATACAATGGAGTACTACTCAGCCATCAAAAATGATGAATTACTGGAATTTTCCGGGAAATGGATGTCATTAGAAACTATTATATTAAGTGAAGTATCCCAAACCCAGAAAATTAAGCGCCATATGTACTCCCTAATAGGTGGCTCCTAGTACCAAACTCACCCAGCCCACATTGAGACACTCAAAGGTAAACCTATGTAATACAGTAATTGCAAGGATTATGAACAGGAGGGATGGGGTATGAGGGCCACACCAGAAACAAGGAGAGAGGGGCCATGTTACAGCAGAGAAAATAGGCCTCCATCAAGGAATGCAAGTAAGTAATGTGACACCTAGTTAAGTTCACAGACGTTCATTCCTGATCATGTACAACTGAGGGGGTATTATCTCACCAGAAGGGGAGGGTATATAGTCTGGCAGATAAAAAGTAATCATTTTGCAAATGGGTGATTGACCCCTCCCTCACTGAGGTTTCCTACTTTTATTACATCTACCCTTGAATGTGCTATTATAACAAGACTCCAGTTTAAGAGCTTTTTGTCTCTGACCAGGGGGTGACATACAGTGCCCATCAGGATGGAGTGAAGGGCATTGCAGGAGCAGCAAAACTGCAAAAGAAAATCAACAAACCACAATCCAGAACTTCAGAGACTCTATATCAACCACCTAGAACTAGGCCAGCCTAATCTCTCCCCATCCTGAAGCTCAGGGCATTTGCGGAAGGGGGGCGGTAAGATTGTAAGAGCAAAAGGATGGGAGGAGCAACGATTTGCAAGATTCTCCACACTAGTTAGGGCCGAAGCAATCATAATAGGACTTTGCATGCCCTGCGCCATGTCCAACACACTATTGACCTCACAAAGTCTAGCATCAGCTAAAGGCACCAAGATCCTTGGAGGCAAGGGATTGACAGCCACAGTAGTGTTCCTATGCTTAAGGGGAACATGAGAAAGGATTCAGGGAAATGCCACTGGGTCCTTGTATGTCATCGGAGAGGAGGGCCGAGAGGAGAGTCAGGCATGCACAATAAAGGACTCTCTGGGAATTGGGGGGGGGAGTCACTGGGGGATGGGGAGAGAGGGGAGGGGGAGGGGGTTCGGGGGGAGGAGAAGGGAGGGAGGGAACTGGTCTACCTATTAAGTTTGTATGAGCAGAAATAATAAAAAATGTATTAAAAAAGAGAAAAGTCAAAACAGATTCTTTGATTCTTTGCTTACTTTGTCTCAAAATGGATGGAAAGAAACCTCTCTGCCTGCCCCTAGTCCTACTTGCCTTTTATTTTTTTTAAGCTTTTGGTCTGTCCTAAGACCAGAACAGCAAGGAGTTAAAGTATTGTGCCATGTCCTGCAAGCCAGCTCCTGAGCGGCTGGTTTACACTCAAATCACACACTGCATGTCATGCTCTCAAACCCTTTTCTGTAACCTTGATTCTAATACTGAGGGCCTTATTTATCCCTTGGGACAAATGATCCTTAGCAAGAACAGTGAGCTCAGGAGTTTAGCAAGAACAGGATCTCAGGAGAAGAATACAATCAGCTACTGAATGGAAGGAAAAACTTAAGGTGTGATCACATCTAGGTGGTTCTTTCTAAATAATTTCCCTCACCTAGTGAGATTTGCGGGTGTACCAGACAGAGAGCTAACACTTTGGATGGGAGGGTCCAATTTCATTCTTAAGTTGATCATAAAGGTGTGTATATTTTTCTCCTTTGGGAAGCTGAATTTCAGACCATTAATGACAGGGAAAAAATGATTCAGGTGGTAACCAGAGGTTGATTTAGTTCCAGAAGTGTTTTCAATCTCTGTCTTTATTCTGGCTTTGGGGCTTCTAAGAGGTGTTCTTTTAGCAACCCAAAGTTTATGTGACTCCCTTGGTTTTACCTGTAAATCCTTAGTGGCACGTGGCTGAGCCAGATCACAATGAGGGCTTTCACCCCCTTCCCCAAATCCCTACTGCAAAGCTGTTAGGGTCCGTGGAAGGGGTGCAGTCATCGCACTTCTAACTCCAGTGCTGGGGCAACGAGATAAATGGATTCTTGGAGATCTCTGTCCAGCCAGCCCAGCTGAAGCAGCAGGCTTCAGGCTCAGTGAGAGGTCCACTCGAGGGAGTGATGGGAAAGTGGTAAAACAGAATAGCTGAGGTCCCTGCAATGGTCCCTGCATGCATGCACCCAGGAGCTTGTATCCACACTCCCCAAGCCCCCACAAATAATACTTTTCAAAGATGTAAGATAATAGTAGAAAATAAAACTACAAACAAAACTTACAGGTAGAGGAATAGTTGATAAAGCTGTGGCACATATATATCCTACTGAATTATAGCACCTGATTGTCAAATGTAAAAACAACTTTCAGAGTAGAGAAATGCCACCCAGTTTTTTGTCAAGGTAATTCTGTGTTAAGACCGTTGGGGAGGATTTATGTTTTCATATGTTTGAATAGGCATAGATAACCAAGTAGGACTATAGCTACACTTCTTTTAACTTTGACTGACTACCAGGAGGATGCAGAAAGGAATGATTGACTGAAGAAAGGAATAATATTTAAAAAAATTTTTAAAAACATTTATGTATGTATGTATGTATGTGTGTGTATGTCTATATCACTATATGTCCCTGTGGAGTTCCAAGAGACTTTGGGAATCATCCTGGATGGCTTCTAACTCCTTTTTGCTTCCTTCAGGGATTTCCCAGAAGATCTCCGCCTACCAGGGCCAGAAGTGCAGGACGAGGCCATTTTTGTCTGGTGTTTTTTACGTGGAACCTGGGATCCAAACTCCGGACCTCCTGCTTATGAGGAAGAGTTTTCACCCCTGAACTTTCTCTCTAGCCTGAAAAGAAATATTATTAAGTTTTGTTTGACTCATTGCATTAAGTACCTATCTGTACAAGTTAGAGTTTGCTAAAAGAACAGAACCAATAGAATGAATAGACACCATCAAAGGGATCTATTGGCTTATGCTAGGCACTGGATAGTCCAATGATGGCCATCTACATGTAGTAGAGGTTGAAATCTCAGTAACTGATATAGTGAGACTGGATGATTCAGCAGTCTGGGGACTCCCTGAAGACCTGGAGTCTCCCTGGAATGCTTTTGATCTTCCATCTATGTTGGCAGGCAAAAGAGGCTAGATTCTGATGTTCCTGAAGGATTGTGGCACCGTCAGCAACAGTCAACAGGATAGACACACTTGCCAGCAAGAAGCAAAGGCAGCCAAGCAAGCAGAGCTGCTGTTTCCTTGGACCTCTTTGTATCAGAATTTTCAGGAGGTACTGTCTACTCTTGGGAGAGGGTTCCTCCCCTTCATTAATCCCTCCTGGAAATGACCTCATAGACCTGCCCAAGGTGTGTTTCTTAGTTGATTCCAGATCCAATCGACTGACAAATCAAGACTAACCACCAAAATACTATATTTATATTCCAAAATATATTCTCCCAAAATAAATTTGACAATGAAGATAGAGGTAGGATTCATATGTATGTGTCTCTGTTTGGAGTTACGGAGGATTGCACGGATAATTTGTGGGGGGAACCCTCTGATTTCTAGATCTCCAAATCTCACAACTGAAGAAAGTGACAGAATTCCAAAAAAAGAGAGGGGATGAGAAGCTCACTGCTGCTACTCTCCTTGATGATACCTTGATGATAGGATTTTCCCATAAGGCACCAGCAGAATGGTTATGGTCTACCAAGAACTAAATTGATAAATCTGCTGGGTTTTCCCCTCTTAGAAATTTTCATATACTGTGAGAGTCCTTTCCAGTCTCAGCCTTCTTGGTAAACATTACTTTAAGTTATCTTGAGTTGGAGAGGAAGTAACAGTGCATCAAATGAAGCCCTTGTGAATAACTTTTTAACTGATCTGTCTTTTCTTCCTTCCTTCCCTCTTGTTCTTCCTTCTACCTTCTTTCCTTCTGTTTCTATTTTTCTCTTTCTTATAAATAGTTATTTTAGGCTTAAATCATATTAGATTAGCAACTGTTTGACTTACAGGCGAAGAATTGGGTAATTTGGCCACTTAAATTACCTTCTTCATTTATATTATCACAATGTTTGTTTATATTTTACTGTATATATAGGTGATACAGCTCTAAAACTTTGAGTGGTTTGTCTTCTCCATAGAAAAATGAATTAAGTGAGAAAAGAGGTGATAATGTCTACATTTATTTAAACGGAAAACAATAAAGCAGGACACTGTAGACACAAATTGCAAGTCCCCACAGCTACCAGAAAGAGGGATGCTTAGAGATTGGTGAATAGTCACATGAATAAGTTATTCTCTAGAAAAACAGCAAAAGCCCAGAATATCAGAAAAGCATATTTAGACTTAAGACAAAAGCACAGAAGAGACCAAGAGACTAGCTTTCTGAGTTTAGCTCAGAGGTCACAAATCACAAGTTTGAGTTTGAGTTTCTCAGAGAACATGGATCTTCAAAATCACATGTCAATAAGCCAGGGTATAGCCACAATGTGATTGTACCTTGTCTGATCTACACAATGGCTGACATGTCAACAACCCCCCAAAGTCTAGCAGGGATCACAGGGGAGACGGCTTCAGGCTTAAGGATCCTTAGAGGCAAGGGATTAAACAGTCATAATAGAGTTCCTGTACTAGTGGGCAGCCCAAGAAGGGGCCCCAAGCCACACCACTGAGTCT
Source organism: Typhlomys cinereus (assembly GCA_023101885.1). Taxonomy (NCBI): domain Eukaryota; kingdom Metazoa; phylum Chordata; class Mammalia; order Rodentia; family Platacanthomyidae; genus Typhlomys; species Typhlomys cinereus. The sequence goes on along the minus strand of JALPQD010000084.1, from coordinate 149,919 downwards.
TAAACCTTCACTAATGTAGACGACTCAGAGGGAAATTAACTGCCCAAATAAACAGATGCTCTGGAGGATGTTTGGGAGAAAGCAGGAAGCATCAAGAGAAGAAGGGAAGAAAAAGAGGTAAGATGGATGGGGGAAGAATGGGGATGGGGGAAGAGTGGGAAGAGGGAGAGTGGATGATGACAATAGCGGGGAGAAAAGGGAGAGAGAAGAAGGGGGTTACTTATTGAGCTTGTATAACTAGGCAAAAATGTAATATCACATGTCAGCAATTGTGTATTTCCTGCTTTTGCTTATGTCTTGCTTATAGGAAAAAAAGAGAAGTCACACAGTGTAATATAGAGGGGCAAAGCAGACCCTGTACATCTCTTTAAAACACCTCCAAGTGATAAAATTCCCTGTGTGTGTGTGTGTGTGTGTGTGTGTGTGTGTGTGTGTGTGTGTGTGTGTGTGTCCCTGTGGAGGTCCAAGGGTGGCTTCAGAAATCATCCTGGATTGTTTCTACTTCTTTTTGGGATTTTCCTGACTCTATCTTCCAAAGCCTGAAGTGAAGGCTGCTGTCATTTCTACCTGGCGTTCTTTTACCTGAGATTTGGTATCCGAACTCAGGTTTTTACCTGGGATCTGGTATCTGAACTCAGGTCCTTCTGCTTGCGAGGCAGAGTCTTAACTCCTGAGCCATCTTTCCATTCCCATCATATTACTTTCTAAAGCATTTAAGCCCATTTAGATGTCTATCACATGCTCTAACTTACAACATTCTGCTGTTTCAGCTGAATTCAGCTTGTATCATTGGTTTTCATCTCACGCTTTAGGAGATCACACCTCTGCGGAGCAGCTTTTTATGGACATGTCTTTCAAAAAGTGTGATTATTATGAAATAGAATGGAATGTTGCATAGATTTGCAAGTTATAATGGGATGTCCCAGTAAACTCTTGCTAAATTTCAGATAACCTTAAGTTTCTAATGCACTTACCATACTTCCCCAATGTATCAGTGCAGTGATGCAGTACACTGTAGGGGGTCACAGGTTCCTCTGGGAGGGCGGTCATCTTACTGGAAGCTCATGCTGCTGCCCAACAGCTATGGGGAGTTGCCTACTGCTAGGACTAGGAAAGAGCAAAATTCAACATTTTATGAAATATTTTCATGCACTCAGAAACCTTACATTTGTATATGAGTTTGATTATCACATAATTGTGATTTAATATGCAAATGTTGTTGCTAAAAATAGAATTCTCAGAAGCAACATCCAGTGTCCTAAATGTGTCAGTTTTTTTTTTAATTTAGGATTTATTTCTTATGTCTTTTTTTACTATGTCTTAAAAAGAGTAAGAAGTTAGTCAGTACTTTTAATCTCTAAATTAGCCACTAGACTAGTTTTCTCACTTTTCTTACTTCTCATATATCCACACCTATAGTGAGGGACTTTCTATAATATCTTCCTTCCTAGAAGACAGTGGTTTACATGTGAATATTTTTATGGTGACATGATTATATATGATTGTTGACTTTTGAAGCCAAGCACAACATGAATAGACATAGTTTCAAGGCCAAGACAATCAGAAGCAAGGCTTAAACAGCATTCCACATTCCAAGACAGAAAGTATCAACAAAGATAGACTTTCTGGAGAAGTTCTTTGTGAATTAGAGTCCCTTGGTTGGGTACCTAAGTCACTTTGTTTCATTCTTCTCTTGTAACCCATTACATGTCGTAGGATGCAGACAGAGAAACTGAATTGAAAGGGCACTGAAAATGTAATAGGAAACTACAATAGATATTTCATTTTTATTTATTCTTTTTTTGAATCTTCTTTTTTAAAATTCTCATTGTGTGTATTCTTTATACACAGTACTCTATTGCATAAGGACATTTTCGTCAAGTATGTTTTTTTATGCTGAGCGTATTCCTCCCCTATTCCCTTTACAAAGAGTATTTTAAATTAATTTGCTACTTTTGTGATACTGTTAGATTTCAGGAAGGCTGTAATGGTTCAGAAGGTCCCTGTATTACTCTGATCAGTAAACTCCCCCCCCATTGTATAATACCCATTGAAGATTTGTAGAAAATAAGACAGTAACATTGGTATATTACTAATATGTAAGTTCAGAACTTTAGAATTTCACTAGTTGTTTCATTTATTCCTCTCTGTATTCACAATTCAACTTATGGAAAGACAACATCTTTAGTTATTATTCTTTGCGAGACTCCAGGCATGTTTAGAATTCTCCTGCACTCTTTTCAGAAAGAATCATGGATGTACATGGAGTTTTACCAAAATTTCCTCCTCTGAGCTGGGCTGCGGTTTTGCTGGACTGTCTTTCTTCACATCATTAGTGGTTGGTATAAGGACAGAATACCACTTGGGATTTTACTCCTCAGCCAAGTGGTCCTGTTTTTGTCCTCTTCCAATTAATTCTTTGACTCTAGGAAGTCATGGCTATAAGGAAGGAATGCTTGGAGGTAGTCATATTCTCCTTACATTCGACAAATAGTCTCAGTTCTGGTCTAAATAATTTTGTAAACTATTTAACCTTTACTTCAAAATGGTGTTGCGTGAATTCGTTTTTCCCTCTCTACCTTCAGTGCCCTATGGACAGTAGTTTCCTTCACTAAGCTTTTCAGCAGTCTGCTCAGCACCCATTTGCTGCTTCGGCTCCCAAATACTTCCCGAGGCAGCATGTCCACAATCGATCTGGACGCTTGGTTTTTCCCATCCCTTGCCACAAGACCCAATGGGAGTTAAAACCAAATATGTATCTTTGAAAACTTTCTACATTATCCTCTCAGAGAATAAAAGCATGTGAGTATGCTGGAAGCGAAGATATCTGAGCTGAATTCTAGCTCCGCAGTGACCTATGTATGGCCTGTTTGTCGTTCCCAGCCTCCATTTCCTAAACTGGCAACATGACAGATATAATTCATCTCCTAGATTTGGCTTTCAAGGTCCCAATGTTTGAGAAATTGTCCTGTTATAGTTGTTTTCCCAAGGTGTATCAGGGACAAAACAATGGCATTTCAAAAAAAATAGAGGCAAGAGGGCTATGTGATTATTAGCTAACTGTCTGTAAAAGATGACTTTGTAGGGGTATCTGTTAGTGACTCTTAGAGTCGTTGTGAGATGAAAATATCTAACAAAATCAACCTAAGAGAGAAAAGATTTCTTTTGACTTTACTTTGAGGGTAGGGAAGGACATTCCGTGTTTCTGGCATCTCCCATCTCCTGGGAACTTCTTTGCGAGTTCCCTAACAGTTTCATGCATTTCCTAGTCAGGCATGTCATGCAGGGATGTGACCCTGTTACTTATCTCTGGGTCTCACTGGCTTTCTGGCATAAACCTCCATGAACTCCTAAGTCTTGCATGTCTGAAAAAGCAGCAGCATATGCACAATGCTAAGTTCTGTTTGTAAAAATGCAGTCTAGTCTCTCCACAACCACGGCTGCAGTGACTTCTGTGTGCCTTCCAGTTTGAATCTAGGAAAGCAGTTTTGTAGGACAACACTGCTTGGGCAGGAGGCCTTGACGTTACTTTTTGTTTAGTCACTGGTTTTTAAGGTGAATTTTTTTAAAATTCAAATGAGTATGTACTCTTATTCTCTGGAGCTTGCATTGGGTGGGTTTTTGGCCTGGTGGATTCAGATTGTTGCTTAATGGTGCTAATCTCTTGAACAATTATTTTCACGGTCTATATTTACTTTAGCAACATTCACACTCCTTACCTCACCTAACTGTATCTTTTTCATATCGTTCTGCTCCACATTCTTCTCTCTCTCTTTCTCTCTCATTGTAAAGCTGTATAAATGCAGTCAATGAACAATAACCATGCCAGAGCCTTGTGTACTATCTTAAAATCAATGAAACAAATTAGTTCACTACTAGTTCAGCTTCATTTGAGGGGCTTTCAGGACCTGGTCAGAATCCATACAGATCCTTTGCCAAAAATGAATGGCTTCTAGTTCAGTTCCTGATGAAATTCATGTTCCTCTCTGGTAACCTCATGAGCACAGTCTTTTCTGTCTGAATTTCTGTAAGCATTCTAGTCTCCCACACTCCAACTACTATGACCCATTAAGCTTGGCTTTTAACACTCTAGGGTTTCTCTATCCAGAAACTTCAAGCTCTTCTACGTTTCTCTTGAAAAAGTCTGGAAAGGTATTGAGGTTGGCAGCTGACTGGCAGAAGAGAAGGGTCCTCTGCAGTTACTATGGGACAATGTTCAGAACATCTGCTCTATTTCATGGAATTGCAGATCAGGTTCGTGATCCATTGCCATTCAGATGGATGTGAAATGGGACATGCTGAAGAGAGGTCTGGTCTATGCTTTTGGATTATGTCCTTATGGTGGGTCCTTTTATTTTTACTCTGTATTTTATGATCTGTGAGATCAAATGAGCCACCTTCTGGACAGACATTATCTTCTCTCCCATCTTTACAAATACTCTGTAAAAACAAACTTTAGGCCCTGTTTCCACTTCCATTCATATTTAATATCTTACATATTTTCCTGTTATTTCTGGTCATTTATGGAAGTAATTATAAACTAAAATCTACAATCAGAAAAAGTACTCAATTTTTTATGTTATTATTTTCCCATCTGAAAATCTGCACTTAGGAAGAGTATAGAACCTTTAGCATAAAAGCTACTGTATGAAAAAGTACACACAGTTACTATAAGCATCATCATCACAAACATTATGCTCTGGAAACATAGCTTTCTTGATCAGAATGCTGGGTTGCTACAAAATTCATAAAAAGTATAAACTCCTTCCATTCATCTTCACACTAACTCTTCGTGTTCCAGTGACTGTCTAATTCAATGCATATTTATTAGATACTTTTTCTGTGACAAGTACTGTGTTAATGGTAATGTCAGTATACAAATCAAAGAAGAAATAACTGACATTCTCATATTCAGTAAATAGGGAAAAATTTCTCTTTTCATCTCTCGGTTATTTAGGAAAAAATATATGACATCAGCAACATCAAGGATCAAGAGAACAGTCATAATGTCTGAAGGATTCTTTCCTCATTTATGAGTGTGTTTGTGGTGTGTGTGTGTGTGTGTGTGGTGTGTGTGTGTGTGTGTAAATGGAAGCCAAAGGTTGAATTTGGGATTTCTTCCTCAATTTTGATGCTATCTATTCATTGAAACTGAAGCTCATTATTTCAGATAGACTGATTGATTATTGAGCCTCTGTTATTAACCTGTTTCTGTCTACCTGGACGAGAGTTACAGACATGCAGTGTGCTGTGATTGCCTTTTATGTGGGTTCTGGTGGTCTGAACTTAGGTCCTTGTGTTTTCATGGCAAGTACCTTACCACTGAACCATTTCACCAGGATATAAAGCTTATTTTTAAGTACCATTCACTTCTTGCTTGGTGACCTTGGACAAGTTACTTATTATTTCTAAGCTTCAATTTCCTTATCTGTAAACTTTAGATTAAAACAGCAACTATAATCTAGAGGGCTGTGGATCACATATTAACAGCTATTGAACCTTTGGCCTCATAGTGACCATATAAGCTCCATATACCAGGTGAGTGTTATCATCAACCTCAATATAAATGTTGGTTCTAGAAAATGGGTACTATTTCATATGCTTCTAAAAATAGAATAAGTTATTCTAAGCAAGTTGTGCACAAATTTTTCTTTCCATGATTTTAGTACCTTAGTCTGAATGTTCTGTTTTCAAAGTGCTCAATGACACTGTTTTCTCCTGAGACTCCCCATTCTCCTGGAGATTGTTTAAATAGCTTGAAATTTAGAAACATAAAAGATGTATGGTTTTTGTAAGTGTATTTGTTTTTCTGGTTATAGAGATTATTGCTAAGACACTTCTTCTTTGGGCATAGAAATCACAATTGCCATATCTTCGGCAATAGAAATAATATACTATAAAAGAACACTATTATCCTTTCATTGAAGTGCTGTATGAACTGTTTGATGAAGTAGGAGAGAGAGAGATATGATAGATGATATTAGGAATAAATTAATGAAAGACTAAATTTCGGGAAGATTAATTTAGCAGTGAATTGCAGTATGGATTAGAGGAGGAACCATCCCCCAAGGAGAATCATTAAGTTAATTACCTGTAATCTGATCTGATTTCCTTTTCTGGAGAGAGCCACTAAACTGGTAAACTGGAGAATTTAGGAAATAAATTAATACTGTGCCTTTATCTTTACATAATCTAGAGTGTCTTTCAATTTGTAATTCTGTTCTCACTAGAAAGTTTAGAATTTATTGCAATGTCACTTATTCACTAGTTCTTTCATCTCCACATAGTTGTTGATGGTCTGTTGCGTGTTAGGCATCAAGATATTATTTATTAATAGTATGATCCTGGCCCTTGTCTCCCATTGGAACATATAAACCCAAGTTCCTTCCTTCAATTCAAAATGATGAGAACACTCCTGTGCTCAACCCATTGTAAAGGTTTTAACAACCTCCCTTGGCCAGACTACTGATGTACTTCTAATAGTCTGAAGATGGCAACATTCTGGAGAGAAACTCATTACCCAGGAAAAGTCTGCTCAAATTAGAAACCAAGTAGAAGACCCAACGCTTCAGGAAGCAATCAATCATTGTGCCTCAGATTGCCAATTCACTAAAGTTAGTCCTCCCCAGTTAAATGTTAAATGACTCAAGATGACTGAATATAACACTATTACAAAACCAGCATGGTTCCTGCATTTGTAACTAGGAAATCTTGACATTTGAAAGACCATCTTCTAAAAATCTTAATTATTTGACCAAAGGATTCTTTCTAGTATAACTCCCTAGGGTAGTTGAAAAAAAAAAAACAACAAAAAACAAAGCCAAAGACTGAGCTGAATTTGACTTATTACATTCTGTCAAGTGCATGAAGGCAGGATGAGAGAATGAATGCTACAATCAGGGAATGCCATTCATCAGTGGTGGCTGTTGTGGCTAACATGCAAAATACTATGTACTAGACATTGTGATGAGTGTTTGATGCATAATTATAATCTTTAATAAGCAAAAAAACATATAAGATTTTAAATTTGGAGAACTTGGACAAATTTTTTTTTAATTTCCACTCATACAAACTTAACAGGTACACTGGTGCCCTCCCTCTCTCCAACCTCCCACTGCCCTGTGCCCCCCTTCCCTCCCCCTTCCCTCCCCAGAGCATCCTTTAATGTGCATGCCAAACCCTCCTCTGGGTCCTCCTCTCCGATGAGGTGCAAGGACCCAGTGGCATTTCCCAGAATCCTTTCCTGTGTTCCCCTTAAGCATAGGAACACTACTGTGGCTGTCAATCCCTTGCCTCCAAGGATCCTATTGCCTTTAGCAAATGCTAGACTTTGTGGGGTCAATAGTGTGTTGGACATTGCGCAGGGCATGCAAAGTCCAATTGTGATTGCTTCGGCCCTAACTTGTGTGGAGTATCTTGCATATCATTACTCCTCCCATCCTTGTGCCCTTAGAATCTTACCGCCCCCTCTTCTGCAAATTTCCCTGAGCCTCAGGATGGGGAGAGATTAGGCTGGCCTAGTTCCAGGTGGTTGATATAGAGTCTCTGAAGTTCTGGATTATGGTTTGTTGATTTTTTTTCCAGTTTTGCTGCTCCTGCAATGCCCTTCACTCCATCCTGATGGGTATTGGATGTCACCTCCTGGCTAGAGATTAGAAAGCTGTTAAACTAGAGTCTTGTTATAAGAGTATATTCAAAGATAGATGTAATAAAAGTAGGAAACCACAGTGAGGGAGGGGTCAATCACCCATTTGCAAAATGGTTACTTTTTATCTGTCAGACTATATGCCCTCCCTTCTGGTGAGATCATACCCCATCAGTTGTAAATGATCAGGAAGGAAAGTCTGTGAACTTAACCAGATGTCTCATTACTTACTTGCAGTCCTTGATGGTGGCCTATTTTCTCTGCTGTAACATGTGGACAAATTGTTTTAAGTTACACTATTTGAGTACTTATGACCTGAACCTCTGGTTGGTCAAATTGCTAAGATGTTGCCCAAAAATATACTTCTCACTTTGGTCTTTCTTCTCTATAAGTTCTAGTTCCATGTTTGACCAATGAGTCTGTAAGATATTCTATTATCTTTTCACTTTCATCTAACCATTGGATTTAAGAACAGACCTGATCATACTGGTTTGTAGTTATTAACCAAAGCTCATTAGAACTTACTCATCCCCAGCAAGGGAGAAATCAGGAGATCTGGGAGGGCATAAGACCTGAGCAAGACCAGGAAGATGAGTTGGGCTTGGATGGGTTAAGAGGGAAAAAGCTATCCTGGGAGCTAAGATGTGGAAGCAACAGAAGCAAGAAGGGAGCCTGACCTCGCCAGGAACAGAGAAGGTAGGGAGCAGGAGCATGACCCAGTTTGCAATAGTAGTTTGGCTTCCATTAATGCCATACTTATATATATTGTCTTTGCAATGTGACTACTATTTTTCCCATCAAGTCGCAAAGCCAAGTTCACCTTTCCCTTTGAATATGGACAGTCTTGAAGCATGCTTTAGCTGACAGCATGCGATAGAACAGATGATATGTCATTTCTGACCCTGAGCCCAGAAAGACACCATACACACTCCTGCTATCTCTCCTGCCATGTTACAGCACAGACTTAGGTCACAAGAGGTCATTTAGTTGCAACAATGATGCATAGAGAAAAGTGGCCTGTTTCAGAGGGCAGGCTATACAATTGGAGAATATGCAGGAGGACGAGAGAGCTGCTGCTCAGTCAAGCACATCTTAGACCTGCTAGCCTGAAGCTAACTCACCACCCAACCTGAGGTTCAGAAGGGAACCTAAATTTGATTAGCCAAGCCGAAACCAGATCAGCAATACATACCAGGCAATACATAAACTTATGGGCACAAATAAATGTTAATTGTATAATCATGAGGTCTGGGGTTTCTTGACTATTTGGCATAAATGGTAATAGACAATTGACACAACACTGTTCTTTCTTTATAAATATAGATGGTAAACTGTAACCATGAAGCACATTTTTCTTTTACAATGACAGAAGTCTTAAAAAATAGTTCACATTTATTGACTGCATTTTTGGTACTTGACAAATACCTGTGACATTCTTATGAAATATGTAATCTCACTTTCCCTGTTTGATAAGTAGAAAGAGTAAAACTGAGTGTCCTGTCCCAGTTAACATGATAAAGTTAGTGTCTGACAATAAGGTATTTCTTCCTTTCATGAAGGGCTACAAAATGCAGGAGAACATCACTTGTACAGTATAGTTGGATTTCATTAAGTGAATATGAGAAAACATGTCATGAAATTTCCAAAGGGGGAAGAATACATACATGACATCATCTGGATGAATAGGAATAAACATGTGATCAGTGGTACCAACCCAGAAATCCACTGGTAGGCATATATTTTTAGTATATTTTGTCCAAGACTTACTGCTAGGGATGGAGGCTCATGGCTATAATTCCAGCCCTTGGGAGGCAGAGGCAGGCAGACTGTGGCAATTTCAAGTTCAGCCTAGGGTACAGAGTGAATTCTAAGCTAGTTAGGGCCACATGGTGAACACTGTCTCAAAGAAACAATGAAAAACAGAAGACTTAGTATTTTACAGATTTGTGAGTTACATGGAACTAGGGGTTCTAAAAATGCTAATAAATGCTGGGAACCTGAGAAGAAGAAATAAAGTAAATTTTAAAGGAATGGTGAAAATATTCAAAAGCTAACTGCCACAAGGGGTGATTTAGTTGCAACAACCATGCATAGAGAAACGTGGCCTGTCTTAGAAGAATATGGGCTATACAAAGGGAGAACATGGCTTTGGATTTGGCTCCTGGTGCTTAGTCTGTCACAGATGTTCACACAAAAAAACCTATAGGAAACATGGAGGAAATGTAGAAAACAGATGAGGGATGGGGTTAGAAAAATAAACAACTGATAAAGTTTTCCACTAAAGTTAGAGGCTTCAGTGGCTGGCAATAAGCTGAGTGCAGATAGATCTGTCTCTGATTTTCTGTTTAAGCTCACCTGACCCTTTTCTTCCATAATAATCAGAGAGAGTGGGTGCATTGGATTAGCAAGAGAATTGTTGCAGTTTGCCTGCATGGTTACTGATAAATGACCATCAAACAGCTTAAGGGAACAAACAGCTTATTTTCTTACTGATAGTCCAGTTACAATGTGTAGTCCAGCTTGACAGGAAAATATGCACCAACACCAGGGCCAAGGGAACAGGCCACAACATCCCCATATAACGGCTGAGAGAGGTACGATCCTTACTTGCCAGACTAGCATGTCTGCCAAGTGTACACAAGGATGCTAACTTCCTCAACCAACTCTCTGTATTTTATTCACCTGTTCAGGGCCTAGTCCCACCCACTATGGGCTGGGTCTGTCCCATCGACTAGACCTTCAGGTTTGCTCTGGGCTTAATACAACTACTAATTCTCTACAAATGTGCCCAGAGCTCAAACCATCAACCATCAAGTTGACACTTCTACATAACCGTGACAAGAATCAAGGCAGCTACCCTCCCCCTTTGGCTTGTCTAGTGTCAGGAACTGTGGGTAGGCAATTAGTCAGTGACAAGAACGCCCAGGGAATTAATGGTCACTGCCCTTGGGATTTGCAGAACTGAAATGTTTCTGGTAATGAGATGATTAGGATCAGATCTGTGTTCTTTGACCTCAAACTGCTATCTCTGAGAGGGTTTGAGATCACCCATCTCCTGATCTCTGCCGTCTTCCGACCAGCTAGCTTATTACAATACGTTTGCTTCTCTGCCCATATTGTGTCCTGCTGCTTGACCGACTGGCTCTGATTGAGCTTTAATCACAACCACCCTGTGGTGCATTCAGCAGAGACAACGCTCTATTCAGGCCCCTGAGGCACCTTTACCTGGGCTTCTCCCATTTCTTTTTTTTTTATTATTATTTATTCAATTGTGTGTGTATGCATGTGTGTGCGTGTGTGTATGTATGTGTGTGTATGTATATGTGTGTGTGTGTGTGTGTAGAACCACGGACGAATTCGGGAACCACCATGGATGCTTCCACCTCCTCCTTGTTTACTCTACCCTGGGATTCACAGGCTCCGCCCTACCAGAACCAGAACCGCAGGCTGCCCCCCCTTCCGCCCGGCATCTATAAGTAGGGTCTAGGATCCCAACTCAGGACCTTCCGCAAGGCAGAGGCTTAACCCCTGAGCCACCTCTCCAGCCCCCAGCTTCTCCCATTTCTATGAGATGTTGTTCCCACAACCAGCACTCGGAGCTCTCCTTGGCAGGAGATACTACAACTACGTCATACACAAGCAGAAATGCCAGGAGCTATTTCACTCCCAGGGTGCCCCCTAGCTCACAGCTAACTTGTGTTGGGCAGGAAAGCACAGTTCCACTCGCTTACTCGCTGCTAGTCAAGGCAAACTCAGAGCTAATGTGGACTCCCGACCTCCCAGACACATGGGTCTGAGTATAAGCTGGTGTCTATCAGCACTTTGGCTGCCTTTTTTACTCTCCCCTATTTTAATCCCTTTAATCATTTTTTTCTCCCAGAAGTGAAAATGAATGCATGTCTCAGAGTCTTCCTCTAGTGCGTCCATTCAAAGACATAAGTTATCTCTCAGAGGTCCAAGAATGTGAATTTGTCATTATTTTTCTCCCTAGGAAATGACAGAGTGCCAGGCAAAGAGGTAGCTTATTTAATTTTGTATAGCAGAAGTAAGGAAACTTGGAAGATTGTGATCGAAAAACGTAATGAATAAGAAGATTATATATGAATTATAACTAAATAGAGATATTAGGAAGATCATGTGGAACATGATTCAAATCCATGAAATCTTCAAGAGAGCCTGGAGAAGAGCAAATGAGCATCAAGCGATGCTACTCATTCCCACGTGGCAGCTATTTATTGAGCATCTGCTAGGAGTTCGTGATAAGATCTTGGGTATATGGGGGAATTGACCACAGTCCCCTTTTGTCACTGGGTACATATTGTAGTGGGACAGACAATTACAAAATACTCTCAGAAATAAGAAAGTCATGTAGGAGCCTCCCAGAGCTAGGAAAATAGGTGCTAAGAGCTAAATCTTTGATCTCAGAAAGACCAAAGAATAGGTCCGCCTCTTCCCAGAAGAAACGTTACCTCTTATCCCTGAGTCTTCCTCCTCCATCTTCTGTGCTTCCAGAGAATAACTTTGTCCCCATGGTCACTAAGACTCCCTCCCCAACACACACTCCAAACTGCATGAAGAGGCAGTTGTTGCTTTAGTCTTTCATTGCAATCACTGAGCTCCCTTTCTACGGGGTTCCCTCTCTGGTCTCCCTCTTCTAGTCCAGTGTGTCCCAGGAGGCCTAGGGAAGGAGCCACGCCCAGGTCTCAGCTGCAGATCTCCTCAAGCAGGGGCATCATGGCAGACAGCCCTTGGATGCGCTGGATTTGATAGGAATATTCACTGTTGAGTCTCCGGAGCTCAGCCAACAGGCCCATCAGCTTCGCATACAGAAACCTTGGAGGAAGTAGTAAGGTTACTAGGGAAAGAAGAGGGAAATAAGGTATGTGGGAGTTTTGTTCTGATGCTCTGAATCACTGTCCCTCAGTGAATCTAAGTTTTATTCTACAGAAAATCATGTTCTGCTATGACTTTTTTTTTTAATTTCAAAAGTCTCCAAGACAGAGAGTCTCTCTCTGGTATTATCTTTTCTCATCATGTTCAGTTTTTCCTTAACCCAGAACTCTGAGGCCAAGTGTAAAGAAAGTCCCAGATATGGCCAGAACTTCAACTGTGTAGAATCTGGAGATCTGGACTTCTAGAGCAAGTTCTGGAAGGTGGATGTGTTGCTTTATGTTCTAAGAATTTCTCCCTCCCCCTTTAGCAAATTGACTCATTAAGGAATGAACAAAAAACAAAAGTGGTGTATATCTCTAGCCTGGATAAATCATGAACCATTTGAACCGAGAACTGGTTTTGGCCTTGAAACTACACAATGACCATAACTTCAAGGAATTGGCCCAATGGAGAGGAGAGGAAAGGCCAAGAGAAGAATCAGAAAAACTTCTAAAAAAATGTGCTTTAGTTGCGAAGCGGTGGGTGTCACCAATCTCAGGAATGTATTACACAGCCTGTGAGCTACCATTCTGCGTCTCTACTGAATAAAAAAATTTGGAAAAAGTGAAAAAAAAAAAAAAGAAAGTCACATAGGATGCAAGGATGTTACAAGTGTCACGGGGAAAAGAAGAAAGCAAGACTGGCTATGGGGGTGAGGGAGAGTCAGAAGGCAGCCTGCAGGATGAGAACAGGCCTGAGTGACCGTTGCTCAGTGTGAGACTAAGCAAAGAATGGAGGGAAGAGGACCAGTCAATTGATATTTGGGATAAAAATATCCCAATGGCCCAAGACATGGCCACCACTGGTTCCTGTTATTGTCTATGGACATGGCAGAGGCCAGGGAGGGTGGGATGGTGTGAGGGAGGATTGAGAAGGGTTCTGAGATGAAGCTTGGGTTAGGGCAACCAGGACCTGCAGGATTATGGGACACATGCCATGCAGAACTTGATAGCTGAGGCTTTGGAGCTGGGTATCTGTAATTCCGGCCTTAGCTCTGCTTTCCCTATGCTACTTTAAGCAAGTTACTCAGTGTTTTTGAGCCACTGTGTTTTCACCTGTGAAATGAATGAAGTAGCTGTATCTACTCTGCAGGGTCGATATGAGGATTCCATAGCACACTCAGCAGAAAGGAAGAGTCGGAAACAGTTTTGTGTAAAGTGACTTGCGTCTAAAGACATAGTAGGACATGAAGGTTTAGAGTCCCCGCCCGCACGGTCTGGTGTGGCTTTGCCACAGCAACATTCTATACAGGAGGGTTTAACTAATAGGTAGGGGAAGTGTGTCTGTCTGTATAGGTGAGACATGCAGAGAAAGCTAGGTCACCACAGGGATGCTAGCAGGACTGGTGAGCTCTTTGTGGACTCCAAAGGCTGGAGCTTCCTGCCAAGTGATAGTTCTTCTGGCTCCTTCAGTTCTTCAAGCTCCGTCCTCCCATCCCTTTCTCCACAGCATCATTTCCAGAAAACCACCTGGCTCTGAAGTCTTGGTTCTGAGAATTCCTCTTTTATTTTCCCCATCCTCCAGCATTGTGGGAAAATGGTCTGTGGAAATCAGATACTGAGCAGTGCTTTCAGCTAATTACTAAAGATGCAGCTTCCAGGAAAGGAGAGAGAGAGAGAGATCTGTAATGGGAATATCAAGGCGCAGAGAAGGACAGATTTAGGATTTCACAGTGTTTGTCTCAGCTCTGCCATCTGGGAGGGCTATGGCCACCAATGCTACAGGCTTCAGAGACGCCCACACATCTGGATGGATCAATCCTTGTGTAGTGATAATCAAAGCCAGAATTTATACAGCAAAGCTATGTCCCGAGGACTCCTCTCAAGGCTTTGTAAATTTTCTCATTTGCACAACTTTCAAGCAAAGCTGAAGGTAGATGGTCATGTCCTTTATAGGAACTGCGGACGGAGTGTTTGAAGAACTAACTAAGCTCACATAGCCAGTGGGGGACAGAAGACCATTTGACTCCCCAAACCCGATGGCATGGTTGATGGGAAGGAGGCACTCTGCTCCACTGTGGCTTGCAAGTTTGCATCTCTTTTGTCTTATCGGCATTCTAGCTGGGAGAGACTGCAGACTTGGCTCTGACTTTTGATTTGTTCTTTCAGCTTCAGATGATATATGACAGCATCCCGTAACACTAACCTGCTAATAAAGTGGTTTAATTGGATGACATAAACATTGGGCAGCCTTCTAAAACCAGATACTAAAACATTGCAACCAGACTTGAGGTCTCTTTCTACACATAGGTTGTTCAGGAGTTACATAAAACCCCAATCACAGTTTCAGGAAGGATTCTTTTCTTTGCTGAAAATTGCTTGAAATCCTATACAGAGGACAATCAATGGTCCTCCCACAATATCATAGCTCTTGGTTCATTGCCACTTGGTAACATGGGACCATCTGAATCTCACTGGGTTGAGCCACAGGCAATCAATTCAGTAATAATTGTTCTCTAGGTTTCCAGCTTTTTCTATGAATATGATGCACTCTTACAAGTTTCTTAGCATCTAGCAATTTTTAGTACTGATATTTTCTTGGGAGAAGACTTGTTATTTCTGGGAGCTCTCTTGGAGTTCCAAAATTGGTCATTACTGCCAGACATTGAATCACAACATGGTTTTTACCCGTGGATTTTTCCTGGTAACTTCATCCAAGAGATGCAGAATTTGGGGTGTGGAGGGACCTGAAGACTGGAGGAAGGAGTTCCAGGTTTGGTTTTGATTCTGCCTTTGGGCAAATCCATTCTCTTCAGTGGGTCTTGGTTTCCCTTTCCATGAAATGTGGTAGTAGGCATGCCAGAGGCTGCCAACGATGGTTCTTTCATTCACTCAACAGTAGTTATCTGTGTGCTCCTGGGGACAAGGGAACCAAGTAAGAATAAGGGAGACAGGACTCCTTGCCCTTGTGGCACCTGCATTCTGTGACAGACTATATTCCCCCAAACACTGATATTTCTGCTTCCGTGTTTTCTTCCAGAATTTTCTCACTGGCACCTCCAAAGTAGTGTCTCTTTCCTTTCCTCTTGTTCTTGGTGGCCTTGTGACTGCTCCAGCCCATGGGAGAAGTGAGACTGAGTGACTTCCAGGATGTGTGAGGCTAGCAGGTCAGGAGATCTATTTCTGCTATGCTTGCCTTTAGAAGTCGCATACTCCCTATCCCCCTGCATAATAAGGAAGCAAAACTAGCACATGCCTAGTGCCCAGTGTGTGGCAAACATTTATTGTTAGAGAAAACTGAATGTGATTTAGCAAGAGAGCAGAAATAAACATTAAAAGTTAAAGACAGTCTAAGGCACCACACTCAGCCTGAAATTATTAGTAATGTGGAGTTTCAGAAGAGAGGGCAATAGCTGCAGGCTGGAAGGAGCAGAAGAACTTTGCCAAAGAGGCAGTTGAAATCGATTTGCTGGAAGTGGAACATTTAGATGTACAGGAGATTTATTTCCGTTTCCATGAATGCAAGTGTCTGTGTGTGCAGATTCATGTGCATTATGTGCAAATGCATGTGGAGATCTGAAGAGGACACTGGTTGTTGTCTTTGATCACTCTCCATTTTGATTATTAAGCTAAGTTCTCTCAACAGAATCCAGAGTTTGCCAATTGGCTAGGTCAGCCAGTCAGGGTTGTCTCCCTTGGGCTGGGATTGCAGGTTGACAATTGCCAGGCTCTTTACGTGGATTGTAAGGATTCCAGTCCTTGTAGGCCCTTACATTTGCATGGAGGACAAAATCTAGTCCTGTTGTTCAACAACAATTTTTCATCTCTGGGAGGAGAAGACAGGCTCAGAGAGGTTACTTAACTTCTTCAAAGCCTCACAGTGCAATGAACCATGTTTGTCACAAACCCAATCTCTTTGGTTCTAGAGATTTCTTCTGCTGCATGGTCCTCATAATCCCAAATTTCCTTGTGATTCTCATGCTTTTATTCATAAATTTAAATTTTCATGAGGTGGTAAAGTACTTGAAGTGGTATTTCAACTATCCAACTGCCAAGCAGCCTTGGACTAAATAAATGAATCAGATTGGTAAATAGGAAAGCTGAGCAGCATGTTACTCAGGAGCTGCTGAAGAATAAATATTTAATATTCCTTGACTCAAATACGGCTCAGAAATGCTATAAATGCATAGCATTCCGTGTGCTTAAAGGTAAACAAAGATTTCAGACATATTGCCAACCTCTCAGGGAATCTGTTTTTCATTAAGATAGCTTCTGTAAGTGTCTCCTGGTGTAGCTTGTGAGCGCACCCAGTCTTTTGGGAGTGAGAAATTGGCATTCGCTTCCTTTGTTCCTTGGCTCACTTAGATTTCATGGACTATCACATCTCCTGATTGGTAGCAGATGATGACCCAGACCAGCCAAGAAGGGGAAGGATGTGGGGCTGGGGAGAAAGCCTTGGGATGAGGAGACTGGCTTCTAGACCTGGTTTGCCTCCTCTTGTGTAGCCTTAGGCACTTATTCCTGCTCATTTGTTCTTCAAGTGATGTGAGGTGGATTAGCTCTAAGCCTAGTGTTCTGCGTCTCATTAATAAATAGTGGCCACCTTGAAAGCGGTGTTGAAAAAGACTGGGAGGTAAATACAGACTTCATAGAAGGAGCTCCCTTTGATGAACTGTCTGTCACTGAGGAGAAGGTGAATTATGACTCTACCCAGGGACAATCCATTCGTTAGTTTGAGCCCTCAAGATCTAATTGTTCCTATACCTCACGGACACCTCAGTCTGTGTCTTCACTAATTTCCTGGGCATTTCTCAATCTAACCATGCTGACAATTAAGGGTAATCTAATATGCTTTTGTCATAAAACTCTAAATTGGCATTAAATTCTGTTTACATTTCTATTTTTCCTTTTAGAGAGTAAACTGCTTGTAGAGATGACCTGGGGCTAGGTCTTATTCTGAAAATGCATTAAGAACAGTAGCTCAGCATTTAGATTTTTTAAACTTTATTTATTTATTAATTCATTTTGTGTGTGTGTGTGTGTGTGTGTGTGTGTGTGTGTGTGAGAGAGAGAGAGAGAGAGAGAGAGAGAGAGAGAGAGAGAGAGAGAGCACATGTATCCCTGTGGAGGACTAAGGGTGACTTCAGGAATCATCCTGGATCTCTTCTACCTCCTTCTTGCTCTGAGCTGGAATTTCCCAGGCTTTGCCCACCAGGGCCAGAAGTGCAAGCCACCCCTGTTTCTGCCTGGTGTTTTTACATGGGACCTGGGATCCAAACTCAGGACCTTCTGCTTGCAAGGCAGAGTTTTAACCGTTGAGCCATCCTCAGCATTTAGATTTTGAATTTAGAAAGGTTTGGGTTAAATTTAGACAATGTCACTTATTAGCTATGAGACCTTAGAGAAGGTAAACACTCTATGAGGCTTGGGTTTCGCAAGATGATTGATGGTGGTACTTATCTCCCCTTCAGTGAGCATGAGTGGTTAGTGCAATAAATTGCTCATTTCTTAGAATCTGGATTAATTTAGATATAAGGTAGTTACTAATCTCGAGATGCCCAGTAGCTAGAACCCGACTGACATGTGGTAAGAACATAATAAACACTTTTTGCATGAAGTGCAAATATATACATGTAGGTATGAATTTTGTAAGAATGACTTGTGATAAGGAAGTTAGGAGTCCTTATGTTTAAGTTTCTAGAGAGACATGAATATTACATTAAGAATGTGAATATTCCTGCAAGGAAAAAAAAAGATTAGAAGTTTGGAGCTGGAAGACAGTGCACAGCAGTCCTGGATTCTCCTTGATTGACAGTAGAAAGGTAAGAGGGACAGGTGGCAGGGCAGAAGTGAGCACGAAGGATTGCTCCACCAAGTACTTACTGAAGTAATGAGGAGGTAGGCCTGGGTCTTGTCAGTGTTACACAAGGCCCAATGATCAGAGAAGACCAATCATTGCTGGATTGTTTCATAAGCCTGGGTGGTGCGGCTTAGCTTGCCTGCTGATCCAATTAGCCTCAGATCAGTCATTTCTACTTCATTTCAGGTTGTGCAGCGTAGACTCATGCTCATGATCGATTGGCTATCTCAAGACTGTAAGTTGAGAAGAATTAGAAGGTTGAAAGCAGCACAGCCCGCGAGTGACTGCTTCCACAGTCACAGAGCTGCGGAACTGTCACCAGGCTTCAGCATTGCTCCTTACCAGTCACATCAAGCGAGGTGGAGGAAAACCTTACGGCTGGAGGAGAAGGAGCTGGGCGAGGCCCTGCTGTCATCTGCTAATGAGAACCATGGCTGCTTCCCTAGAGGCTTTGAATTTACACTTGCAAAGAATATATTGCTTGTAGGTTCAAGATTTGCATTTAAGGCAGCCATACCCAGTAGATTGTGTCTCCTGCTGTTTCTTGGGACACAGAAATACCGCACAGTTGTTATTATATATTTTATGCACTGACGTTATCCTCTCTGAAACAGAGTCCCTTAGTAGAAGACTGATAATCAGGAGTTATGCCTGCTCTAACTTGCATAAAGGGCAATTCCTTGCAAACTAAAATCACATACACAATAGATAACCTTACAGTTATGCAATAGTCAGAAGTCAATCTGGCCCGACAGAACTGGACCTAGAAATGTGGAGCACAAAGGGATTATTCTTTGCCTATCAATTACTGTGATAGTTAGATACAGGTGTCAGCCTGACAATGGAAGGCTGAAGGTTTGGGTATATCTGTGAAGAATGAATAGTTAAGGGAAGACTTAAGCAAGACTGTAGGAAATAATCTAAATGATATGGGAAGACCCACTCCATGATGGGTGGGGACATTCCCTAGACAGGTGGATAAGACAGAGCTGGTTCAGTACTTTGGCAGATTTGGGCACACAGGGATTCTGACAAACAAGAAACTGATCCCTCTTTCAGCTCTTTGTGGACATGGTGTGGCCAGTTTCCTCAGCTGCCGACATTGGTATGAGCTCTCCTGCTTTGCTGATGAAGCAAGAATTCCAAGCAAGAGAAAAGCCCTCATCTCCTAATTTTTGGTTGTGTATTTATCAGGAACGTGTAGAGGAACTGCAAAGTTGCTTCATTGGATTCATCTTTTTCTATGTCTTGTTAATTGGGAATTGGATAGTCTCTATGAAGCTTTTCCTTTGTTCTCTATTGTTGTAAAGTCTTCTAAAGAAAATTTATTTATTTGAGAGAGAGAAGAGAGATAGATAGATAGAGATAGATAGATAAGTAGAGAGAGAGAGAGAGAGAGAGAGAGAGAGAGAGAAGGCTTGGATATACATACCACAGTGTATATGGATAGAGGTCAGAGAATAGCTTTCAGAAGTCATTTCTCTCCTTCCAACATGGGGTTACTAGACACTATGTAGTTCAAACTGCAGCCCATGGTTCTAACCACAGCCCATAGACTCTGTGGTTAGATCGTCTAGAAGATGAGGCAGCTAGCTCAGCTCCAGTTTAAATACTGGTTCCTGTTGGCTCAGAGGTTCACCCTGGTCTGCCTGGCCTTGGCCAAGGCACATGGTACTTTGTGTTACCATTGTCAAAATCTGTGGAAAAACAAGTGGCTCTGAGAAGTGATGTAGAAAAGGTAAAGAAACTAATTGGCCCATCTACCATGTAGAGCAGTGGGCTTCATACATTCTGGACTGTGATTTAGAAGGGAGCAAATTTCACTACAGGATCTATCACTTACCTCCACCCCCTGCATCTAGAAGATGAGTAAGCATTTTTTAACACTTGCAAGTGATGACGGCTGATGTGCGCTGATTTTGTTAATCTGTTTTGTCCTACCTGTCCCATCTTTCCTTCTTTTTTTTAAGTGCTGGTAATTATAAATTAAATTGACTTCACAGGGCCTGAATAGATAGCTCAGTGGGTAAAGGTGCCAGCTGCCCAGATGATAAGCTGAGTTCTACCCCCAGAACCCATATGGGGGAAGGAGAGAACGGTTTCTTGAAAGATGTCCTTTGACCTCCCTGTTTATGCCATGGTATGAGCTCTCATCCATATCCACACATACAAAATAAATAAGTAAATAAATATAAAAACAATTGATTTAACAAACCACTGGTAAGCTACATGCCATAGTTGGGAAGGTATCTACCAGACTGTAGGAATACCCTAGTAAGTGCTCTTCTGCTTCCAGCATATCCTAGATAAACTTCCAGATTAACCTTTAAAACCCAGATCCCAGGAAGCACAAGCCTTTCCAGTAGCATTGACAAATCCTAAAAGGCTCAACTTGCACCTGCTTCTTTCAACCGTTTCCAGCTCTGTGTCCTCACCACTAAGCCTGCTTTCCTGTTTCCTGGATTTCCCTACGAGCTTTCCTCCCTGCTTAGCATCTTCTCCTGCTTCTTCCAAATCTGACTTATTCTTCACAGCTCAGCTCAAGTGCCACCACCTGTATCATTTTCTTCTTCCTTCACACTGCCCACCTACATGGAACATTTGTTCCTTTGGAAGCATTTCCTCTGTAGTTCTCTCCAGCAATTCTTACCATCCAACTCATATCAAAATTACATTATGACTGCATACTTTTCAACCTTTCCTACATAGAAGTGGGTGTGGAGAGAAGCAAGACATCTAACTACAGGTGAATTTCAGATAAATGAATAACTCAGGCTGGGGGTGTAGCTTGGTCATAGAGTACATGTACGGCACAGGGGCTGTATGTTCCATCCCTACTTCCACCCATACAAACTAAAAGAAAGATACACATGGAATTCTTACCTGATATCAGAATTTATGTTATATCTGTATCTACAGTCCCAGTCCTAGTGATTATAACTGCATGAATGAAGATAGGTCCCATGTCTGGCTTACCTTTTTAATTTACCTTTCAAGCATTGAAAGTGACCTTGAACTCCTCAGAGAGAGAAGATCCTCCTTCTATATTGTTGTTTCCATGGCTGATGTCAGAATCCTTCCAGGTATGGAACCAGGAAGCCAGAAAATTCAATGTTTTCTTCCATCTGTAGAAAAGATAATTTTGATGGTGAAGAATTCTTTGTTCATTGTAAGCATTGAGCATATCTGAAATTTTGTACTTTGCCTTACACACAATTATCATAGTAGTTTATAATAATCCTGTTGTTAACCAAAAAAAATCTTATATTTCCCATCAAGAAATTGACTTTGATATTCAAACAGGGAAAGCCTTCTTTGTCCTGTAAAATACCATTATTCCAGAACCCATTGATTCTCTCTGGTGAAACCCTGTTGAAAAGTAACAATTTAGTTTGTTCATGTCACTGTTTAGCTATGAACTATCCCAAGAATGTAAAAAAGACATTCTTGACAGTTTCTAAAATGTGCTTTGGCATTTTTCATCCTCAACGAATTATCACCACTTTGGTGGTTAAAGAGCAGTCAGCATGGTAGCTGGGTTTCTATCCACCTGTGTGGTCACACCTCCACTATCCTGAAATACTCAACTTTTAGTGAAATATTAGAAGAGATTTTCCCCAGAATACTTGACTTCCCAAACTTCTGTTTGTTCTTGAACTCAGGTTCTTATCTGGGAACTTGATGAGCATGCAAATAATTTAGTCTGCTCAAGACCCTAGGTCTGGGCATAGAAGGTTTAGGTTTCAGCCTAGAGACTGATCTGTGCTTTCCACAAGTCTGATGATCGTGATACGTGCAGCTCAGAAAACCTCTGGGGCTTATGAGATCTGATTCAGCCAATTGGAATCCAAACTACCACATATAAATTCTTGTTTGCTCTTTCCATGTTTTAGAAGCATTCATTGAATACACTACAAAATTTTGAAACATAAAAATTAGTCTTGAGAGTAATATCTCTTTGAACTCAAGCTCCTGAGCCTATAAGAACAAGGAGGTGGATATTAGAAATAGTCTGTTAGGAGACTGTCTCTTGAATCACTTATTCTTATATTCATTTATTCAAATAC
Source organism: Typhlomys cinereus (assembly GCA_023101885.1). Taxonomy (NCBI): domain Eukaryota; kingdom Metazoa; phylum Chordata; class Mammalia; order Rodentia; family Platacanthomyidae; genus Typhlomys; species Typhlomys cinereus. The sequence continues at coordinate 127,476 of JALPQD010000084.1, read as the reverse complement.
TTTGTTACCAGGGGGCAACATTGGCAAAAATATAATTGAGAATCAAATTACAAAACAAATGTAGTTTTGGTCCCCAACCTGTGGGATTTATAGCTTTGTGGGACAGGCAAAGAAGGAGGGGTGGGTGTGAATGAGAGAACATGAGAATAGAGAATCACATACAAATATTATAGTTTTCAATTGAGATAAATTAAGAGAAATACAATACATTGAGGTGACTAGGGGAGGACCTCAAATCATTTCCTTGAGATGGTTTCATATCTCCTGTGAAGGAAGAGCAGCAGTTGGTGGGAGGGGAGGGGAGAAAAGGGTAGAGTGAGGGGTGAGGGGAGGGAAAGGGAGAATGAGGGAAGGGAATAGTAAAGGAAGGGGAGAAAAGGGGAGGGGAAGGGAAGGGAAGGGGAAGGTCATTTCACCCGGAAGCACTTCCAGATACTAACCACCATGCTGGCAGAGAATGTGGAAGATGCAGAAAATAGCTGAGATCTACACTGGTCAGGAAGCAGTGGCTACACCATGTTAGGCATAGATGCATGCTTGGATGCTGCATCTGTTCCTTGATCGCAGTGGGAAGCACTCTTGTTTGTTCACACTTCACCCTCGTACTGAGTAACAACTGCGCGGTGATTCTGTGACTTTTCTCTAAGTTTCCACTAGGATGCTTTGGCTACTTGGGGAACATCTCTTAACATCTGTAGATAGTTCTTGCGTGTTAACAAGCCAAAGACAGGAGTATGGTAATTGCTATTTAATATCCTCTAACATACGGGATGGTCCTTTATAATAGAAGAATTGGTGGTGCCAAATAGTAACACCACCAAGGTTAGAGATGCTGAGTTGCTTAAGGGAAGAATATGTTGTATCCAATGGGTGTTTTTTACAGCAATGTTTTGCAGCAAATGGGGGGAGTGGGAGACCTGGAAGAGAATTTCTTCCAAAAGAATATTACCATCTAATCTAAAACCAAGCAAAACCAAAGAACTCTCCCAAACAACAATACGACACAAACTTATTGGATCCTAATGTTTCTTTTTTTAAAATTAATAAACTCTGGGTAAGAAAGATAATTCAGGCTGAGGAAATGGTTCATTGGACAAAGTTTTTGCCATGCAAGCGTGAGGACCAGAATCCATATCCCTGGCAACCGAAAAAAGTGAATAAGTTTGAAAATCACCCATAATCTCAGTGCTGAGAAAGAGACAGGATCTCTGGGACTAGTCAGATAGCAAGACTATCAGAAGCTGAGAACTCTGGGCTTGGTGAGAGACTCTGAGCCAGTAAATAAAGTGGAAAGAGATTCCTGGGTCTCCACATGCATGCATGCACATGTGCAAGTACACACTTCCATTTGTGCACACACACCTGAAAACACATATATGTATGCCAAGAAAGGAGAGAGACAGAGAGATAGAAACAGAGAGATACAAAAAGGGATTTTATTGTTAATAGAACACACAGATAATGCTCAAGATATAGCCCAGTGTGGCACATTTGCCTAGCATACACAAAACCCTGATTCATCAAGAGAGTACCACCATCACACCATCACACACACACACACACACACACACACACACACACACACCATACAATCACACACAGTGGCTTAAGATACTAGCCTACTTTATCTGATTATATATTTAACCTAGATGTGATATGACGTGTGACATCCAGCTGCTATAGGAAATTTGTGAAAAACATAGGCTTACAGACATAAAAAAAACACTCTGGCATATGAAGGAGAAAAGGGATAAAAGGCTTCTGTCCATGTTTCCTCATAGAAAACTTGGCAACTGATAGGAAGGAAGCAAGTGCTGATAGGGAAAGACTGGAGGGCTAGTCTGAACATAACTGCCCAGTCCTTATCTAGGCTGACAGCAGAGCCTGTCCCACTAACCATGAGAAGTCCTGGCCTCTGGATTGATCCCTGAACTCTGCTTCAGTGGCCTTAGGTAAAGAGTCCAAATGCACACTGACCAGGGAAGTCTCCTTCTGCCATTCTGTTTCTCTCACTTTGCCAGGTAGCTTATTTCGTGGCTGTGCTTGCCTCCTTCCCTAAGTGCACTTGTTCAGAGGAAGCCTCCAGACGCAATGGTCTTTCACTAGACTGCAGAGTTCCACAGGCCTTCTCGGGATGGGGGGACCATACTCTCCAAAGAGAAAAGAGATGAGGCCCAGGAGGTGCACACAACAGCACAGCAGCAGGGATTTTTAAAAGCCCCAGATGCTATCTGCTCTTGGATGTTGGCAACTACCCTAATTGCTAATGCTAATATTTTGGCTGCTATTCCTGCTGCATGCATGCATGGTGGAAGCTGTGACAATCTGGTTCACACCCTGTATGCACAAGTACTTATTCCATATACACATGTGTATATATGTGTATGGATACACACATGCACATGTATATATGTGCATAAATTTACATATATGTACACACACACACATATATATGTGCATGGCACATATATGTATATATTTATTGCATGCAACATTATCCACAAAAATTTCAACAGAAGATCCAAGACAGGAGGCATCTCCAAAATAATGATGCAGCAACTCTTACAGAAAGGAAACTTCTTGCATCTTAAGGTCAAGAAACCTGGATGGGCCTCGGGTTTCCCTTTGATAATTAAAAATATAGATAAAAGTGACAGACTTCAATGTGCTACACTGCTGAGAGTCCACCTTCCCAGCTTCCATTTGGGAAAAAGCATCCTTTCTCAAATCTTTGAGATCGGGGATATTTGTATGTCCACCCAAAAGCGATGCCACTTCTGTGGCAAGGGGGACTATGTTCAGGGGAACTAACCTGAGATGACTGGCAGGTTTGATCAGAAACTTGAAAAGTATCCAGCCTCATCAAGATTCAAATTCCAACAACAAACAATAATGTCCCCAGTTTTACTTGCTGAATGATTTCTTTCTTTCCTACAACAGAGTTCCCTCCAACCCATAATATCTTCTGTCTGCAGAACAGTTAGAAGTGTCTCTGGGCTTCATTTTCTTCATCTCTCCAATGGGGATATTTCATAATGGGGGTTCTATTGCTATAAAGTGCTTCAAAACAAAGGTCTACTTGGTGTTCTACTACTGGTGTTACCTGCATGAGATCCACATGGCTCTGAGAACAGTGTGGGACATACAGTGACGAGCTTGCATGGATCAGTTGTCTTATTAGCAGGCAAAACACAAGCCCAGCATGTCTATTTCCATGCCCACCACAGCCTTTCATAAGACCCATCACCCCCACACTGCCCAATGAGGGGAGCAGCCTGGGACATGGCAGTTTCCATCCCATGTGTCTTGGGTCTACCTGTCCCTTCTGTTCATCTCCCTACTCCCCACTGTTCTCCATCACATAGGGACCAACCTGACTCAAGGCAACCAATCTATCCACCATCTGGGCAGCTCTGCATTAGATAGACAGGCTGTAAGTGCACGCAAACACACGCAAAGGTGAGTTTCCAAAATCAGATTCTAGGATCTGGAGTTGAGAATGGTGAAGCTGACCAGGTTGCTGCTGGCTTCTAGTTGAAGCTGGAAGTTACCTTCAGGAGCAGTGGCGCTCATGGGGTCAAGCATGCAGGAGGAACTGTAACTAGGCAGAAGTGGATGGAAAGCAGAAGCCATGAGACAAGGAGAAGGAGAGTTGCAGGCAGGGTTAGCAGTGAGCAGAGAGGATGCAGCAGTAGTTGGCTTACCTTCTGGGTAGAGTGGTGGTGGGAAGGACTGCACAGCCCACGGCCAAGGTCCATATTCATCTCTGTGAGGCCCAAGCCTTCCTGAGGTTATGGCTTGAGATTCCTGTGGATCAGCAATATCACGAGTTTTTCTTTCTCAACCCGGTGTAATCCTCTTCTTCGTGGCCAACAATGTCAGCAAAGCATGAGTCAAACTGTAGCTTGTGTATATGAATGCTTTTTCTTCCTTCTTTTGTTGCTTGCCTCCATCTTTCCAAAGGACAGGTCGATTTTTTTTTTTCTGCTTTGAGCCAGTGTGAGAATAACTATGTTGGCATTTATAATCTCTGGGTATACAGGATCAGAAAGAGACAGACACTTATTATTCAGTGCTTCTGAAGGGCAGTGCTATGTGTTAGAAGTAACAACTCTCGTTGCACTTTATTTGAACTCCAAATTTAAAGATGTCAAAGTGCAGTGTTTGTGCAATATTATTGAATTCCCCCTCTGCCTGTCTCCCTTCCTCCCCTGTGCTAGAGACTGAATCTCTATCTTCACGACTGCTAGCAAGTGCTCTGCTAGCACCTTTTTTCTTTTTAAAGACAAGGTGTGATGCATTCATGTTGGCCTCAGACTTACTATGTTGCCAAGGAATGGTTGTGGAATCCTGGAGACTGAACCCAGTGCTTCCATTGGTACATACAGTGCCTTCTGACACACACACACACAAACTAAAAGTAAAATAAAATAAAATAAACCAAAAGTAGCTGACAAAAAACAGCCCTGCCAAAGAGAAAGACAGGTAAGTGAATCTTCAGGGTCATAGAAGATATGGGTTCTGGAAAGGGCTGGTGGGTTCCATTATTTAAGTGTGAAGGTAAATTAGCAATTTCCAAGTCTCAAATTCCTCACACAGATGAGATGGAAAAAGTTAAACCTACATCTTAGGTTGTTGTTAGGGTATTAGGACTAAAAGAATTGATTTATGTAAATGTCTTAGCATGATGCTTTCTCCCAGATCCTTAAGGAGTGGGAGGCAGACACAATACTGTGTCTCTTACAACTGCATTCTAGCACATTTTGGCGACTGAAATCTAATTCTTCAAAAACATGGCATTGAAATGCCAAAACTATTAACTCTCTTAAAATGTAGAATCATTTGTGGGACTGTTGTAGTTGGAGATCTGAAGGGCTAATTTAAATTTCCACTAAAGAATAATGTGATCCCCCTTTTATTTGGAGTATGCCAATTCTGGCATGGAAATTGCAAACTAGATGAGGCTATTAGCTTCAGACGAAAGGCTTCCACACAGCGCAGGGTGTTAAATCCCTCTTGGGTAAAATACGATCTCTATGTCAATGGCATCTGCATCTGATTCCATAAAGGGATTTCTAAGCAATGTCTGTATACTCTTTGCCTTCATTATAGATTTTTAAAACTGGGTTTGAAGGTGACAGTTGTCCTTTAGATGCATCCTAGAGTTAAGATTTGACCTGAGGCCAGTTTGTCCTGCTACCATAACAAGTACCTTTCTGGAACATAAGATTTCATCCCCTGGTTTTGGAGCTGCTCCTCTGTGCTGTGCGAAGCCGTGAGGCAGCCCTCTTTCTCAAGTTCAATTTTTTTCAGGCTATAATATATCTCATCTGCTGTTCAGGGAGACATAAGCTTTGGGGAGAAATGAGTCCATAAAAGCTGCCTCAGGAAGGCTCATTTTTATATACCCTAGGGTAGAAGGACGTGATTGAAATCTGGGGATGCATATTTCCTGGCAAGTACTTATGTATCTATGTCTATGGGGATAGAGGGGTGGATGGATAGATGCTGGATGAACATACAAATGGACTGCTAAGTGAGGAGATGAAACACAATGGGCAGGGTAGGTTTCTGTTGTTTCTTTCTTCAGCATTTGATCACGACAAGATACTATGATGATTCAGATTTACTATGTTTTTAGGATTGTGTCATTGTACGCATTCTTGGGATACTGGGAAACATGTAGATTTCCTTTATCTATATGCTGTCGAGTTCAGGAGCAAGCAACTGACTTTACTAGGACTGTCCAGTCAGTCTGTTGTAGCACATGGAGTTTGAGCAAGGGTTTCAGGAATTTGGAGCAATGACTTTATCAGTGGATCTGTGGATGGAGCTGGTCTACGGGGGCACTGTTCTGTCTGATACCTGACTGACTGTGACTGCTTATTTTCTAAGCTTGTTTCTGCTTCCTCCTGGATCTAACTATGAATTCTCCTTTATTTTTGCTACTAATATTGTTAATGTTGTGAACTACAACTCTGATCTGTACAGATATAAAGAAGTAGCTAAATTCCAGGTATATTGTTTGCTCAGGGATTAATTTACTTAATACTAACAGTAGTGATATGAAAAATTAATTTCCTCATTCCTATTTTACAGAAGACCAACATAGAAAGGTTATTACTCCCAACATCACAAAATTTTTAAAAACACAATCCTGGCTGTCCGATCATTGAGTGCAGCATCTTGACTTTGCTATGATATTTTTTCTGTAAGGATGGGGTGGAAACAGCATGAGCAAGGCAGTGTGGCAGGAGCTGAGTCCATGGTAATTTCCTTTCTTTTCTTGGCATATGGCTGAACCCTATTTCGCTGACTCCTTTACACCTACATGTGGACATAGGACTGACTTTGGCCAATAGAATATGAAAGGGAAGTGGATGTAGTTGTGCTTTTCTTATGTCATATTCTTTCAACTGCCTACCTGAATGGAGAGGATCCAAGGGTTTGGGGGGAGGGTAGAGACCCAAGACAGAATGACCAAGTAGAAGGCTATTCAACCAGGATAGCCATAGATCTTAATGGACTATGATGGAAGTGAGAAATAATATGCATTTTGTCACATTTTTATAACTATTTTCTTTTCATATGTTTGGTGTGGGTGCATATGTGTATGTCTGCATGTGAGTGAACACATATGCATGTGAGTGTGCTTACATGTGGAAGATCACAGATAATACCCCAAATCGTCTTTGATAATTCCTATACATTTATGTTTTGGGCTTGAATTTCTATTTAAGCCTAGAGCTCACTTATTGGGCCAGGTTGCTCTGGGGATTCCCAAATTCTGCCTTCTAGGGCTGGTATTACTGATAGCCTGCTATGTGTAAATGCCCAGCACTTGTTTATATGGGATCTGCGAATGTGAACTCTTGTCCATTTGTTTGTGTGGCAAACACTTTAACCATTGAGCCATCTCTTTAGGTCCACATATATAATTTTAGAATCACCTATCCAAGTTTCTAACCTATGCTATTGATCAGATAGATCTATGGGTAGAGAGATGATAGAGCACATTTGATTTGATTTCTGACCTGGAAAGATCTGTGTGCCATTTGCATGAGAATGTGGTTCTCAGACTGAGATTTTCTCTGGCATCCCTGCTGCTTCAAAATCATTTCTTTCAAAGCTTTAAAGAGTTGTTTTCACAGTTTTCTTTCTCCCCAACTGACTTCATTACTTTTCTTCACTGTATCCCAAAGCAGATGGGAATTGGAAAATTGAGCCATATTTTAAAATCTGCCTTTTGGAACTTGTCCCAAATCTCTGATTAGTCCAAATCCACCCTTTCACCTCTTGAGTATTCTTTTGTTATAAGTCACATCTTGTATTTTAGTAGTGAACATTTTTTCCTCCTACAAATTTTGATACTAGACAAGAATAAAATACAGTAATTTCCCAACAGTGAGTTTGTTAAATTATGTACTGATGATGCTTCATATTTCTCCTTCTAATTAGAGGGTAAGATTTGAGTAATGGCAAGTAAATTGCTGCAAAATGTCTAAACGTATTATTTTATTTTGATTGACACTCTAGTAATAAAAAAGGACTTGCTTCACAACAAATCTTTTATCTTAACAGGTCAAAATATTATATATTTTCAAAAGCTTTTCTACCTGTAAAACATCTTCCTGGAAATACAATACCCTGCCTTATAGGAAAATAATTACCAGGGGATATGGATGCTATCTATCAGAGAATTATTAAACTACAGAGGATTACATAACTCTTTCTTTGCATTTGAAAAATTGAACAGATAGAATTTCATCAAGCACATGTAGAACTTCTAGAGTTATTCATCAGATGGGCAAGAAGTTTTTGACTTAGGTTGAGAATGATGTTTTCTGTTAAGTTACCCTTGACATTTGTCCCTGAGCCCCATCAAAATGAAGATGTGTATGTGTGTGTATGTACAGGTACATACACTTTTTTCACTTATGGACAGAGGCTCAGAATGACACTAGGTAACCTCTCAAAGCTACTTTAGTTATGAATACAGACTTTTGTTATCCACAAAGAGAGCAAAGATGGCCAGCCCGTCTATAAGATGGGGAGTTAGAGCATCTATTTTTTAAGCATATGGAACTGTAAATAGGAAGGTTAGTCTCTTTGATTTTTCCTGTGAACATAGTGTGACCAGTTCCCATTACTCTTGACGCTTGTATTGCTCTCCTTTCCATGATAATCAACAGTAACTTACCATCATGAGCATGAATAAACCCTTTGTTCCCCCAAATGGTTTGGGTCAAGAGTTCATTATAGCAATAAGAAGATAAAATTAAACAATGTGATACCAGGAGAGTGGGGCATTGTTGTGGTGTTAAGATACCAAAGTATCTCCTTTGTCTAAACCCTCCTCTGAAATTTTCATATTTCCTTTCATTTCCCAAACAGAAATAATGTGAGAACAAATGGTATCAGAAAGGGGGTCTTGTGTTTGAATTTGACTATGTGGCTTTTGGGTCTTTTCAACTATTTTATTGGACAAATGTAAAACTTTCAGCTAGAAAAAGCCACTGGGCAGAGCATAATGGACCATTCTGAGTATAAAACTCCTGAGAGAGATGTGGACAGCACAGCCCTGGCTCGTGCTGGTTTACAGGGGCTCAAGGACTTGTGAAGTTGAATTTGAAGATAATGGGTTGATTTGTTTGATGGGAAAAAGCTGTACTGGCAGCTTAATGCATCATTTGAGAGGAGGTCAGACAGTAGAGCAGCTATAGCCATTGGAAAATTAAAGACATTTTAGAGAAATGTAGCGCTTTGGACTGGGACAGTGGGAGAGATGTTTTGAAGTCAGAACCCCACCGTGTGGAGTCTCCATTTTGTGAAAATACAGACTTAGTGGAAGAAAGTCAGAGCTGAAGTGTTTTCCTGCTCTTCCAAAGCGATTAGCTTGAAAAGCACTTTGGCAGAGATAGCACATGGAAATGATGTGGCTGTGGGCTGGATAGGCTGGGCACCATTTTGAGTTAGCAGAAGTTGACAGCATTATTGCAGGTGGTACTAGCTTTGATGCAAGATTGAGGAGTCATGGAGAGGAACTGAGGTCTGACACCATATGACACAGCTGGAGTCCCTGCAAAGGATGGTGAAGTTTACTGTTGCAGTGGAAACCTCAGGATATTGGAGATGCCAAAACCATGGGGCACGTGCTGAGGAGGTCTGCAGACACAGCTCAGAGAGAAGCTGCACGTGCTGTGGGTAGCAGAGTGGGAGCTATAGAATAGCCCGGTGGTTTGGAGCCGACCTGACTACACGACAAGTGACAGATAGGGGACATTGAGCCATAAGATGTGATATTTACCTTTGGTGGTCTTAGGGCTTAATTTTGATTTGGTATTTTCTTGCTGTGTCCTGATGCTTCCATCTTTAAAGATTATTCAGTGATATTAGATGTTGAAAGTATATAACTTGTTTTTGGTTTTATAGAAACTTGCACTTAAGAGACTTTTGACTTTTAAACTGCTGGAATTGAAGTATTAAAGACAAAATTTTTTTCAAGGATAAAATAAGTTTTATTTATATTCTTATAAATTCTTATACTAAAGAGGAAGCCTAAACTTGCAAGACAATTCTTGGGCAGTACGTACAACATACTTTTTATTTCCATAGAATGGAGTCAAACACAGACTGAGACTACAGTCTATATACTCGAATTCAGCAAATGCCAGGAAGGAACAAAGTAGGAAAAATACAAAAAATGAGGACTAAAGCCCAGAACCAGGGCTGGATCACACAGAGATAAGTTATAGAACAGGAAGAAACAAGCGGGGCAGGGAAGGGGCTACACTGGGGTGCGGGTTTAGTACCAGGTCAATTGCTCTTGGTGTTCACGTACAAAAGCAGTGGACTCTATCTTCTTAGAAATACACATGGAAAGAAAGGAAGATTGGATCATTACTTTATGAATCTGTCATTTTACAACATGCCATCATCAGAAACGGGAAATTTACTCAGATTCAAATCTTGGTAGGCAAGTAATAAATATCAGAACATCATTACTGGCTCTCAGTATAAAACCTCAAAACCTTACCCAAGGCTCCCTCCCTGTCGCACCCCTAGATAACTGTCCCTACCACTTCAGGGTGGCCACTGCACTGCTGTGGCCACTGTACTACCATCAGTGTCACGTGGCCTTCCGTAAGGCTGCTTCCAAAGGCCTCAGCAGCTGAGGGGCGGGTGTGAAACTCATCAAGGATTCTGCAGATCTGTTCCCACCTTGCTTTTATGCCACAGAGTTCTTCAAGGATCTGGTCTTTCAACAGGAGCAATGGCTGGCTTTTCAGAAAAAAAAAAAAATCCTTACAAAGCTGCAGGGCTAATCTAATTATTCCAATCTGGTCATCTTGTCAAAGCAGAGCAGTTGGGAGATCCACAAAGGCCACCAGCCTGAGGCGAAGGGGCAGAGAGGCCCAGCAGTGCAGGTGTCCTGCAGGCACGTACTCTTCTGTAGGCTGGAGGAGCTGGTGGGGTGGGCAGGATGCTGCGAGCTCCATAGAAAGCTGCCAAGTTGGAATGTTCTGGTGTAAAATTCCTGGTGGGGACAGGATCCCTTAAGGGAACACAAAATAATGAGAACTGTTGTCCAAGAGCTTCTATGTAAAAGTAACAATTGAGAGAGAGAAAGAGAGAGAGAGAGAGAGAGAGAGAGAGAGAGAGAGAGAGAGAGAGAGAGAGAGAGAGAGTCTTTTTAAATGGTTCTGAGGGTTCTAATGATGAACTGAGTGGGATGAGACGACAGACAGTTTTTATTGCTAGCTTGCCCCATGTGGCTTAGCTGGTCTCCATCCGGAGTTTCTTTTCTCAATAGAAAAGAAGTGTCCTTCTAAGTAGCTGCCACTGGCTGCTTCGTTCTCAACAGGAATGTCTCACAAAGCTGAAAGATCCCGAGAAGGTCTCGAGCCTCTACTTCGCTGGAGGGTCGCAAGACGCTGGACTCCGTCTTCAATGAAAAACAGCTGGGCCCCGACATCAGCAATGAACAGCGACAGCAGCAAAGCCTAGACACCAGGCTCCAAAGGCAGCGGGAACAGCGGCAGTATGGAAAGGACAAAGCTCTGCAGCAGCCAAGGATGGAGGCAGCAGCAGCAACAAGAAGGCAACGATGCTTGAAGAAGTCAAGGGACACTCATAGAGTGAACTCAACAGCACGTCCCTCTTTCTTGCACCTCCTATTATCCCGTCCACCACTACAAAGTACCTCCCACTTTGGGCTGGGTTTTACATCAATAAAGCAAGTACCTGCAGACTTGTTCAGGGGCCTGCTCCAATCATCAGCTCTTCACAGCTCTGCCCCAAACAATCTGCAACTATCAAGTGAGACTAAAATGTAACCATGACAGTGAGAGTAGTCTTCCTAACATCTCTAGTGGGCACAGACCCTTGAACTGTGCCCTTGAACTATCTTTTGGTATCCCAGAGGCTTACAAAATGAAGTCTAGACAGCTCTGACCTCCTCCTACTCATCCTCACCATCACAACAGCTTCCTTGTCTACTTCTCATCTCAGGTGATGAACTTTGAATACTGTTGCTTTCTCACTTGTACACTTTGTCATTATGACAAAAAAAATCACAAGAGTTTGTTTGTCAAAGGTCGTTTTGACAAGATATGGGGGTAAGTGTGATGGGAAGAGCATAAAATGCATTATTTGCTCTCTTATTAACAGGGTACTAATCTCATCAGGAATGTTCTGTCCCCTCTCTTGTGTCCTCTCATTCATAGATGATTAGATCTTCAAAATATGATGTCTTTAGTGTAAACAAAAATATTTTGTCTGTACCATGTGCCTTAGTGAGTTGTTTTTTCAGCACAGATTCTGGGGGTAAGGGAAACTGGCAAAGTGGCAGCAGGAGTGTAGGTCTATTTCAGCAGCATAGATGGTAGCTATGATTGGCAGGAGCAGCAGTAAGATCTAGACTTGCCCACTGCCAGGACCAGGAGTATGCAGGACTGTCACTGCAAGATGCAAAGAGCAGTTAAGGAGATCTAGGTTCTCAACATTGACTAGATGGTGGGTCATGGAGTCCATAAAAGTGCAAGATCTAATATGGATTAATGTGCAAAATGTACAAAGAATCCCAGATAATTGTTCCCTGTTAGTTAAATCATTGGTATAGTCTGTTGGCATTTCTCCTCCAGGGTTGTGATTTTAAAACTTTGGTTTTTGTACATCTCTGCATTGCATTTCTAGGGATGGTATGACAAATTATATCAAACTGGAAGATGTAACACAATTGAAATGCATGTCTTCTCGGTTCATACCTAAAGGACAGTCGTAGCAACACCATGAGCTCTTCAGAAGCTCAGGAAGTATACGACCTCCTCCTCCCTTCTGTGGTGGTGGGGAACTCCCTGTACTCCTTGGTTTATAACAGCTTGACTGCTGTTTCTCTCTCCTCCCCAATGTGTGTAACACCTTATATTTTATTAGGATATCAGAGATTAGATTAGGGGCCACCCTAATCTGGGATGATCTCAGTCTTGAATTAATTATATCCCCCGAAGACCTTATTTTCAAAGTGAATTTACATTCATGAATATCTGAAGTTTGGACTTGTATCTTGGGGGGAGGGGACTTCAATTTAATCTATTGTATCCCCAGCATTTTTCAATTCTGCTCTTCTATTTCAGTCTTTAAGTAAAAGAAGCCACACTGTCATAGTCTAGAGACTATGAGAACATAGTTTGTTCTTTATCGTATAAATTTAAAAGTCAGTTTTTAAAGAACTTGAGGGTCATGGAGCTGGTTCAGCAGGTAAGGGCACTTGCTGCCAGGTCTAACGACCTGAGTTCAATCTTTAGAGTCCACATGGTAAGGTAGATAACCACCTCTAGCAACTTGTCCTTTGTATTCCACTTACACACAATGGCACTTGTACACACACAAACACACACACACACATACACACTCACACACAATAAATAAATACACAATACAAAAATAAATGTAAAAATTAAATTTGACTACAATTAAAAAGTATAAGGGTTTAAATTGGAATTATGGTTAATTTATAGCTTATTGCAGATACAAGCAAGAAATTAATGATGTAGAACTTTCTTTTTTATTTTTTTTTGATGTAGAACTTTCTTACATATTTAAAGTGACTAAATTCTTTTTTTTTAAATTTTTTTATTATTATTAATTCAATTGTGTGTGTGTGTGTATGTGCACGCGTGTATGTGTGTGTGTGTGTGTCTGTGTGTCTGTGTGTGTGTAGAACCACGGACGAATTCAGGAACCACCATGGACGCCTCCACCTCCTCCTTGTTTACTCTGTCCCGGGATTCACAGGCTCCGCCCTACCAGGACTAGAAGCACAGGCCGCCCCCACTTCCGCCTGGCGTCTATACGTGGGATCTGGGATCCGAACTCAGGACCTTCTGCCTGCAAGGCAGAGGCTTAACCCCTGAGCCACCTCTCCAGCCCATAAAGTGACTAAATTCTTTTAGCTGAATTTCTGTGTGGAAAAGGAAACTTTCAAAATGAATTTTCTAAATATTTCATGTGAGGGTACATAAATTAATTTTGCATGTTGATTTTTTATATCCACAAAGCTTTACCACTAATTATCAAGATTTGGAAATTCATGCGAGCTTTCTATGGATCTGTCATTCATCAGGATTTCATTTCTTCCTTTCTGTTCCTTAGAATTCTGACTCCCTTTACTTGCCCTGTGGCATTGCCAATGTCTTCAGGACAGTCGGGCATTAGCATTCTAGTGTTTTCCTTAATGTCAGGAGGAGCGCCTGAGCATTCAGCTTAGGACTTTCTTGAGGCTTTGGGCAGGAAGGCTGTACAGGTGAAAGACCATCAGTCTGCCCTGTGTCCTTTTTTATTCTTGTTTGTTCGAGACAGACTTGCTACTTAGCAAAGTAGCAAGCTTGTCATCCCTTCTCCTGGACCCCACGCTGCAATTACATGAGTGCATCACTCATCCACCTTCAATTTATCTTTTTTTTTTTTGTTGTTCTTGCCTTTGGTGGCTATACATATTTTAAAGTCTTTTCTTCACTTTAATGCAGTTAGGATAAGATGGATAATTTGTATTCTCAAACACATATACACACCCAGCATTTGAGTTAGTACATTGTTTATATTCCAAGAACTTCCCCATCCCTTAGGGAGAGAAAAAGGCAGAATGATTCAATGAAAAACTGTTCCAAGCCTCCTCTGAATAGTGGACAGGACAAGCAGACCAAAGAGCTTATCTTGACTCGTGGATACAGACTTTCACCAAGGCCTCCTGCCAAGTCGCTTCTTTTCATGTGGGCTGCATTGACATTTGTGGGTTGGTTTTGGCGATATTCAAAGTTGAGTTGAAGGTAAATAAGCTTCTACTTCTAAATCAATTTTTTTCTCTGAATTATTGCTCCATGGAAGACCCAGGCACCATCACCAAAAGATGATTTTCTTCTTTTCCCCCAGCACATGAAAATGGTTGGAAGCCCTAACTTGAATGCAGAAGAAGAAGCCATGTGAAGACGAGGGAGCAGCTGTGAATGACTCGACAACAACGGTCATCTAAACATTTATTATTACATCCATAGATTGAAGAAGCTCTCAGTACTTGAGCAAGAAGCATCCTTTTTGCAATAGGAGGTGTTCAATGCAGAGAACCACAACTGATTAAAGTGTAGAGAGTAAGAGATTGTGGGTGTGAGTTCCAAACAGGACACTGGAATCACCCCCTATCCCATGGCTCAGGGAACCTTGTGCAGGAGGAGGCAGCAAGAATTTAAGAGTCTGTGGGTGGGGATGCATAGTGCCAGACAATGTCTTCTGGTAATGACAGGACGCTGCATCTATCAGCTCTTTACAACTATGCCTGCTTCCACTAGACATGAAGGCTAGTTATCCTCTCAACATTTCGGCATGGATGGGGGAAGATCTCAAGAAATGCTACCTCCCCAGCTATCCAAGGGTAGTGACAGATGGCAGAAGAGGAGCTTCTTTACTCAATGATTTACCTACGGTGAGTTATCCATGCCCCAGCTAGTACATGGGCATCTGCCAGCGCAGACATTCCAGATGAAACCCAGTGGGCCATGCATGCAAATAAGTGTGGAAGTTGGAGGGAGACTGGCTGGAAAGGAAAAAGTATGAAACGGGACATGGGATTATATGAAGGAGTGAAAACACATACATTCATTACACTTTGGTATGCAAGTGTCAAAGAATAAAAAACAATTTAAAAATTCCAAAAGTAAATAAAAAAGAAAGCAAAGAAAACATGAAAGAAAGAAAGCAAAGAAAACATGAAAGAAAGAAAGAAAGAAAGAAAGAAAGAAAGAAAGAAAGAAAGAAAGAAAGAAAGAAAGAAAGAAAGAAAGAAAGAAAGAAAAAGAAAGAAAGAAAGAAAGAAAGAGCCACAGTAAACCCGAGGATCTGGATTGGACCCTAGAATTTTTGTAGAAATCTAGGTGTGGTACTGGGGAGCCAGAGATGAATAGATTTATGTGCACTAAAATGCTTAAGCAGGCTATGACCTAGTTTTAGAAAATGTTCTCAAAGCCTTTTTCCTTTCTTGAAGCTATTTTCATCTACTCACTTTCAATGGTGGACTCACCAGATAGTAGCACGCTATGTCATATCTCTTTATAATCAATCCTGCACTCAGGGACAGAATGCAGGCAGTTTAAAATTGATCATGGTTGACTATTTTCAGCATGAAAATCTGCAAACACTGCAGCTGAGGACTTCTGCCCTGCAGAGTGAGTAGTTAAGCACTTGCCAGACACTAGCAACCTTTGTCTTGGCTGCTGTGGTCTACACTTCCACAGCATGCTAAATATTACACATGACGTTATAGCAAATACAGGAGGACATCTGGCTGAAGTAGTCATAGTGAAAATAAGGAAGAACAAATCCCCTGGGAATTGGAAGGTCATAGAGATCATATAATTCCAACATGAAATGTTGCTTCAAATAAATTGTCCAGGAGTGGGACTATAGCTCAGTGACTAATAATATGCCTAATAATGTGTGAGGTCCTGGGTCCCAGTCCTATGGCTTCCAATATAAAATAAAAGCAAAGAAATAATCCTGGCATAATGGTCCATATGGTGAAAGAAAACTGACAGTACTTGGAAAACATAAGAGCTAGAACTTTCTAGCATACCAAGTCACTCTGTCATTCACTATCCTTTCACTCGTGCAGAGCATCACAGGAATCATCTGTGCTGTGAGGTAGACCCATGTCAGGCATGGTGTGTCATCAACGTACAAAAGTCACATTCGTTGATATCATTCTTTGGAATATGGTTCCTTGGCTGAGGGAAATATCATTTCTCATCCACAATACTGGATTAAGAGTCATCTGAGCATCAAAGCAGACTGGATGCTTTGACAATCAGGAAAATGACTCTAAGGAAGAGTTGAAGTCCATTGGTGTGTTAATTTGTCAGCTTTTCTAATAGAATTTCATGTCATCATTAACTACGTGGCCAGACAGATTTGTCTCAGTAACTCTACAAGAGTGGTTTCACATAAGGATGGACTTAAGAAGAATTAGACAGGTGTATTTTAAACATGGGTGTAGTATTACTGCTGCTGTCCATTGGCAGCTCATCTCCTCTTTCTGTGGTTTAGCATACCTAGTTATCAAAGCAGGGCTGTAAAACATTACCAAATGAACTGATACCCTGCTTCTCACCTTCAGATCAAAAGCTGGAAAAGTCAGGGTCAGACCTAGCAATGTGACTGTTTAGATCAACACCCAAGTTCATTCCTTTCCCGAGGGCTTGACCCATCTATGCTATAAAACTAGGTACTGTTATTTTATTCTGAATCTCTTGCAGTTTGATAGTAAAAGACTATATTTTATGCTAGCTAATATGCAATGCCAATACTTACATGGTGTATATTGAAATGTCATGTCTTAAGGAAGAGATATTTTGCTTCATTTTGCTTATTGGCTTATTTCTATTGAGTATTATTTTTTTCCTGACTTGATAGGGATATTTGAACATTATCTTATGCCAGTTTGAGATTGGTGTTATTGTGGACTCATCTGGGTGATGGAAACAAATATCCAGCTGTTTGTTTTACTGGCTAAGAGCATCCCACTCATTAGATTCCAGAAAGGAAGAGTGAAAAATATAAAACTGTGAATTATTTTAAAAAGCAGTTGAGAAGATCAAAATCTGAGTTATTGTGCTATTGAATTCAAGTCAGAATTGTAGAAAAAGGAATGTTACATTGACTGCTAGATAACATACATCTCATCTGATTGAGGTTGTGTTGTATGAAAATAAACAATTGCTTGTTATTGTAAGAGCAGAGCAAGAGAGGCTCCATTACTCCTGTCTCTGATAGTTTCTACATCCAAGTAAGAGATAAGGGCTTCCACCTTTTTGCTAACTAGATGAGTGCCTTGAACTTCTAGACTTCCATTTCCTCGCCAATCCATCCTTCTTCTCAGAATGGCACCCTGGTTTTCCTCTTGGTGATACGACACTTCTTGCATCGAGACCATATGTTTTGGGGAAAGAGAAAGGCGAGAACATTCCCTTTGGCACAGTGATATTGGTTCTGGATGGGTTTGGAGCATTTAGGACTTCTAAAAATAGCTAGAGAAGAGCTTCTTCCTTTTCATTGGATTTGAAGAGGCGTGTGAGACCACGATATTGACCACTGTTTTGTCATTCTGTAGAATCTGAAAATGGAGGCAACATGTTGAAAATCAAGCCAGGAAATTGGAGAAAGGATGAAGAGCCAAGGCTGTAAGAGATGTTTGAAGCAGACAGATCCACCCATCCTCTCTCTCTCTCTCTCTCTGCATATGTTTATTTTCTTAAACCAATTTTATTTTGGTCACTTAAACCTAAATGAATCCTAATTTATTCACTGAACGACTGCCCAAATCATTTAAATTCTTTAAGTTGCAAAGTTTTAGTTTTAATTAAGACATACAAAAGAAGATTATTAAAAATCTTCAGTTCTCCCAAGTTATACTATATGTCTCAGAATGCAACAGCATGTACAAAAAAAGAAATAGCATAAAAGAAGTTGAGAATGATATTGCCTTGTGGAAAACTAAGAGTTGGGAGACTCATTCCTTGTCTACATACACTTCTACCCTCTCTGACCTTTGAGTTTTTATTATGTATAAAACTTACTTTATAAAAATTGCAATTAAATGTTTCGTGAAGACTTTTTCTGTTGACCACAAGACTTTGTACATGGTAGGCAAGTACTATACTCCTGAATTATATTCATAGCCTTCAGGTTTTTGAGATGGCGTATTGCTGTGCAACTTCAGGTTTGCATTGAACTAGCAATCCTCATGCCTTTGTCCCCCAAGATCTCCAATTACAGGCAGGTGCCACCATGCCCAGCTAAGATAACCTCTCTGATAAGGAATAGTGTGCTTATAATTCACAAAGAAAACTCTGACAGTGCTTAAAGGCTAATGTGTATCTTACTATTTGTTAAATATCCCCTCAAAATATGCTGAAATGATGACCGTATACACATCTAAATTCGATGGTAATATTCAGTGCTTCAAAATGCTAACACTCTTTATTTGTCTTGAAATACTCTGAATTCTCCTTGATAGATGTGTCTTTCCTCATTTTCAGAATATCAGTTGCACTTGTCAGCATGCCACCTGTCCAGTGTTTTCAGTCCTCAGCTCACCCATTTTGCAGATGAGAAACGTCAAAGTATATGAGTCATTTAACATGAGAACTCGGAGTGGGTGGTTTGAGTGATGCTGTGAAGCTGCTTCATCTAGCCTCAGGGATGGGTTATGCCATCTTATTTCATGACCCACATCCAACAACATTGTCTCCATGGTACCTTACTAGTTGTTTGTTTTGAAGAGGGAGATTATTGAAACGACTTGTGTGGGGGGGAGTCCATCTGCACAGAGGAATAAGCACAAACTGCCTTCAAAAGGAGATCCATAAAGATATGAATTCTGCACATTTTGATCACCCTTTATCTTCACAGTGGGGTCAGAATGAAGCAGATCCCACTGCCCACCTCTTACTTTTGGCTCCCTTCCCTTTGTCTTCCTAGTAATGCTTTTGATCTCATCAATGGAACTGAAAGGACCTTGTTGAGACTTAAGAATCTATCTGCTTTTCAGCCAGATCAAGGGTTATAAAATCATGCCAGGGCAGTATGGAGGCAATGAACTAACATTAAGGATAATAACATTAAAATTAATGAGAGTTATTTTTCTGAGCACTGTGTGCAGGTAGTCTCCTAAGGTGCTTGGTGCCCTTTTACTCTCCCCATAGTCCATTTAAGTAAGTGCAGTCATTATTCCCATTATGCAGATGAGAAGACAGAGCCAAGCACAGCTTAGACGATTACAGTTTGCTGAAAATCCCATATGTAGGAAATGGGAAACTCCATCCAAGTTTTGCATCCTGGCCCCTGATTCCGTGTATTCTCTGCTCTTCTCAGTGGGTTCATACACAAGAGTTTAACAAGCAGAGAAGCATAAAAGTAAAATTAGGTCCAAAGTACAGAGGTGGGTCAGAGGAGGGCATGGATGATTCTACCTGGAAAGATCAAAAACTCTCTCTGGAAGAGATGGCAGGAGATGGGTTTGAAGCATGAACGAGTGTTTATCAGGTTGCCACCAGGGTGTATCAGTTAACCACAAACTGCATGTGCAGAGAGCACACAGACAATTTCATCATTCATCTTGGAAATTTAACTCCAAACTATGATAGCATAAATGTACAACTAGAGGATAGAATTCTAGAAATAAAAATAATTTCAGCATTAAAACACCTGAGCAGCAGGGAAATTTGAGGAAGAGGGGGCGGTAAGAGTGTAAGAACGCGCTCCCTCTTTCGCCCCACCCCCCGCTCCGCCGGTCGGGACGCGTAGGCGAGATCCAGCCGGGCCTCAACGCGCGCTCTAGGACCCCAGGTCAGCCCACGGGGACCCGGCTCCGACTCCCGCCATCCAGCCGGAGCCGCGCGGGGGCCCAGGGAACGAGGAGCACCTCCCCCTGCGCCCGGGCCCCGCCCCAGCTGCCCTCGGGTTAAATAGCTCCACGCCGACGCGCGCAGCCTCCCTCTTTCGCCCCACCCCCGCTCCGCCGGTCGGGACGCGTAGGCGAGATCCAGCCGGGCCTCAACGCGCGCTCTAGGACCCCAGGTCAGCCCACGGGGACCCGGCTCCGACTCCCGCCATCCAGCCGGAGCCGCGCGGGGGCCCAGGGAACGAGGAGCACCTCCCCCTGCGCCCATCCTCCCTTTTCGCCCCACCCCGCTCCGCCAGTCGGGACACGCACGCGGTCCACCCGGGCCTCACCCCGCTCCCTAGGTAAGTCCCCGTTCAGGCCCCGCCCACCAGTACCCCAGGCCAAATAATTCAGTTTAGTGAAATTGAGAGATCTTAAGAGTTAAAATGACAATGCCAAAGTCAAAGTGCAAATCCATGAGAAGCAACACTCAAGTAAACAAATCTCCCACTGAAGAAATTAATCCCATAATGTTAGACTCCAAAAAGAACAAACCCGCGGAAAAGGCCAAGAAAGCCTGACCCAGGATAACGACTTTCAAAATATGATCATTACCATGTTCAATACTATGAAAGAGGAAATCCGGGAGGAATTACATAATCGAATCAATCGCTTTGAAGAGGAACACAACAGACATCTGGAGGAGTTGAGAAAAACAGTGCAAGAAACAAAAAGCGGCATAGAACAGTTAAACAAACTCAAGCAGAGTTTAAAACTGAGCTAAAAGACAAGTTATCTTCAACCCAGAACGCCACAGAGAGTCTTATCAACAGAACTAATGAAGCAGAAAACAGAATTTCAGACCTTGAAGATAAAGTGGGAGTACTAGCCAGCTCAATGGAAGAGGTTGTTAAAGCCAAAAAGATACTTGAGAGAAATATCCAAGAGATATGGGACACCCTGAAGAAGCCTAACATGCGTATTCATGGAATACCGGAGCAAGAATCTCAAAATACCACCCCTGAGGAAATTTTTCAAACGATCATCAAGGAAAACTTTCCTCATCTAAAGAAAGAGAGGCCCATTCATATACAAGAGGCATTCCGCACCCCAAACAGATACGACCAAACTAGAAGCACACCGCGGCAAATAATAGTTAAAACACTCCACATTCAAGATAAAGAACTGGTGCTGAGAGCTTCAAGGGAGAAAAAACAAGTCACTTTTAAAGGCAAACCTATTAAAATAACAAATGACTTCTCAGTCGAAACAGTAAAAGCAAGAAGAGCTTGGAGAGACATACTTCAAGTATTGAATGAGCAAAAATGTCAACCCAGGCTGATTTACCCTGCAAAACTATCAGTCATGATCGAGGGAGAAAGAAAAATTTTCCAGCACAAAGACAACTTTAAGGGATACATGGCCACCAAACCAGGCCTTCAAAAACTGCTAGAAATGATACTCAAGCGTGAAGAAAAAAACAGGCATATCCAGGAGAACAGAAGGCAAATATAACACCATTAAAAGTGAAGCAATATACTTATAAAAGCTACTAAACATAATAAATGTCTGGAATTAACAATAGTTTCTCCATTATAACACTAAATGTTAATGGACTTAATTCACCGATCAAGAGACACAGATTACAAACTTGGATTAAAAATCACAATCCATCAATCTGCTGCCTGCAGGAAACCCATCTCACCACAAAAGATAGGCACGCTCTAAAAATAAAAGGCTGGTCAACAATTCTACAAGCAAATGGAAGCAGAAAACAGGCAGGGGTAGCCATTATGCTATCAGACAAAGTGGATTTCAAACCAAAAAAAATTATAAGAGACACGGATGGATACTACATTTTAGTCAGAGGTACAATTCACCAGGAAGACTTCACAATACTGAACATATATGCACCCAATACGGGCCCCTCCACATTCATTAAGAAAACCCTACAGCGTCTAAAGCAAGAAATCAACCCCCAAACGATAATTCTTGGGGACTTCAACACCGCCCTCTCTACATGGGATAGATCAACAGGTCAAAAGCTTAACAGAGACACTTTGGAACTTAATCAAACCCTGAAAGAAATGGACCTCACAGATCTCTATCGAACTTTTCACCCACGCACCAAAGAATACACATTTTTCTCAGCAGCACACGGAACTTTCTCCAAAATAGATCACATATTGGGCCACAAAATGAATCTACACATGTACAAGAAAGTTGAAATTCTAACCTGTGCCCTATCAGAACACCACGGCCTAAAGCTGGACATCCACAACACATCAAACAAGAGAAAATACACTAACTCCTGGAAACTTAACACTATGATGCTGAATGAGAACTGGATTCAGGAAGAAATTAAAAAGGAAATTCAAGATTTCCTGAAAGTGAATGATAACGAAAATACAACTTACCAAAATCTCTGGGACACAATGAAAGCTGTTCTAAGAGGTAAGTTCATAGCTCTTAATGCCCACATCAAAAAATGGAAACATCAGAAATAAACAACTTAACAATGCAGCTTAAAGCTTTAGAGAAACTAGAGCAATCTGATCCCAAAAGCAGTAGAAGAGAAGAGATTAGCAAAATAAGGGGAGAAATATCTGAAATCGAGACTAAGAAAACGATAGAAAAAATCAACAAATCGAAAAGCTGGTTCTTTGAAAAAATCAACAAGATTGATACACCCCTAGCTAAACTAACCAAAAGCAAGAGAGAGAAAACCCAAATTAACAAAATTAGAAATGAACATGGAATTATCACTACGGATACCCAAGAAATCCAGAGAATTATAACATCATATTTCAAAAACTTATACTCTGTGAAGTTTGACAACACAAAAGAGATGGATGAATTTCTAAGTAAACACAACTTACCTAAATTGAATCAGGAAGTTGTGAATTACTTAAATAGTCCTATAACATATAAGGAAATTGAGGAAGTAATCTCGAATCTTCCCACCAAAAAATGTCCTGGACCAGATGGATTCAGCACAGAGTTCTACAAGACATTTAAGGAGTTAATAACACCAATACTCCTTAAACTGTTCCACCAAATAGCAAAGGAAGGAACACTACCAAATTCCTTCTATGAGCTAATATCGTTTTAATCCCAAAACCTAATAAAGATTCACTTAAAAAAGAAAACTATAGGCCGATCTCCCTGATGAACACAGATGCAAAGATTCTCAACAAAGTCTTAGCAAATCGGATTCAAAAACATATTAAAAAGATCATTCATGGGGACCAAGTAGGCTTCATCCCCGGCACACAAGGTTGGTTCAACATACGCAAATCAATAAATGTAATTCATCATGTAAACCAGTCCAAAGTCCAAGACCACATGATACTCTCGATAGATGCAGAAAAAGCTTTTGACAAGATCCAACAGCCTTTTATGATCAAAACGCTAGAGACAGTAGGAATGGAAGGAACTTTTATCAATATAATAAAAGCTGTATACAACAAGCCCACAGCAAGGATTATGCTCAATGGGGAACAATTGGAAGCATTCCCACTTCGATCAGGAACAAGACAAGGCTGTCCACTCTCACCACTTCTATTCAATATTGTACTTGAAGTCTTAGCCGAAGCCATAAGACAAGAAAGGGACATAAGAGGGATTCAAATTGGCAAGGAAGAAGTCAAGCTATCTCTATTTGCAGATGACATGATCTTATACCTGAGTGATCCCAAAAACTCCACCAGGAAGCTCCTGGAACTAATTGAGAAGTTCAGCAGGGTGGCAGGATACAAAATAAATGTGCAAAAATCAGAGGCCTTCCTATATGCCCAGAATGAAAGAAGTGAAAAAGCCTTGAGAGAAACCATGCCATTTACTATAACCCCTAAAAAAATGAAATACCTTGGTATAAACCTAACTAAGGAGGTAAAAGACCTTTACAATGAAAACTTTAAAACCCTAAAGAAAGAAATTGCAGAAGACACCAGAAGGTGGAAAGACCTCCCTTGTTCCTGGATTGGCAGAATCAACATTGTAAAAATGACCATCCTACCAAAGGCAATATACAGATTCAATGCTATACCAATCAAAATCCCAAAGCAATTCTTCAAAGAAGTTGACCAAACAATCTCAAAGTTCATATGGAGGCACAAAAGACCCAGGATAGCAAAAACAATCCTGAGTAACAAAAACACAGCTGGAGGTATTACCATACCAAACCTAAGTTTATACTACAAATCCATAGTTATAAAGACAGCCTGGTACTGGCTCCAAAATAGACACACAGATCAATGGATAAGGATTGAAGACCCAGATATAAGCCCACAAAGTTACAGCCACTTGGTCTTTGACAAAGGGGCCCAAAGAATCCAATGGAAAAAGAACAGCATCTTCAACAAATGGTGTTGGCAAAACTGGATCTCCACATGCAGAAGATTAAAGCTGGACCCGTACTTGTCACCATGTACAAGACTTAATTCCAAATGGATCAAGGACCTTGATATCAGGCCAGAGACTTTAAAAGCCATAGTTGAAAGGATAGGGAACTCCCTCGAGCTGATTGGGCTAGGCCAACACTTCCTAAACAGACATCCAATGGCACAGTCACTGCTACCAACTCTCAACAGTTGGGATCTTGTGAAATTAAAGAGCTTCTGTTCAGATAAAGAGATTGTCGCACGAGCTCAAAGGCAACCCACAGAATGGGAGAAAATCTTCACTAACCACATATCTGACAGAGCTCTACTGTCCAGAGTGCACAAAGAACTTAGAAAATTAAACTCCAAGGAAAACACTGGCCCAATTAAAAAATGGGCCCTGGAACTTCAAAGAAACTTTACCAGGGATGAAATTAAAATGTCTAACAATTATCTTAAAAAATGCTCCACTTCCTTCGCCATCAGGGAAATGCAAATCAAAACTTCCCTGAGATATCATCTCACCCCGGTCAGGATGGCAAAAATTCACAGTACAAACAACGACAAATGCTGGAGAGGATGTGGGGAGAGGGGAACTCTCCTACATTGTTGGTGGGAATGCAGGCTCATACAGCCACTCTGGCGAGCCGTCTGGAGATTCTTAAAGAAATTAAAGATTGAAATGCCGTATGACCCTGCTATCCCACTTTTGGGAATAACCCCCCAAGCAGCAGAGGTTCGCCTCGATAGCACAAGCTCGACCATGTTCATAGCAGCACTGTTTACAATAGCAAAGTCATGGAATCAACCTAAATGTCCAACAGTTGACGAGTGGATAAGGAAACTGTGGTACATCTATACAATGGAGTACTACTCAGCCATCAAAAATGATGAATTACTGGAATTTGCTGGGAAATGGATGTCATTAGAAAGAATTATATTAAGTGAAGTATCCCAAACCCAGAAAATTAAGCGCCGTATGTACTCCCTAATAGGTGGCTCCTAGTACCAAACTCGCCCAGCCCACATTGGGACACTCAAAAGTAAACCTATGTAACACAGTAATTGCAAGGATTATGAACAAGAGAGATGGGTTAGGAGGGCCACACCAGAAACAAGGAGAGAGGAGACCATGTTACAGCAGAGAAAATAGGCCTCCATCAAGGTCTGCAAGTAAGTAATGAGAAACCTGGTTAAGTTCACAGACGTTCTTTCCTGATCTCACCAGAAGGGGAGGGCATATAGTCTAGCAGATAAAAAGTAATCATTGTGCAAATGGGTAATGGACCCCGCCCTCAGTGAGGTTTCCTACTCTTATTACATCTACCCTTGAATGTGCTATTACAACAAGACTCCAGTTTTAACAGCTTTTTGTCTCTGGCCAGGGGGTGACATACAGTGCCCAGCAGAATGGAGTGAAGGGAATTGCAGGAGCAGAAAAACTGCAAAAGAAAATCAACAAACCACAATCCAGAACTTCAGAGACTCTATATCAATCACATAGAACTAGGACAGCCTAATCTCTCCCCATCCTGGAGCTCAGGGACATTTGCGGAAGAGGGGGCGGTAAGATTGTAAGAGCAAAAGGATGGGAGGAGCAACGATTTGCAAGATTCTCAACAATAGTTGGGGCCAAAGCAATCATAATGGAACTTTGCATGCCCTGTGCAATGTCCAGCGCACTGTTGCCCTCATAAAGTCTAGCATCTGTTAAGGGCACCGAGACCCCTGGAGGCAAGGGATTGACAGCCATAGTAGTAATCTTATGATTAAGGGGAACAAGAGAAAGGGCTTATGGAAATGCCACTGGGTCCTTATATGTCATCGGAGAGGAGGACCCAGTGGAGAGTTAGGCGCACACAATAAAGGACTCTCTGGGAATTGGGGGGGAGACACTGGGGGAAGGGGAGGGGGGAGGGAGGGAACTGGTAAAAAATTTTAAAATGTATAATTAAATTTTTAATAAAAAAAAAAAAAAAAAGAGTGTAAGAACGCAGGGATGGGAGGAGCAATGATACGCAAGATACTCCACACAAGTTAGGGCTGAAGCAATCATAATTGGACTTTGCATGCCCTGCACAATGTCCAACACACTATTGACCCCACAAAGTCTAGCATATGCTAAAAGCACCAAGATCCTTGGAGGCAAGGGATTGACAGCCAAAATAGTGTTCCTATGCTTAAGGGGAACAAAGGAAAGAGTTCAGGGAAATGCTGCTGGGTCCTTGAGAGGAGGACCCAGAGGAGAGTTTGGCATGCACATTAAAGGACTCTCTGGGGATTGGGGGAGGGGAAGCACTGGAGGGTGAGGAGGGAGAAGTGGGGGGTGAGCAGAGGGGTGGGGGGGAGGAGGGAGGGAGGGAACCGGTGTACTTATTAAGTTTGTATGAGCCGAGATAATAAAAAATGTTTAAAAAAATAAAACACCTGAGCAGTTTCAGTGAAAGAATTAACCATGCTTTACAAAATAGATGCTTACAATAGAACATCACAAGGAAACACCGGCTAATATATACGTTCCTGTGGCATGCTGCCTTCTTGAGACCTCCATTTGTGTCATGGGATTATGTAGTTCTTTTCATCAGAAACGGGGTGTATACTCTTCACCCTTGAATCTTGGTTGCTTTTGTGATTTGCTTCACCATTGGGATGCTAGCCAATAGGATGCAAGCAGAGACCTTAAAAGGCACTGGGAGGGGCTGAAGAGATGGCAGAAGGCAGCCCAGCAGGCAAAGCCCTTCCCTGACAAATAAAAAGACCTGAGTGTGGATCCCTGTTCCTTCTTTAAAAAATGAGAGCAGGAGAGGGGATATTGGAGGTGCATCTGTAATTCTAGCCCTGGAAGACAAGACCTAGGAATTCCAGAACAAGCTGTTTAGCCAGACTAACCCTGATGGTGCACTCTTGGTTTAATTACAGACCCAGACTCATAAGAATAAGATGGTGGAGTGATGGAGGATGATTCCCAGGATTACCCTTAAGTCTCCACAGACACATGCACTGAAGTGTACTCTTGTATGTACAGTTGGATGCACAGGTATGCTACCTATATGCAAACATATATACATATATGACCCTCTCAAACACACATACATAAAAGGGGGAAAGGGCAGTAGGGGAAAATGGAAGGGTAAAAAAAAACCAGACACAGTTTGAATTAAAGGATGAAAGAGGAAAGATTCCTTGTAAATATCTGCCCTCTACCATTAGCAGAAGACACAGAGACTACAGCAGCAGCGGAGAGTGCTGGCTGTTTCATTTCTGGCGGTGCCATCCATAAGGGACCCAGGCTAGTGAACCTGCCCACATGGGAAGAAGTTGGATATTATGGGCCACACCTTGACACTCGGGAGCTCCGTCAGAGCTCATGCGTGAAGCTGCTGAGCTTTCCCTGCACATTCCTTCCTCCTGTGGACGGTTGAGGGTTACAGGAAGTGAGCTCACAGTCCAGGGCCAACCACAAAACAGAGGGCCCCTCATCCTGTCAGCCTTGCCCTGTTCTGCTGTGTCATGGTGGCAGCTGGCACCAATCAGGTGAACAACACAGCCACAATGACACTGAGCTGAGCGCTCTGTGAAACAAATGGGCGCTATCTGCTTTATGTTCCTAATAAAATAAAAAGAAAGCCACATAACAGGCAAGTCATGTGTGCTTTGTAGACAAAAAAAAAAATCCTATTAGCAATAAGCTTCTTTGGCAGTAGCAGAATATTTCACATTTATCCCTTCGGGAACTGCAGGGTGAGTAACCCATCAACTGTCAAGTAAAATCACAAATTAATTTATGCAAGAATTTCCAGCAGCTAACTTAAACACTAGTCAAACCAGCAGATTAAGAGAAGCAGGTGTATTGTAACTGTTTTATTTATTTATTTATTTTTGTTCTTGATGGAACATCAAAGCGATGTTATTGTCCCAAAGCCTTTGAACTTCAGGTGGGTAGAAGCAAAGGAACAATATTTGAGCTACTCTTCAATCTTTTTGTCCCCCAGGTTTTTTTTTTCTTCAGACCCATCTATCCATGGGTGAAAAGGAATCACCATTATTTTCAGGTGTAAGTTATGCTATTTCTTCCTAATTATCAATGATATATATGTTCAATGGAAAAAATAAGGAAAACAGAATTTTCCCAAAAAGCACAGGACAAATAAACTCTCCCCATGAAAATGAAATTTTTGTCAAATTGGCATTTGGTATTTCAAATGTATTTTTTTCTTATTCTAGTTGAGAATTTGAAACATGCACATATTACTGGCCTTCAGTGATGGACACATACCACGGGACTTGTGCCCTTGACAGCTCCATCCAACCTCTGCTCATGTTCTTTCTCCCCATGTTCTTACACGGACGCCTCCATCCACAGACCCCCTTGAGAATAACTCAGCAGCTCCCAACATGAACTATGTCAAGAGCCAAGTCATGTACCCAGTGCCTGTTATGGTGAGCTGTTATCAATATAGGATAAGGTTGGCAGGAGAAACTTAGTTCCAAGAACGCCTGCAGAAAGAGGACAAGCAGGATGCAGTTAGCTTGCAGAACAGTTACACATGTCATCTGCTGTGATGGAAAGATTCTACTGGCAAAACTGCTTTACTCAGGGCTTGGTTTTATTTGGCTCCCAGAGGCAGAGTTTGAGGTGCTAAACGGAACCGTCCTCCATTGGCCCTCCCTAATTAAGAGCTCTTCATGAGCCAGCGGTACATCTTGTGGTACAGGCCCACAACTCTGCACTGTGACATGGATAGCTGGTTAATATTCATGAAGGCATTCTCCACAGTGAGTCTGTGGGGGCATATGGGAACCACAGGCTTTGTTCACAGAAAGCCCATATCAAAGCATCTGAGACTGTTTACTCACAGCCTCTGATGTTTTGACATTTGCTTGCTGATCTGCCTGCCCAGTGAATGTCTCCAGACGCTCTAGAAATGATGTCCCAGTGTGCGGGCAAGAGAAGACTGGCTTCCCCTGTAGCCATGGGTGACTCAGTCTCATTCTCTCATAGAATAAATGATGCATGTGAGGCAAAATGAAAAAGAAATGGAAGCCCAATTTAGCTCCAATTTTGTCTCCTGTACACACTTTCTTTAGATGAGGAAGCAAGATGAAACAAGAGAAAACACCTACACTTACAGGATTTGCTCATCTGATAACATTGGGAAACATAGGGAAAGGAAGTTTTTTGCATTATTATTTTGCACATTATTTGTACATTATTGCAGTATTCTCATGTGTGTGCATGTGTGTGTATGCATTCATGTATGTGTGTGCACATGTGTGAGAATGTGTGTGAAGGTCAGAGGTGCACACTGAGTGTGTTCCTCAATTGTTCCTTACCTTACTTGTTTGAAACAGTGTCTCCTATTGAACCTGGAGCTCACCGATTTGGTTAGATGGCTGCCCAAAGATCACTAAGCATCCTTCTGTCTCTGTCTCCCCAGTGTTAGAATTGAGGGGGCATAACAGATTCTGAATGATCAAACTCAGATCCCCATGCCAAGCAAGAGTTTTATGGACCGAGTCATCTTCCTGGCCCTCATCTTATCCTCTTTTTAATTTAAAAAATTAAACCTGCTGTGAGCATAATGCAAAAAGCATAAAAAAGTATAAAACACAAAAGTAATATTGTTTTCTCTTTATCCATTTCCTGAGTCCTATTTTCTTTAATTTTCCCCGCTGTACTAGATTAATGCTCATTTAACATGCACTTGGCATGAATCTAGACATTTAATTTTTAAAAAAATCTAGGTATCTGTGAGACACAAGAGAGAGAGAGAGAGAGAGAGAGAGAACTATATGTTCCTTTGGAGGACCAGTGGTGACTTTGGGCATCATCCTGAGTTGTTTCTACCTCCTCTTTGCTTCTCTATGGGATTTCCTGGGCTCTGCCTTCTAGAACTGGAAGTATAGAACATTGCTATTCTACCTGGCATTTTTACGTGGGCTCTGAGATTCCAACTAAAGTCATTCTGCTTGTGAGGCAGAGACTTAACCCCTGAGCAATTTCTCCAGCCTTGAATCTAGACATTTTTAAAGTTTTCATAAACCGATATCCCTTGACTTACAACGGGGCTGCATCTTGATAAAATCATAATAACTTGAAAATATGAGTCAGAAATGCCTTTGACACACCCAGCCTCTGTAACATCACTACTAAGTCACACAGCCTCATGGGATATTGACTGTTTCCCATTGGCTGTATCGTTCAATAGACCCTGCTGCCATCCAGCATCTTGAGAGAGCAGTGTACTGCAATTTTTAGCCCTCAAAAAGTGATAGTCAAAAATACAAAGGCTGAAGGCTGGAGACAGAGGTTAAGCTTCTGCCTCATAAGCAGAAAGACCTGAATTCGGATCCCGGATCCTTGCAAAAATGCTAGATAGAAGTGGCAGCAACTTGCACTTCCAGTTTTGGAAGGCAGAGCCTAGGAAATGCTGGAACAAAGTAAAAAGGAAGTAGAAACAATCCAAGATGACTTCTGAAGTCACTCTTGGGCCTCCACAGGCACACATAATGCCTCTGATCCACACACACACAAACACATGTACCCATGTGCGCATGAGCATGCATAGAGAAATGTAAGGTCTGTTCCTGCTAAATGTGTTGCTTTCGCATCATCATAAAAACCAAAGTGATAAGTCATGTCACTATCCACCTGAATCATTTGTAGACTCATAGGCGTATATGTGTGCTTAGAGGAATAGAGTGCTGGGGAGATGGCTCAATGGGTAAAAGTTTTGTTACACAAGCATAAGGACCCGAGTCAATCCCTAGTACTCCTGTCAGAGCTGAGCATGGCAGTGCATGCCTGTAAACCTAGTACTGGAGGTGTAGAGACAGGTTTGGTGAGAGATCCTGCCTCAAAAATGAGATGGAAACTGCATAAGATTTGACCTCTCAACATTTCATCATAGAAGGCAAATTCCTTGAGAGACTATTGAGGGTTAATGCTGAGGTGGAGCCAAGAAGCTGTTTTCCTTCATGGTACACCCACTCATTCACGTTCCGTGCTGTAGCAAGTGCACAGGCACTTGCTATCCAGAGCAACCCAGATGAAACTCAGTGTGCCACCCACACAAGATGTAGGAGGGAGACCGGTAGGTAAGAAGAAGATTTGCAGTTGTAGAAGGATGTGGGATGGGACTGGATAGTAAAGGATGAGAATATATAAATCCATTGTATTCATGTATGAAACTCTGAAAGAATAAAAATAAATACTATAAAAATTAAGGTGGTAAACAATTAAGGAAGACATCTGACTTTGAGGTCTAGCTTCCCTGAGCACCTATACCTATGTGCACATACAAGTGCACATGTATGCACACCTATAGACACATACAATAAACTAGACCATAAGAAACACATGTATATCTCTTTCTTCATATGATATGATACTTTCTGTGTCATGTGTTGACTCACATATGCAACCAATTACACACTATGCAATTATTTCATATATAGAGTCGAGACCATTGCATGATCAATACCAATTATAAAACATCATTACTTACAACCTTCAGAATAATGTGAAAACACAAAATGAGCATTTTGGGGTCAATGAAATATTGCAACGTTTTCCGTCTCCTCCCCCAGCTCACAGTGCTGCACAGATATATTTTCCTGTCAGTGCAAATGATCCACTTTTCACTATAGCCTGTGTACCTACATGTTCCACAGTTTATTTAGAGGTTTTTCACATTGTTGAACATTTAGGTTGCTTCTATATTTACTGTTCAAAAATATCTGTGTGGATCAATTTCTCTATTAACCTTTCTAGATGAGCGTGAAGTTTTTTAGAAAACATACCCCTTAGAATTATAACTAAGGGTCAAAACTGTGCGCCAGCAGCAATTTTACCAATACCAAGAAAACAGGAGATGACATTTCGAATCCACATTTTCCTGAGACTGCTGTGGATGCAAATGACTTGCTCACACTCAGATGGTTCCTAAGAGGCAAAGCAGACTGGCAAGATTTCCTCAGCCTGGGGCAGTGCTGCTGTCCTATACTTATAAGGACAATTGGTTCCATGACCCCTGTGGCTAGCAAAATACACAGATGCCTGAGTCTGAGTCTCTTATATAAAACGGTGTGTAATTTGTGTGTAGCCTACACACCCAGTTCTGTAGACTTTAAATCATGTCTAGATGACTTTTATGTATACAATGGAAATGCTACATACAGAGTAGTCCTGCTACAGGATGTCAGGAATAATGCTATGAAGAAAGTCTATATATATGCTCAGTCTGGGCACAACTATCACAGGCCTAGCTGCTGTTCGCCATCTGCAGTAGCTTAGATAGACAGATGCAGAGTCCATGGATAAGGACTGTTGATTCAGCTCTCAACCCTGCATATTTGCTGTTATTGAGCCTTTTTACTGTAAATTCATGTTTGATGGGACAGAGTGTTAGAGAGTATCATGAGCAGGCATTTCAGCTGTGGGAGAAGACATTTCATTTGTTTCAGGGTGCTGATCCTGACATTTATTGGCCCAGCTGTGAATTTTTTTGTGGGCATTTAATGACCTGGGCCGGCAAAGGCACCTCAATTATGTGTACACATATCTGAGCATTCAAACTCTGGGCTGATTGATTTGCTTTAGTAGAAGCTGCTACGACTGTATGACAGGAAAGGAAAGGAAGAAATGGCTTCTTATCCTATGCATGTGGTGATCACATGTGAGTCACCCCACAGCAAACCAAGCAGCTCTGGTAGTTCTAAATGTTCAGGCTTTCCCCAGTCCCCTCTTCATCAACAAGAAAGATGCTCCAGTGTGCACCTGGATGATCACATAAAACAAAGTAATTGTTTCCTATCATAGTTCCACAAGGTTGATTGTAGATAAACATTTATTTTAAAACCTATATAATGATCCTGACTGACAAGTGTGCTATCTGTGTCTCCCACGGCAATCTTTCCTAAATGTTAATGTGCACATAAACCTCTGAGGCACCTGTTAGATGCAGATGCAGGTGCAATATCAAGGTGGTGATGCACAAATCCCACTTTGAGAAACAAGGCCCCAGGGCAGGGTCAGCAAACCACAGGCAGCAGGCCAATCTCTTCTTCTGCCAGCTTTTTAAATAAAGTTTTATTAGAACATAGACATGTTCATTTATTTGGGTATACAGCTATGGCTGTTTCCACTGCACTGTCACAAACAAGTTTTCATTACGGAGACCTTAGTACCCGCAGAGCCTAAAATATTCACTATCTGGTGGTCCATTGTAGAAAATAGTTGCTGCCTCTGCCCTGATGGCTGTCTTTGTTGGCAAATACTTGTAATTCATGGAAGATTTTCCACAGACATCCACCGTTCAATATTCGTGAATCTTCACAATATTTACTATGTAAAAGATATTGTGCCCTGAGAATACAATTGTAGTTAAGATATGACTCTACTTTCGTGGACTCTATATTTTAAAATTTGACTGAGTACAATATTCTCTAATTCTCAGCTCAGCTCCCTTATAAATCTGTGATAAAAGTATCTAACTATTAAGTTTTTTTCAGGCACCTGGAAAGTGTTCACAAAGGGTTAACTGTTGTTGTGTTATTGTTCTTACTCTCTAGATTTGTGGATAACACTGTTTTCACATTGGGTGGCCCTGTGTGTGTGTGTGTGTGTGTACATGTGTGAAAGTTAAGGGCATGAGCATTTCCTTTCTACCTATTTGGAAAGAAGTAGAGTTGAAAGTGCTTTTTTTTTCAACTTCAAAATAGAGGTTTAACAATTCAGTCATAGCTTCTGACATGGAAAACTTTCTTTGATTCTGAGACCAAAGCAGATAGTTTCTAAAATAAGCCTGTCTGTATTTCTTCTCTTCTCGCTTCATCTGCATGGGGTAGTGTCAATGGAGACATAGCCCCTGGTGGGGAAGGGTGAAGAAGATGGGAGTAGAGCCTGATTCTCTCATGGGGGAGGGGGCAGACTTGGAAGGGATTCAATAAAATCTCCTCAGGGAGCAGCAGATAGCCATTATGCTAAAGAACTGTAGTGAATTTTTAATTCATTATTTATTCAAT
Source organism: Typhlomys cinereus (assembly GCA_023101885.1). Classification (NCBI taxonomy): domain Eukaryota; kingdom Metazoa; phylum Chordata; class Mammalia; order Rodentia; family Platacanthomyidae; genus Typhlomys; species Typhlomys cinereus. The sequence continues at coordinate 93,138 of JALPQD010000084.1, read as the reverse complement.
TTCAAAGAACGACCGGAAGAGATAGAAATTTTCTTTGGTTCCTTGGAAGTCTGCATGTGTGTGTGTGTGTGTGTGTGTGTGTTATTCTATATCTATACGGCTTTCCAGTGTTCTATGATTTCTTTATGGTCAGGAATGACTTATGCTTTAATGGTGGTTGCTAAGAGGCAGCGATATTTCAAATGTAAAGTGATTCAGTAAATACTAGAAAAGTGGAAAAACTAGGTAGGGAAGGGAGGGCAGTGCAAGTAAGGTATGTTGTCCTAGGTAGGTCTCTAGAGAGCTTGCTGTGTTGCATCCCACTGTGGAACTCTGGTATGCAAACACACTTCAGAATTATCTACCCAGGGCTGAGAGCGTTGGAGTGTTTTATATACTGATTTTCGTGGATTATTCATTGCTTAAAGGCTCTTGGTGGTGGTGTGTGGGTTCATTTCCTGGCATTAGTGACTGAAGAGAAGCAGATTTTGCCTTTTAGAAGAGAGCAGAAGGGAGTGAGGTGGGAGGGCCCTAGGGTGCCTCTGGTCACCAATGATGGCTACACTGTTTGGCTAGTTCTACCTCTGAAATTTGTATGAATGAGTTACTAAAGAAATGTAGACCATCCTATTCTGGCTGGATCTAAGCATGTGGGGTGGGGCACAGGGTTGAAACTATTTAAGCAATTTCATTTGTGTTAAATTTCACTTGATAGAGGTTACTGCCTTCTACAGAGACTTTGAAAAGAAAGAATAAATTGTCCTGAAGTTTTAGTTAGAATAGGAAGAATTTGACAATCTCATGGAGCAAACGAATTGAGAGTCTAAATCCTTACATTTCTCCAACATTAGCATTTCCTCTTAAGAACAAACCCCACTTCTGAAGTTAGCATTAGGCATCACAGACAGAGGTGGGCAGGTGGCACGAGGAGGATAAGGTGTGATCAGGGCTTGCATTTGAGCATCCCGTATTGAGTCCTTGGGCCAGAGGAATTCATGTGAGGTTTATGGACCACTGGGCTCCAAACTGGAGGGAAGAAAAAGACAATGAAGCAGGATATAGCAGATAAAGTTACGGAACTTCGGCAATAGCTTTGGGAAACTATGTAAGGAGTTCTGGAGCTAGAACAAGTCTGCCTAGCTAGCCAGGAAGGGCTAAGGTAGTTGGGTTTTTACACTTTTGGCCATCTCCTTACAATTGGCCATTGATAAGGGTTGTCTCAAAAAGCTAGGGTGACACCTGCAAAGGACCCGACAACTCGGGGCTTTGATCAGCAGAAGAGATCCTGAGAGAGATCCAGGAGGTACATCAGTATCTACCACAGCAGATATTCTTGGCTTTCCACATACCCAATATTATGTCCCATGCAGGTTTCTAAGGACTACTAGACATGCATGATTTATATACTGAGAAGTAAGAATCATGTCTCATTACTCATGGCTTATTGTACTAAGCTCAACCTTCGTCGGGGTATCGTGGACTACATGGAGGCTTAAATTGTTGCACATCACATATTACACAACTGTTACACAGCCACCTGTGGCAGTGGCAGATAGACTCTGAAAATGTGACCATCAAAGTCTTGACTTTCAGATTTTCACAATTTTAGCTAGACCGTCTTGGATCCCAAAGAGGTCTGTCAATGACTCCTCTGTTTTTTGTTGCCCTGTCTTCTCTAACCCAGGTCACAAAAATATCTGTTTTCATTTTCTCAGAGTCCTCACTCATCTGAAGATTGTGTGAATGGTTGGATTGGAGTCAGGCATATAATAACCATTCTGTGTGTGCTGTGTGTGTGTGTGTGTGTGTGTGTGTGTGTGTGTGTGTGTATGTGTGTATGTGTGTGGCCATTTAGTCCAGCAGCAGGAAAGCTCCAGAAGAGCTTCAGACTCCCTGTTGGCTTTATTAGCCAATACAGCAGCGCCTTGCGGAACAGAGACAAGACATAGGAAGGAGCAAGCTTGCTGGGTAAAATGCTTGCTGATCTGGCGCCACTTTGTACAGTTACAGCAATCTCAAACAAGTAGCACTATGTTCAAAAAGACTTGGTGTGACCTAGGTCACAGAGATTTGCTCTTTTCTTTTTCTTGTAAGAGTCACACAACTTACACTTTTACATTCAGATCACGACTTATTTAAATATTGTGAGTGGCATGGGAAACACTTTTTATGTGGATATCCTATCCTTTCAACATTATTTGTTGGAAAGACAATTCTTTGCCACTGAACTATCAGCAGCCTTGTCAAAAATCAATTGACTGTAAGCATAGGATTTCTTCCTAGACTCTCAATTCTATCCTGTCTGCATGCCTACATCATGCCAGCAATACACCATCACATTACTGTAGCTTTGTATGAGTTGAAACTGGGAGGTGTGAGACTTGTAACTTTGTTCTTTTTAAAGACTGTTTTTGGTTATTTTGAGTTCCTTAAATTTCCATACACATTTTAGAATGAGCTTGTTTATTTCTTTTTTTTATTTTTATTTCCGCTCATACAAACTTTTTTTACCAATTTATAAAATTTAGTAAAACTTAATTTTTCTAAATAATTTAAAACATATTCACATCACAGAATGGTGTTAAGAACTAATTATGATTTTTGGCAAAATGTTACTGAGTATGTGACAAGCATTTTTGGACTCTAACTCACCTCCCCATGTCAGGCAGATTATTAGTGAATTTAAAACTTATCAAGATTAAAAGGGTAAGGCATTTGAATACATTGTGAGTACAGGCGATATCCACAAAAAATCAGCAAACAGATTTTGAAAGCTTAACATGGATTTTTCCATTATAATGGTTTTGTAGATCATATTTTTTAAAAATTGCCTAATTTTGTCAACTTTTTTTGGACCTCCCTGTTTCCTTCCCCCTTTTCCCCTTCCTTTCCCCCCTCCCTTTCTCCCAGTACCCCCTCCCCCCATCTCTGAAGCATTCTTCAGAGTATATCAAACTTTCCTCTGGGTCCTCCTCTCTGACTCAGTGGCATTTCCTAGAACTCTTTCTTGTGTTCCCCTTAAGTATAGGAACACTATTGTGACTGTTAATCCCTTGCTTCTAAGGATCCTAGTGCCTTTAGTCCATGCTAGACTTTGAGGGGTCAATGATATGTTGGTCATTGGGCAGATCATGCAGAATTCTATTATAATAGCTTTGGCCCTAACTTGTGTGGAGTATCATGCATATCATTACTCCTCCCATCCTTGTGCTCCTAGAATCTTACTGCCCCCTCTTCTGCAAATTTCCCTGAGCTTCAGAATGGTGAGCGATTAGGCTGGCCCAGTTCCAGGTGGTTGATATAGAATCTCGGATGTTCTGAATTTTGGTTTGTTGAGTTTTTTTTTTTTTCAGTTTTGCTGCTCCTGCAATGTCCTTGGCTCCATCCTGATGGGTATTGTATGTCACCCCCTGGCCAGAGATAAAAAGCTGTTAAACTAGAGTCTTGTTATAAGAGTATTTTCAAAGGTAGATGGAATAAGAGTAGGAGATCCCAGTGAGAGAGGGGTCAATCACCCATTTGCAAAATGGTTACTTTCTATCTGGCAGCCTATATGCCCTCCCCCTCTGGTAAGATCATACCCCATCAGTTGCAAATGATCAGGAAGGAAAGTCTGTGAACTTAACCAGATGTCTTATTACTTACTTGCAGTCCTTGATGGTAGCCTATTTTCTCTGCTGCAACATGATCCCCTCTGTTTCTGATGGGGCCCTCCTTTCCCATCCCTCTTGTTTATAATCTTTACAATTACTGTAGTATTACAAAGATTTGTCTTTGAGTGTCTCTAAGTGGGTTTGGTACTAGGATACACCTATTAGGGAGTACATACGGCACTTAATTTTCCATGTCTGGGATACTTCAGTCAATATAATTGTTTTAATTCCATCCATTTCCTGGAAAATTGCATTAATTCATCATTTTTGATGGCTGAGTAGTATTCCATTGTAAAAATGTATCACATTTTCCTTATCCACTGGTCAACTGTTGGACATTTGGGCTGATTCCATGACTTTTGCTATTGTAAACAGTGCTGCTATGAATATGGTCGTGCTTGTACTATTGAGGTGAATTTTTGCTATATGGGGGATTATTCCCAAAAGTGGTATAGCAGGATCATATGGCATTTCAATCTATTTCTATAAAGAAGAATGCTGCCATTTTGCTACAGACTAAGTGGAATTTTAGATCACTCTGGAGAATACTGTTATCTTAAGAATAGCATCTCCTGATTTGTGACTACAGAGTGTGTTTCCATTTAATATTTTTCACTAATGTTTTATATTTTTTACAAAATATGTTGCTTCTTACTTTCATTAATTTTGGTATAAAGCATTTTATTCATTTAGATAATATTTTAAAAGAAAGTGCTTTTGTATTTCATTTTTGATTGCATCTTGTTAGTTCTTCCTCATTAGCTTAGCATAACAGAAATATACTGTAAGTCAGGTGACTTAAGGAAGCCATGCTTAATCAATTCTTGATGTAGGGAAGTTGAAATCAGGGAGCAAGTTCTGTGACATTTTGATACAGACTCTCTTCCTGGCTTGCAGATGGCTATCATTTGTCTATATGTTCAGGGGTTGAGCAAGAGAGAGGCTATTACCCCAACTCTCTTCTTCTAATAACCCCAGTTCCTCTGAGGACCTCATTCTTAGAGTCCCATCTAAACCTAATTACTTATTAATGGTCCCACATCCAACTGCCATCACTTTGGAGGTGAGACAATCCATATATTCATTTTAGGGAGATTAATATAGTCTATAACATTAGTGTATAAAATATAACTATTTTTATGTTTATTTTATGCACTACAAACTTATTTTTACCTAGTAGTTCATTTTCAGTACCTTTCTTAGGATTAGCTAGATATAATACCATATTTTACTGCAAATAGAAATAATTAAAATTTTCCTTTTCTAATTAGGATACCTCTTTTTGCCTTTTCTTATCCATTTCCTGGGTAGAGTCTCTAGTGCAATACTGAGTAGAAGTGGAGATAGCTTTGTCTGACTCTTGGTTTTAGGGGGAACATTCAATCTTTCATTATTAAGGATGATGTTGGCTATGGATTTTTCATAGAAATGCTTTATCACATTAAGGAGGTTTTCTTCCATGCCTAATTTGCTCTGCATACTTACTGTGAAAGAATATTTGAATTCTGCCAAAGCTTTTTCTATTGTTACTGAAATAATCAAGTCTTTTTCTGTGGTTAATGTGCATAACATTGTTTTTATTTTTTTATGTTGTATCAACCTTGTGTTCCTGGGACAAACTTACTTGGTCACAGTGAATCATTTTAACTTTTAAATATGATTGGATTCAGCTTCCTCGAATTTTGTTGAAATTTTTGTGTCTACAATCATAAAGAAATTTTAAGCCATAATTTTCTTTTCCTGCTATGACATTGTATAGATTTAGTATCTGAACAGTGCTAGCCTCATAGAATGAGTTAGAAAGTATTCCCTACTCTTCTACTTCCTGGAATACTTTGTGAGGAACCATTACTAATTTTTTCTTAGATAGTTAGAAGAATTTACCACAGAAGCCATTATGTTTGGACATTTTTCTGAGAGAAATTTTCGGACAAATAATTAATTGTATCTTTATTTGTAGATCTACTCAGGGTTTTTTTTCTTTTTCATTTCAATTTGAGCAAATCAGATTCTGTGTTTTGTGTGTTTCTAAGAATTTGTCCCTTTTTCTTAAATTAACTAATTGATTGGCAGAATGGCTTTCATATTTTTCCTTTACTATTTTACTTGTCTTTCTGTTAGATGATTCCTGACTCTCATCACTTGAACATCGATTCCTTTCTCAGGATCAGGTATTAGGATAAGGTTTTTTTGTCATAATGCTTATGGAGATAGCTGAAGCTCACAGCTGGCCATTACACTTACTAAAATTCCATCAAATATGTCACAGCCAGCACCACTCATGAAGCTTCCCTGGGACTGAGGAATATGAAAGGCAGAGAAAGAACACAGAGACAGAATATAGAAACCAGTTTGCCATGCACGGGCCAGAGAGAGTGACAGCTTAATACATGAGACATTCCAAGTCCCACCAGAAATCTCTATGGTGGTAATACCCTTACCCGATAGGGTCTCCAAAAAGCACCATTAAGTTTGATGCCAATGGGTTTCTATGCTTCCATTTTTCTTTGAAAGGTTGATTACAATTCTTCTGTTTTTCATGCTTTTTTTTTTAAATCAAGAAATGAGATCTCCTTTTCCTACAGGTGGCATCCCAAACACTGCTTACAATAATGAATAGGTTCATAGGCACTAAAGTGATTGAAGTCTAAATTAAAGCCTTCTCTCCATGTGATTACTATCTCAAACCTCATTTTTTTTAAATTTAGGAAAGTGGAGTTACTTCAATCTGTTACCTTAAAGTGCCCGATCTCCTGTGCAATACTTTATTCATTATTTTCTTTTTTGTATTTTGGGAGACATTTTTCTGGTAATATTTTCATTTGATAATGCATGCATGGCCATTTTAAATTAATTTTTGAGCCATAAACTTATTTGAAAACAAAAACTATCTTCATAATATGACTCAATAAAACAACAGAATACTACTTATGAAACTAGTGGTGCACACATGTCATCCCAGGTAGAAAGGTTCAGCATGAATAGGTTCTTCAGGAAAAAAACGACCAGACAATCAATATCCAAAAAGCTGTTCGATGCCATCAGGGAATGAAAATTAAAACTATTTTAAGATTCTCTCTTTCCCTAATCAAAATGGGTATCATCAAGAAAACAAATTACAACCAATGTTGGTGACAATATGAGGAAAAAGGAAACTTATTCACTGCTAATGGGAATGTAAGCTACATAACACAATGGAACTCAGTGTGCAGACTCCCCAAGAAAACCAAAACTATCATAAGACCCAGTATAACACTCTTAGGTATATACCCAAAAGAGTCTAAGTCATCACCTCTCAGAGATACTTGTGTATCCATATTTTATTAATGCATTGTTCATTTTAGCCCACCTATCCATTAACAGATGGATGGATAAAGAAACTGAAGTACATATGAACTTTGCTGATTTAGCCATAAAGATAATTGAAGCTATGTTATTTTCAGGACAGTGGAAGAGAACTAGAGATGTCATGTTAAGCAGACTCATCTGGATTCAGAAAGACAAATATCACACATTTTCTGTCATGTGCAGAACACACACACATACACACTCGCTTACATACACACACATGTGTAACAAGAAAGTAGAAGGAGTAGTTGGAGGGAGGGACAGGACTAGCAAGAGGAGGGTGGAACACAGGGAATGGGTGGGAAAAGACAAGAACAAGGAACAATGATATACATGTATGAAAGTCTATGATAAATCCCACTATTTTGCATGTTACTGCCTTGGCTTGAAATGTGAGCGGCTCCCCCGCCCCCCACAGGCTCACGTGTTTGATTCCTTAGCTGTTGTCAGTATTTGGGAAAGTCATGGCACCTTTAGGAGGTAAAGCCTTGCTGGAAGAAGACAGTCACAGGGTAGCCTTGAGTTGGTGAGCTTGAGTGAGTGAGCCTCACGTGTTTGATTCCTTAGCTGTTGTCAGTATTTGGGAAAGTCATGGCACCTTTAGGAGGTAAAGCCTTGCTGGAAGAAGACAGTCACAGGGTAGCCTTGAGTTGGTGAGCTTGAGTGAGTGAGCCTGTTCTTGAACTTGCAGCTGCAGCTCTCGGTTTTCATGATGTCTACAGTGACCCAGTCCTCCTCCAGCTTCTGCCAGCCAGCCATGCTGTTTCTGCCATAATGGACTGTGTCTCCCCTCTGGAACCATAAGATGACTAAATCTCCTTTCTCCCTTAAGTTGCTTGACTTTGGATATTGTCTCATAGCAGTGGAGAAGAGTAACCAGTACAGTTGTCTAAAAAATAAATAAAGAAAATTTAAACAAAAGATTAAAAAAAAAACCAAAGAAACAGAAAGAAGCATTCAACAAAGAGATACATGAGTTGAAGAGGTGGAAACTTGGAGCCAAAGTGCGACTTTCAGACTTGTAAGACCATCGCTGGTCTTACAAGACCAAGGATGAATGTGGCTCAGGAATCACAAGGTGGGAGGGTAGGATGACCCAGGCTTCACAGAGGGCTCGGAAAACGCTCAGGAATGAGAGAGGGCTGTTTTCCAGTCTTGGAAACTGACGGCCCAACATACACAGTGGGAGCTCTCAGATTAAAGCTACTTCTCCCACAGTCCTCTGCTATGGTGGTACCATCTATTCATTTGCTCAACAATGATGTGCAATAACACCAGCGCGCCAGCTTCAGTGGCTCCTGACTGGGAACTCATGGTGTTTTCATGCCATCTCTCTGTGGTTTTTGAATAGTGTTACCAGCCTTTGGTCAATGCCCAACAAGCAGTCACTATGCTGGCTCTCTCCCCGGCCAGCTGTACCACGCCCCTAAAGACTAGGGAGCAACACTGGATAGGGCGTGGCACTGTCTTGCAGCCTTTCTTTCTGACTTCTCATCATAAGCCCTTCTGCTGTGAAAGGACAGCAGCAATCCCCTTCATGTCTAACTTTTAATTAACTAGAGACATGAGTTTTTAATGAAACGGTTCTCATGCTTGGAAACCTGAGCTAAGTTCTTTAGCTGATCAAATTTCTACTTCACCACAACCCAGCAACACAGAGCTTGACAAAATCTGGACGCATGTTGGCTGATTTCCCTTGCATTTTCCATTTTCCTCCCTTCACTGGAATACAGAGTAAGGTTTTGCCTCAGGCAAGGGAGGCAACAAGGTAGAAAAGCAGAAGGCAGTAGACTTTTGTTGTTCTTTAGGCATGGTCTCTTTTAGTCCAGACAGATATTCACCTTACTACGCCATTGAGGATGACCTTGAGCTTTTGGTCATCTTACATCTACCTGCCAAGTGCTGGAACTATAGGCACCTAGCCCAACACAAGCTCAGGCATGCTAGGCAAATACTGCACCAACACAGCTATATAACTAGCTCCCCTTAAGTTTCTGATTTATTAAAAATTTAAGACAATGTTGGGGTTTTAAAGGCAGAGAGAGAAGGCTTGAAAGACAGTGTGTGTGCATTACTTCTGTGCCATCCAAGAATGCTCTGTGGAAATGCCCAGACTTCTCTGGGGAGTTAGTATTAGGGTCCTGGAGATGCTAGAAGCTATAGTGCCTTCTCAACCTCCTAGGCCCCACCTATGACCCCGTAATCCTAAGGCCTGCTATTGAAACAAAGGAATTTCTGTGGACTGGAGGTGACCTCTAATGTTAACCACAGTGGGCTGAAGTCCATGACCAGAGCATTTCCTGGAACTGAGATGCCACATAGTTCCATAATATACGTAATTCCCAAATGGTCCTTCCTGCTACCAGCCAGCCACAAGATGTGGTGTCTGAGTTGGAACTGGAAAGGAAAAAGTATTTTATTTTGTACTCTGAGTATGAATGGACAGGGGGAGGAAGTATATGCACGTGTGTGTGTGTGTGTGTGTGTGTGTGTATGTTGCACGTGCAGGTCAGAGGTCAAGTTGGGAGACCACTAATTCAGTTAGATTAGTTGGCTAGCAAGCCTGCCTCTGCCTCCACAGCACTGAGATCGTGAACTCATGTTGCTGTGACTAGTGTTGACATGGGGATGGGGGTCAAACATATTCTCATGCTTGCACGGCAGGCACTTTAACAGTCTTGCCACCTTACCAGCCCCTATTGTATATTTATTTTTGAAAAATGTTTTATTTGTGTATGTGTGTGTGTGTGTGTGTGTGTGTGTGTGTGTGTGAAAGAGAAAGAGAGAAAGAGAGACAGAGAATGGTGGGGTGTCAACTTCTGGAAGTAGGTTCTCTCTTTCACCATGTGGGTTCCCCGAGGGAACTCAGGTTCTGTTCAGGTACCTTTACCTGTCCAGCCATTTACTATCCTTCTGTTTTACACATTTAAGTTCATGTGTTAAGCCTCCTTCTTGATAACTTAGCCACAGAAACAGGTACTAGGGACTATGTCCCATTGATCTATACGCCTTTTCTGCAAGTACATGGCTTAGAAGAATGGGAAATTCTCTATTCATTTGATTCTGGTTCCGGAACTGTTGTGAGTCACTTGATTTGATAAACCCAGATGAGTCCAAAATAAGAAGTGGACAAAGAAACCCAATTCCAATTGTGATTCATACATAGCTCTCAGCAAAACTGTGGCCAAGTGGTTTTCCTGGAACTGATAGAGGAGAGGAGCACATTCCCTGTATGGCCAGCAGACAGCCAGGACTCAGGAGCTACGTAAGCCAGCCTACTGTCTGCCTTACTCACGGGCTGTGGGCTGAGGGCAGGAACAGGCACTTTATTGGTCCCCTGCTGCATGGGGTGACCAATGAGAAGAGAAGGCATCTGATGCCTGTTTAAGACAGCTCTTCTTGGAAGCCTGCTATGCTCCAAAAACTGTCATGAACTCTTGCACAAACATTACTTTACTCCATCCTCTAGTAACCCCGTTTTAGATTCTAGACTTGGTCTCATTTCACAGCCATCACTGCAATGCAGATTTGGATCTCTTTGTTGCAGTCTTGGGGTCCCACGGAGACCCTTGGGGGCGGGGATAAGCTGGCGCGAAGTCAACGACACAGACTCCGGGAGTCAGGTGAGTGGCAACAGCAGGCTGGCAGGCTTGCAGGCTGGCTCATTTATATAAGTATGGGGCAGCCTATATACCCCACCCAACATCCCATAAGTCCCAGCGTGAGGTTTTTGCTGTGTTGTCCTGTCCGGGTTGGTCCTCTCAGTCAGGCGGTTTGATGTCAGCACCAGGCACAGTGGCAGGTTCTAGCTTGAGGAAGTTGAATTTGCACATGAGGCCCACACAGACAATACAGGCCTGCCTGGTCCGTTCCTCCTAAATCTCTTGGATATCATGGTTGGTGCTATCAGAAGTTAGCCATTTGGATTTAATTTTCAACATCAGGGAATCAATATGGAAGTGATTCCATTACCTCTTTACTCCACCTTCCAGTTATTCACTCCATGAAGTGAAAAAAATTACATCGAACTCTATATGCTCCTCTTGTGTCCTCCTGAATTTATTTTGCAAATCTGTCGCCTATTTGCAGTGACTAAGAGAAAGAATATTAGTTTTCCAAAATGACAGATTGTCTCATGGGCTGCTCACTGAGGTGACCTGGGCCTGTGGAAATGTTTTAAGATTTGAAACTGCAAGATCCACAAGACCTGTGTTTAAATACTGGGTTAACCATGCCTCCACATAGTAGGATCTCTGCTTTGATAAGTCAGTTACCCTGGATTTTACAACTTTCTCCTCTGTGCAGTGTGGCAGGTGCTCACGACTTAACTGATGGTGGAGACATTGGGAAACAAAACTTGAACATTTACAATCTTTATGATCCTCATCACTGTATATAAGTGGTCTAAAGACACTCATTTACATAAATGCTGCTGCTACTGTGGACTAACAGGGTGTTGGGGCAGGAAGCAAGTCATTTAAGGATTTGATGTGACTGATAAATCTCAGAAATGATTGGCTAGCTTTAAGGAGATGCAGAAAGGGGACTGGACAGGGAGGTCATGCATAACTGTGTAGTTTGGGGCTATCCACCATCACCTGTCAGGGATCTGGGGTGATGGGATGACAATGCAAGGCATGCTGTCAAAGGGGAGTCCGTGTCAATCTCAAGAAAGGGTTGTCTTTCTCTTTTCAGAGGTCAGCAAAGAGGCCTCCAAATATCCACATATCTGGGAGAATCTTTTTGTAATGCACTCGAAGGGTACTCTGGAAATTAGTCCTAAACAAATGCTTGAGAGCAGGTGACTTATTTGGGAGGATAAAACAGCACAAAGGAAGAAGAGAGCGAAATAGGGAAAAGGTTAAAAAAAAAAAGCAAGCACTAGTAGGGCTGGGCAGATTGTTCAGTGGATAAAGCAAGAGCCATGTAAAAATCATGGGCTTGGCAGCCTTAGAAGGTAGAGCCTAGGAATGCTCAGAGCAAACTGGCCAGCCAGACTAGCGTTATAGGTGAGCATGAGATTTAATTAGAGACCCAGTCTTAAAAGAATAAAGTGGAAGAGTGATCAAGAATGATTTTCACATCAATCTTGGGCCTCTACACTCAAGAGTACGTACATGCTTTCCATCTTCACACACATGTGCCCCCACACATGCAATACATCACACACACACACACACACACACACACACACACACACATTTGCATTGCTAAACTGATTCCCATCTTAGTCAAGCAGAACTCAGTTCCACCAGGAAACTGAGCAAGTACATACTCTGAGGAAATTCTGGAGATATGATTGCTATGAACTGCTAGGGATATGGTGTCTCCCTGAGTTTCATGGCCACAATGTGGAGGCTCTACCTTCATGCAGGGGTTAATGCTGACCTCCAGAGGTGGATTCGTCCTTACATAGTGAAGTCACGTTACATGCTTGACACCTTCTGCTCCTGGATAGTTTCCTTTCTCTGCTGTGCTGTGACATTGCCAAGGGACTACTCTTCAGGATGCAGGGCAAGGCACTGCTTGGAGCCTCCTAGCCACCAGCATCATGAGGTACATAAACCTTTTTATAAAGTTGTCAAATTTTTGCTAGGAACAATACAAAGTGGCTTAAAACAAATTGCCAATCAAAGAATGAGAGACTATGGCACTTAATCTTTGACTTTTTCCCTCATTGCTAGATGATGGTCCAGAAATGGTAATGGATTCATTTTCTAGGGTCTAGTCACTTTCTGAGATAGTAAAATGGACAGACTTTCCCTGGCTTGGTCTTGAGTATTGGCAATGGACCTAGGGTTGTATAGTCAACAAAACTGAGCAGGTTCAGGAGACATATTGCCACAGTTTGGGGTTGGGTGCTCCAGAAGATGTAGGATTGGGAGGGGATATGTGCTATGGAGAACCCTGAATTTACAGAGACTGGGAAAGAACTGATTTCCTTCAACCATCAAGTTCATTCCATTTCTTCTCCACTTGTTTTCTCGTGGCTCAGAGTATTTTGTCACAGTTACAGAAGAGCAAATGTAGTAATGATCTATGTCCTTTTTAGATCAAAACACTACCAATGAATTTTCTTTTAAGTCACAAGGAAACTCAAATCTGCTATCATGGGACCCAGCAGTTGGAGGCAAAGCCACTCCCCTTGTCTGATAGTCTCAGGGAACTCAGAGTAGAGTCTTTCCTTAAGAGCAAAAATGGAACCACACCTGGTGGTGCGTTCCTGAAATGGATGTGCTTATTGGCTGAACTCAGGTCATGTGCTCCTGAATTTAGACGGGGAGTCAACATTTTAAGGTCCTGCTGATCCCCTATGAAAACAGGGAGCATCTTTTAAGGCAGAGGAGAAAGGATTCCAGAATTCAGCATGTCTAGGATGCTGCCTTTTGTTATTATCAATTGAATTAAATAACAGCATTTGGTCAGGGCAACTGTAGACGCTCTTGGAGGGATTCTGATACTTTCATCACTTTGAGCCTGCATGCTCAATCCATCCATTACAACATCAATTTCTTCATCTGAAATGTATTTTTTATCACATTTCCTGAACTCTCATTTTATATAAGACAAGAATATAGTGGAAATAAGTAGAACCTTCCCTGTCCCAGTGTTCTGGTCTAGTGAGATTTAAATACCAACTTTATAGTCTTATGAGGCAGATACTCTTAATATTGAGATGTAATAAAGCACAGTACAGTCTGTTTATTTTACCCTCGAGCCTTTATTCTTCTCTTATTTTGTATGATGACAGAAGCTAAGACATGACATAAAAACTGGGAAAGCTACATTTTTAAGTTTTTTCTTTTTCCTTTTTAGCATCCCAGTTTATCTTGGGGTCTGCCGGACACTTCTCTCCCATTGTTTGCTTTTAATCTGTTTTAACTACCAGTTTCTATAAAGTTTTATTACAAGAAATGTTAAAATGTACAAGTAAAATGATGCCACAAGGCATGTAATTTATTTTTTGAGAAAAACAAGAAAGGTGCGGTTGAGATTTACAACACCCCTTGGGAGGAAAAACTGTTTGATTTAATAAGGAATTGTTGTAATTAACTAGGAAACATCAATCATAGCCTATTCATAGCACTGCAAAGAATCCATCATAGCAAATAAAATATGTACTTCCTTACCTGAAACTCAGATTTCAATTTCATTGTTCTTCTTTCCGAACTAACTTCCTAGCTGGAGATTTTGGCTTTGTTTTAAAGAAATTATCTTTTTTATTCCAGTTGAAATTTATCGCTCCTTAGAAGAACTGAGAATGGCAGTTCATTTCGCTCTAAGTCCCCAGCACACAGATCTTCACTGTCACTATGAGAAAAAGAGCCAAGTAATTATGGTGATGGAAAATGATGGACTGTCTCCTTCGGCCACGGCTCCACTTCTGAGTGGAGAGTTATGAATTCTCTTCTGACCAGTGCAAATGATGAACCGCATTCGGATGCTCCCTTGGCTTTCTACCATGTGCACCCTCCCTCTGTCCTTTTCCTGGATCGCTGAGTCAACCACCACCAAATTAGCAGTAGTGAAACTTCTATTAAGTCACATTGAAACTTCAGGCTTTAGCCACTGGGTCAGGCATTTGGAGGCAAACCTATCCCCCTTGCTTGATATCATCGGGGAGCACAGAGTGAATGGTTTCTTTAAGAGTGAAATGGAGCCAGGCGTGGTGGTGTTTGCACTAGATCACAGTTCAAGGGGCCAGTCTATCATTGCGTGGAAGCCTCAGTGGTAGGAGCTTGCGGCAGTTGGTCACTTCATATCCACAATCAGGAAGCAGAGAGAAAGAATGCGTGTTTGGGTTCTATTCATCTTCTCCATTTATACACTTGCACAGGAGTATTTTCACCCACAATTAAAAAGGTCTTCCCATATCCTTTAAGATAACTGTTGCAGTTCGCTTGCATGGTTGCTGATAAATGACCATCAAACTGGCTACACTATCACCACATAATGGCCGAGAAAGGGATGATCCCTACTTGCCAGACCAGCATGTCCACCCAAGTAAACACAAGGATGCTAACTTTCTCAACCAGCTCTTGGTATTTTATTTTGGGGCCTAGTCCCACCCACCGTGGTTGGACCTTCTTCATCAGTTAGACAATCTCTTGCAGGTTTGTTCTGGGTTTAACTCAACCATTAATTCTCTACAAATGTGCCCAGAGCTCAGCCCCTCAACTGTCAAGTTGACACCTGTGCCTACCTATGATAATAATCAAGATAATACCCCATATGCCCAGAGATTCAACTCCCAGGTGATCTTAGGTTCATCCAGCTGACAATTAGCTCTATCACAGAAATATTTTAAAGGATGATTGGAATACTTTGAATATGTGAGTCTTCTTTTTCACCTACAAATCTTATTAAATTTAAATACATGCTGTTAATTTCTGTTGAAAATTAGCATTCATATGGAGATGGACTGCAATTATAAAATTCATGGTGAATTTTAAGGCATAATAAAAAGAATGTTGAATATCTCATTAACAATTTTCATGTTGATTATATGTTGAAACATTAAGATTGTGTACATGTTTGATTAAATAGCACACATTGTTTAAATTAACTGTTTTGTCTTACTTTTAAAGTATGAGTACATGAAAATTTAAAGTTGCATCTAGAGCTCAAATCATATTTCTATTGATCGCCACTGCTGTGGAATAAAGCTTAACTAATTCAGATCTTAGCTTTTAGAAGCTATGTAACCTTTAGGAAGTTGCTTAATTGCTGTAAGGCAAATGTGACTTAGAATGCTACCATTCACCTTTCATTCCCTATGTTCTTAAGAGTGCAATGAACTCTTTACCATCTGTTTCAGTTTCACTTCTGTTTCTGAGACAAATGCATGACTCGAACAGTTTAGGGGAAGAAGGGGCTTATTTTTTGCTTACAATTCCATTACAATTCATTAGCATGGCAGGACAGTTCACACCAGCATCAGGAGCCAGCAGAACTGGCCATACCATATGCACACATAGAGCTGAGAGATAGACTTACTTTCTTGCTTGCCAGCATGCCTTCATGCCAAAGTACCATGCCAACGTACCAGGAAAATGGTCCTGCCTCACATGGGCTGGGTCTTCCTACACCAGTGAGATAATCTTGCTTGTCTTAATTATCATTTCTTCACAGATGTGCCAGAAGCCTTAGTCTTTGTTTGTAAATTTGGCACTTATACCTATCTGGTACAAAGAGCTAATGTTCTACACTGTTAATGTTTAGGGCACTGCATCAAGCATATGCCGTATATCTTCTCATATTATACAAGCAGTAGAAACATCCACACATGACACTAGGAATGTTTGAGTAATGATACTGTAAAATCTTAGATGTTTACGTATGTTTTAAATTCATATCTTTGCTATTTATTTAATTTATTTATTTTTATTTATTTATTTTTAGACAGGGTCTTTCTCTGTAGACCATGACAGTCTTACTTATTTTATTTGTTGTATTTTTTTGTGTGTGTGCGTGTGCGTGTGTGTATCAGAGGGCTCTGTGTGTCCCTGTGGAGGACCAGGGGTGACTTTGGGAATCATCCTGGATTGCTTCTACCTCCTTTTTGCTTTGCTTTGGGATTTCCAGGCTCTACCAGGGGTGGGAAGCTGTTTCTACCTAGAATTTTTAGGTGGGATCTGGGATCCAAACTCAGGACTTTCTTCTTGTGAGGCTGAATCTTAACTCCTGAGCCATCTTTCCAGTCCACTATGACAATTTTAAATTCACTATGTAGGCCAGGCTAGCTCTGAATTTACAATAATCCTACCTCATCCTCCTCTTTTGGGGTTTTAGGTGTGAGCTACCATAACTGACTCACATTTGGGCTATTATGAATATGCCACAACAAGCAGGAATGCAAATATTTCTTTTGCATACTCATTCTCCTTTCTCTTTTATTCTTTGACACTTGCATGCATAAATACAATGCATCTGTATGTTTCACCTTGTACCGTCCATTCCCATGGCCCCTCCTCATCTTTTTGGGCATGCGACCCATTGGGTTTCATTTGGAATGTCTGCACTGGCAATTACCCAAACACCTGCTGGGTATTCCATCAGTGGATAAGTGGTTGAGTGAAGCACCCCTTCTCTCTGGCATCATTTTCACTTGTCTCTCAGGGAGCTTTACCTACTGGTGAATTCCAGAGACTTACTCTCCGAGAATGAGACTTTCTCTCCGAGAATGAGACTTTAGGTGAAAACTTCAGTTCACATAAAAACTGCATTGCAACGTGATTTTGATCTGGAATGTGAGTGTGTGTGGGGGGGGGCACATGCTGGAGAGTTTGCAGGCAGCATACATGTTAGTCTGTGTGTGCTGTAGTGCCTATGGGCAAGCATACTAGTGTGTGTGTGTGTGTGTGTGTGTGTGTGTGTGTGCCACAGTTATTTTCTAAATGTGGAATGGTTGGTGTTAATTGCTGACTTTACACCTACGTTGTGTGTGTCAGGTATCTTTTTGCAGCAATGTGCAATGAAAGTAACACAGACCTTGTACTTTTGGAATTGTTTTCAATCCCAGAACTATTTATGGCTTTTCTTTTTTTAATCATCGGCTCTGCCATTGCTTCTAGGGGAGTCTCCTGCTTCTCTTAACCATGCAGTTCTGCCTTGGGGATGTTCTTACAGAACCGTGTCTACCACTTCTCATTTCCCAGCTTGACGTTCAAATTTATGTCCAGGATTCATGCTTTAATTCTATCGCTCATCACTGTAAGATCCATTATAGCAGAGACTGTGTTTGTTAATAACACAGTATTTCTAGCATGAAAACTTGTTGACTAGGGCAGGTGAGATATCTCAGTCTATGAAAGTGCTTGTTGCCAAGCCTGATGACCTGAGTGAGATTGGATCTCCAGAGTGGAGAAAGAGAAATGGCATCACAAAGGTGTCTTTGGTCTCAACATGTATGATGAGGCATTTATACACATTCACAGACACACCACACACATATAAATGAGAAAGATAAAATAAATTGAATAAGTGAATCAATAGATAAGTCAGGCTTATATATTATTATCCTAAAGTTACCAGTATGAGTTCACATTTAGTCCTTAAACCAGACATTGCCAAATGAATTTAGGTTCTGGGCTACTATAATTTACTAATAGGAAATTTACCTTTACAAATATCTATATTTACATTGCTTTCTAAGTAACATGCATTATGTACAAACACACTGACAGCTCCATGGATGAGTTAATAAAATAGGCAATGCAATTTTTTTCTATTCTTTGAAGAAAAACAGGTAACTGTCCTTTAAAAAATAAATTGAAAAGCCTTTTACTTTGTTTCATTGATGGTTCTGTGCAGTGAATCAAATACATTATTTATAATTAATGCCTTTTGGATTCTTTTTGCATTTTTTATTTTTATACTTTAAAATACCTATCATGTATTAAAAATAAGGTGTTCTGTACTGTGTCAAATGAAAGGACTGGGAAAAAGGCATATATTCTGAAAATGTAAAAAGGTAAAATTAATCTATTATACAATATGTCAAAAAATGACTTCCCAGCTGGAGGGGGAACTGTAAAGAGAACCAGAGGGTGTTCTAAGGAGCTGGTGATAGTTTCCCTCCTCTTTTCCTGCACCTTCTCTCCCTCTTTTCTACCCCCTTTCTTCTCTCTTCTTTCCTTTCTCTATCCCTCTTCACTAGGCTGATCTCACTGTGTGACTCAGATGTGCCTGAACTTGAGATCCTCCTGCCTCAGCCTTCTGAGCTTGGATCAAAGGCCTGACCTTTGAGCTGATGGCATCTCTTCATCCATGTCGATTACACGTGTGTTCAGTCTGTGAAAATATGTCTAACATTACATTAATGATCTGCTCTTTCTTCTGTTTGGGTCCCAATAAAGTCTTACGAATTTAAAAAAAATTAATGATGCAAGGATTGGCACATTTGCAAAGACTGTCCAGGACTTGGATGGAGGGAAAACTCTACTAAAGTGACGGAGAGATAAAGAAAGCTTTTGGGAGAAAAACACCCAAGGGTTAGTTGAAGGGAAAGCAGCACTGAATTATGATCAGCATCTTTGAAAAAAGGTTTTGTGAATTTCCCCCTTGAGGTGAATGAGTGTGGAATCTGGGGGCACATTTGGTGTCAGATAATAAATAAAAGCATAATTATCTGTATACTGTCCAAGGCTGCAGTGATGGCAAAGCAAAGCAGGATAAGGGTCTAGGAGACACACACATTTCATTTAGGATTTGGGAGACATGCCTTTTAGATAGAGAGATTTCAGAGACCAGAAGCATTGGGGGGAAGCAGAAAGCAGATATTAGGGACAGAGTGTGAGATGCTCATGTCCTGGGGCTGATCCACTGATAGAGGCCTGGCCAGGGGAATGAATGGAAAATAGCTGGGACATGCAGAGAGGATCTCAAGAAGAGTTTCAAGGCTAGTATCAAGAACTTGGGCTGTGGGGCCTGGTGAGATGGCCCAGCAGGTAACAGCATTGACTGCACAAACCTGACAACCTAGTTGATCTCTGGAACTTAATGTAGGGAAAAAAGCCAACAAAACAGATGTTGGAGATGCAGTTCTGTAATTCCGGAATTCCCAGGCTGAGATGAAAGGCAGAGACAGAGTCAGCTGAATGCTCGCAGGTCTGCTAAGCTTGTTGTGTGCAGAACAGAGGAAGAAATGAGAGAGCGAGATCCCATGTCAACAAGATGGAAGTTAAGAACCAGCACCATCCTGTGACTTCCGCACATGTCCTGTGGCACATGCACAGCTGCATTCACACACAAGAAATAAATGAATCAATTCCTCAGTCAGTCAATCAATCAATCAACACCTGTGAGATGGCTTAACATGCAAAAGCATCTGTGCATAAATTTGACAAATTGAATTTGATCCCTAGAGCCCATATGATGGAAGAAGAGGACTGACTTCCAAAGACTCCACCTTTCTCTTTCTCATATATGTATCTCACACAAACACACACATACACACCTTCTCTCTTTCTTTCTCACATAATACATATAATAAAGAATTTTGGCTTCATGCTCTATGAGAGATGAACTCACATAGGAAAGTCCTAGTATTTATGTCTTTTGTTATGACTGTGATATAAGTTCATAACATATATGCCTTCACAGTAAGTTAACCAAGTGTTCTCTGACACTGATGTGACATGCATTAAGTTATTAGATTCATCTGAAAGAGGAGTTCATGGCACCTCAAGAGTCCTGTGAAGGTCAATATACTAAATGAGGCTCTGAAAGACCAGGAACATGTGTTTGGACTAAAGCGCACAGCTGACGCAGACAAGCTGCATTATCTCAGATTGGTGTCTGATAATAGCATACAAGCAACATGCCTATATACAAGGGGCTGGATCTCTAGGTATGATTCTTAGGAGTGGGAAAATATTACCAGTATAGGCAGAGGGAACTCCCAATTCAGGTTGGCTCCCCAACAAGAAAGCAACCTTCTGATTCATTTTGAAGTTTCTGTTGTAAATACCTCCTGTCTCTTCTGTTTCAGTTCAGTTATGGAAGTTAAGAGTTGCATTGGAATTTAATGGCTCCATTCTTCTTGGAAGAGACTTTGGTAAATTAACTTTTTAATAGACTGACACTGTGTCCAGTGCCGTTGCTGCGGGGTTGAGGCTGCTCTGACAAATCGTGATGGTCTCTGTTCTTCACTGGAAGCTCATAAGGAATGCATTGCCTTTGTGTCCAGCTCTCTACTCAGGTGGAATGGAGAATTCTCCATGCCAAGCTTCGAGCTACTTGTTTCTCTAGCAGATTTTTAGATAGCACGCATAAGTGTACCAACGCACAGGAGAGGAAAAATCTCCACGCAAAACCATTGCTCTCTCTGCCCAGTTTACCTTGCCCCTTTTCTGGGTTAAAATCGGCCCAAAGGAGCTAGACATGATCATCTCTGAAATTTTTTACTTCTAATTCCCCCATGTTTCATCTTCAGCTGTCTATTTTGGGGGCGGACAGGAGCAATCAAGCTGCCAGACTGTAAAAAATCCATTTAAAACCAATATACACTGTTCTTGGTTTTGGGGAGAGAAAAAGGTCAGTTAATAATCTCATTCTACTGTCAATCTGCCATTTTTGATATAACTGTAGGTTTGAGGCTACAGAGAAATCCGAGCTGTATTTTAAGTGATATGTGCCTCCTCATGAGCTCCAACTTTTGCCAATGATCACCAAAACAAAGCAAAGGGGGCTGATACGCAGCAATGTGCATAAAGGACCATGGATTGTTGTAATGTTAGAAGAGGTTGAAGAACGTGATGATGAAGAAATGTACCTGACCAGCCAGTAGGAGAGGATTCAGCTGCTCTGTCCTCATGTCACATTTTCGTGAAATGGTAATAACTAATCATTGTTGAGCATTTTCTGTATGTCTAGCATTTATTAGTAGTTAGGAGTTACATTTCCCAAACATTAAGGGACAGGTACAGCACTTGAGCATACAGCTGATGGGGAATTTCCAGTTCCTTAGGTCTGGGGTAGGATCGAAGAGTCTGTACTTTTGACAAGCTCTTCCATGTCTAACAAGACATTATGTAATATAACTTCAGAATGTGTCTGGTGAGGCTAACAGTATCATTATCATCTTATAGATAAGAAAATTAAGAGCCCAAGAGGTTGTATGGTTTGTCATGGTCCTAGGCAGGAAGTGTAGATCTAATTCTACCTTACTTCAGAGCCCAAATGCTCAGTAAGCATCTTCTATTTGCTTCCCATCAAAATGGAATCCCTCTTGATGGCTTTATCCAGTAAGTAATGAATAAATTTTAATAGCCAATAATATGTCTAAGCCTTTTGGTTTAGTCGATTCAGTCTCCCTTCATTTTAATAGGCTTCTGCAGCCTGTGTAAAGCTGAGTTTATTAAAGGAAGCTTGTTTACTTCATTTAGACCAGCTCGTAATGGCAAACCATGCTGACATTTCCCAGACTGCTCCTGGCATTCTGACTGTTTTAAATGTTTCTCTGCTTTCACGAGAGACATTAAGGAGAACATCAATCTCAGCTCGGAAATGTGCCCTGCATAAAAATTCAGGCTGGGTAAGCGTTTCTTTTAACATTTCCCAATCTAATTATTATGGATAAACACATAGTAAACACTCGCATGTGGTATTAAAGCAATTTGTCTACATTTAGTTCAACTCCAGAAACATTTATTGAGCACCTAGTTGTAGCTTCTAAGAGCTGGGACACAGGCTGTTGTTATGCAGTAGAAATGAGGGGAGCTAAGGCATGGTTTCCTGGGATGGTACTAAAGCATCTTCTTTTCTTCATATATCAAAGCTTTGGAAAATTGATTAACAACATTCATAAAAAGCAAGAACCAAGCACGGACATGTCTATGAATAAGCAAAACCTCCTCACATTAGATTCATTTGGTTTTAAAGGATCCAGAAGAGAAATAGATTCAGTGCTGTTGATATCCTTCCATGCTCTCAGCTCAAAGAGATTTTTTTTTGCTTTGAGTAGAAATAATCATTCAGTCACATCTTCTTTTTTCTCACATTAATGCCTATTTTTAAAATAAAAAGTAACCATAAGAATATTGTTGGCAGGGTACCTGAAAATAGTAATAGATATTTCTGTGAATTTCAAAATTATACCTTTTCCTAATGTACACTGAATACTTACTAAGTGAAATAATATGGATCACACTTTGGAATCCATGATATATATATATATATATATATATATATATATATATATATATATATACCTAATACATATAATATATATTCTTATATTCTTAAGAAAAATGTAATTTATGGAGTCTTAAAATTTTTGTATACATACATATACTCAAAGGAATAGACAATGAAATTCTACTATTTACTATTGATAAATATGATCATATAAATACACATGACAATATGCATGTACCTCAAAAAGTATGTAAAGAGAAAAATGCATTCTGAGTATATTCTGAGCATAACTGTCTTGAAATAATTATTATGAATAAGCCAGACAATTATCAAAAAATTTCTTGATTCTGAAGCTGTTCCATAAATATAGCTTGGTCTTCCATCACCAAACTAAAGGAGACATCTTTTCTTCTTTTCTTTTTCATGTATGTGTGTGCAGGCATATGTGCGTATGCATGTGTATGTTGTGTGTGCTGCACACAGAAAGGCCAGAAGATGTCAGGTGTTTATCTCTATCATTCTCCATCTTAGTGTGTTGAGACAGGATCTCTCATCAAACCTGCAGTTAGGCTAGCAATTAGCTAGGCTTTCTGACCCTCACAGTGCTGGCATTACAGGCAGATTCATGGCCACACACAACTTTTTATAACTGTGCTGGGGATTCGAATTCAGGTTCTCATGTTTATCTAGCTAGTGTTTCACTTACTGAGCCATCTCTGCTTAATTTTTAAATAACACTTATTGCCCTTGTGACTGCATATTAACTCACATATTAATCATCCATGTCCTTGCCAGATGATAAGTCTCAAGACAGTAAGAGGTTACACTCCCAAGCTTGCCACTGTCTACTCAACAATACGCACCGTATCCAGTATTAATCAAACATTCTGCAGCTACTTGTGGCCGGCACTTTCAGAAAAACAGGGGTTCATTTTTCTTGATGTCTTTCATAAATAGCAAGAAGAGTTCAAAGAAAAGTTCTCAAAAGTAATTTTCAAATTCAAATAGGAATCACCAGAAAAAAATTCCAGATCTTAGAATCTAGAAACAAACTAAGAGAGATGAGATTCTTTACAAAACATGGTTGAAGGTGGTGGCTATCTGAGAAGGGGAAATGAGCTACCGAGTAAGCAATGCGAATAAGCCCCCATCTAAGCTCTTTTAATCTTGTTAATGGAGCAGATCTCGTGAAAGGTGAATTAACCTTTAAGTCAATCTTTATCTTACACAGTGCAGAAAGACAAATATGAATAGTCTTTCAGCTGATGGGAAGGCTTTGCAAATTACAGGTGCCTGGGTCCTGAAGTTCTGATTTGGTTGTCTGGGGTGCAATGTTACTCACAGTTATGAAGCCTCCCTCTGGTTGCCATGTTTGGTCAGAGGGAAGGAGTGGTGTGCATAATAAAATGAGGACTTTAGCCAGAAAAAAAATAGGATTTTCTTCTGTTACTACCTTTTTGATTTTTTTTATTCTTTGATCCTTTCATACATAAAACAATAAATTTATTAGGTTTCTACCCCTTACTATCCAGTCCCATCCCCACCCTCCTGGTCTACTGCATACTTTCTCATTTCCAGCCAATCTCCCTCCTGCTTTCACATCTTTTTGCATGTGTGGCTCAATGGGTTTCATCTGGGTGCCTGTGCTGGTAGGTGACCAAGTACTTACTGGGGCATGGATGACTTACCAGTGGTTAAATTGTTAAGTAAAGAAGTTCCTCTTCTCCTGTCTTTCTTTAACTTTAAATAGTCTCTCAGTATTCAAAGTATGTCTTGAGATATTCCCTCATCCACGGTGAACTGCTGCTAGGCAGTTGTGCAGGTCTTGTAGAATCAGTCCTCATTCTAGGGAGTTCTTGCATGCAGTACTCTTGTCATCATGAGCAGAAGGTCCCATCTGGCACCATCCTACTCCCACCCCATCCACAGGCTCTTGCATTTTTATTGTCCCTTTGAACTGGTGCAGAATATCCTCACAACTCCCCCCCCCCCAATAAGTTAACAAGTCTGTCCTGAGAAGGTAATAATACAAATTACATGAAGTTCTGATACACGGTAAACTATTGCAATAGTTCACTTCCATCATCTCTGCTATGGGCAAGGTGACTTTGTTTGTTTGCTTTCTTCAATTTTGTCCCAAGCAAGGTGGACATGTTGACATCACAAGGCAAGTGATGGCATATTGCTAAGGACGAGGAAATGGAACTCACACCTCTAAAAGCATATTAGTAAAGGTGACAAGTTTGTTACTGAAGCTGTCTTCTGAATCAGACATCCCTCCTCAACTTATATTAGTCAAGAGCCATAAAGTCACTTATAATATTCCAGCTTCTTTAAATGCTTTTCATCGGCCAACACTGTTGTATAAATTCTATATGTGCTATTTCATTTGGTCCCCAGAGCACCTACATGCCATTAGGAAGTACGTCAGGAAGAGAGTAAATCACATGCCCAAGTTCACGGCTGGTAGAGGGCAGAGCAGTGACTAGAACTCAAGCAGTCTGATTTCAGTGGCACTCTTCTCAGTCTCTCCACTTCCACCACTTCTTTCCAGAATTATCACCCTCTATAAACTTATCATCCTGCTTAGCGACTGGGCTACAGTCTGAGAAATGGATCATGAGGTGATTTTGTCATTGTCCCAATACCATGGAGCATACTTACAAATCTACATGTTGTTATCTATTAGACACCTAGGTTCTCACACACACACACACACACACACACACACACACACACACACAGAGTTGAATTTGTTGCTTTCTCTCTCTGTCTCTCTCTCTCTCACACATACACACACCTGTTAAAAAGAACATAACTTTTGCCTAACCTCATTAATTCCCTAATCCTGTAAACATGAACTGATCCATAGTCAAAGTCCTGACTGTTCCCACCATGGGGCATAAGATTGGAAGAGACATAGTGGTTTTCCCTAGTAGTTCATAATCCTAGGATGGACTGAATAGCAAAGGATTTATATTCTTTTCCTGCAACTCTGGCAGCTGATCTTGCATATGAGGAAGGGCTGGGTCTTCCTTCTAGCATTATTTCCATGGTCCAATGCTTGAGATGGAGGGCAGGGTCTGCAGTTGACTTCTCTCATCCTTTAATTACCACTCTGGACCACGTACCTCCCTAGAATTTTTGTACATGAGATGGAGTTTCTGAAAGGTCTTTATTCTGGAAAGTCAGACATCGTAGAAAGCTTTTATCACATTGCCTTACATGCAATAAATGCTTGGTAAATGTTCAGGGTGATGATTTATTTTCAGAATGTTTTGTTTTACACCTATTACCTTGGCAAAGAGATCTCTATGACCTCCTTTATTTATAGCATCCTTGAGTTTTAAAACATCAAACAAGTGTCAGCAAGTCAGCAAAGTACCAGAAGCCTGTGAGCATCCCTGTCACAAAAGGTCCTAAGCCATGAACAGCATGTCACTGGGAGCCTTGCTGATTCAGTACCAGGAAGGAAAGATAATTATGTTAACATTTTTAAACGAATAGACAAACCACTCTGCCAATGGGGTCAATAGTAAAGAAGTAACTCTGGGCCAAAAGGGGATACATTTATTTATTTCAGCAATGTTCCAGTTTTTTTCTGCCCACACAGTCAAATGTGTTAAATAGGTTAGTTTGGCTTGATTTTACTCCATTGCAAACACTTTGCTGAGGGTTTAGCTCACAATCAGAGCTGGTGTTGTTATTTATGGGTTTCTTTGTCGCTTGCCTATCGGAAGCCAAACATGCACATGACAGAGCCCCTGGTATTTCTTTGTGTGCCTTGCATGGTGATTTAGAGTAATTGAGATTCTTCAGTTCTTAAGAGTGGTTTCCTTTGGAAATGAGTACAGTTTGCGTCTGGGCAGAACAGAGCTATTTGAAATTAATGGAGTGTCTTAAGTGTTGCAGAAGGAAGGCATTTTGCGAACACTTGGCATTTGGGAAATTACGAGTGTCAGTGGCTACTGCAAAAATATGATTGTTGAGTTCAATATACAGCATGTTAGGAAGAATACCATTCATGCTACACCCCATTTTCCAATGTTTTGGGTCATTGGCATAACAGCTTGTTGAGGAATCAAGTAAAATGTGATAGTGTAGAAACCTGATGGTAAAAGCCCAGCTTACCTGCTCATTTTTCTCTTTTTAGTATTCTATCAAGTGCATCTTAAAGGGTCAAATGCATGCAGACTATCCTGTCTGCTGTGTCCTAACCTGTCCTCGGAATCTTGAGGCAGAGGGTCTGAGCTCTGAAGAAGGGAATTCTCTCCTCAACCCCGGATGATTTATTTTTCTAAGATTACAGAGTAAAATTCTGCTCTATTTTTAGGATCTATTGGCCTGATAGAGTGGTTAAAGGAGAAAAATACAAATTAAAAAAAATCCAAACCATAGAAACTATCAGATGAACAAGCACAAGTTCTAAATAAGCCTTTCATATGCTTTTATTCATGCAGAGAAATATTTTTCCTGTAGAGAAGAATCTCAAGCAGACGTGCTTCAATTAAAGTTTTGCTCATCCTCAAGACCCTTGGTAAATGCTGCCTGTACTAGACAGAACTTTCCCTGAGAGCTATATGGGAACTTTGACATCTTATAATAAACTATCTCTCTGTTGCCAGTGTGTACTTCACATATTCATCTTTCTATCTCCAAACTTTTTGCAACAGAGAGAATATAAATTGAGCATATCACCGCTTTGTGCATGGTGTAGAGATTCACTTGGGTCTTCTTGCTGGGGCAGGAGACATTGGCATTAGAATCTTTTAAATCATCTCTTGCTTTAGCTATTGCAGTAGCTGTTTCCTTTAGGTTGGATGTGACCATCACTTTCTACCTTGAAGCTGAACAGCTGTGATGATCAGCATGAGAACCTCAGGAAATCAGTTCTATTAACATTTTGTGTGGTGGGAGTGGGGTAGGGGGCTCAGGAGACCTGTGAGGTTCAGAGACTCATGAAGGCTTCAGGAGATTCTCATGAAACCTCCTCCCACCCCGACTCCAATTGCCACTGTATAGGAAGCAAATAGTTGATGGCAACAGGACTTTCCCTCGGTGATGCTATTAAAGTTGTTAGGGTCAGAACCCATGCTCTGGTCAATGAGCCAGGATCAGTCAGCTATCCTGAATAAACCAGTTAAAGAGAGAAAATTAAGTAAGAGTGAAAACCAGAAAAAATGAGATTCAGGACAGAGAAGTTCAGTGGTCCCTCAAGTCCATCTTCAGGGTCTATGTATGAGGTTCATGTTTCAGTAGAGTCAGACCTACAAGAGAACTCAGGACTGTTGATTACTAAGTGAACATAGCAATAAGATGCCTTCTAAATATGTATCCTTATATCCACAGATTAATGCAGATCTCAACAAGCCTCTTTGATCAATGGACTGTGAGTAATACAGAGAATCACAGCTAATCAAAGGACAAAGAATGAGTGACTGTGGAATACTCAACCCCAAATAGGACATCTAAATCCCCCTGGCCCCAAGACTCAGGGAATATTACAGTAAAGGGGATGGAAAGAATGTAAGAAACTGGGAAGGAATACTGTCAAGTAATGTCCTCTTGGATATGACAAGGCCAATACATCCATGAACTCATTGAAGTTGTGTTTTCCTATACAACATTGGTCCCATCATTATATCATGGTTGGGGGAATGAGTGCCTGATATATCACCCATGCTTCAACAAGTATCTAGGTATATACTAACACAGAAAACCCTTATTAAATTCAATGGGACACACACACACACATGCACACACACACA
The DNA here is from genome assembly GCA_023101885.1 of Typhlomys cinereus. Taxonomy (NCBI): domain Eukaryota; kingdom Metazoa; phylum Chordata; class Mammalia; order Rodentia; family Platacanthomyidae; genus Typhlomys; species Typhlomys cinereus. Next base: position 64,751 of record JALPQD010000084.1, on the reverse strand, counting down.
CACAAAGATAGGAGAGAAACTTACTGGAAAGAAGGGGATTCTCAGTAGGTGGAGGAGCAATGAGGTAGGGCAATATGGGGAGAAAATGACAAAAAATCCACTTTATATATATATATGAAACTGTTAAAGAAATTTTAAAAAGCATAAATGGTGAGAGCTCTGCATAGCTACACAGTGCTGGTCGCACTTCACCAGATGTCATTCAACTCGTCATTGACCCATCATTGTCTAGCCTCTGCTTCTAAATAGTCTGATAAGTTACAAATCTTTTTCCAAGAAACAAACTTTCTCCTCTGGCTGCCAGCCATTAGACATTTTTTTTCCCTCCAGCATGAGATTTCTGAGGGGTTGTGCACATGTGTCAACTTGACTGTGAAGGGTTTGAGCTCTGGGCACATTGGTAGTTGGTTTAAGCCCAGAGCAAACGTGCAGGAGATTGTCTAGCTGATGGGGAAGACCCAGCCTATGGTAGGTAGGACTAGGCCTGAATAGATGATTGAAATACTTAGTGTTGGTTGAGGAAGTCGGTATCCTTCTGTATACTTGGCCAGACATGCTGGTCTGACAAGTAAGGATCGTCCCTCTCTCAGCCATTAGATAGAGATGGTATGGTCCTAGTTCCCTTGACCTGGTATTGGTATGTGCTCTCCTGCAGGCTGGACTATGAACTGTAACTGGACTATCAGTAGGAAAATAAATCCCTTGTTACCTTAAGCTATTTGACGGTCATTTATTGGAAACCATGCAGGCTAACTGCACAGGAGTCCATGGTTTCACTAGTCTAATAGCCAAAGTAAGGAACACAAATGTCTTTGAAGACATTCTCATTTCTATTAGCCCTGTTACACAGCAGCTGCCTGGTAAGCCAGCCAAGTTGTTCTGGGCCTTCTCAGTGGTATAATACATGTGAGTTACTCATGTTCCTATAAGCGACCCTTAGAAACTCATTGATTCACCAAGCTGTACTTGGATAGAATTCTTTGTTCTACCGTTGCTATGTCTGGGGTGGAATATAAAAGATTCTTTACATCATTCCCACTGAAGTCACACAAAGTTTATTTTTCCTTTTTTTTGATAGGTATCCATTGGATTTCCTCTGTTCATATTGTTGTAAGAATATGTTGCGAGTCAAGCATGGAAACAACTGTCATGAAGAGAGTGTCTTCCCTACTTACAGAAACAGGAAGCAGAGAACTCTATGCAGGATCACCTGGGGAGATACCAGGAAGCAGCCATTGAAGGGAAAATGTACCGAGTACCGTATTATGACTTTTGCAGAAGGCAATGGGCTGAGGATTGTCTAGTTTGAACAATTTGGGGCTTTGGCCATTGAGTCTCTTTAGTTTTCAGCAAACAGACATTGTGGAGTTTAAAGAAGGTGGATATTTATTCAGAGTAGAGTAAACGAAAGAGGTGGCAGGGGTTAAGGCATTTGGATTGGTTGATGTGCATATGACAAATGCACTCCCAGATGAATAGTTTGCTCTAAGAATCAGCTGGCCTGGGAAGGGCTGTTCCCTTCAGTGTCAGCAAAGGACAAGAGATCAATGAGTCAATAAAAAGACATGCTTAATATATTAGGTTTAATGAGCTGTAGGAATGCCACTGTTAGTTGATTCTTTCCCTAGCACAACAGATCTGCATTGAGGTTTGGAGCTAACGTTACTTAGGATTGAAAAGTAAAATGAAAGAAAAGAAGCAAAGAAACAAAAAAGAAGGGTAATTTTTTGAAAAGGTGAAAAGAAAGGATCTGAGCACACTGCAAATGTTCAGGACACATTCCACGAATAAATGAATGAATAATCAAATGATGAACAGCATATTAAATAACGTATCATTCTATCATCATTGTATTTTATCTTATTGCGTCAGTGTGAATACAAGTCCCTTTCTTAGAGTCAACAGGGACACTTGCAAGTTAAGCTTCAAATTTCATTATATAATAAGAGCCTTCATGTACTGTCAGCCTCAGCTGTTATTGTAAGCATATGACCTGATGTGTTTCCCTTAGTCTTAAAATTACAGCTTGCAAAGCTGTCTTGTTAGTCCAGGTGGTTTGTATGCACAAGGGGACTCTTCTGTCACTTATCTGTTCATCGATTTAAGGATGACATTTTGTATTATTTTAGCCAAAATCTTCATGGGAAATATGGTTTGGGAAAGCATTCTGATTTCAGTGTCCATCAGCAAACATGTCAAGGCGCATACCCATTCAAACAAACAAACAAAAACAAATAAACAAAAACAAGCACATTTCCAAAGCAGACAAGGGGCTTAAATATCTGTCATGAATTACCTCACAAACAAGCACCTTCAATGAATGGAAGTATTGGCTCACAAATTATTATAAATCAGCTTGTCAGTGAAATTTGGGAGTGAGGGGTTAGAAATAACAAATTCACAGATCCTGCCAAGACCGATCAGAAATGATGAGAATAAAAACAGCAGGTCTGTGGGGAAAATAAGCTCTGTCACAACAATGTGATCTGCACACAATTTCTTTCCCAGACTGTTTCAGCAGCGTGGAGCTCTCCTATATGAAGAAGATTGCACTGGGAATTTATATTTGAGCATCTGAAAACTCAATTTTTTTTCAGTCATTAGAGAGGATGTGAATGCCTCTCATGATGGACATTCACTGTGCCTTAGTTTTGTAATGCAGCAATGTGGTGAATTCAAGAGGAGAATGAGGTTATAGGTTGATGTCCTCTGCTCTCCATATGAGCATCGACTTTTATAAATTGATAAATGCACTAGATCGATTGCAAAACTATCCCACTCTTCATGCCTCCTCTGCCCTACATTTATGGATGAGCGTCCTATGAGCAAAGGCTGACCCTGATTTATTTTGGAAAGAATTATTTGTGATATCTAAGCATTGGGTTAAAAAAATCTGTCTCTTCAGCCTTTTCTCGGTTGTCTGCTACGTGATGACAGAGAGAATTCCAGCCCTTCTATTGCCCTTCAAAACACCCAATCAACACGGACCAGACAGGTGCTAGAATACCTGACAAGGAACTGGGAATACATGAGCTCAGCTTGCTTATCCTGACTTGGATCAGTAATAAGATAGATAGCTATAGACATAGATGATATAGAGGTAGAGGTAGAGATAGGGATAGATGCATACGGTGATTGAACCCAGGGCCTTATACATGCTATGCAAGAGTCATGTTCTGCCACTAAGACATACCCAAGCTGCCAGGGAGGTTTGTGGCTCTTTATTATGTGCTAAATTTGTTGTACCAGTAGATACCTGATCTGGCATTCTCGAAAGTTGTGTCTAGTTGAAAGAGAAGGGAACACAAGTATGTGTATTCCTTCTATTTCTTCTCACTCATCCTATGTCCTGTAAATCTCTCTAAATCTCATCTTCACTAACACCCCTTCAGTTCAGCCTCTGCCCTTCGGATCATCTCATGCTATCCTCCTCAAACAACACTATAATTTGTCCAATTTTAGATAGTTCTAAATTCAGTTTTGTTTAGAAAGGAAGGGTGGATTGATATTTATTGGTCATCTGATTCATTCTAGGAACTTCACTTAGCTTGTTTGTAAGATTAATTATGAACCAAGTCATAATTAAACAAATTAGCAACCATTTATAAGCAACTTATTTATAGTACTTTTTATGTCAAACTCTGAGTTGATAGCTTAATGTGCTTTAGTTTATTCTTCATATATTGAAAAAAAACTAACCAAAGTCTCCCATGAAGCAGACAAAAAAAGGGGCTTTCAGGGCACTAACTTGGCCTATATCACATGTTAAGTACATGGGAAAGCCAGTCTGAATATGTATCCCCTTATATAATAATTAGTGTGCCCTGTCACTCAAGCAGATCACTACTTCTTTGATTTGTGTGCTCTGTATGAAGTGTCTGATTGGCTAGTTACATATTTGTGTATATAGAAACCTGGGATTCTCCTCCAGGAAAAAAAAAACACACACATGCATTTTGTTAGGCATGAAAACAATGGAAAGGAGGAAAATGACTTTACACCAGGCACAGAAAGAGAACCAACTGAGCTAAAAATGTAGAGTAATTAAAGCAAAGCAGTAGCTAAACTCCCAAGACAGGCATTCAAATTCCTATCAGTAGCTCCCATTTCCTTCTCGGACTGAATAGTTTAATGTGCTCTTGTTCTATTTGGGCCAAAACAGCAGTAGGAATTCCCTACCATCTTCTCAGTGCCTTCCTTCAGCCTGCCTGCTGTTTCTCTGTTCTTTGTTCCTCCTGTTTCTACATATTACCCTGAATGGGACAGTTCTAGGAGAACAACTGTCCCTTTCTTTGAGTAGTAGCTGGTTAGTGGAGGAGATCCTGATGGATGGAGTGACATAAAGCCATCATCACAGGAGGTTACATTAAACCCTGGACTGACCAACTTTTCTTTCACACTTGCCACATAACCCAGCAGCAAGCTCTCCTGCTCCATCTACATCAAGGAACCACAATGTGGCTGCTGCTCACGCCTTCTGCTGTCTCCACCTCTAACTGTCAGGCTGGTTACAGCCACTGAGAAAACTAGCCCATGTTCACCAAAGGCAGAGTTCCAATGATACCAGGATGATGTGAAATCCTGTCATTCTTCTCCTCAAAGCCCGATCCTGACTCCCCGCACCATTCTTGGAAATGCTCAAGTCCTTCCAAGGCCCACAAGAGAGAAAGAAAAGAGCAAAGAATATTTAAGGAAAGTAGAAGACCAATAAAATGGCAGAAATAAGTCCTTATATAATTATAATACATTATATTTATTATAATTATACATATACATTATTTTTATATATGTACATTATAATTATGCATAATTATAATAATAAACTCTATTTGTCAATTAAAATACAAACTGGTTGTATAGATTAAGAAAATGTGTTGTCTACAAAAGAATCACCTTTACCAGCAAAGACACACACATCAAAGTGAGAAGATAAAGGACTCTAAAGGAAGAAAGAGTGGCTATAGTTATGCCTGACAAAATGGATTTTAAAACATGAAAAGGTGCTGTCTAATGAATAAGGGGTCTGTGGGGTTCTGTGACCTACACACTTCCCTTGCAATCCTGATGATAGGTGCCAGAGTGGATCAGCAAGAATTAAATCAGGCTGGGTCACGAGTGGATCTTGGGAAAGCAAAAAACCAAGTCACGTTTATTATGGACCCTAATCCCTTATATACGATGAAACAGGGTGATGATGTCTGTACACTGCACAGAGCAATGACATCAATATTGGCAGACAGACTACACGTGCAAGGTCAAAAATAGGTGGTACCACCACCAATGATACAGCTCTTGCCAATCTTTAGACATGTTAATATGCCCTAATGGCACCATTCATTGTGGAGAAAGAACAGGCTGCTGATAGATCAGGAACTATGGTGATACAATCAATGATAAAGCTCTGTGCCCATCCTTTATATGTGCTATGCAAAAAACATCTCTGACCTTGATCCCAAATTGAGACAGGACAAGATCCATCCCTATCCCTTGCAGGAAAGTCAACAGGAGTCAGCCTAGAACTATGCTGATACAGGCTGGCATAGGAGGCACGCTGCAGCTGAGACTTCGAGGAATGCCCCTGGCATCTGTCTTCAAGAAATGGCGATCTCTAGCTTGAGTGTTCCTTATAGGGGTCAATCCAAAATGAAGACACATCACTATAAAATTACATGAAGGTAATGTTGGGGAACTCACCTTTATGAAGCAAACCTAGCTTGGTTTAAGGGAGAAGTGGGCTACAATGTAATAGTGGTGTAATGGTAGGAAAATTCCATACTGGTGATAAAGATGGCTCACGGTAGGATCCCTGGTTCTAAAAAGACCATATTCCCAGGAGAAGGGCTATTTACATGTGCATAAGGCTTTGCTTGATTGCTCCTGTAAATTCTCACACTGATAGTTGTCAAACTGAAAATTCCCTCTTCCTAGTTTTGGCAAAAGAAAAAAATTAACTTTCTATAGCTCTCTATATTATATAATTTACTATTAATGTAGATGAACATTTAGCCTCAGGTCTCGTGTCCAGGCCCTTAGCATTCCACTTTCATCATTGGTTGGATCATTCAGCAAAAAAAAGCAACTAAGAAGCATCAAAACTAAAGAATATTATAAATCAAATGGATTTCACTTTCATTTACAGAATTTTATCCAATCATTTCAGAAAATACATTCTTCTATCAACATACAGAACTTTCTGTAGAATAGACCACATGCTAGGCCAAAATAAAAAAAAAAGTCAGTCTCAACAAGTTAAGAAAGAACATATAGAGAAAAAGGTTGTATCTTTTTAATAATCATGAAATAAAAGAAGAAGGAAATAATAAGGAAGCTTTAGAAATTATATAAAATCACAGAGACTGAATAATACACTGAAAAATAATGACCCACTAAATAAATGAAAAGAGACATTTAAAATTTAAAATGTCTCAAAAATTAAAATGGAAATACCGCATGTTCAATTTACGGAATCAGTGAAAGCAATACTAACAGGGAATGTTATATTAGACTTCAAATAGCATTATAACAGTACATTTGAAGAATTTAGTAAGGTTAAACAAACCAAACCTAAAATTATCAAAAGGGAAATAATTACAAATATCAGAGCAAAAATAGCATAACAGAAGTAAAACAAACAAATCAATGAAACAAAGATGTGTTCTATGAAAAGAAATACAAAATTGAGGAAACTTTCTGTAAACTAAGAAATGAAATGAGAAAAGAACCAAATACATGAAATCATTACAACTGATTGTGGAGACATATGAAGGATCATTATTTACTAGAATAAAAAAAAACCAACTATATGCTGTCAAATCAGAAAGCCTGGGCAAAATAAACACATTTTTGAATATGTATAACTTATCAAAATTGAACCATGAAGATATTAGAAACTTGAATAAGCCAATAACAAATGAAATCAAATTAGCAATAAAGTCTCAAAGGAGAATAAAAAACGTCAAACAAGGTATTTTATTGATTGTTAAAAGAAGAACTTGTGCTAATTTTTCCTCAAACTGTTGTAGTCTTGAAATAACCCTTTCAGGATTATTCCATGAAGTCAGCATTGCTGACTTATCAGAGAAGGACACAGTACAAAGGAAAGATATTGATCAATATGCCTGCTGAACATAGATGTAAAAATTCTCTATAAAATTCTAGCAAGTCAAATTCAACAGCATGTCACAAAGATCATCTGCCATAATGCAGTTAGTTTCATTCAAGGATGCAATCATAAGAATGAAGGTTCAAAATTACATTGTCATTTCAATAGGTGTAGGAAAGGTCTTTGATAATAGGACCTGTACCTTTACAAAGAGAAAGAACAAAGAAGATCCATGGTGTTCCTCAGGCACATCTTCTCTAAAGCATCTGCCTCACAGGCATGAACATGCCTATGAGAACCAAGAAAGAGAGGAGGAGAATAACAAAACAAAGTATAAAGATGGGAAAGGAAATGTTAAATCCCTGCATAAATAAGGTTTAGAAACCCACCAATGAAACATAATAAAGGACTTATATGACAAACTTACAACTGGAAAAAAAACTGAACTATTTCCTCTAACATTGTGAACCAGTAGCCATTCTTAGTGATCTTTAATGTAGTATTAGTTTTAGCCTGAGAAATTATGCAAGTGATAAAGATAAAAGACATACACATTGGAAAACAGGAGCCAACCCATCCTCTTTTTTTGGTAAATATTATGATTCTGTATATAAGAAAAGCCTGAACTGATAAACAAATTTAGTAAGCAAGGAAAATATTAACCCAACACGTCATTATCAGTAGCTTTTTATATGCCTGTAAGGAGTTTTTCTTAGAAAAAAACCATAAAACCAGTCTCATTCAAAATATCTACAAAAACAATGAAATACTTATGAATAAAATTAACCAATGAAGTGAAAAATGTCTGCAATGAAAACTGCAAAGTACTAATAAAAGGTTAATGAAGACACAAAAAGCACGACAAGACTTCCCATGTTCTTTGATTTTAAGAATTGCCATTATTAACAGGTCTGTGGGACTCAAAGTGATCTACAGGTTCAGTACACTCCACCAGAATATCATAGCATTTTTCACAGAGCTGAAATTGTTATGGAAGCATAAAAAAAACCAAGTAACCAAAGCAATACTGAGAAAGAAGAACAAAGCTGTAGGTATCTGATTTTAAGACACATTACAGAGTCATAATAACCAAAACGACATGGTATATTGGTATAAAAACTGACATAAAAAGCAATGGCACAGAATACTGACTTCAGAAATAAAAATCACACATCCACGGCTAAGTGGTTCTTGACAAAGGTACAAAAACGATACAGTGACTCTTCAATAAAAGTGCTAGGAAAAAGAGGATATTTGCATGCTAAAAGTTGGAAGTTGCTCACTGTCAAGTCGATTCTCTACAAAATCATCTCAAGATGGACCAAAGACCTAAGTTATGATCTGCATTCTGAAACTCCTGAAACAAATCGTACAGGAATCACTTCAAGACATTGGTGCAGACAAGGACTTCTGAATCAGATCCAAATGTAAAAGAAATAAAATAAAATAATAGCAAATAGAATTCTGTCAAATAAGAAGATTTTGTATGGTAAAGAAAGTAAGCCACAGACAGAGGAGACAACATATGGAATGGGAGAAAATGCTTGTTAACTTGTTAGCCAACAGATGATTAACATACAAGGTGTATAAGGTACTTAATAAGCACAGTGATAACAGGAACTCAGTAAGCTTAGTGACAACAATTACAACAAATGTTCCAAGCAATCCACTTGAAAAATGAGCAAATGAACTCAACAGACTCTTCTAAAAATGAGAAATATAAATAAATGGTCAACAAATAAGTGAAAAAATTTCTCAATATCATTATCCATCACTGAAAGTTAAATTGAAAACATAATGAGATACCATCTCCCTCCAGTCAAAACTGCAACTGTTAAAAAAAATCCAAAAATGACAAATGCTGGCAAAGGTGTAAAGGAAAAGGAAATTCCTATACAATACTGTTAAGAATGTAAGTTAGCAAGTCACTATGAACAATATGGATATTCATCTAATATCTAAAAGCTACCATCTAACGTTATCCCACTTCAGGCTATATATCCAAAGATGATGACATCACATATCAAAGAAGCACTTGCATGCCATGTAACATTACTCATTATAGCCAAAGTGTGACAGCAGCCTAAGTACTCATCAATAGATGATATATAAAGAAAGTATATTGCTGTATTGTATATGCATGAGGTTTAGCCATAATAGATTATTATTACCTAATAATGAAAAAAAAACGAAATCCTGTTATTTGCAGCAAAAGGAATGTAAATGGATGACACTGTATAAAGTAAAGTAAGCCAGACACAGAAAGGCAGCTACTACAAGCTTTCTCTCCTATGTGGAAGCCAATACAGTGTGGACTGGAGATAAAATAGTGACCACCAAAAGGCTAGTAGGAGTTATATGAGGGCATGGCAGCTCTGAGGATGGGAGGGAAAAGGAGTTTGTATTTGATCTGTGGGAAAATGGAGCTCAGAAGAATTTGCTACCATATGCTTGCATAAAAATATCCCATGGAAACCCACTAATGTGTACATTCAATTTATATTAATATTTTAATATTCATGCAACTTACTTTAGAAATTCACTTTCTTCTTGTATAAAAATAAATTTTATGAGGGAAGAGATCTTTTCTTGTTGGCTCACTGACAATATCTGATAAATACTATGTACTTAATGGATGTGTGTTGAGGACAATGGATGAACTTTATTTATCTAGGAAAAATTCAGATGAGTATTCAAGTTAAAATAACTTGAATTCATGAAACTGTCAAAGGATATTTTAAAAAAGACACAGTCCCCAGGGTCTTAAGAGAGTAATATGTCTAGAGTCATAAAAAGAACTGAGTTGAGATCGACATGTAGACTTGTGCTATCCCTCCCAATCTTCCTCTAACTGCTGCAATATTTCCTGCCATCTCCTTATCCCATCAGTATCACTCTGAGTTGTCTCTGTGAATATTATCTCCCTTTACTGAAACTGAGTTTGCTTATGTTCCCTTGTGGGCATTCCTTTTCTGAGCATCTCCTCAGAACTTTGTCAAATGTTACATCTTCTATTAAGCCCATTTGAAGGTATTCTGACTTAACTCTCTTATCTCCTCTGCTGAAATTATTTATCACCTTCCTATTTATGTGGTAGTTAATTATATGCTCTCTCCTTCACATGTACGTTTGGGTTCTTAGTGAAGAAACTTCACAATCCTCACTTTGTATCTCCCAAATCTCAACCATGCCAGCTTGCAAGATCATCAATGCATCTTGCAGAACCTATTCGAAGAATGTATGGAAGACTCTAAAATGTGCCAGCCTGATTGAGGGCTAAGAAGTGATGATCAAGTGACCAGGCAAACAAGTAATAATGCTATAGCAATATCCATACTGAGAGAAATTCAAGTAGTAACCATCTTAATGTTGGAATATTGTTTGAGAAAGATTCAATCTGATCAAGGGTTGTGAACTTAACACTCACTCATGAAGTCACTGGGTAAATTAGGAGCACTTCAAAGGTAGTTTTGGTGAATGCAATTTATTTCAAAACCTGGCAGAGAATAAGCTTTGAATAAATGTTAGCTAATTTGTGAAATTGATTTGAATTTAAATGAACCACAAGAGTCCTGAAATAGAGGAAGTTAAAAAAAACAGGAAAAGATAATACTCCTCTGTCCCTTAAATAGTTTCTTATCATTTGGTATATATATAGAAATATATCTCAAATGCTAAAGATAGCAAAAATAATTGAAGGTGGATTGAAGGGTGACGAATGACTTGATTGGAAAAGAAAATTCATCTTGCCACTTATTACCTGCAATCTAAATTTATGCAAGACCAGCCAGAATGCAATTTTCATTTTATCCATGATAAACCAGAGCTTACGCTACCAAAGCCTGTCATCCTGAATGTCTCAAAGAGTCGTTCAGATGGCTGGTGCAATCACTTTTAGAATGTTTGTTACTACAATTGTCAGGCTGTCTTGGCGTCGCTAAAATATTACACGGTACAATCTCATTATAACAGGATTTGTTGCAAGATGACATTTCCTGGGAATGACTTTAGTTCATGAGTTTTAAAGACAACTGTATCTCCTTGTAAAACATGCAGGCCTTGATGGTCCTACCCCAAGAAATACCTGTCTAGGAAAGTTTTACAGTGAGAAGTTTATTATGTGTCGATTTTCTTCTCTGTTGAACAATTATTTATTTTTATTGACTTTTTATTTTTCTACTTTTACAAGCATATTGAGTATTCATCCCTGCTTCCCTTCAACCCCCTCCCTCCTATCCCTTCTCTTCTCTTCCCTTCTTTAATCCCTCCCACTCTCTTCCTATATGCCTATATGCCTCTATGGACCTCAGGGTTCACTCTGGCTTGTCTGCTCTTGTGGGGTGAACAATTATTTAAATTGATATTCCAGCAATGGGGAAGCAAAATCTGCATTGTCAGTCCTCGCTTATTCAATTCTATGATGGTTATTTCTTGTTGCCCCATATGTAATAATGAGTATTGATAATGAATATTCTGTGTCCTAAGTGGCTAATTTCTGTGGACTAAAACATATATAATCTCTTGCTTATGGCTTCTGGTGGGATTTCACTAATTGTGGACCCTTGGAGAGGATGAAAAACAAGAGGAGAATGAGTTTTGTCTTGATTTCCATGGTAGTTCATTACTGGGACATGATCTAATCAGCGTTTCTCTGAAAAGTACATCTTCTGAGCATCTTCCTTACTAATATACAAGGATTAATCTTATTATCCACTTAACTAGAGTTAGATCACCATGGAAACACACTTCTGGGTGTGTCTATGGGAATGTTTCCAGGTAACTTTATCTAAGAAGGAAGACCTACCCTGAAAGTGGGTGACGCGATCCACGTATACCCATGCACAAAAAAGGAGAAAGCAAATGGAGCACTAACGTTCATCTCTCAACTGGAAGCTTCCTGACTTATGCTGCTGTCAACATGAGTTCCTTATCACAACGCACTGTATCCTCAAATTGTGATTAAATATAATAATGCCCTTCCTTAAGTAGCTTTTGTCAGGTCTTATGCACAGCAATGAGAAAAACGGCTAAGAGGAAATTTGTAGTGAGGAGTGGAACTACTCCAGTGATAAACTTGATTGTATGGTTTCTAGGCTTTTTAAACACTATGAGGAAGACTGTGGAATAATTTGCAAGTGCAGGCTTAGAGAAGATTTAGAAAGCTAAATTAGAGAATGGAACATTCTGGTAGGCGTTCAGAGGAACAGAATTCCGATACAAATGTGCAGAGTGGAGTTCTGGCCCATGAGGGATTCCATTCGGAACTGGACTATTTCAAAGATTCTTGGCTTCATCCGGCCTGTACCTAGACAACTTGAGTGAGACTAAATTCAAAGTAATGGACTAATTTCTTTGGCAGAAAAAGTTTTAAGGCAACATAGCATTCAGGCTATAGCATCATTACTGTTTACTGCTCTTACTCAGTTACACAGAGAGAAGACAGAAAGATATTTTTCAAATCTGTAGTTTGGAAAGGAAAGGAGTATGGACAAATTTAAAGTTACAAACAAGAAGGGTGCAGTCAAAACAGCTTTTTGTTAAAAAAAGATTAACATCATTTAAGAGAAACTTCATACTTTGTACCAGGATCATAGGAAAAGTGCCCTATAGGAAAGACCTCATGCACAAAAGGCTCAAAATTGAAAATAAAAATTCAGAGAGAGTCTAAACTGTGAATGCCACTACAGGGGTTCCTTGCTCCAAACCAAACACCCCAGGGCAATGCTCCCCTGGATCACTCTTAAAGTTACACAGAGGCTCTGCCACTCTGACTAAATGGGTCAGGTTATGTCTCAAGCTGACAGAGGAAGTGAGCATCTTTGTTCACAGGGTATTTACCTTGCAGGCATGAAATATTCCAGAGTGAAGGGGAAATGGAAGCTTGCACCAATGTCCCAGAAAGTCTCTAAAACCAAGCTGGGCAAGACAAGAGCAGTTTCCGCACAAGGAGATCCATAAGGGTCATTGTGTGAAGAAGCGTGACACCTGAGTTACAACAGAGCTCTCCAGGATGCTGAACATGCCAGAAATGTGGATGTCTGCTAAGGAAAGTGGCAGGAACAGAGCAGAAGCTGCTCAAGAGAGAAGCTACAAATGGTGCAGGTGACAGAAATGAAGGAGTGAAGCTGCCCACCTGTTGAATCCCAGGCGGTTTCATCAAGTACCTCGGCTGCTGGCCATGGAGTTATGTAGTTAGTTCGGTATTTGCCCTACTGAATTTTGGAGTTCCTTTGGACTGGTCTTTCCTTGTTATGATCATTTACCTTCCCTTTGGAATGGAAATATTTACCCCATGCTGTCAAATATTGGATATTTGAATTAGTTTCTTATTTTGTAGGTGCTCATTGTTAAGAGGTTGTCTTGCGTCTCAGAAGAGATCTTGGACTTTTGAATTGTATTGGAACAGGAAGTATTCTGGGAACTGTTAGAGATGGACTGAATGCACTTTTAATTAGGTGATAAAAAGTATACTTCATTGGCCAGGGGCATAATCTTCTAATTTAAAATGATGTGTTTGGGTGTCAAATTGATAAAGAGTGGATGATCTTTGCTGTCAACCTGATGTATTTAGAATCACCATGGAGACCTATCTCTGGTTGTACCCATAAGGGTGTTTCCAGAAAGGCTTTCCCGAGGTGGTAAGACGCACCTGAAAGGAGGTCACACCATCCTGTGGACTGGGATTGTGGACTGAATTGAAAGGAGGAAAGCAAGCAGAGAATCAACGTCCACAGCTCTTCGCTTCCTGGCTGCAGATGCGACATGACTTTGCACTCCTGCTACCTGACTTCTCTGCCTTAATGGACCGGACCCTCAAACTACAAGTCATAAGCAAATCCTTTCTTCCTTACCTTGTTCTCAGCAAGTCTTTTGTCACGATGGTGAGTAAAGTGTCTCTACAGTGGTGCCTCTTCTTCCAGAATCCCCTTTTTCTTCTTGAGGCTCATGCTTAGATATGGAAGAGGGATCATCACTAACCCTTTAAGTTTCTCTGCTACTGCCCAAAACCTTCCAGTCCTTCATCAAACACTCCTCAACAATCCACTTAAATGTACCATCTGTTTCCTAACAATTTTGTGTTGTCATAGGGTAACAAAACAGCAACAAAAACAAATCCCCACATACTATTGAGACAGCGTTTGTCCTAAATTTTGCCCCCAAAACTACCTGTGATCCTCTCTAACTAGTTTACTCACAGAGGGGCGCCTCCACTGTCTTCTGTTGTATTACTTGTTCATTCTTCTTGTGGCATTTATCACGGATCGAAGCATACTCTTGATTTATTTTTTTACTGCTTGCCTTTGTTAATTGCGTCAATGTAACTGGCATATAGTAGAAATAAACAATGAATTGCTTTATTGTGAAGCAGTGAATATAATAGAAAAAGTGACCAATTCAGACATGTTTGGAAAGTTTTAGACTTAAGTACATGTTCATGAATCAGATTTAGAAGCTATGCGGGTGCTGAGCTTAAGGCTAACTTACATTGAAACGCATATTTGGCTGTGAGTTCTATTCAATGTTTGATGTTGCATTTTTTGTTGCTATAACAAAGCTCCTGAGGCTGGGGACAATACAAAGAAAATATTTTTATGCCCCCTTACTTTTAAGTTTTAGTCTTTTAAGAGCCTGAAAGGCTGAAGATGAGGCATTTCAAATGTTTGGCAACTGGTAAGAACTTATCTGACAGGGAAAGGTCACAGGGTGAGAATAAGCTGGATATAAGGAGGAAATGTCTTGCTCTCTTTAGATAATTCATTCTCACATGAACTAACTCCAAGAAGCCAATATTATTTCCTTCTGGGAATGAGAACCAAATGACTCCCACTTGGTCCCACCATTGTTTGTGTTTGTGTGTGTGTGTGTGTCTGTGTGTGTGTGTGTGTGTGTGTGTGTGAAGTGTAGTATTGGGGATTACACCTAGGGCATGAGCTCAGTTCTGAATAAATAGACTCAAAAAGAGGATCATTTGTAGCATCTATGATGGGTATGAACACAGGACTCAGGGAACTAACAAAGTAATTTCTAAATGCTTGGGCTAAATAAGTAAAAGTAGATATTATGGCTTAAGATGTGGTGGCTGATGTATTTAATAGTTTTATACAGGTAAATGGTATGCATATCCATGTCTGATGGAGGCTAATTTTTCCATTGTGACAAAATTATCTTTCCTACCGAATGAATAAACAACAACATCATGGAGGTGATATATGAAAAGCAGAACACACAGAGAAGTAGGGTGACTAGGGTTCAGCGGAATCCCTAAAAACTATAGTCATGAAAATCAACAGGGCAGCCATTTATATCTAAGGGGCTGAGGATCACAGAAAGTTTAAGTGGGAAGCAGCCTCTTTTTTAATTTAGTTGAACAGGAGTATATTGTAGTTCAAGTGAACTTGCAACAGGAAGTTCCCAATATCAATAGAGGAGCATATTGTGAAGGCTAGAATACAACAATTGACATAAGTCTATGGAATCCCTCAGATACAAGATATTTAAGTTCCTCCCTAAGTGTTCCCCTGAGAATCAGCCTAATCAGGCTAAAAGCTTTAGAAATGCTGTCCATTGTGCTTCGGCTGCTTTGTGTCAGACTCTTACAGCTGAACTGTCTCTGTTAATAAGATGATGAGCACTTGGCATCTAAGAGGGACCCTGTCTTTTCTTCTGAGGAGCCTTCGTCACCACTTTGAGATGGAAGCTTGCTGATCCTTTCAGAGAAATGTCAGATAAACTTTGAACCTAGTTCATTAGCCACACTGGTGGGTCCCTAAGGAAGATGTGGGGTATTGACATGGGAGCCCAAGCTTGGAGTTTTGCTACTAAGGGAATTAACTTCCTAATATATATTTTTAGTAAGAGCATTTTTTCCTTTTATTTTTGGATCACAAGTCTATGTATTCTAATTTCTAATTCAAAATACATTCTTGTAGGTATGAATGAGCTCACATTTTCCACCTCACAGAAACCTTGCCAGTTTCTTGGCACACTGTAATGGGCAGTGCTGGCTAGATTAGGGGAATATGCTGTGGATTCCTAAATTGTTGGGAGGATTAGTTCTGGTGTCTTTGAATTTCTCCCAAAATGACCCTTTCCCCCATTACTTTTCTTATTTGGAGGAGAGCAGAACATTCTTCAGGAATCTCATAAACCAGCAAGAATTGTCATCTTTCCCATCACACACATCACCCTGTACTTGTTCAGGAATGGAAGTCATTTATACTCCTAAAGTTTACTTTAAACCCCATCAGTAGCCCTGCATGAAACATCCTCTCTTCATCTTTTGGAAATGATTCAGAGGAAAATAAGATTTAAAGAGTGAAAATTCAGCAAAATGCTTTACCTTAAACGCCTTCAATCAAAATGGCTCATCTTTTATTAATAATTTTACTTGAATGCTTTGTGTAATATTGCATAGGAAATATCTAAGAATTAAATAATAAAATACTAAAGAATGCTTTAAAATTAGACTTGAAAGTAAGATTCAGTTATATTTTGTCTACAATGACACACTTTTATGTCTTTTGGAAATTTCCAAAATTTGAAATTGAAAACAAACAATAAGCCAAACCAGTAGACAATATACTTAACACACATACCTGACCGAAGAATTGCATGAAATCTATAGTTAGAATCAGTTTTCATACTGCCAATAATGACAGTGCATAGGATGGCCTACCATTGATCCACAGCACTGGGGATTAGTTGAAGCCAATAAAAGGGCTGAGCATATGAAACATGAATCCTTCTTTTATAAGGTTAGCTTGAACTGAAATACCAGTTCCCCATTCTTTTATGTGTCACTGGGACGGATTTGAAACAGCATAAAGTAACATACATTGTGACAATTGTCTGGTTAATTTTGTCTGAGGTGATGGCTAATCTAGGTGACCACACCCTAGAGACTGACAGGTGATTGATTACCTATTTGATTAAACCACGATCATTTCTCTCCCTACGAAGACTGCAAAGGAACAACACCCAGATACTTTTCCAGTAACAGCTCCAAATCAGAAATATTTAATGTATTCCTCAATGAAAGAATAAACAAGTTCATACAATATGTGAATAATTGAATGCTGCTTATGAATGAAAAGAACTAGTCATTCATATATATTATACATATATATATATATATATGATTACTTAGCTATATCTCAAAAATACTCTGATATGTGAAAGAAGCCACATACAAAAAAATAAAGGACATCCAAGTACAAGATCAGATGAAACTAGTCCATGGTGGCAAAATCAGAACCCAGCTGCCACCTGGGCTGAGTGTCCACATTGAGTACTGCCTGCTTCTACAGGAATGGAGGAGGCATGAAGTCAACTCTCACATGGCCTCACTGACATTGATGGGGGTGTCAGAGTGGAGCATCAGCTCCCCACTTACCTCCCCTGACTAGCTCCTAGTGTTAGTGTGGATGTTCTCACTGTCACGTGGTTAGCAGCTGAGTCCAAGGACTATCGTGGTAATAGTGTGCTTGGGTGCAGTTGTTGTGTACAGCTGGTGGAGGGTAGGCATTATCAAAAAGGCTTTTCTGTGGTTAGTTTCTGTATTGGTCCTTTGTGTGGGCAGAATACTGTCTTGGACCTTTTTCATTTGTGCTGGTTGAGTTTATAGCTGCAGGCTTGTGGGCACACTGCTGTGGATGATAGAGGCAATAGGGAAGCTCAAGAAACTTGGTCATTCCTCAGTTTCCAAAATACTCCATTTGTCTGCCTTCTTTCCACTCTTCAGAATCTTCCTATGCTGTATGTTATACCCAAGGAGCTTTGGCTCCGAAACCTGGGTAGAATGGAGCTCCTCCACCTTTTAGAGAACCAAATGAGTCTCACTCCATAGTGAGATATTGAAATTATATGTTCATTTACATATTTATTTGCACAAGAGTCTCCCCTTGTGGCTTAGGGTGGCCTCCAACTTCTGGGTTCAGGGATCCACCTACCACAACTTTCTCACTAACTGTATCTGCAGATATGCACCAACATGCCTGATCCTATAAACATTTATAGTATACCCAAACTCAGTAAGCAAAGGGGAGCTGGGTCCTGCCCAGCGCTCTGTTAGACTCACCCACCCAGTGGTGAAGCACTGAGACTCAGTTCTCTGCATATGGTGAGCTCGTTTTCAACCAGGGCTTGGTTTTGTTCACTTCTGTATTTTTCAGATTATTGAACTGTATGTGACAAAAGTAGACTTTAAATTCACATGTTAAGTGAATTGTTGAGCATATGCCACTTAGAATTTTGCCTACACCTATATATAATAATGAAAAATATCCTTTGAAGTATTTTTATGAAAAGAATTTCTAATATAATACTCTCATCCATTTTCTTGATCTTTTAATATAATTGAGAAAAGCTTTTTTGGCTTTTCTTGATGTTACCCTCTATTTTTCTTTCTTTTGTTTTCTTTTCAAGGACAAAACAATCTGTTCCCCAAGTTATTTCATATGCATTCCCTCTCATTCTTTACCACTGAATACTGCTTTAAAAAAAAAAACCAACATCAGTGTATCACAAATGCATTTATCTTCCATGCCTCTAACTGGAGAATGAATGACATAGACATAATGATTCAGTTTTGTTCACATCTTGGCTCGCAGTAAGTGCCTGATAAATATACTTTAAAAAAGAAAGACAGAAGATGGATATAACCAAACTCAGAGAACAATACATCAGAAGAGTTGGAACTACATGTGCTGAAGGCTTGTGTATTGCTCAGCGCATCTTACCAACGGCTAGAAGGTAGTGTGTTCCCATTCAAATAAATGAAGAGATTCATCAAACCTATTGCAAAGATGTCTTCCAAATGTTCATTTACATATAACTATCTAATTATATGTATTGTACATTTATATATAATCCATAATTATGTGGAAAGATACATATGAATAATTATTATAAAAATGAGCATTTGAGAATAATAATAGTTATTATTACTGACAGTGTTTTCAATATGGAATCTTGCTATGTAGCCCAAGCTGGCCTCAAATCCACTGTACCCTGGCTTTAGCCTTTCCCAACTGCTTCAATGAAGGTGTGTGCCACCATGTCAGACCTAAAAATCATTTTTCTCACATTATATTTTATAGAAAGACAACACAGGGTTTCTTTTGTTTTTATGGAAAGCAAAATTCTAGTCTGTTAATGTTCTGGAGATCACATTGATTTTTTTAAAAAAATTATTTTTGCTACACCAACTCTTCTTTTGGTAACATGCCTTCTTTTGTTTTTACTTCTACCTTGGAAAGAATATACTTTGACTTAATTATAACCCCAGAATGGACAGACAGGGACGCTGAGAATCTAAGAATGTGTCCATTGATGTCCATCGTCAGTGGACCTCAATGTTCCAGAGCTTCTTCTGCAAGTGATGAAAGCGTTGAGCACTGATCTGTAGCCACAGGATGCTGTGTGGCTGGGGGCGGGGGGAATGGGAATGGTGCAGTTCCTAAGTTCCTTAAGTTGTTTGCAGGTGCCCCTGCACCTGTCTGAACTGTCAGCTGCATCTCTCTTCTGATACATCTACTGCTACTGTATTTGCAGTTGTTTGAGCCTTGTGATTTGCATATTATGGGCAGCTCATCTTTCAGAAGTCAGAGGAAAGAAATCTAATTGGAAAGTTACACTTATCTGTACAGGATGGAATGAGTCTTATTTGTTATTTTTCCCCAGGAAAAAAAGTGTCATCTTAAAAAAAAAAAAAAAAAACACCTTTAAAAGTGATGCAGAGTAAGATGCTGTTAGAGGAAAGACCGGGGATGTGTTAAGACCTTGCGTGACATTTATAGAAATTCTCAGCCTCAGAATAGAAGCTGAGATTACAAGAAAGGATGTGCTGAGTTCAGATGTCTGATCATTGCCTTAAAGGAAGCACTTCTTGGGTAGAAAGTAGCTGCTCATGATACACTGTTTCTAAGTTCTTTTCTTTCTCTCCCCATATAGCTTGTTTTAATAAAAAGCATACCAGGACAGGGAGATGGCTCAGTTGGTAAAGTATTTATCCTGTAAGTATGAGTGTGGAGTTTTGTACTTGTACAAAACAAATAACAAGTTGGGAATAGTGATGTGCAATAAATCACCACCAATCTCAGAGCTGGAAACAGAGACAGGAGGATACCTGAGGTTTGCTGATCAGCCATCTACCTGAAAGAGTAAGCCTAGTTCAGTGAAACTGTCTCAAAAACTAAAGTGGAAAGAGAAACCATAGAGAAAGACACCTAACATTAATATGTGGCCTCACACACATGCTCAGTCACATGCACACATATCCACATACACATTAATCCTTACACATGAATGAATACACAAAGTATGTTTCCTTTGAACAATGAAGTAACATGTGCAGAAGGCTGCAAGTCCAAATGAAAGAGGGTGATTTCTTCTCTCAAACACATTCCCAACCAGTAATATAAATATAAGATGAACGATCTCTGAGAAATAAATAATAGAAAAATAAAGGAAAATAAATGCTAATTCATAGTGAAATGACCAAAGATTGAAGGGTTAAATACAACTATAAAAAATGACTCTCACATTAAAAGAAAGAAGAATGAAAGAGTTAAAAGAGGATGGGAACATCTTTTATTTGTTTCTTCTTTAATTAATTAACCTAATCTGGTGTCAAGATAAGCTGAATTTACAGTGCTTAAGGAATATGAAAGTAATCCAGGGTGGATACATGACACTTTTTACAGACATTGAAGGAAGCAATATATTATTTCTCATTAACAAGCTTTCTGCCCTTGCAGCATGACTTTTGTCTGAATGCAATCTTTATATTGTGATTAGTAAACTGTATCTACAAAAATAATGATGCATAATTTAAATAATAGTTAATTTTGAATGGGATTTCTCTTTCTGTTTTACTCACTCAGAAGCATAAACACTAAATATAAAAATTGTATTGCCCATTAATTAAGGATTATAAAACTTATCTGTGATTTTTGCCTAGTTTTTCCTTTATTTTGATGCAATTGTAATTTTCTTCCTTCTGGATTCTATGGATTGACCTCACATCCTCCCACATGTTAAGCAAATGTTCCACTACTTAGTTACTTTCCAATCCTTATAATAAACTGTGTATTAAAATATATTATTTTCCTCTGTCCTTCCAATATAGCCATGCACACAAATAAGTTTACCTATCCATTTTTGGCTTAGTATAAGATTCACAAACTCATAGTCTAAAAGTCAAGGCAAGTTAATACAAAAAAGAAAAGAAAGCAGTGCATAAAGCAGCAGATAGGTGAGGACTATGGAAGCCTGACTGAATTGATAACTTGAAAAATCCTAATTATACAGCCAATCCTCAACACATAAGAAAATAATTCTTTCCTTTTGCAAAAAGTGATTCACAAATAAATCTCACAATGTTTAAGAATCATCAATTAAATCAATTAAATAAAGAAACAAGCAAACCTAAGAACTTCCTCACAAAAAGTTCATATCTGTGGGTTGTATTTAATCAATCTCTTATAAAAAATATTACTTCTGCTTTAGCAAGGATGGCATGTTCTTAGACTTAATTTCTAATCTCTACTCATTTGCTGTGGGAGGACTTGGATAAGTCTTCATCTATTGAAGTGATTAACATCAAGACAGAAATTGATTTGAAATTTTAGAGTCTAAGAACATCGAGAGAATACCTTGCCTTACTTAATTTATTTAGAGAAAAATATACAGAAACCTAGATTGACTCACAGGGTTTTCTGAGATCCCAGGAGAAGGTAATGTCGGAATCGACCAGGTATCCAGCGTTCACAGCCACTCTAATGACCTGGAATTGAACTCCAGGCTAAATCAAAGAGAATAATTTTCAACAGCTCACACCATAAGGATGAATTTGTGATGATTATAATTTTTTAATTCAAAAATTAATTTTTAAAGAGTTTTAGAGGGCAGGGCCTACTCTACACTGGTCCTACAAGTAACTACAAGCCTCTTTAAAATTTTGCGCACAAAAACATACTGAATAAAAATATTATCTTAAAAAAATTCTATAAGTTGAACAAAAGGGAAACGTATTAAAAACCTGTTTCATGAAGAAAGAGTTCTAAACTTCCAAATCTTCAAATACCTATGGCACTCTATTAAAGATACAACAGCTGTGCCAAGCAAAAATACTTTACCAAGAGAAACTGTTCTTCATGAAAGAAAGAATAGCTTTCCCCAGTCAGGCAGAAATTCATCACCACAGGACCAGCCTTTCAAGAGATGCTTCTGAGAAGAGGTGAGGCTACAGGTGGGTGGTAAAGCTCTTGCCTACCATATGCAAGGCCCTGGGTTTAATCTTCAGTACTGCAAACAAACAAACAAATAAAATGCTTATATCCCTGAGAGACTTATGAGGGATACTGTTGATAGAGAAGAAATGGAAGATGCCTTCCTCAATGGTATACCCACTGATATATCATTCATGCTCCAGCAAATGCTCAGGCAGATATCATCAAAGGCAGACCAGATGAAACCCAGTGAGCTAACCATGTGAGAAAATAGAGAGGTGGGTGATAGGGGAGAAGAAAAATTATAGGGCAAGAGAAAGAGAACGTGATTAGTGATTAAGGGGTGGGAATATCATAAATTCACTCTATGTGATAACAAAAATAAATAAATAAATAAATACAAACATGCTTATGGCAAAAAGAGATAATCATCATCAGGAGAGCATATGAATGTAGTAATTAGAAAAATAGGACATAAAAGAGAATAAAAGTTTATATGACAGAAAACTAGCAAGACATAAAAGTAAATCACAAGAGTACAAAGGAACAAAATCATGCTATATGAGTTAAAAAAAAAAACAACAAAACAGCAAGAGACATTCCAAACCTATGAAAAACTATATGAAGGTAAGTTTCTTGAATTCACCACCAGAAAGGCTCAGACCAGCTGAATGGACAGCAAAATAGCACCCAACACTAGCACCCAACTTTATGCTGTCTGTGAGAATCCCACTTCACTAGTACAGGTACAAATAGATGTAGAATGAAGATTTGGAGAAAGATATGCCATGCAAATGGATTTCAACAGAATTACTTTACAAAGAATACTTTAAATAAAAAGTTATATTGAGACAAGTAAAATCAAAATGCACAATAAAAGGATTCTTTCATCAAGAAGAAATGGAAATACATACATGTGTACCCAACATGGGAAACATCCAAGCATATAAAGTAAAAGTTTTATATCTACAAGGAGAAGTACATGCTAAGAAAATCATGTTTCAATGCCTCATATTTCACAACATCAGATCATTTGGACAGAAAATCAAAAAAGAAAACCTCAGATAAACTTATAAGACATCAACACAGCATTTTGTCCAACAGCATCAGAGTTCACAGTCTTCTCATCAGCATGTGGAACATTGTCCAGGGTAAATCATTTGTTAGGCCTCAAGCCAAGTCTTGATAAATTTATCAGAACATAACAGAATTGAACTACAAACCATCAACAGGAAGAAGAAGAATGGAAAGTCCACAAATACCTGGAAATTAAATAACATGTTCCTGAGCAAATGGTTGAATGAAGTCATTAAATGGGAAATTGAAAAATCTAGAGACAAATGAATATGGTAACAGGATGTTCTCAAAACCCCCTGGACACAGAAACTTTTGAAAGTTAAAAAAATATGAACCCTATGAACCTACATGCACAATAACTGAGAAAAAAAGGAAAGAATCAGGATATGTAAAGGAGAGATCATAAAAAACAACAGAAATACAGAGTATCACAACAAACTTTGAATAATTCTCTCATAAAAATATGAAAACCCACACATAAAATGGGTAAGTTCCTGAATATATACTATCTACCAAAATGGAATCAAGAAGAAATAGAAAATTTAAGCAAATGTGTAAGGCAGTTTAATTAAGGCAGTAATTAAATCTATCATCTAAGAGAAGTCCAGAATCTGAAGGCTTCACTGCTGAATTCTATGAAAACTTTAAAGAACTAATTTCAATTTTTTAGTTCTTTTTTTTAAACATTTTTTATTATTATTTCTGCTCATACAAACTTAATAGGTACACCACTTCTCTCCTTCCCTTCTCCTCCCTCCGAACCCCCTGCTCCCCCTCCCCTCACCCCTCCCTCCCCATCCCCCAGAGCCCCCCCCCAATCCCCAGAGAGTCCTTTAACGTGCATTCCAGACTCTCCTCTGGGCCCTCCTCTCCGATGACATTCAAGGACCCAGTGGCATTTCCCTGAACCCTTTCCTGTGTTCCCCTTAAGCATAGGAACACTACTGTGGCTGTCAATCCCTTGTCTCCAAGGATCTTGGTGCCTTTAGCAGATGATAGACTTTGTGAGATCAATAGTGTGTTGGACATTGCACAGGGCATGCAAAGTCCAATTATGATCGCTTCGGCCCTAACTTGTGTGGAGTATCTTGCAAATCATTGCTCCTCCCATCCTTTTGCTCTTACACTCTTACCGCCCCCTCTTCCGCAAATTACCCTGAGCTTCAGGATGGGGAGAGATTAGTCTAGCCTAGTTCTAAGTGGTTGATATAGAGTCTCTGAAGTTCTGGATTGTGGTTTGTTGATTTTCTTTTGCAATTTTGCTGCTCTTGCAATGTCCTTCACTCCATCCTGATGGGCACTGTATGCCACCCTCTGGCCAGAGACAAAACGCTGTTAAACTGGAGTCTTGTTATAAGAGCACATTCAAGGGTAGATGTAATAAAAGTAGGAAACCACAGTGAGGGAGAGGTCAATCACCCATTTGCAAAATGGTTCTTTTTATCTGCCTGGCTATATGCTCTCCCCTTCTGGTGAGATCATACCCTCTCAGTTGTAAATGATCAGGAACGAACATCTGTGAACTTAACCAGGTGTCACATTACTTACTTGCAGTCCTTGATGGAGGCCTATTTTCTCTGCTGTTACATGGTCCCCTCTCTCCTTGTTTCTGGTGTGGCCCTCCAACCCCATCCCTCCTGTTCATAATACTTGCAATTACTGTAGGTATTACATAGATTTATCTTTGAGTGTCTCAAAGTGAGCTGGGTGGATTTGGTACTAGGAGCCACCAATGAGGGAGTACATATGGAGCTTAATTTTCTGGGTCTGGGATACTTCACTTAATATAATTGTTTCTAATGACATCCATTTCCTGGCAAATTCCAGTAATTCATCATTTTTGATGGCTGAGTAGTACTCCATTGTATAGATGTACCACCTTTTCCTTATCCACTCGTCAACTGTTGGATATTTGAGTTGATTCCATGACTTTGTTATTGTAAACAGTGCTGCTATGAACATGGTCGTGCTTGTGCTAGCGAGGTGAACCTCTGCTGCATGGGTTTTTTTTCCCAAAAGTGAAATAGCAGGGTCATATGGCATTTCAATCTTTAATTTCTTTAAGAATCTCTAGACGGCTCGCCAGAGTGGCTGTATGAGCCTGCGTTCCCACCAGCAATGTAGGAGAGTTCCCCTCTCTCCATATCCTCTCCAACATTTGTTGTTATTTGTATTGTGGATTTTTGCCATCCTGACTGGGGTGAGATGATATCTCAGGGAAGTTTTGATTTGCATTTCTCTGATGGCTAAAGAAGTGGAGCATTTTTTTAAAGATATTTGTTAGACATTTTAATTTCATCCCTGGTAAAGTTTCTTTTAAGTTCCAGGGCCCATTTTTTAATTGGGCCATTAGTTTCCTTGGTGTTTAGTTTTCTAAGTTCTTTGTGCACTCTGGATAGTATAGCTCTATCAGGTATGTGGCTAGTGAGGATTTTTCTCCCATTCTGTGAGTTGCCTTTGAGCTCGTGTTACAATCTCTTTATCTGAACAGAAGCTCTTTAATTTCACAAGATCCCAACTGTTGAGAGTTGGTAGCAGTGACTGTGCCATTGGATGTCTGTTTAGGAAATGTTGGCTTAGCCCAATCAGCTCGAGGGAGTTCCCTATCCTTTCAATTATGGTTTTAATAGTCTCTGGCCTGATATCAAGGTCCTTGATCCATTTGGAATTAAGTCTTGTACATGGTGTCAAGTACGGGTCCAGCTTTAATCTTCTGCATGTGGAGATCCAGTTTTGCCAGCACCATTTGTTGAAGATACTGTTCTTTTTCCATTGGAAAGCATTTGAAAAATAAAATTGGAATTCTCCAAGCCTCTTTTTATGGGTCCAGCACTATACTATAGAAGTAAAGATGAAGACACAATACAAAACATCATAAATCTATATTCTCAATGAATATATCCAAAAATTCTCTGAAGAAATATACAATTTAGCAAAGGGAATTAAACATTACATCAAAAAGGTGGGGATTCTTCTCAGTGTACTTTCTAGTCAAGTGCAAAAACTGTGGGTTTGATCTCTAGCATCACATATGATCAAACAAGCACGTTCATGCACATATAAATAGATGTGTGTATGGTATGTGTGTGTATGTGTATCATGATCTTGTGAGATTCATCTCAGAAAAGGAAAGAAATCTCCACATACTAATCAATAAATGTAAGTCAACATACCAACAGCATGAAGGGCAAAGGGAAATGATCTCAATAAATGCCTAAAAATATTTGGTAAGATTCAATATACTTCTATGATTAAAAGTTCTAAACATATTAGGTGTAGAGAGACTGTACTTCAAAAGTTCTAAGACTTTATGTGAAAAGCCCATTGCCTTGTACCGAATAAGAAAGAGCTAAAATTGTGTCTGACAGAATTATGAGAGAGATGGGGATAGCCTGTTTCACCTTTCTTTGGATAACACTAATCAAGAAAAAGAAATAAAGGGAATCCAAACAGAAAAAGAAGTGGTTACAATACAAACAACGACAAATGCTGGAGAGGATGTGGAGAGAGGGGAACTCTCCTACATTGTTGGTGGGAATGCAGGCTCATACAGCCACTCTGGCGAGCCGTCTGGAGATTCTTAAAGAAATTAAAGATTGAAATGCCATATGACCCTGCTATCCCACTTTTGGGAATAACCCCCCAAGCAGCAAAGGTTCGCCTCGATAGCACAAGCTCGACCATGTTCATAGCAGCACTGTTTACAATAGCAAAGTCATGGAATCAACCTAAATGTCCAACAGTTGACGAGTGGATAAGGAAACGGTGGTACATCTATACAATGGAGTACTACTCAGCCATCAAAAACGATGAATTACTGGAATTTGCTGGGAAATGGATGTCATTAGAAAGAATTATATTAAGTGAAGTATCCCAAACCCAGAAAATTAAGCGCCGTATGTACTCCCTAATAGGTGGCTCCTAGTACCAAACTCACCCAGCCCACATTGGGACACTCAAAAGTAAACCTATGTAACACAGTAATTGCAAGGATTATGAACAAGAGAGATGGGTTAGGAGGGCCACACCAGAAACAAAGAGAGAGGAGACCATGTTACAGCAGAGAAAATAGGCCTCCATGAAGGTCTGCAAGTAAGTAATGAGAAACCTGGTTAAGTTCACAGACGTTCTTTCCTGATCTCACCAGAAGGGGAGGGCATATAGTCTAGCAGATAAAAAGTAATCATTTTGCAAATGGGTGATGGACCCCTCTCTCAGTGAGGTTTCCTACTCTTATTACATCTACCCTTGAATGTGCTATTACAACAAGACTCCAGTTTAACAGCTTTTTGTCTCTGGCCAGGGGGTGACATACAGTGCCCAGCAGAATGGAGTGAAGGGAATTGCAGGAGCAGCAAAACTGCAAAAGAAAATCAACAAACCACAATCCAGAACTTCAGAGACTCTATATCAATCACATAGAACTAGGACAGCCTAATCTCTCCCCATCCTGGAGCTCAGGGACATTTGCGGAAGAGGGGGCGGTAAGATTGTAAGAGCAAAAGGATGGGAGGAGCAACGATTTGCAAGATTCTCAACAATAGTTGGGGCCAAAGCAATCATAATGGAACTTTGCATGCCCTGCGCAATGTCCAGCGCACTGTTGCCCTCATAAAGTCTAGCATCTGATAAGGGCACCGAGACCCCTGGAGGCAAGGGATTGACAGCCATAGTAGTGATCTTATGCTTAAGGGGAACAAGAGAAAGGGCTTATGGAAATGCCACTGGGTCCTTATATGTCATCGGAGAGGAGGACACAGTGGAGAGTTAGGCACACACAATAAAGGACTATCTGGGAATTGGGGGGGAGGCACTGGGGGAAGGGGAGGGGGAAGAGGGGGGAGGGAGGGAACTGGTAAAAAATTTTTAAAATGTATAATTAAATTTTTAATAAAAAAAAAAGAAAAAAAAAAGAAAAAGAAGTGGTTAAATTATCCATTTTCAGATGATGTGGTTTTGTATATAGACAAACCCAAATATTCCATCAAAACACTGTTAGGACTGATAAAATTAATTTAGTGACATTACAGGATAAAAAAACCAACACACAAAAATCATGTTTTTATACAATCATGAGTATGATGAAAAAGAAATTAAGTTCTTTGTACATTCTAGATACTAACTTCCTTCCAGATATGTGGTAGGCAATGATTTTCTTCCCACGGACAAATGAAATTAACAGACACTTCTTAAAAGATGAACTACAAATAATTTGTGAAATAAAGAAATGTGAAAAACTGTGTAGCAACTTTAGCCATCAGAGGCATGTAAAACAAAAGTACATTGAGATTCCTTAATGACGATCATTAAATGAACAATAAATGCAGTGAGAATGCAGGGCAAAATACAGCTTTATGTACTGCTGGTGAATCAATTAGTGCAGGCAGTACAAAAAACAGTATGGGGCTTCTCATACCATTCCTCAGAATATACCCAAAGGATTATAAGTCCGTATACTACAGAGGTAGTTGCATAGCCTTGTTTACTGTGACAAGAGCTTAATTTCCAAATTAAAAATCAGCATCAGTGCCCATGCATAAAAAATGGAGAAAATAAGGTTTACATATACAATAGATTTTATGCAGCTATGACGCTGGGAAAAGAAACTCTGCCACTTGCAGACAAATGGATGGAACTAGAAGTCAGCCAATTAAGTGGCTGTTAAGCCAGACCCCCCAAAATAAACATTATATATTTTCTTTTATATCTTAATTATCTTAATTTTAAACACACACACACACCAAACTAGAAGAGAGACTATTTTAGTTTTGTTTCACGTTGTTGCAAAAAAATACCTGACACAAGAAATTCAGGGAAGGTGTTGTTTAATTAGTTCCCAATTCCAGGTGACAGTCAATCACTGTAGGGAAGTTACTACAGCAGCAGCTTAAAGCAGCTGGTCATGTCACAGACACTGCAAGAGCAACGGGCAAGCACCAGTGCTTGGTTGCTTGCCTGTGCTCACCTAGCTCTCTCCATCTTTATCTAGTCCTGACCATCTGCCTAGGGAATGATCCTACCCACAATAATCTGGGTCTTCCCACATCAATCATGCATTCAGGACAAGTCTTCATAGGCATGGCCAGAGGTCACCCTTAATCTAAAGGATGCCCTATCAGGTGGACCTGGATGTCCTGATGCCTAGGTGTCGGGTTGACAATATTAACCATCTCAGGGACTATTTTGAAAACAGAAGCAAAGTGGCAGAGGGTCAGAGAAAAGAATGGAAGTCAGCATCAACAATGTATGGGATCTGCTTGAGTGAACATGCAATCATGAAACCCATCATTTTGCACAATGAATACACACTAAAAAAAGTATAAAAGGACATAAGGAAGCAGTTCCACTCATAGCTCCAAAAACAGTTTAGAGACAAATCTCACCAAGGAAGTAAAAGATTTCTGCAGTGAAAATTGTAAAGTGCTGATGAAGAAATTATAGAGAACACCAGGCCAAGTGGTTGTAGACTGAAGGCAATTTCCATTAAAGCAACAATCACTTTCTCCACAGAACTAGAAAAATGATGCAAAATTCATAGGGAACCATAAATGACTCATAACTAAAGCAATTGCAATTACTTTTGTTTTGCTATGAGACAATACTCATATATAAGTTAAGGGAAAAAGAGATATTCATTTGGCTTAAGGGTCCAAAGGCGATACAGTCTATTATGGTGTAACTGGAAGCAAAAACGGAAGGCTGGCATGAGTCACAGTAGTATCAGAAAAGCAGAGAGAGCAAAAACAGGTAAAAGAAGCAAGGCTGGGCTACCAATCTTCAAGGTCTCCCCTCCCATGATGTACATTTCTCCAGCAAACCTCCACCTCTTAAAGATACCACAGCCTTCCCAAACAACATCAACTAAGAATTTAAGTATATGAAGAGGTAGGGGGAAGCTCAAATTCAAAACATGACAGCATTTTTCAGCAAAATATAAAACAAAAATATGGTCACATTCCAATATGCTTTTATTTTTTGCAGTACCTAGGACCTAAGGCAATCATTCTACCACTGAGCTTACAGTCTTAGCCTTGACATCACAATACCTGACCTCATAGCATGACGAAGCTATGCTGATAAAATGGCATGGTGCTGGGATATGCTTTATTTGAGAGAGAGAGAGAGAAGGCATGTGCGCTATGATACATATGTGGAAATCAGAGGATGACTTTCAGAAACTATGCTCTCCTTCCACTATGTGCGCTCTGGGACTTGAACTCAAGGCTCCAGCTTTGTGTGTGCAGGTACCTTTACCTGATGAGCTATCTTTTATTTTTTTCAGTACCTTATAATGGCCTATAAATAGACACACTAGGCAATGGAACAGAGTAGAAATCCCAGAAATTCAAACCATATTCACACAACCAACTGAATTTGACAAAACTGTCAAAAACACACAGTGATCAGTCTTTCTGCAAATGACGTTCACAAAATTGGGTATATACATGAAGAAGAATGAAACTAGACCACTTTTCCATACAGAAAAATCAAATCAAAATGTATTATACAACTGACTTTGAAGCTATGAAATTACTACAATAAAATGTGAGGGGACAACTCCAAGATTGGTAGAGGCAAGGATCTTTTAGGTACTAGCCCAGTGGCACAGGAAACAAATGGTTATATTTACAGAGTAAGAAAAATATTTGGATCACTCATTCAATTAGGGATTAATATCTAGGATATATTAAGAAACACAAAAGATTAAGCTAAAAATCAAATTTAAAAAGGGCTCAAGATCTAAATCGACATTTCTCAAAATAGGATTTCTCCAAACAAATAGGATCAACATTTATGTGAGAAAATGTTCCATGTCACTAAACATCAGAGAAATGCAAATCGAAAGCACATAGATATACCAATACACCGCAAATAGAATAGTTATAATTAAAACACAAACAGAAAAACCCCACAAACATTGTTGAAAGATGTAGAAAAAAGACACTGTTAGCCATTATGGAAAACAGTCCAGAAATTCCTCAGAAAAATAAAAATAAAGCCTACATAAGATCCAGCAGTTCCACCCCCATGGTTATACATCTAAAAGAGATTAACTCATACACCAAAAGGACACTTGTATCACCATGTTTATTGCAGTCTTCACCATAGTTCAAATCTAGAACCAAATAAATGATTGTCAGTCATCCAGATTACAGATAAAGCAAATGTAGTAGATACCTTTGCAATGGAGCATTATTCATCCACAGAACCAAATCCCATCGTTCATAGCAGCATGTAAGAGGAGATAGGAAGGAAGAGGGTGTAAAGGCCTTTCTCAGCCAGCTGGCTCCCAGACACCATTTGAGACAGGTGGACATCAACATGCCAATTTCCTCTGTGACAAATGGCATGGTTGGCGGTCAGCAATAACCTGCTATAGGAAATTGAAAAATTAAAAAGGAGATAAATTTCAAGGTCTAGAATGAAAAATCCTCAAGCTGCTTGTAACTCATTTTCAAGCAGTGGCCTTGCATTGCTAGATTGGAAATAAACCAGCAGAGGCCTTTCACTAAATGATAAAGATGAACAGGCTGCTTGTAATTCAGCAAGATTAGAGACAAGCCAATGACAGGGGCTTTAACTGGGTAGAAGTTAACACAACAAAAGTTAGGTGGATGATAGTAAATGCTGTCTGTTATTCCTTCTTGGTCATCTACAATAATAAATACAACACTTTCCTCTTATGTTATTTTTTTAATTCACTTCCTGAATTCTGGGTCATGCAAAGCAATTCTTAATTGATTCGGGGTTGATCCAAACAATATTGAGGTTAAATAACAGTTAGCCGCAAAGTATGGAACCTTGTTTTTATCCATATTACCCTAGGAAAAAGGCAATTTTATGTCCCTTTATAAAACTTAGAAAGAACACAGTTCTGAGCATGTTGCTCTTTGCTCTCTACCTGCTCCCTCACCTTGTCTTCTAGGCCATATGTCTTTACTTCCTCATTTATTAAAGTGTGACTTCCTCTCTTGTCTTTGTTTGTCCCATTATCCCAGCAGTCAGAGATCTCCATCCTATCTGACGTTTGGGTTCTCTATGTGATTCTAAGAAATGTTCCTCAAGCTTCCTTCTGAGTCTGCTTTTAAATTCTTTAATTACAGAGGGAATTCTGTAACTCATGGATGGAAATGGAAGTTTCAGGTTAAACAAAGCAATCCAGATATAGAAAGACAAACACTGTACATTCTCACTCTTTTGCAAAAACTAAGTCTGTGTCACAATAGTCATAAGAGACTGTGAAGGATACAGAAGAAGGCAACAGAGAGGATTTAAATGTGACTATAAAACACAGTCACAGGGAGAGAACTTAGTACTGGCTTTCTATAGAAGAGCAGGTGACTAATGGGTAAAATAACCTACAATAGCTTTCAAAATGACCAGAAGAGCATGAAATTCTGAACACATAATAGTGAAGAACTGGCAATGCTTATCATTCTGATTTGGTTATTATGGATTGCATATATGTATCAAGTTTCCATAATGTACCCCCAAAAGATGCACACAATGGGGCTTGGGAGAGAACTTAGTTGGTAAAGTGCTTGCCATGTTAACATGAAAACCTAAGTTTGGTACCTAGAACCCATGTGGAAAATGCTAGATGAATTCCAAATTGAGTGAGAGAACTTGACTGACAAAAAAAGGGTGGATGAGTCTGGAGGAATGATGCTGGAGGATGACCTCTGGCCTCCACATGCATGCACACATATGTATATCAGCACCACCACACACATATACACCCTCACATATAGATTCACATGTACACACATATATACATATATTTACATATGTACACATACCTATGCAAGTGTCAAAATATCAATATTATGTCTCCATAAAAACAAATAATATAAAACAGCCTGGCAGCCATAAAAATGGAGGAGAAAGCTGTAGCTGAGGAATAAATAAACTTATTTTGATACAAATGGCCTTGGTTTAGTTTCCACTAGAAACCACCTTAAAAGAAATAAAATGAAGCAAGCGTCCTCCTGTTATGCCTCTGACTTACAACTAACTGGGAATATAGAATGTTTTGTACCTGATTTCTGATTGTCCCTTGCTAATGGGGAAATTAAATTTATTGGCTCCCTCCAAGTGCCTTGCAGAGAGAATGTAAACCCTGTCTGAATGTAGGAGATAAGAAGGAGCTTGGTATTAAAGATGACTTACTTGATAACTCACAGAATATACAGCCAAGTCAAGCATGCTCTCATCTGTGGCTTATTAGAAACCAATTTCCCAGGAAAATGTACATATTTTATGGTGCTCTGGCCTAGAATTTAGTGCAAGTTGCTTTTTATCTCCACGATTGCTTGCTGCTTCCAAATCCAAACAGCTGGTCTACTTTCTTCTTCTCCAGTTGGTCTACTGATTAACTTTTCTCTTTTATGAAAAATTAAAATGTCAGATGAAAGATAAGTGTCTACTACTTATAAAGTTAGGGGTCTGTCAGAAATATTTTAACAACGCATCAAGCAGACTATATAAACCAAACCCATGACAGTAAATGAACAAGATAAATACGCCAGCAATGTTCTTGCATTTCCCATCTATAAAATATTCTTCATGGTATAAAATTTTTCACAACCTCTTTTCCATTTTGTCCTTTAATAGTCTCATAAAAAGGAGGGATGAGCAGGATAGGGAAGGGAAGGCTGTGGATCCCTGTGATGATTATTTGGTCTTTATTTATAGCAAACTGACAGCAAAAGTCAGGCAGTGAGTGGGTGAAATTAGGCAAAATCTGACCAAGAGCCATGGGCAATACCAAGCACAAACATATTCTTATTGTGGATATACATATATGGTCTGGGTGTTTGTAGAGTTCCATCCCATTATGACAGAATCACAGACACAGAGATGAATAATATCCTGATAATATAAAAGAGAACCTTTTTACTGGAGAAAGAGATACGGTACATGGACCATCAGGTCCTTCCCTTTGCTTGTGAGTCTGTTTGCAAGTCTTTTTTTTTTGTTTTTTTTTTTTTTTTCTGTAGGCAATTTTAAGCAAGGATTTCAACCTGGCAGTATCTACTAATAGAAACAGGAGTGTCCAGTTCTGAAACACAACTGGTTACCCTTTGAAGCTTTGAAACATTTAAAAATATTTTACTTATTTTTTATTTTTAACTGAGAGAGAGAGAGAGAGCAGGTAAACATGTTTCATGGCTTGTGTAGAGGTCAAAGGATAGTTTTCTAAGGAAGTGGACTCTTTCCTTCTAAGGTGGGCTTCCTGGGAACAAACTCAGGTCATCAAGCTAGGTTTGCGAGTGGCAGCTTTACTCAGTAAGCCGCTTTGCTGTGGAAATGTAAATAGACTGAGGAAGCAGGGTACCAGGACCTCAAGAAGTGACATTTATTTGACAGACTGGGATTCAGAGGGACACTATAGTAACAGAGCATTTCAGTTATAGCTGATTGATCACAAGGGTACAGAAAACAGTCAAGTGTGATGGTTACAGACAAAGAAGAACCAGGAAGGAAGCCCATGATGCAAGTAATTACAGAAGAAAAAAGAGTGGAGCTGGGTGGGGTGTGATTAAGGGCTCCTCTCAGCCCCTTTCACAATGGCTGTGGGAAGGAGTGAGGTAATGCTGGCAGCAACGTTTAGCTAGATTTTTAAACGAAAGAGTAGTTTGTTATTTGCCTTTTATAAGTGGGGGGGGGGGCTAGTGTGTGTGTGTGTGTGTGTGTGTGTGTGTGTGTGTGTGTGTGTGAAGCAATAAATAACATTTATTGAACTGTCACCACATTCTAGGCATAGCATGCTCAGGTCTAAATATTTTATACAAGCCACGTCAGTTTAATCCTGGCATCATGTTCATTTAACCTAAGACTTAGGTTCAAATCGCCTGTCCAACCCCAGCCTGCGAGCAGAACTGAATTTAGATGTCCCTCACACAGTGTCGGTTTAATTCTTTAGCCTCATGGCAGCGGAGCGGCTTCATAAAAGAGAGGGTTGGTGCCCAGCGCTGGTCAGAGCCTCGAGCGCACCTGGGTCGCCCATAAAAATAAACTCTGGAATAATACCTGTGTCTATAGAGACCGGCAGAGAGCTCTCGCTATGTTTTCTCTCTCAGTTCCTCCTTTCTAAATCCCCTCTGATTTTGTTTCCATGGGGATTTATGCTGCCTTTTCAGCCCTGGCTCCTTGTTGACTCAGATGATGTTTACCAGCCATTGAAATCCCTAGGCCTTTCTTCTTCTGCTGTCGCCGTTAAGTCTTACTCTCTTTCTCTCTGCAAACGGGTAAGATTTTGGATACAGGCGCTAAAGTTTATTAAGAACATCCACCTAATTTTTATGATCTTTGGTCTTTAATTATGCATAAATGATGATCTCTTGGTTACTTTCCAATCTTAATGACAAGGAACCAGAGGGGAAATATTGACAGAAAAATTGAACATCGACTTGACCATGATTCCTACTTGGGATGAAGCCCTTTTGGTCTGAATCACGGAGAGAAACAGAGATCTCAGGAAGGGATTTCATAGTACTTGCAACTAAATTGACATGCATATTTTGGGGATCTTGTTTCATCTTTCCTATAAAATTGTTATAGAACTACAGAAACAAGTAGAGAGAAGCTAGGAATCATTCACTCCTGGGTTTGTATACTGTGAATCCATTTTCCCTGATCAATCTGTCTCTCAATTTCTTTTAAGAAGCAACTTTTAAGTGCCACACTGTAACGATGCTGAAGGAAACAAACCTATGGCTACCATGCAAGAAAATGGAATACAGGGTAATTCCCAGTTACTAGAAGAGTTCCCTGGGATCTCTGACCATGTCAGTTATGCCTTATAAACCTATATTGATAAAGGAAAATGACTTTTGGATTTTTGACTTGAACTTACTTGTGAAGCGTGTGCTAGCAAGTTAGTTTCATAAATTAGATAGCTCCTCACCGATACTCATGGGCTAGACACTGTGTTCCTAGGGCCAATGTATAAAGAAGATATGGTTCAAGTGGCTGTCATTTTGAGGCAAAATTGCTGAGTGTTGCTTGGCTATGTGACAGGAAAGTTCATGTTTTGTTTGATAGAGTGCTCACTTTGTTTGCCTTTGTGTATACCCAGGTCTGGCATCTGCCTTTAAATCATTGTTTACATTTTCTCTTCATGTTTGAGGAACAAAAGGCATTTGTACTCACCTGGAGTCACTATGCAGTTACTGGTTGACAAGAGGCAAGTTATACCTGTGAGATCTAAATAATCACTGGGGCACAGGCTTTGTGGTGGGATAAAGATTAAGATTCATAGGAAACTTAATCTGCTTCATCTGAATTAGAGCCAAAAATTCTTATGAAAGTTTGCTCTAAGAAGCTTTTTTCAACCTTAATTTCATTCTTTGACAGTTTCATAGATGTATAAAATGAATTTAGTCATTTTCCCACCATATTCCCCTATCTTATCCCCCTTTCTTCCTAACAAGCGTGTGTGTGTGTGTGTGTGTGTGTGTGTGTGTGTGTGTGTGTGTTTGGCTTAATTTCTAGAGATCTATGTTGTAATTTGTGCAAGCATAATAAGTAGCAAATCTATGGTATTTTGGTGACCCTAGGAGAATCCCTGTTGACAAGTCTGCTTATAATCTATGAATACACTCTGAAGTAATGTATTGACCTGTGATCATGATAATTGGCTTAATAGATGCTAAAAAGTTGATGGATGAAGAAATAGTATCATTACAGTATTTGTTAAATAAAATCAGATATTTATCTATATATGTATAGTATAAAGCAAAATATATAGATCATCTTCCTTAATGAATATAGATGCAAAAATTCTTAATAAAATACTTGTAAACTGAATGCACCAAAAGAATCATTTGTCATTATCAAGTTGGCTTCATTGCAGAGATTACGGAGATGACTTGAATAAATATACAGAGATGCAAGATCAATAATGTAGTACATTACATAAATAGACTCAAGGACAGAAATAACTTCGTGATAAACAAACATGTTTCAACAAAAGCTAGCCACTCTTTATGATAAAACTCTGAGGATACTAGAAATAGAAGGAACATATCTAAATATAATAAGGCTATATATGACAAACTTACAGCCAACATCATATTAAATGAAGAAAAACTCAAAGAATTTCCATGAAACATGAGCAAAACAAAGATGTTTGTCATCTCTTTCTACTCTTATTCAGTATAGTGCTCCAAGCCTTATTTACAACAATAATACTGGAGAAAGAAATAAAAGGGATACTAATAGGGAAAGAAGAAGTCAAAGTATCCTTATTTGTATATGACATTATTCTATACATAAAAAACCTGAGATCTGATAAACAATTTGAACAAGGTGACAGGATACAATAATTAACATATAAAATAAGTAGTCTTTCTATATACATCAGTAACAAAGATGCTGAGAAAGAAAACAGTGAAAACAACCCCAAAACAAAGCAAAACAAAATGAAGACCTTTTAATAAACATAACCAAACATACTAGTTAGATATAGATATTGAAGCCTGAGCTCTGGGCACATTTGTGAAGAATTTCCAGTTAAGATAAACCGACCAAACCAGTGGGATATGATGTCATTAAAGTGGGAGGGTCTAATATTTGGTGAGCAAGACCACTCCCTAGGCAGGTGGATAAGATGGAGAAAGCTGGGGCTGGAGAGGTGGCTCAGGGGTTAAGCCTCTACCTTGCAGGTGGAAGGTCCCGAGTTCAGATCCTAGACCCCACGTATAGACACCAGGCGGAAGCTGGGGAGGCCTGTGCTTCTGGTCCTGGTAGGGCAGAGCCTGTGAGGAGGTGGAGGTGGTCTATGGTGGTTCCCGAATTCGCCCGTGGTTCTACACACACACACACACACACACACACACACACACACACACACACGTGCACAATTGAATAAAATAAAAAAATTAAAAAAAGATGGAGAGAGCTTGCTCAGTAACTTGGCATGCTTCATCACACTTTGACAGACTCACAGATCAAGCAGGTGAAGAGATTGGCCCATGTCTCAGAAACTTCTGCGGATATGGTGCTACCAGCTACTAATTTTGGCTTGGATCCTGCCAAGCT
This sequence comes from Typhlomys cinereus, assembly GCA_023101885.1. NCBI lineage: Eukaryota > Metazoa > Chordata > Mammalia > Rodentia > Platacanthomyidae > Typhlomys > Typhlomys cinereus. Next base: position 26,297 of record JALPQD010000084.1, on the reverse strand, counting down.
GCACTATGAATAATAATAAGAGTCACAAGCAAGAATAAAATCCCTTGTACCCTGAGGTTGTTTGGTTGTATTTATCAGCAGCACAATGAAACTACAGAAGTTAGTACCAGAGAAGTTGGGGTGTTGCTGATAAGTTTGAATATGGCCTTTGTGGATTTTGAGCAGTTTTGTTGGAGAAATGCGGAAATGCTGAGAACTTCGGAGTTGTAAGCTAGAAAAGCACTTGGCCAGAGATTAGTGGGCCATTTGGAAGATAGTAATGCCGAGAGAGATATGAATTGCTTAAGCACAGCTTTTAATGAGAGTAATGGAGAAGTTTTGGGAAGTTGAATTTAAAGATGATGGGTGCACTAGTTTGCTTGGTAGAGGAGAGCTATGTTGGCAACCTTGAAGTTTCACGTGAGGTAAAGGCAGGCAGCAGAGTAACTGTGACTCTTACAGAAATTAATTTTAATTGAAGAAAACTCTTGTGCCTTGTGCTGGAACAGCAGGAAAGATTAATATCACAGAGATTTTATGTCATGAAAATCCAGACTCCTTTAGGGGAAGAAAGCCCTCTAAAAGGGTTTTTCCAGGGCCAGCATGGAATTTGATACAGCTGTGGTTCGCGTGGTACTGGGTTTAATGCAAGATTGAGGCTTTCATAGGGAGAAGTTGAGAATTGGCATCAAGTGTCACATTTGCAAAGAAGATTCCATAGTTAGATACAGGTATCAGCTTGATGATTGAGAGTCTGAGTTCTGGGCATATTCATAGAGAATTAGTAGTTAAGCTCCAAGTGAGCCTGCAGATGATCATCTAATTGATAGGGCAGACCTAGCCCATGGTGGGCACAACTAGTCCTTGGGCAGTTAAGTAAGATGGAGAAAACTGATTATGAAATGGGCATCCTTCTGTATATTTGGCCAGACATGCTGGTCTGGCAAGTAAGGATTGTCCTTTTCTCAGTAGTCCTGTGGATGTATAGATATGATGTGGCTAGTTCCTTCAGCCCCTGGGAATGGTATAGAGATATAGACACTCCTGCCAAGCTGGATGAGAAACGATAACTGCACTATCATAAACCAAAATAAAAACTCCTGTTCTCTTACAAGCTGTTTGGTTGTGAAATTATTGTCAGCACGCAGAATAACTGCTATAGAAGGGGTAGTTTACAATTATGGTAGAGAACTCAGGATGTTGACGATATCAGAACCATGGGAAATGTGCTAAGGAAAATTCTAAATGCGGATTGGAGATAACTCAGGGAAAAGCTGCTTATGCAACTTGAAAATGTGAAAATGGAATCTTGGAATTGCCCAGAACGTCTGACTAAGCCTCAGTACATGGCAAGCAAAAGAAGATGGGCATTGAACTATACAGGATGTGGTATTTATCATGTTTGACTCTAGTCTTAATTTTGTCTTGATTTTGGTCTTTATTTTGATTTGATATTTTTGTGTCATAATGCTTTTATTTTTAAAGTAGAATATTTGATCTGTGATGCTTTATATTGGAAGTATTTAACTTGTTTCTGATTTAACAGGACCTTACAGTCAAGAGATTTTAGACTTTTAAAAAAGAAACTGGAACTTTTGAAATGTTGGAACTGAATACATTAAAGACTATGGACATTTTAATCTTGGACTATGAGAACTTTCAGAATTCGAGTGAATGTGTTTCATATCGTAAGATGGATGTAGCATCTATGAGGATAAGGGGTGTAAGGTTACAATTTAAAATGCATTTGGGTCACATTAACATGTATTTGTTAGATATAGGTGTCAACTTGACAATTGAAGGCTAGGCTCTGGGCATATCTGTAAAAAAAAGTTAGTAGTTAAAGTACATGCTCAGCACATCCGTGGGAAATTAATTGAATTGGAAGACCCAGCCCATGGTAGGCAGGACCATTCTCTATGTGGGTGAGATGGAGAGAGTGGGTTCAGTATTTGAGCATATTTTGATATTTTGGCTTGTAGACATTCTGGCAAGTGAGAAATATTTCCCCTCTCTCGGCAATTCTTGTGGATCTGTTATGGTCAGCTTCCTCTGCTCCTGATGTTGAAATGGATTCTCCTGCCAAGCTGGACTACGAACTGCAACCAGAATAGTAAACAAGAATAAATCTTTGTCCCCTTAGGTTGTTTGACTGTATGTTTATCAGCAAAATGAAGACAAGCTGCAGCACCAAGAAAGTGAAAGGTATCTACAATGAAAAGCCCAAGACACTGAAAAGAAAAAGAAATTGAAGACAACATTAGAAGATGCAAAGACTTCTTATTCATGAATTAGAAGAAGTAATGTTGTGAAAAGGATCATATTACCAAAAAACCCTAATCTACAGACTCAGTACAATTGCCCTCAAAATTCCAATTTCCTTCTTTATAGAAATAGAAAAATATTATTAAAATTCATGTGGAAGCATAAACATCCCTGGAAAGAATAATTCTGGAGACATCATTATACTTGAATTCAAACTGTATTATAAAGGCATAGAAACAAGAACATCATGATACAAAATCCAACACATAGATCAAGGGAATAAACAAGGGAACTTTAATACAAACCCACGCCACTGCAGCGATATGTACAATTTTTCCAGTTTGAAAAAGATGGCAAAAGTTTACAAGGAAAAAAGAAAACCTCTTTGGTAAATGGTGTTGGAAAAACTCGATATACATGCAAAGAAGAATAAAACTAGATTTCTGTATCTCAACTCTAAATGTATCAAAGACATTAATTATAATATGTGAAACTTTGAACCCATTAGAGGAAAAGTAGGGAAACCTTGTAAGATATACGTGTAGGCAAGGATTCTCTGAATAGAATGCCAAACAAACAGGAAATGATGCCAACAATAAAAAATGGGACTTCATGGAATTAGAAAACTTTAGCACAAAAAAAAGGAAACCACTCAGTGAAGAGATGGCCTGTGGAATGGGAGGAAAGTCTTGGTAGTTCTATATCTGTCAGAATTAATATATAGAACATTCAAAGAACAGAAAAATAATCCAATAAACTGAGTAACATGTTTTTGAAAGATGAAATTAGGAATAGCCAATAAACATATGAAAAAACTATCCAACCTCACTAGCCATCAGAGAAATGCAAATTAGCACTACTTCAGGATTTTGTCTTGTCTAGATGGCAGTGATTAAGAATTTAGTAACAATGAATGCTGCTGAGGATATGGAGAAAAAAGAAGCCTTACAAATTGTTGATGGGGATATAAACTAGTTTAATCACCATGGAAATATATATGGAAGCTTTTAAAGAACACTATAAATAGATCTACCATGGACAAAGCTATGCGTTTCCCAAGTAGTTACCCAAAAGACTCCAAGTCAACACAATGGAGATGGTTATATGCCTGTGTTTATTGCAGCACTATTCACAGGCTAAGTCACAGAAGCATACTATGTGTCCAACAATGGAAGAATAGATAAGGAAAATGTAGTGCACTTTTTTTTCCAGTCATAAAGAAAGTTTGTCATTTACAGGGAAAAAATGGACAAAACTGGAAATAATCAATCATTAAGTGAATTAAGCAAATTTCTGAAAGATAAATACTGTATATTTTCTCTCATTTGTGGTCTCTACAGTTAAAACATGAAACCATGGATGCATATGTTATAAAGTGGAATCAAAACTGTCTAGGAGAAAAGGGCACTAATGAGAAGGGGAAGAAGGAATTAGGGGACAGTAAGTGGGTAGAGGGGAAACATGCCCAACATATAGTCTATTCTGTGTGAACGTGTTTGTGTGCAACAGAGTATCATGCACAATAAATATATGCAAACACAAAAAGTGAACATTCTGAAAAATCTCAAATGTCAAGCTTTGGACTATTTAGTAAATGAGTCTTAATAGTGTCAATGTTCATCCAAATTTATATAAATTAAAGGTTTATAATGCCTAGTTTCTTTTCTTTCTTGTCTTGTGTGCATGTGCTGGTATGTACGTATACGGCGTATGGGGATGTATGTAGGTAAGTAGTATGTATGCATGTGTGTGCGTGTGTGTAAAAGTGAGCACTGTGCGTCCCAGTGAAGGTCAAAGGATGACTTTAAGAATTATTCCGGATTTCTCTACTTCCTTTGCTTCTCTGGGATCTTCCAGGCTTCAGCCTTCCAGGGCCATAATTGCAGGTCTCTGCCAATTCTGCCTGGCATTTATATGTTGAATTTTGGATCCAAACTCAGGTCCTTCTGCTTTTGAGGCACAGGCTTAACTCCGAGCCATTTCTCTAATCCCATAATGCCCAACTATCATTTTAATGTGATTCTAGTATACTCAATATGTATCTGTGATTAGAACATGTAGAGGTAGAAGTCTGAACTTCATCTCAATATTATGCAGAAGTTTGCAGTTAAAGTCATGTAAGTTTAATATATGCAAGATGTCCAATACAATATTATATATAACATTTATACATTACATTTGGAATTTCGGCATATAAAATGCCCCTTCTAGATTGTTTTAACATCTTTGTTATTTTTAACTAGGACTATTTAGATGAAAAATCTGTTTCTTGGGTAATCTGGCTATTTAAAAGTTGTTTACATTCATTTGCAGTGACTAGATACTTCATTATTATCTTTGTGAAGTACATTTATGAATAAAAATTAATATATATTTGTGGTCACTAGTACTGTCCTCTAAATTTGTATATGGTCTAAACTTTAATTCTTCAGTTAGCCAATGCTCTATAAAGCTATTATCCACCAAACCAAGGATTTTAATTTTGTTCCCAAAGTAAAAGCTAAATACACACACACACACACACACACACACACACACACACAAAGAGAGAGAGAGAGAGAGAGAGAGAGAGAGAGAGAGAAAGAGAGAGAGGAGAGAGATCTTTTTAGTTGCAATACTAGTTGTTGTGGGTTCCTTTGTATGTTAAATACATTTAACATACAAAGTATATGAGCCAAGTTTCCACAAGTGTAGGAGCCTTCAAAATGCAAAATTTAACCTTCCAAACTAGCATCTTAGTGACGCTAACTTTTTCCAGTTTTTTATGTATTCTTAATTCATCCTGATTTCAGTGTTTAAGCAAAGCCAACTAAATTGTTTGATTAATTACAGCAAGCCGAGCTTGCTGTAAACTTGCCATAATATAGCGAAATGTTTTTGTCACTCATAGTTTTGGCCCCTCTCTAAATAAATTAGAGTCAAAAATCATGAAAAAATGACTCTAGCAAGTACTTATTTTTCTAACAGAAGAACTTAAGCATCATCATCATTATCATCATAAAATGTTAGGACATTATTCACAGAACAGACAGACAGACTTAAACATGGGAATGAACTCCAGGTGATCTTATCCATCCTAACAGCAACTCTGTCTACACCTCTTAGTTGTACGAATTTAACCAAAAAATTTTATATATATATAAATGAGAAAGAGAGAGTGTGTGTGTATGTATGAGTGCATGCATGACATAGTGTATATGCATGCCACAGAATGGATGAGGAATAAGAAGACAACCTTTGGAAGATTTTACCACTGAGGACAAACTCAGGTCCATAGGTTTGTATGCAGCGTCTTTACCACCTAAGCTTCTTGCTGGCCCAAGATTGGTTCCTACGCTTGGATACTTTTGATATTTGTATACTTGTTTCAGGCCCAGGCATATTTCAGGGATTTTTCATATAAACTCTAGTTTATTACCCCAAATCTCTCAAGATTGCGGACTTAAAGTTGTATCACAACTGTTCTAGCAGGAGAAGAGATATTCTAAAGAGATACTTGTGCCACTCTCTCTTCAACAATTAGACTGTTGGAACAAGGGACACCAAAGAATTAAAATTCCCTGGGAATTCCAGACTCATGGGGAGAGGAAAGGTTGGAGCCTTGGCTCCAGACAAAGGAGGAGCTTGACTTTCAGAGAGAGATTTCACATAGTTTTGATAAGTTAAATTAACATATGTATATCTTCTGACTTCTGTTTCATCTGTCTATAAAATTACAACTCCACTACAGAAAACAGACAGAAACTAGGAGTCTTTTGCAATTTGTCTCTTAAGATACCTTAATATATATCTTAAGACATACATATATATTCATCTCTTAAGATGAATATATATATATTCATTTTGGAATGATAGACATGATTTATCATGTTCAGACTCATATTTTGAAGGCACGATTGAAATTAATGCCAATAAAGGAACCTCACATTCCATAATTTCTTTGGGACAACCTTTTTTAAAGGGCTTTTCCCCTTAGTTTGCAATCATATGCCATCATTCAGATCTTTAAGAACATCCTCAGGGGTTGGCGAGATGGTTCAGGGCTTAAGCCTCTGCCTCACAATCAGATGGTCCTGAGTTCAGATCCCAGATGGCAGTGTATTGAATGTATGGCCCTGGAAGGTAGAGTCTGGCAAACCCCAGAGCAAAGCAAAAAAGGATGTAGAGCAATCGAAAATGATTTCAAAGTTATCCTTGGGCCTTCATGGGCACACACAATGCCCTCTAACACACACACACACACATACACACACAGACTATATATATATATATATATATATATATATATATAAAACAACCTTGAGAGATAAGTGATATTCTGAACTTCTATACAAATCACAGTGAGACATATTACCCAGCAGTAAAATGGCTTCAGGAATTCCACGTGGCCACTGATACCCTGGAAGCCAGGTGGAAGTCCTTCTCTCAATGAGGGGATTTCTCAAATCTGATTCGGTTTGCTTTCTCCATTTGAAATTTAGGGTGGGCATGATAAAGATAGACGTCATTGTTTCCCCTGTTTCTACTTGCACATTGAACTGACTCATAAAGAATCTGTTGTCTCAGTTCCACATCACTCCAGTGATCCTTGTGTTGCCTGCAGCGTGATGAACGTTCACTTGCACGTGGAGTCACCGCCTCTCTCCTTTTCTTCAGAGCTTCATAAGAGCCACCAGCCTAGCAGCAGAGTTGGGCTTGTTTCTCGAGGGTTTGGCTTATATAAACCTGGGAAAATGAATTTGTGTTCTACACTGGATACAAGAGTGTTTTTCTTAATTGGAAAAACTGACTCCCCTAGGGAAATGAGTCTCTGTTTGAGCTGCCAACTACCCTCTTGATTGTCCTGAAGTCTTGTGTTTTGTGTTATTTTCACATTATTTGGGGGATGAGCATGTGCCATAATATACATGTGGAGGTCAGAGGACAGGGAAAGGTGCTGATTCTCTCTTCCATTGTGAAGGTTCCAGAGATGGAACTCAGGTTGTCTGGCTTGCACAGTGAGTGTCTTTACCACCTCACCAGCCCTTGATTTTTTTTAAAAGGATTATGAAGTCTACAGAGAGATGCAGCTTTTGTATTATGTAGGAAGATTAGAACCATAAGGTGAAACTGAGATCACATATCGCTATGACAAGAACCACGGCCAGAACCAGCAAGGAGAGAAAGAGAATATTGTGTGGGGCATGCAGTCATCTCCCCTCTAAGGCAAAAGAAAGTTTATTATACTGAATGTGTTTTACCACCAAGGAAGAAGGGACTGTGTGGACCTGTTTGGATTCCCAAGGCAGCACATTCCTCACTTGGGTGTGCTACTCTGACTAAAGCTGCTGCTGCATGCCAAGTCTACCAGCAACAGGTACCAACACTGAGCGACAAGCAAGTAACCTGATAGCAGGTTGATTGTATCATAGAAAAGGGAGCATTTGGTCCTTACTAGAATAGACACTTATTCTGGGTATGGATTTGTCTTTCCTGCACATGTTTCTACCAAAGTTACCACCCATGAGTTTACAGAATGTTTTATTCACCAACATATCATTCCATGCAGCATTGCGTCTAATGAAGGGACTCACTCCACAGCCAAAGAAGTACAGCAATGCACTCAAGAATGAAGGTGTGAGTCACCCCTTTAGACACATAACCAAGATCTCCCATGGTGCTTGTTGAGAGGGAAAGGAATATGGAATCGGTAGTAGAAGTTGTTTATGTAAACAACTACAGAGAGATGCAGCTTTTGTATTATGTAGGAAGATTAGAACCATAAGGTGAAACTGAGATCACATATCGCTATGACAAGAACCACGGCCAGAACCAGCAAGGAGAGAAAGAGAATATTGTGTGGGGCATGCAGTCATCTCCCCTCTAAGGCAAAAGAAAGTTTATTATACTGAATGTGTTTTACCACCAAGGAAGAAGGGACTGTGTGGACCTGTTTGGATTCCCAAGGCAGCACATTCCTCACTTGGGTGTGCTACTCTGACTAAAGCTGCTGCTGCATGCCATCTCATAAATATCAGCCAGTCCATGTGACCAGTTACAGCAACATGAATCATAATTTCAAGTCTTTCTTTCCTATTTTGTTAAGGATATGTGTGTGTGTACATATAGCACATATATTAAGCAGATATTTGTGTTTTTCCTCTACTATATCTTTATCATAACATTGACTGATGAGGCGATATTAAATCTATGTTATCATATTAAAGTAGTTATGAGCTATAAAAGTATAATAATTCCTCAAGGGACTTTGTTTCCTTTTCTGGGAAAAGTTAATATGTCTTGGGTTGTTACGTGGATAGCTATTCCACTTTAGGAAGAACTATGGCCTTGTCAATTTTATTTATTGAGAAACTAGTTAGATACGAGGAGATGTCCTTCACTGTCGAGTTTACCAGGGACAGGTTTGTTATGGTTTGACTTGATGGCCACTAAGGTGACCATCAGAGTTATCTAGGACAGGGAATTTTAATTTTTTTTCTGCTCAAAATCCTTTGTGGTCACAAAACTTTTTTTTTCTCCTTGACATAGAGTTATATAAAATAGATATACAGGCATGGGTAACACAAACGAAACATTTACTGAAAATAAATCACCAAGAAAAGAAACTTGTTTTTAAAAGAATTATTTGGCATATGAATAACTTCATCATTTATTAAGGATAAAAGCAAATTTGTATGCTAATTAGATGCATCTGGTTGCTTTTTTACATAAATAATTAAATCTTGGCTGAATAGCTAATACTTCAGGGCACAGATCATCTTCAACATTTCTCAAATTTGTTTGATATTTTTATTTTTATAAATATCATTGATGAGAATATCATTTAACATGGTTTCATACAACAAGATGGCAGATGTATGTTTAAGGCTATTTCAAAAACTGCTCGAAATTTCATCTAATCTCAAACAAAATGTCATTGAACAATTGTTTTTATGAAACTCAAATGAGTAATTCAAGATATCAACTATTAAGTGAATATTTGAACACAATACAAAGACATAATAATTTGATATATGCTGAAAGATGATAGTAGGAAACTTCTGTCTTTGTTTCCTGTAACTAAACCATCACATTTGTACAAAGACAGAAAACAGTGTATGTATGGTGAAAACACTGTGACTTCTGGCATAGCACAGGCTTGACACTGAGCCCAGGTGCTTGGGCAGTGCTCATTAGTATGGTGTCCCGGCATACTCAATATTAAGTGAGCAGTGAGTGTGTTCAGAAACCAAGGCTGCAGTGAAGTTCCCTGAGGTAACACAGGCATGTCCTGCTAAAAATACCTTCAATTTGTCATGCACTTTGATTTTAAGTTAGTTTTTGATCACTCTCCATTTAAAAACCACTTGCTGTTGATAACATTTTTTGTGACCCTAAGTTCACTTATGCAATCCACAGTTTGAGATGCTATGGCCTAAAGACACACCTATGGGCATGTCTGTGAGGGCATCTGTGGAGGGGATTTACTGAGGGGTGAATAATTGTCTTTGGAGTGCGGGCAGCCTAGACATAATGATGTGTCAGGGAAAGCAGTGTGAAGTTTGTTGCCTTCGCTGCCTTCTTTCAGAGTGAGCATGTCTACTGCAGCTACTGTGAACCCCCACTGGACACCAGACTCCAGCTTCTTCAGTTTTGCCATGTAGATTCAATACCAGTAATTCTCCACAGACCTTCTGAACTTGCTGGATTGGAACTGCTAAGATAACCAGCATTTTGTACCGAGCACCTTTGATGTTCTGTACTTCTCCAACATGCAGATGATGTTACTAGACTGCCTAGTTTCTAATGTGTAAGGCTGTGGATGATGTATAATACAAACAATCACAAGTCCAATTGCAGAGAATAAATGACTATGGAGTATTTACCCTTTAATGACACATCTGTTGCCCCATCCCAAGACCCAGAGAATCTCTTGGAAGAAACAGTGGAAAGAATATGAGAATCAGATGTTGGGAAAGAATGTGTCAAAATTCTCTGGACGTGATAGCTGTTGCACTCAGAAATTCACAACCATTGTCATGACCAAGACCTGAGCAAGTTTACTCCAGTCAATATTTCCTTATGGAAGAAGGAAGAGTTAAGGAGGCCTCTCTCTCCCCCTGAGTGACTATTGACACTTAATGATGCCTGAGAGAAGGAAAACCATTTTCCTCAGTGGCTTAGCCACTGATAAGTTACCTATATTCTAGCATGTGCCAGTCACATGCTAGTGCAGATGACCCTAATTAAACTCAGTAAGATGCATACGCACACGCGCGCACACACACACACAAACTCACACTCACACACACACACACACTCACACACACACACACACACACGCACACACACACACGAGACATAAAAGTAGGATGGGGACTTGGAAAGAAGAAGTTTTCTGTAGGAGGAGAGTAGATGAGACAGGGTAATGCTGGGTGAAAATGACTAAAATCCATTAACTGTCAAAGTTAGTTGTCTGAACTGTCAAAGAATAAAAAAGAAATTAATAGCAATATTCCTGTCTATACACACAGATTCTACACGTTCTGCTGCTCCAGAGAAACCTGCTTACATAGAGAGAGAGTGCCAGGGAAGGGAGAAGTAGGGAGTGAGGACTTACTGGCCATGTAACTGACTAGGCCGTGTAGCTGTAGGTCTGGCTCAGGAAAACAGGAGTAGCAGCAATGCTATTTCACTTTCTTGACTTCCAAATGCCACCTCCTCTTGCCTGGTCTATTTTCAGCACAACTGCCCTTCACATGGTGGCAACAGAGGTTGCTGTTCACTCCCAACTTCCTGTCCTACTCTGCCTGTAACGTCAGTAGAGATAAGAGTTTCTCTGTTCCAGTTTGATCAACAAATGTTCCAGATCTGATTCTCATTGGCTTAACGGCTCAAATGGCCACCTTGAACCAATCCCTGTCACCGGAAGACTGTGACGTGCTCATTGGCTAGTCCTGGGGCAACTCCCCTCTCCCTGCTAAGTAATGCCAATTCTGCTCAAGACATATTGTTTTTGGCTGGGAAGAGATGGTTCATTGAAGAAATTTGTGCCTACTCTTTCTAAATAAAGAGGAAATATTCTGCTTCTCTGTTTGAAAACTGTTTTTTATTTCTTCTCTTTTCTTGTGATATTCTACTATTTGGACACTACAAATAGCTCCTTAGTAAGACAGTGCACAAAAGGGATCTCAGACATCACCATCGCTTTCCCATGTCATCAAGGGGACCCTGTAAAACATCCTTTCCTAAGGTGAACAAGGGATAGACTTGGTTTTCGTGACTTTCAACATCAACCAGCAAGGCCCGTGTTTGAAGCTATTTCCTTTCAGGCAACAAAGCAGACAGCAGATGAAAGACTTATCTTTGAAAGACTTTTCTATACCATATTGCCCCTCATGAAATTTCTTTCATTTATCTCAGGTTGATGGATTTTTTTGGGGAAAAAGAACACTAAAGCATCAAGGAATTAGAGGGATTTGCTCTATTGGATATCTAAGTTTTGGTTTCTATATATGACATAAGGATGGTGTTCCATTCCTAAGTGTATAAATCTTTCCTATATGCCATGGTAGTCTGCAAAGTCATGGTAGTCCCCAGTTACTGAGCAGATAATGCTGTCACCAACCTTATGAGGTAGATGTTGTTTCTATATATATTTTAAAGGTGAAGAAACAAAGATGCACAAAGTTAAGTAACTTATGCAAGGTAATATAGCTGCTAAGTTGTAGAGTCACTATTTAAACATAGATCATTTCATTGGGACTTTGCCATTATAGTTTGAATTATCTTACTGAGTATTCAAGTGGATGAACATCCACAACAAAGGAATCATCTTTTATCACTTATCTGTGTGTGAATGCATGTATATATGTTGCGTTTCTCATATTTGTGAGTGCACATGTAGGCAGGTATGTATGCACATGTGTACATGTGTATATCTTCTTTTATCATTCTGTACTTTATATTCTGTTGTAGGATCTTTTGTTGAACAGGATCTGACTGTTTGGCTGGTCTAGCTAGTCAGCTATTCCAACAGATCCCCTGTCTCTGCCTCTTGAGTCTGGGATTTCAGGTGTGCATCAGTTCAGCTTTTATGTGGGCTCTGGGATTTGAACACCAAGGTTCATACTTGTGCAGCAAATGCTTTATCCACTAAGCCATGTCTCCAGTCCTCAGTAACACTTTATAATGAAAACTATTAAGACTTTAAGAATGGAAAGAATTCCCTGGTCTGTAATTTTCACATAAGTATTCACAGGGAGTTCTGCTCATTGATGATACCATGCCCTTCTATCTACCAAAATTTTAAGACCATCCTTCATGATTAAAACGAATGTCATGTCAACCTATGAAGCTGAGTAAAACAAATTTATTGGGACCAGATTGAATGTGATTTAATACCAACTCTATCTCTTACGTATAGTTTACAAAAGATAACAGCATCTTAGGCCTGCCAAAAATTTCCCTGTGATGGTCTTCGTGGACAGACCATGATTGGCAACAGAACTTCTTACTAGTTTACTCTATTTTCCAAATGAAAATATTTTCATATCTACTTTGTATGCATAGTACAAATGTGTGAAATGTTTGAAAAATTGTCCAAATGTTCAACCTAGACAAATAATAAATGTTCAACAGGTAGAGCTGTCATCTACTGAATTACCAATATTTTACTCCTACCCATTCACCAGCAAAGAAACCAGGATTCAAGTAGCACATTTAACTTGCCCAAGATCAATGTAGTCCTAGCCCTCAAATTTATGCCTTTAGGTCTTCCGGATTCCTTCCCTTCCTCTCTGATCCTTTCCCCTACCCCTTCATTATTTTTTTCTTCTTTTCATTTCTTTCTTCACTCTCTTCTTTCTCTAGTCTTCATTTTTACCCATTCTCTTGTTTTCATTATTTAAAAGAGATTCATCAAGGAATTTATGAGAATCAATAAAATGCAAGTGTGTTGTGCATTTCTCAATGAAAAGGATGAAGGGCCTGTTTCCATGGTCACATAACCCATTAGTCTTGAAAAGAATTTTCCACATAAACCTGGGGTTCTAAAGGTATATTCACCAGAACTCAGATAGTGAACAATCTATTGAGCATCCATTCTAACTGATTTCAGATGCAGTTCTTTGCTTTTTCTTGAAATTTTGTCATAGTCCCTCGCCAAAAAAATCTGATAGTAATGTCAGTTTTGATTATGCAAGGAAGAATGCAAGTGTAGCCCTGTGGAGTTAAAATGAACCAGGAAACTGATTGCAGTTATAAAGGATGAGGGCTTGGGCCCTGACAGCCACAATAAATCATATTTGACCACTCATCTTTAATAAGCCAATTAAGCAAGAAAATAATAGTGAAGATCAGAAAAAGGAGATTTATTCAATGTGACCTTTTCGGAAAAGTGACAAAGAACTCTACTTTCCAGTTCACTTTTGTGGTGCTAATATAAAGGTAAGGTTTAAGTAGAAAGCAAGAGATATGATGATTAAGCAGTTCTGGTCAAGATGTGGTTCCACTTATCACTAACCCATAGTTATCTGCACTGTAGTCTCCCCTGAAAGGTGATCTGGCAAATTGTTAGAACTGTGCACAATCTCTTCCTAGAAGACAAGTTTCTCCTCTGGCTGACACCAAGCTTCAGCCTTTTCCATGTCTCAGCATGAGCTTATTAGGGAAAGTTACAATTCCCTGGCATGTCTATGTCAACAGTCTAGACAGCCAGAGTGAGAGAAGTAAGTGCTCTTTAGAAGGTTCATTCTCCTTCCTTGTAGGCATGCCAACTATAAAGCTATCAAAACTACTGTTGCCTGTGATTTCTTGTCCTGGCCCCATTTAACTTATTTAAACTCATTTGCATATTCTTGGCAAAAAGAGTAGTGTAGACAGGTGGGCGGGGTGACACACAGAGAGAGTCACTGAAATAAAACAGGAAATTTGGGCCATTTTGCATCAGAGAACTGCTCTAGAGCAGGCCTTAGAGGGTAGTAATCTGCTACTTCCAAGATTAGAGTGTGGGCACTTTGCTTGATGATTTTTCCATTTAGCATGCCCCCTAAATGCTAAGGGTCTGGGAGCCACAGAATGGCAGTAGTCACCTGTGAGATTATGGGAGACACCAGGATTGCAATCTTCACTGTGGATCCATTTAGGACTTGTCAAGGGGTTGACTTTGCAGGCATTTTTTCCTCTTGCACACTGACTTTAGAAGCTTGACTTCTCCTTGCAAGGGACAGTTTAACATTACGTTTAAAATTAGTGTCTGCTGAGGATGAGGAGATGGTTCAACAGTAGCATGTCTGGTCCACAAGCAAAATGATACGCTTTTGGATCCCAGAACCCACGTACAAATGACAGGTGATTATGGTAGCCTGCCTATAGTTCCAGCCCAAGAAGGCAGAACCTGTGACTCTCTAGAACAAGCTGGCTAACCAGACTACCTCTAATGGAATACTCTGGGTTTAATTAGAGACCTAGGCTCACAATAATAAGGTAAAAGAGTAATGGAGAATGATTCCTAACATCACCTTCAGGCCTTTATGTGCAAACACACTCAAGTGTACTTGTTCATGTGCCCTCACATGCATGTAGTAATCTACATGCTAAAACATAATATGCATTCACAAACTCCATACACACTTACATCAAGAGAAATAAGATTACTATCTGCTAAGACCTCTCTATAGTAAACAGTGGATTTACATGTACAGGCTGTAATAATATCTGGGAGATAATTAGCAAGGACATTATCTTGATAGGTAAGTCACTCTTGATTAGAAATCTTGGTGTCTTGGCTTGTTAACGGCTAATTAAATCTCTATTAAGATTAATTGTTGGTAAGAGGCGACAGAGAACGACTTAAGGATATGAAAATAGTGTGCACATTTGAATTGGACTCTACTCGAAAAGAAAAAAAAAGCTGTGAGGAATTCTAAGAATAAGAACATTGTCACCAACAAATTAGAAAAGAACCCTCAGGGAAAAGAAGAGGCATCACAATTGAAAACAGAATCTGCTTCGTCTTGAAAAAGTTGTATCACCACGCATGCTGGAAATGCTCTCAGGATTGTTTCTTTTAAACTGCATGTGCAAAATTCCCCAGAGACACACCAACTATTTTATCAGTTAAATATTTCTTATGTAATTTGACATTTTGTCACTTTTCAGACATCACCAGAGTGGAGAATGACACCATTTTAGCTGTCACAGAAGCATCACAGTTATCTTTAAGGCCTGACACTTGCTACTTCTTCCTTTTTATTTTGAGAATTTGATGGGTAAATCAGGAAGCTTTTTTTTTTTTTGTATTCAACCTATCCATCATCAAACCCTGAATTTGTGCTTTTCTGAGTCAATACCTCTACTAGTGAGTTTTGATCTTCATTTCTGCTCCAGAGTCTAGAAAGGTTGGACTTGGGGCAGGTCAGCTAGCAGTCACAGTGGATGAGGATGTGGCTGAAGGTTAGACACAAGTCTGCTGACTTATAACCATGACTTATAACCAAATTAGCAATTATCTGCAGGTAGATAAGCCAATCTTTTCTTCTGATTCCCACAACCTCAGGCTTAAAAGTATTACCAAGAATGATTTCAGAACTGTGGCTAGGGCATACCAAAGCTCTAAGGTAGTTTCAGAAAGGAGGACTCAAAAACACCATTGCTAGAACAAAGGGAAGCTCCCTCAATCAATCACTCTTCCTTTTCTGTCATTTATGTTCAGAACTATTGAGACAAAAACCTGAATGTCTGAGCTCTGAGAATATGACTGCTAATGGATTATTGGTTGTAAGGACCCACAAAGTTTTCTTAAAGAACAGACACCTGCTAAATTTTGTGTTCTTATTATCATCAACATTTCTAAACATTTATTTCACTCAGCCAATACTTTAGAGATTCCTAATTGAAGGTGTATAGGCAATGACAACAAATAAAAATCTCCTGACTTAGAATTCAATTATTGAACTCTGATATTAGCTAAACATTTTCTAGAGAGCCACTAAAGATAAATTTGTTTTCTAAAAAAAATAAGCTTTTTTAATTTCATGAGGACACAATTGCTGATTGTTTATACTAATCTAGCCAAAAGGCAACCTACAGAATGAGAGACTATCTTTGCTAGCTCTGTTTCTGACAGAGGATACATTTTCAGAGTATACAAAGAACTCAAAAAACTAAATATCAAAAAGAATATAGTCAACACAATTAAAATGGGCTTGGAACGAAGAGACTTTTCAGAAGAAGAAATTGAAATGTCAAAGAACTATCTTCAAAAGTATTCAACTCTAATCATAAGGGAAATGCAAATTAGAACTACTTTGAGATTTCATCTTAACCCAGTCAGAATGGCTAAGATCAAGAACACAAGTCACAAATCATAACAAATGCTAGCTCAAAGGTCTGGTATTTGAAAAAGGGAACATTATGTCATTGTTGGTAGGAGTATAAGATGATGAAGTGACATTGGAAATGGTGGTTTCTGAAAAAAGTAAAAATTGAATAGTGATATGTCCCAGCTATGCCACTTCTTAAAGGCTTTTACATCATATTACAGACATTTGCATATCCATCCATTTTTTTGCAACTCTAGTCACAATAGCAAAAAAAAAAACAAAACAAATAAGCTTACATGTCCATCAACAAATGAATATGTAATGAAAATGTGATGCACATATACAATGTAATATAATTCAGCTTTTGAGAAAAACAAAATTATGAAATTTTCTGATAAAGAGTTGGAACTTTAAAATATTACATTGAATGAGGTATCCCAGACACAGAAAGATAAATGAAATGCTGTGTGTTCTCTCGTATGTGAATGTAGAATTTAACCTTCAGATTTATTACTTAGCTAGAAATTACTGTAACAGACAAAATTTGAAGGAGGTAATTAGTTGTCAAGGGGGTATAGGATGAATGCCTTGCAGCAGGAGGTGTAAAAGCCCACAGGTAGAAAGAGGAATAACAGGGTAATAGGTTTAATAGGACAGATATGATAGGGTAGGGGATAGAAAGAGTTGGGAGCAGCAAGAAGCACTAAGTTTTTAAAATACACCCAGACAGAAACCTTCTAACCTTCTATATTATAACTTTATAAAGAAATACTATAAAAACAGCATGAACAGGGCTGGAGAGGTGGCTCAGGGGTTAAGCCTCCACTTTGCAGGCGGAAGGTCCTGAGTTCGGATCCCAGATCCCACGTATAGACGCCAGGCGGAAGCGGGTGCGGCCTGCGCTTCTGGTCCTGGTAGGGTGGAGCCTGTGAATCCCGGGGCAGAAGGAGGTGGAGGCGTCCATGGTGGTTCGCGAATTCGTCCGTGGTTCTACACACACACACACACACACACACACACACACACACACACACACACACATGAGCACGCGCGAACACACGCACATGCGCACATGCGCACAGTTGAATAAATAATAATAATAAAAAAAGCATGAACAGACATACCCTGCTTAGAGGAACACAGAGAAAAGAAGAAAACATGCAATACTTTTGTCAGAAGCCATAAGAAATTAAACAAAATTCCAAGTAGCAGATATCCTGATAAGTTGTTGCCTGGCAAGGTCTCAAACATCCCCCAAACAATATAGGCTTTTGTCATTGTTCTTGCTTGCCCCTCCACAAACTAACAGTAATATCTTTTTTATGAAAACATTATATATGTTAACTACAGGGTATGGAGAAAACAAAATCAAGCTGGACTAGTTTGAAGCTTTCTCCCTATTAGCCAGCTTTCATTTAACTGTAAAGCACTATACAAGCTACTGGGGGAGAGAAGCAATCAATAATTATCAAACTCTGAAAGCTGTAAGCTACAATAAAAATAACCCTGGCAAGAGGTGACCATTGGAGCAGTAGTAGCATAAGCATTAAGGGAACAACCAACTGCTTTCCAGTTGGATTTAAGGCCCACTTATTTTAAAATTTTTTTTGTACATTTTTTATTATTATTTCAGCTCATACAAACTTAATAGATACACCAGTTCCCTCCCTCCCTCCTCCTCCCCCTGAATCCCCTGCTCTCCCTCCCGTCCCCCCTCCCCCCCATCCCTCCGTGCCTCCCGCCCCAATTCCCAGAGTCCTTTCTTGTGCATGCCTGACTCTCCTCTGGACCTCCTCTCCGATGACGTACAAGCACCCAGTGGCATTTCCCTGAATCCTTTCCTGTGTTCCCCTTAAGCATAGTAAGGCCCACTTTTTAACAGGAGTCATATTCCTGCTGTGAACCTGTGAAAGCAGTTGGCTTGTGCCTTAGGGTTGAAAACTATTAAAGTTTAGCTATAAGAACTTTATATCAAACTGTCTTCTAAACATTTATCATTACACACTTAGATTGGAAGAATACTCAACACCAACCTAAAAACTTCTTGCAAAGGAAGGGGTATATAGAGAATCACAACTGGAATAGTGCAGAAAATAAGTGACTGCAGACTGTTTTGCCCTAAACAGAACATTTAAATCATCCACCACCACAATACACAAAGAATATCCCAGAAGAGGAGGCAGTAAGAATATAAGAGCATAAAGTGGGAAGAAATGAATCCAGAGAATATCTTCTGGATGTGACAGGGCTGTTGCAGCCATAGACTTGCTTCGACTGTGTCTATTTCCACAGATCTGCACAGGACTTGGTCTATCAACATTTCACCATAGAAGGGGAAGGTCTCAAGAGGCTCCATGCCTCCCCGCGAGACTGATGAGGGTTAATATTCGATGGGGTGTGTGCTTCCTTAATGGTATAAATCTACAGATAAATGATCTGTGCTCCAGCAAGTGCTCAGGCACTTGCCATCAAAAGCCATCCCAGACAAGACTCAGTAGGTCACATATGCAACAAAACATGAATACAAGAGGGAGACTGGTAGAGAAGAAGAAAGTATGTAAAGAAAAAAAAAGTAGAGACTGGACTGGGTAATGAGGGGTAAAAATAGTAAATTCATTGCATCCATGCATGAAACTCCAAAAGTATAAAAATAAATGATAAAATTAAAATACAGAATTTGTTGCCCTTTATAATTTTTCAACCATTTAAAAAAGCTAATGGATAGCAAAAATTCTTCTCATAGTAGTTTCTTATAATTTTCTCTTGCAAAGCTGATCTGAATACCAGAGAGAGGGAGGGAGGAGAAAGAGAGAGATTGAGAGAGAGAGAGAGAGAGAGAGAGAGAGAGAAATCATAATCATAAAATGGCATAACACTTCTCTCTGATGTCCTTCATGGGGCCACACAGTTGGAGACATGTCTGAGCTCAAAATGCCACCCTGATGTCCAGCAGTTAGTGAATTGAGCTAAATGAAATTGATCTGAAATGCTGGTCTAGGAGGAAATACCTGTTTTTCTGTGGTTCCCCAAAGCATTGCTGCAAAAAGAAGGGTCTGGCTGAGATCAAGCACACCTTCCCTTGCTCAATTTCTGCCATTTGCACTCACAAGCTCTCACTGCAAAGCTCTCCTGTCCGTCCCTTCTGATTCCATACCCTCAGCTCGACACTTAATTATTTATCAATATTTGTAATTTGTTGGAATATTGGTGTTCAAATTTTAAAGCAAATAATTATCACTGCTTCAATAAGCAATTATGTTTAATACCAACAAGGGTAGAAAATGTGTTTTCAATCTCCTCTTTTCCTCACAGAACGAAATTTTCAAATGCTGCATTTTGCCAACAATCTTATGTTCATCCATTCCCTTGCTTTCTCTTTATTGTGAGGGTTGAAATAGGCATGAACCCAACTGGATCCACATGAATGTGTGTTTATATGCTCAGGTATGGGTGCACATAGGGGTCAGAGGACAACCATGTGTGTCATTCCTCGATGCTATCCACCATTTTTGCTTTAGAGACAGGGTCTCTCACTGATCCAGGGCTCACCAAGTAGACTAATTTGACTGGCCAGCAAGTCCCGGGGATTCCCTTGTCTCTCCATTACCAGTGCTGGGGTTACATGTCTGCCGCCACACTAGTATTTTTTTTTTTAATTTTTATTGGGGTCATGAGAGTAAACTGAAGCCCTCGTGCTTACAAGGCAGTTGCTGTACCAACTAAGCCATTTCCACAGGCCTGGACTCAGTTTTAAATAAGCCTTATAGACAGTACACAGAAGGATCTCTACAACTGTTATATCTAAAGAGATCCTGATCTTCATCCTTCTGTTTTTTGAGGGAAGCATGCTATGGTGGAGTTTCATTGAACTACCAAGCACTACAGTCTGTCACAGCCTCAGATTTATGAACCCTACCGCCTCCCACTTCTCCTTTGACTACCAGTACAGTACATTCCAAAAGCCATGGACCATAAAAATACCATCTGGTCACATCAGTCCCAGAAGTGGAAGGAAGCTTTATTTATTAGGGCAAGACATATTAAAATGTGTTAAAAAATAAGTGTCACACTTTGACTTGAACATGAAATTTTATCAGTAAATAGCTTATGCATTTAACAAATCTATTAAAAATCAGGCCTATTGAAGGTGATTTGACAAGTAGCCCCAAGAGAGAGATTCAGACATGGTTTTTTTTTTTTTTTTTTTTTTTTCTTTTTGTGGCACTGGACCTTCTGCCAGCCAAGGTTTTCTGGATTAAGAACAGAGAGTCAGTCTTGTGACTCTTTTTTAAAAGAATGTTATTTTAAGATTGATCGTTTATAGTTCTGTTGTAAGACTCCCCATTTCCTTTTATCTATGTTTTCTCTCTTCTTCTGCCCCCTGTTCTCAGACACAGTTTCATTCCTTACTTCTAATAAAGTTCTATCTAGCATCACTTAGGCATTCTCTGCAATGCTTAGTGCTGTTTTTTTTAAAAGAGATGTTGCAGAAATCTAATGAATAAATAAAAGACTAGTTCATGCCCTCAAGTCCTTGCATTGCCTACTGCTAATGCAGTTAGCACTTTTCCAAGATTTGAATAAGTACGCTACAAAATCAAAGACTAAAGCAGAGTAAACTTCATTTAAAGAAGTGGTGACTTTGGGGTAATTCCAATCACAGTAAGTCTTTCCATAGTCAGCTATTACCATTTTTCTGAGATATATGTACCCAAGTTTAGTTCTGATAGCTATTCTTAACACATTAAAATGTATTCTATAAACCTTTCTCTTTCTGCACTGCATCAAGGATGTATTTTTCTATTATAATATATGCATAGTTAGGAAGCCTATGTGTTTATGTAATTATATTTGAGTTGCTGGTGAAATCCTCTAGACAAATTTGATTGATTTAAACTAAACGGAATCTTATTTATAGGCATTGAGAAAGCTTGGAGAGGCAGATACAGTGGACTTCTGAGCACAACTTGGTGTTATCACCAAGGTGGCTTAAGAGATCACCTGTCACAAATTACCCATTTCAACACAATGCAGGATGGAAAGAAGAAAAGGAAGTTGTTTGTCCCCAGTTTTGAACCAATGCACAAGACTGTTTATTACCCCACAAAGAATAGTAACATCTTCAGGAACTTTGGTGCCAGGTGCTCTCTGTTGGTGCCAGTGGCCAGAGCCACGGGAAAATGGTATAAATTGCACACTGTGAAATGACAGAGCCAATACAGTTCCTTTCAAAGGAGAGCAAGCATGTTTGCACTTGGACATTTTCCTATATGGATGCTTTCTTTGTGCCAAAAGAACCCACTGACACGGTGGTAACACAGAGTGGGACTGGTGCCCGGGGAGGATTTTACCGTTGCTTGGATTAAGGCAGCTCTCTTAGAATGAGTCAGGCTCCGTCTCCCACACTTTGTGGATGAAGTGTTTTGTGGCTTCGCTGACATTCTGATAAAGTTGTTTGGCCTCAGATGTATCTTTTTTTTTTTAAGACATTGGCCAATATAATGAGATGCTGCTGCTAAAAACAAAAATGGATCATCTGGAGAGATTTGGAAAATGTTTACATAGTAAAAACCTGGCCTCTAACCCATCTAAATACAATTGGTTGGTTTAAGGATGAGTGACTGAGAGAAAACAAGCTCTCAATGACCTGGGTTGTATCAGGATTCAAACAGAGAACAGGGAAAATACTCCAACATCATGAACCAATCTCTCTCTCTCTCTCTCTCTCTCTCTCTCTCTCTCTCTCTCTCTCTCTCTCTCATTTGAACTAGCAAATGGAGAAGAAGGAAGTTAGTAGGAGTCTGGCTGAAAGCCTAGTAGAGGAGTCCTGCCTTAGTCCATAAATTGTACTTGGAAGGAATAAATAATAATCTAAAACCACAAGTAATGTGAGTCCTAGGATAAGTATAACACCAACAGCATAGAGTTATGAAGTAGTGGTTGAAGAAAGAATATGTATCTCAGTAAAAAGTATCTAGTATTTTCCCTCCCTCCCTCTCTCTTTCCCTCCCTCCCTCCCTTTACTGTTTACCTCAAACATAATGAAACACTTTCTGAATCTCAAGTGATAGGCATAAAATAATAAGCATGATGGATGTAGCTGTGGATATCATGTTGGTTGCATGAGACAAATGGAAGTGATGGAATTTTACCAGACTTTGCTCTACCCTTGTTTTCCCAAGTAACAGGATAATAAAAATGAAGGCATTTGTTCAGACAGCATAATCTGAGGGTATCCAGCATAAATTATTACATAGAATAGACTTAAACATCGGAGGAGAACTCTGAGAAGCTCCAGAATCACAGCTTCCTGGAGCCCATTCTGAAAATCCTAGTCCTCCCTTTTTCTTTCTTCATGTGTAAGTATATGTGCATGTGTGTTGGGGACATGTGTGTGTATATGCATGTTCACATGTATATGGATGCACAAGTGTATATAGGTTTATGTGTAGGAGTGTGTAGACACCTAAGATTGATATCAGGAATCATGCTTAATTGTTCTTTCCCTTTTGAGGCAGGGTCTACAATAAAACTCAGAATTTGTCCATAGGGCTGTTCAAGCTATCCACCTTGCTTTGAGTATGTCCAAGCTCTACCTTCTGAGGTTAGACTTTCAGGAGGTCTGTCATACTTACATGGCATTTTACGTGTAATCTGAGGATCTGAACGCTTGTCTTTGCTTGCATAGTAAGCACTTTATCTTCTGAACCATCTCCCTAGACCGCAGTCCATGTTGGATTCAAGATTGCAAACGTGATTTTCCAAACGAGAGAACATTACTAGTCTTTTCTACTCTGTTCTGAGACACCATAGATCTTCCTTTAATATACAAAAATGGTGTGATTATGCTCCTTAGAATCCAGCCCTATAACTTAAGAGAATTAGACAAATCTACATTTGTTTATTTAGTGAGCTATTGAAAGTGCACTTAGTTAAAGTGCATGGTAGATGGTCTATATTGCTCCAAAGTATTTGCTCAATTATCAGATGAATAATGAAGCTGGAGACACAGACAAGGTTTGGATTAGGAATCTCATCAGACTTCAGAAATGCTCTATCCATTGCCAAAATGGTCCATAGTCTTCAAGGTGTATACATTCTGGAAATTTAATGGCATAAGTCTCCACAGTTAGAGTTATTGTATTAAGCGTACTGGTTTCTTACTCCAACATCTTTCAAGGGACTGAGTGAACCTGAGATTGCCCACTAGAAAGTCACAAATATTGAGTGATTCTTTGCCTATTTGATGTCATTAAGTCAGCGAATGAACGCTTAGCTTGATAATGCATTCAGGGAAGACAGTCCTTCTGACTCATTTTTTTTTTTTATGTTCAGGTTTCTGGGTTTTAATTTTCCTGCTAAGGAGCCTTGCTCTTTTGCAGAGCACTGATGTAGATATACATCTGGTGTCTATATGCACAGACAGCTCCTTCCTCGGGGGACGTTCTTTGTTATTCAGGCATGGTGGTCCACACCTGTACGCCAGTACTCAGGAGGCAGGAGCACTGTCTCAAAACACCAAACTGGGGATATGCCCAAGGTTCTGGTTCAATTTCCCTCAAAAGACAACACAAAAATAAGTTAAATAATAAAAATTAAAAGTATTTGGTTAAAGAGAACATTAGCATAATGAGTATGACATTTATTATGTACCAATCATATCTCAAAAATAGACAGGTAGATGATAGATAGATATATAGATCTCATTTAATCTCTGAACAATCCTAGATGTTTACTTTTTAACACTTTTTTTTGAAGTCATATATCAAGAAGTCATGGAAGTGGCTTTTTTCCTGAAATTTATTTATTTATTCATTTACTTATTTACTTATTTACTTATTTATTTATTTACTTATTTATTTATTTATTTGTGTGTATGTGTGTGTGTGTGTGTCTGTGTGTGTGTGTGTGTGTGTGTGTATCAGAAGGCACTATATGTCCCTGTGGAGACATTCAAGAAGGGTGACTTCTTGAATCATCTACCTTCTTCTTGCTTTGCTCTGAGATTTCCCAGGTTCTGCTCACTAGGGTTGGAAGTGCAGGCTGCCTTTTCCACCTGGCATTTTTACCTGGGACCTGGGATCCAAACTCAGGACTTTCTGCTTAGGAGACAGAGTCTTAACCCCTGAGCCATTTCTCTAGCCCCAAAGTGGGTTTTTTTTTTTATAATACATTTTTTATTATTATTTCAGCTCATACAAACTTAATAGGTACACCAGTTCCCTCCCTCCCTCTTCCTCCCCCCCCCCGAACCCCTTGCTTCCCCTCCCCTCACCCCTCCCTCCCCATCCCCCGTGCCTCCCGCCCCAATTCCCAGAGTCCTTTCTTGTGCATGCCTGACTCTCCTCTGGGCCCTCCTCTCCTATGACGTACAAGGACCCAGTGGCCTTTCCCTGAACCCTTTCCTGTGTTCCCCTTAAGTATAGGAACACTACTGTGGCTGTCAATCCCTTGCCTCCAAGGATCTTGGTGCCTTTAGTAGATACTAGACTTTGTGAGGTCAATAGTGTGTTGGACATTGCGCCGGGCATGCAATGTCCAATTATGATTGCTTCGGCCCTAACTTGTGTGGAGTATCTTGCAAATCATTGCTCCTCCCATCCTTTTGCTCTTACACTCTTACCGACCCCCTCTTCCGCAAATGTCCCTGAGCTTCAGGATGGGGAGAGATTAGTCTGGCCTAGTTCTAGGTGGTTGATATAGAGTCTCTGAAGTTCTGGATAGTGGTTCGTTGATTTTCTTCTGCAGTTTTGTTGCTCCTATAATGCGCTTCACTCCATTGTGATGGGCACTGTATGTCACCCCCTGGCCAGAGACAAAAAGCTGTTAAACTGGAGTCTTATTATAAGAGCACATTCAAGGGTAGATGTAATACTTACACCCAAAAGTGGAATCGCAGGGTCATATGGCATTTGCCAATGGGAGGGGTCAATCACCCATTTGCAAAATGGTTACTTTTTAATCTGCCGGACTATATGCCCTCCCCTTCTGGTGAGTTCATACCCCCTTAGTTGTAAATGATCAGAAACGAATGTCTGTGCACTTAACTAGGTGTCACATTACTTTCTTGCAGTCCTTGATGGAGGTCTATTTTCTCTACTGTAACATGGTCACTTCTCTCCTTGTTTCTGGTGTGGCCCTCCAACCCCATCCCTCCTGTTCATAATCCTTGCAATTAGTGTAGGTAATACATAGATTTACCTATGAGTGTCTCAAGATGGGCTGGGTGGGTTTGGTATTAGGAGCCACCTATTAGAGAGTACATACGGCGCTTAATTTTCTGGGTCTGGGATACCTCACTTAATATAATTGTTTCTAATGACATCCATTTCCCAGCAAATTCCAGTAATTCATCATTTTTGATGGCTGAGTAGTACTCCATTGTATAGATGTACCACAGTTTCCTTATCCATTCATCAACTGTTGGACATTTGGGTTGATTCCATGACTTTGCTATTGTAAACAGTGCTGCTATGAACATGGTAATGCTTGTGCTATCGAGGTGAACCTCTGCTGTATGGGGGGTTATATCCAAAAGTGGAATAGCAGGGTCATATGGCATTTCAATCTTTAATTTCTTTAAGAATCTCCAGACGGCTCGCCAGAGTGGCTGTATGAGCCTGCACTCCCACCAGCAATGTAGAAGTATTCCCCTCTCTCCACATCCTCTCCACCATTTGTTGTTTGTATTGTGGATTTTTGCCATCCTGACCGGGGTGAGATGATATCTGAAGGAAGTTTTGATTTGCA